>JARCFY010000018.1:55684073-56284073 GCA_029233225.1 Lepidodactylus listeri
CCCTTCTGTGTGGAAGAAGTGCCTTCACCTCCGTTCTGGCCTGGCCCGAAGCAGCTGACTGCGCTCACATCCTCCGGTCCTACCCCAAGACTGACAGGCAGCACTTGCCCTCTGGGAGATCTGTGCACCTGCTGCTCCCGAGCCCCACACGGGGGGTGTGCGTGCGCGTTAGAAATATTCCAGCGACCGGACAGAGATCACGCTCCGTTTGTGTCATGCGGGAAGCACCCAGCTGTGTGCAGGACGGTATGTGTCAAAGTTCGGCAGGGTCAACCCAGCTTGAAGAGCCTGGCTGGAGGCCCGTCCCACAGGGTTTCCTCCAGGCGCTTTCCCACATCCCTCGCCCCAGAAGCAAGACTGACAGTGCCAAAGGCCATTCTTCGGAGTCCATGCTGCGCAGGCTAGGCAAGCTGGTCAGACCTGCCTGGCACCTTGCCCTGAGGCCGTGTGGGGGGACGGGGGGGCAGATCCTCCCGCCCCCCCCCCCCCAAGGCCTGCCACTCAAAGAACCAAGCTGGAACCGGAGTGTGGAAAGTGGGCTTGATAGAAGCACCCTGTGAGTTCACACAGTGTCTGGGGGCGCTCAAATACAGCCATATCCACAAAATGGTGTCCAAATGGGAGAGTTTATTGAAATCTATTTGGAACTGAGAAAATGAAATGTACAAAAAAACTAGGACACAAGAGGGGGAGGGGAGGTTAACGCACAGATGCCACAAGAGCCGCATTCAAAAAACCCACCCTGCAGGGAAGGGTTTGGGGGGGGGGGGGTTCTCCCTCAGAAGAAATCCACATCTTCCGGGGCATCCAGATCTTTGTACTCTACAATGGCGCGCGGGTCTCCTCGAACCATCCTGCGGAGAGAAGCAGACGTGAGCTGGGGATCTGGCCCTTTCCCTGCCTGCTTCTGGTGCAGAAGACGACAGGGTTTGGGTAGCGGGGTTGGCAGCCTGTGCGCCTCGAGAGCCCAGCGGGGCTCAGCCCGGAACAAAACGGGGGAAACGAAACCCTGAAGTGACGATGGATGGGAGGGGGACAGGCAGGAGGCTAGAACAGCCAGTACTTGAAGAGAGCGGGAGGCTCAGATCTGTACGGGACCAAACGGCTTCTCGGAGTCCATTTACGGGGAGGGAAATGAGAAAGAGCAAGAGCTGCCAGGAATCCAAGAGCGAGCCACGCACAGGTTTATGCCAGCACATTATGACAAATCACACATGGTACTCCTGGGTATATTTCCTCCTTAGTGTGAGACCTCGTGTGCGCTGCTTGCCAATAAAACACTTATGACAAAACCACAGCTTGGGCTGTGGAAGCTATGGATTATTGAGCAATATGTTAATTATCAGTAAGGCGAAGCTGCATGACTGAAGTTATGCAGATGGGCTTTCTCCTCCTGGCTCTTGCTCCACACGTTTTTGTAGGTTGGCTGCTGACCCCTGGACTTATGAGCTGACAGCGGCCTTTGCCTCCAACGCAGCCAGCACCAACCTGTTCCGCGGCTTGTTCAGGTATCCGCCCTGCCCTCTGAAGGTGTCGTAGTTCCCCCTGCCGGCCGCGTATGGGGCTGGCGGGTAGGGAGGGGCCCCTGTGCAGAGAGACAAACACGTTGGCATGGTCAGTCACCAAAACACCAAGAGGTTTTCAGCAGCTGGGCCTCCCGGACGTGCCGGTAACTGCTGGACAGCTCTGAAAACCGCCCTGCCCCACCCACTGCGAGGAGAACTATCTGTCCAGGCGCCATGACTCCCCCCCCCCCCCCAAAAGAAGAACTGGCAGTTATGGCAGCAGGAACCACATCACTGACACTCTCTGGACCTGTGCCCCACCCTGTTGTGTTTTCAAAGGTCGCCTCCAACACACAGACAGGGGTGAGCCCCCAGGGTGTGAGGCCCTTCGTTTCTTTGCAAAGACAGCTGCAAATACCTTCATTAACCCTTTTGCCTTTCCAGAACACATGCTGGAAATCAGGCCTGTCCTGTGCAAGTCTGTTTCAGCCCTAGAAGGGGACCGATGCCTCCTCCAGGTCCACAGAGGTCAGCCTCTCTACCGGTCAGAGGAGGAGGAGGAGGGATCTGCCCCGAAGTCGAGCCAAGAGCCGCTCCCAGATGGCACTCTCGGCCTGCTTACAGTCCCGGGAAGTGCCCGACTGAGGGAATGCCCGCCTCGCCCCAGCATCCAGGCTCCACATACCTCCGTAGCCCAGGATGGGTGGGCGGGGCTGTCCGTAGGGCATCAAGCCTTGGGGGGCCTGTGGGGGGTAGGGCAACCCCGGGGCCACGCCTGCGGAGGCAAGAGAAAGGGCCGGCTGAGAACGAAGGCTGGGAGCCAATGTTGCAGGTGTGTGTGTGTGTGGGGGGGTTCATGACCTTGAGAATGGCATCAAGTCGGGGAACTGCCAAGAGGTTGTACTCCCCCCCCCCGCCCCTCTGCCCATCACTGTCCTGGGAGGGAGGGGTCTGCCGCGGCCGTAAGACCAATGCTGCAGGGTTCACCAGCACAGACTCGCATTGGCAGCCCCCTATCAGTGGCTCCTGGGGCAGCCCACCCCACCCCACCGCCGCCAGGGCCTTTCAGCAAAGCCATGCTGGAGAGAGGCTGGGCCCTCCCAGAAGCTTCTCCAGGGCGTGCAGCCGAGCGTCCCCGGCGGCCAGGCCCCCTGTCTGGCTAGCGGCTGGGCTCAGGGCGAGAACACGGGCTCTGCAGGCAGAAGGCTTGATGCCCAGGTAGCAGGGCAGCCCTGCTTGTCCCGAGGCTCCGTTGGCAGGTGACAGGAAGGGCCTCAGCACGAGACCCTGCAGAGGCGTCCAGGCCGCCCTGGCCAGAACCAGAAGGGGGCCTGGCAGCTTCCCGTCTTTGAACCGGCAGGGCAGCTCTTCCTCCCTCCCTCCCTCCCTCCCGGTGCCATTCCCACTGACCCTGTCCTGGGACTGGGGGCTGGTTGGGCTTGAGTTCGGGCAGCGCAGGCCTCTTGGCGTCCATCAGGAAGTTGTTGAAAAAGGCCACCTCCTTCTTCACCTCCTCGATCTTCTCGGCGTGCTTGTTGAAGATGTGCTTGCGCACAAACTCGGGGCCCTGGGGGCAGAGAAAAGCGGCTCTGGCGGACCGGGCTCCTCTTCCCGGGAGAAAGAGGGCTGGGAGGGGCTGGGGGCAGGGGCGCCTACCTTGAACTTCTTCCCACTGAGTGGGCACAGCCACTTGTCCTTGCCCAGCTCCTGCGTGTTGGCCGTCACAAACTTCTCCACCTCCTGCTCGGGGTCCTTCTTGCCCATCTTCTGGGCCTCTTCCTCGGAGAGGGACTCCCGGACGCTGAACAAGGGGGTCAGCTTCTCCTCAAAGGTCTTCTCCCACTCGGCCACTGGGGGGGGAGGGGCACAGTGGAGGGAGAAGCCCAGCGGTCCCGTATGCTCCCCGCCGCCTCCCAGAAGCCTCTGGGGCCAGGAACAAAGCACAGCAAAGCGGGGGGGGGGCAGGATTCCCCCCTAAGGGGGCCCAGCCAACGATGCTCGAGGGCCCCCTCTCCATGCCCCCCAGGACAAGCAACTGGAGACGTCAGAGGATGGGGAGGCCCTCCTAAACAGCACCCGGCACAAATGCAAGGGGCAGGCCACTGGTCCACCCTCCACCCAACCGCCAGTGGGGCCCCAGTGGCCCCCCCCGAGACCCTTACAAGTGCCGCACCAAAGGAGCCACGGGAGAGCTGAGCCACGGCCTTCACTCCCTGACTGCTCCGGAAGTCTCCACAGGTCAGAGCCAACTTGCCAGAGTGCAGCACCAGCCGAGATGGGCTGCCATGCCCAAAACAGCGCTGGCCCACCCCGCCACCCCAGGTCCTTTTTGCTTTCGGGGCAAAGGATGCGCCTTACCCGGCTGGGGCAAAGGTCCCCACAACCCTCCAGCTGCGTCAGGCGGGCAAGAGCACCGGCAGCTCTCCCGGGAGGGCCAGAGGGGCTGCGGTTCTCTCCCTCACCTTCGCCATGGGTGACGCGGTTGGGGGGGATGGGCCCCCGCACGTGGATGATCCCACAGCGGTTGGGCATCTCGTCCTCGTTGATGTACTCCGAGGTGTTGTAGTAGTCCACGGAGTGGACAATCCGGAGGTACAGGATCAGCTTGTCCAGCACCTGACGGGAGAAAGCCGGAAGGGGTCTCCAGGCGGGCCCAGACGGAGGCTCCCCGGCCACCCACGGCGAGGAACGCCCGCAGCCCCCCCCCCCCCCCGAGACGCTCTCACCTTGACCAGCTTCTCGTCTCTTTCCACGTTGATCTCTGCTGGGTTCCCTTCCTTGGGGGGCTCTTCTGAGGGCTCCCCACTCTTGCCCAGCAGTTCCTCCTCCTCTGCGCTCACCTCCTCGATCAGGTAGTCGGTGATGTTTTTGAGGATTGGATTCTGGGAAGGCAAGCTCTGAGGAAAGGGGAGGGCGGAGAAGTGAGCCAGACGGAGCGACAAGGTGCGGCTCCAGAGAAGCAGGCGGGAACGGGGCAGGCCGACCCACGGCTCCCGGGCACGAGCACTGCCCAGTCAAGAGGGCCCACCGCGCCTGGGTCACTGGCAGGTTGCTCCTTCTCTCCAGGGAACTGAGCGACCCACCCACCAGGTGGGGAGTGGGCAGGCGGCCCCTTATGCTGGGAGAGAGGCAGGTTGAGGGCCCCCAGCCCTCCAGTTTATCCCCTGGAGAACCTCTGAAACAAATCCGAGCCCGGAAAAAGCCTTCAAGTGACCCACTGTTCAAACAGGTGCCCCCTCCCTCCCCGAGGCGTGTCCCCAACTGACCGAGACTTCGGTGGCAGGGCGGGGCTCTCCGGCCCCCCACAGCTGGGTGTGGTCATCCAGAGTGTGGATCAGCTTGGCTGCCAGCTTGATGTCATTGCGCAAGATCTGCTTGTGCTGCGTGATGCCGTTCACGTTGCGGACGCGCCGTTGGAGGTCGCGGTTCACCCCAGGGCTCAGTTCACAGTCCCGCAGCTGGAAGAGAGGACCACGCAGGGAACTGAGCCCCAGGGATCCCTCCTCCCCTCAGGCGCAAGAAATGAAGCACGACTGAGTGGGAGGGGAGGACTGGGACCAGGACACACCTGGGCGCAGAAAGAGTCTTGCCACTCAGAAGACAGCCGCTTCTTCCCTCCCTGTTAGGATTTCTGGACCCCTTGTTACAAATTTTTATTTCAACAGGCTAATCACAGGCACTGCTCCCTCTACGCTGTGGAGTCCTCTGAGCGAGGATTCTACTTGGTGAGCTCCTGGCATTGAAGTTGTGAGTGAGCCATTGGGCTGCTGCATCAATGAGTTTGCTCTGGAGCCCTCCTCCCTGAGCTGAGACAAGAATCTTGTGAGCTGCAGGAGGAGGAGATTGGATTTATATCCCGCCCTTCACTCACTTGGAGTCTCAGAGCGGCTTGCAAACTCCTTTCCCCTCCCCTCCCCACAACAGACACCCTGGGAGGTGGGTGGGGCTGAGAGAGCTCTTTCCCAAGCTGTCCTTGAGGGAACAGCTGGTACAGAGCTATGGCTTGCCCAAGGTCATCCAGCAGGTGCAAGTGGAGGAGTGGGGAATCAAACCCGGTTCTCCCAGATTAGAGTCCGCGCACTTAACCACGACACCAAACTGGCCAGAGACTTGGGAGATACGGGAAGTGGTAACTTCTGACCTGGATGGCCCAGGCTAGCCAATTTTAAACTGCTGTAATTATTTTAATTAAACATTCGACCGTTGTGGTTATGTTCATCTCTAAATATTGCCATTTGCCAGTGGTCAACTTATACTGAAGACTGGCTGTGTTTTCGTGTTCAGCCTCTCTCAGACTGAAGTTTAGCGTCTCCCACTGCTCTTTATTCACTTACATAAAATTGAGATTTTGTCCCCCCTATTCCCGCAGCCGACTTTTACCAATCCTGTCACACACTGCTCGTTAGACAAAGTATTGTGTCATCTGCAAATAAATGGATTTTCTGGACAACCTCCTGTTTGAGTTACCTGAAGCCACTTCTAACAGCCTTAACCAGGCATCTCAACTGAGAAGGTGAAAAGGGACACCTTCCTCTTGGATTTACCCTTATGTTCTGGAGGTTCCAGCAGATTTCCTTGATGTTGACACTCCGATCAAATGTAACCCAGCCTCTTCGGAAAAACCTGAAACAGGAATGGCTCCGATTAGGCCTTCTGCCACCTGGCTAGACGTGGGCCTCCAGCGGGCTTCTCTTGGCAGCTTCCTGCCAGCGCTTCCTTTCCTTTGACGCCGCCTATGGAAGCTTCTCTCATTTTACCATCACAACAAGGCAGGCAGAGTCAACTAGCTTTAAAAAGGCAAAGGTTTCCCTTGCTTGAAAGCCAGTTGAATCCGACTCTAGGGGTGCGGCGCTCATCTCCACTTCCAAGCCGAAGAGCCAGCGCTGTCCAAAGATGTTTTCGTGGTCATGTGACTGGCATGACTAAATGCCAAGGCGCACGGAATGCTGTTACCATCCCACCGAAGTGGTACCTATTTATCTACTTGCAATTTCTTGCTTTCGAACTGCTAGGCTAGCAGGAGCTGGGGCCAGAGACGGGAGCTCACTCTGTCACGCGGCACTTGGGTCTCGAACTGCCAAACCACCAACCTTCCGGTCTGCAGTTCAGTGTCTTAACCCATCAGCCCAAATAATTGGCCAAAGTGATGGTGCTGGACCTGAAATTTGAGTGTGTTTCTATTGACTTCTATTGGATAGATTTTGATCTACCTATCTCAAAGACTTATCTATGATTGTGGATGCCCACCAGGGGAAGCATCACACAGGGCACCCAATTCAGTCCCGGAGGGGGGGAGTGGGGGGAGGGGGAGTGGGAGAAGTTACCTCCTTTCTGGCTGCGGATCTGACAGAGCCACGCGCATGAAGCCAGGGCTCTTTTTGAAGAGCTGGGGAGAAAGGAGAAGGTGCTCAGAGCTGCCCAAGGTCAGACAGAACCCTAACCCACCCATCGGACAGACAGCCTGGCAGGAAATGACGGTCAGCTCCTGGGCTCCCGGATCACCCCTCAGTGGTTTCCCATAAGGAAGGCAAGAGGGATGCAGCCCCCTTTTAGCAGGGTGAGGCAATGGGAACAGATGCCCAGGGGCTCCTTGCCAACCCCTGCCCACCCTCGGGCAGCCCCCCCAGCTCCTCCCCTGGCCCCCCCCCCCACTTACCGACACCACCTCGGCCTGGGGAATGTTGGGGGCGATGTTGCGCATGAAGAGGGAGAAGGTCTTGTGTAGGGGGCGGGGCTTGGGCTCCCCCTCCTTCTCCTTGGCCTTGGGGGGCTCCTCGCCCTCCTTGGCTGCCCTCTCCTCCTTGGGCGTCTTCTCACCTGTGGGGCAGCAGAGTCAGTCTGGCGAGGCCCGCCTCCATAAAAGCTGGGTCCTCAGCCGAAGGACACCTCCCGCCCCTGCTCCGCCGGCTCTCGCCACCCCGCCTCACCCTCCTTGTCCTCCTCTTCTGGGGGCCGGCCCTCCGACTCGGTGTCCGACTCGGAGACGCTGCCTTCGTCATAGCTGTCATCCCCACTGCGCTTCCGCTTGCGCTTGTGGCTGGTCTGTGAAGCAAAGGATCCCAAGTCACGCAAGCCCCACTGCTGTCTCTCCACCCCCCCAGGCAAGCCCTTGCTGAGCCCGCCCCCCCCCAGCCCCCCCCCCGGTGAGTGCCACACTGTTCTGATCCCCATTCGGTGCCTGCGCCTTCCCTCCTGCCTTCCCCTCTGGCAGCCAGCTTTGGGCAGCCTCACCCTCCCCGCTGCCCCCACGAGGCTGGACTGGCTGGCTGGGCCCTCTCCCAGGCAGACTTCCTCCTGGCCCAAGCAAGGCTCTGAACCAAGCCACGAGTATCTGGCAGAGGGAAGGCGGGCAACACGGCAGGCCCTGGCCAAGAGCCACCCGCAGCTCCCACTCCCCCTGCTCAGGACCTGCGGGCACAGGGGCCTCGCCCAGCCAGCTCGGCAAGAGATGCCCTCCGCCCCCTCCCCGCAAGATAAGGGGTGGAGCAGCCGGCTCCAAGCAGACCTTCTTGGCTTCTCTGTCCGGCTCCTCCTTCTTCTCGGCCTTTTTCTCTTCCTCTTCCGAGGACTTCTTGGCTTTGTCTTCTGCCACCTCCTCGTCACTAGCCTGGAAGAGGGGAAAGGCAGAGGTCAGAGGACCGGAAGCGAGGCAAGTGCCCGATGGCACCCCCCCTCCCCCCAGAGACACAGCAGAGTTCTCAGCGCAGCAACAAGAGAGGCCCCCGGCTGGGGGAGCCCTGCCGACCCCCTCCCCCAGAGCCTTCCCTCTGCCCGTGCCTTCTTGGCCTCCTCCTTCTTGTCGTCCTTCTCGGCCCCTTTGCGCTCCGGGTCGGGCAGCCGGCCGTCCTCCTTCTTCCCGGGCTCCGCCTTCTCCTGGCGCTCCTCCTCCTCCTCCTGGTCCAGGATCTTCAGGTCAATCTCTGTCCCGCCTTCCATCTTGATGACCGCTGGAGGAAGACAGCCAGACGCAACACCTTGAGGGAGGGGGCGAGGAAACAGCCCCCCGGGGAAGCTCCCTGGCCTTTCCCCTCAGGAAGGGCCCGTGGTCTGGGCGGGGGCGGCAGCCAAACACCTACCGGCGTCCAGGACTTTGATGATGGCTTTGGCTTTGTCAATGTCCAGCTGCAAGTTCTCCAGCCAGCCATTGTCCATGAGGTACAGGAAGACGTTCAGCCGGTTCTGGAGGGCATTGTGGGCTTCCTGCTTCCTCCGGCCGGCTTTGTCCGGGTGATACTTGGACTGGAACCTGGAGGGAGGCGGGGGTTGGTGGGAGAAGCGAGGGAGAAACACACAAACAAGGAAGGGGGAGAAGAAGAGGTGCGTCAGCCCCAAACGGAGGGGAAGGCAAAGAACCCTCCGCCAATTCTCCACACATGCAAAGCAAGGGAGGTGTGGGGAGGGGGGGAGACACCCCAGGTGGCGCTTTCTTCCAGGTGGAGATGGGCGGGGGGGGGGGTGCCTGAAGAAGCTGATTGTCGGCCAGGTGGATGGAGCACCTGTAAGAGGTGGGAGCTTGGCTTGGTGCCCCCCCCCCGGGCAATCAGAAGGGCAGCCCCCGGCCCCACCATGGTCTGCCTGCTAAGCCCAAAGGGGCAACTGGTGTGAGGGGTGTCAACCGGGGGTGTGTGTGTGTGTGTGGTGGTGGAGGATTTCATTTCAGCTCTTCCCTTCTGGCTTTTTCTCCTGGGGGGCTGTGCCATTCAGGAGAAGAAAAACCCGCTGAGAAATGTGAGGTGCCCAGCGGGGAGATGGCCGGGCCAGCACCCCTCTTGGTCCTCCGATCACACCCCGCTGCTAGCCTCCTCCTCCTCTGCCCCCTGTGCCTCCCCACCTCCCTGTCCTGCTGCCTCTCCTCTCCTCTCCCCTCCCTGACCATGGCCCCTCTGCGTGGCTCTTCCACTGGGCAGAGACCGGAAGCCCTCCACGCCGGAGCTGCACTGCCCCCCTCCCCTCCCGGTCTGTCAGGCACTGGCTGAAGAGAGGCAGCCACAAGTGCAGGGCTGATGGGGCGGGCTCCCCTGGGGTCAAGGACACTTGGTGGGGAGATTGGCGGTTTCCGGCAAGATGGGGGGGGGGGGGGTGCCAGCCTTCCAGCAATACCCCCAGGCCTACAGGAACCCGGGGGGGGGGGTGAGGTGGGAGTGGGGGTGTCGGCAGATGTCAGGGATGGTGGTGTAAAAGCAGCTCTGATAGGGAAGGGAATTAAAACAACAAAAACCAAAGCACGCCTTCTACCATTTCATCTTGCAAAATACAAGATCTGAGTTTAGAATTTTTTTCTCTCAGCTCTGATTGTTAAGAAGACAGAACACGGCATACATACACTGAGGGGGGGTCACACTCCAAGCCTTCCAAGCGAAGAGTTTTCTCCAGTGGGTATTTAAGAAAAAAATAAAAACAAAAAAACGATTTACGGAGCCTGGCCTCTCTCTCTCCTGCTGGGCCGCCGGGCTGGCACCCGAGACGGAAGCCGGCCGGCGGCGTCCCTGCCCTGGCTACCTCCTGACCGGACACACTCAGCTAGCCACTGCATTGTGCACAGTGGGCGCCCTGACTGCCTGCGCTCCGAGGAAGGAGAAAAAACACGTCTCCGCCAGCAGAGAGAGGAAGGAGGAAAAAAAAAAGAAGAAGAAGGAGGAGGCAAGGCTCTCGGGTGTGTGTGGCTTATTTATGGATTCTCCAGGCTGAGGACGGCTGAGATTTGGAGTCTCCTGTGACAGGCTCTTGGGAGGAGGAGGGGAGAAAAGGCCACGTTATTCCAGTTCACATCCAGAACAAAACAAAACAAAAATGACTAGAAAAGGAAATCAAAACGGTTAAAAATCAAGTGACAGCCGCATCAGACCCCCAGCAGCCTCAAGGACTCCTGCCAGAGGAATCGCCCCCTCCGAAGCACCCCCGCGGCCGTGGGGAAACCTTCCTCCCCCGGAACCTCCTCCGATGGGCCCCTCCCTCCCTCCCTCCCTGGGGTGGAAACCTTCCCCTCAGCACCCCAGACTCTGAAGAAGGGAGAGGGGCACCCCACTCTAGTCAGCTGAAGTGTCCTGGCGCCCCTTCCTAGGGCAGGGGGGAAAATGCTCATTTCCCATCAGCCAAAACCAGGTCCTGAGGCTGTGATAGGGAGGAGGACCGATGCCCAGGGACCAGTGTTCCCCCGAGAGAGGTTCCCAGGGGTCAGGGGCAGGGGCGGGGAAATGAAGCTTCTGGGGGGAGGGAGAGATTTCCCCCCGATTTCTTTCTTTTTTGCCATCAAGTCAAGCTGTCTTGTGGTAGCCCCAAGTGGGGCTTGGAGGCAAGGGGCGTTCAGAGGGGACTCGCCAACTGCGGCCATGGCATCACACCCCTGGTGTTCCTTGGAGGTCTCCCTGCCAAGTCCTAGCCAGGGCCGACCCGACTTAGCTTCTGAGATCCGATGAGATCAGGCTAGGCTGGGCTACCCAGGCCAGGGCAAGCTTCCAGAAATTTTGCAGCCACTGGGGGGAAACCCAGCAAATTTTGGAAACACCGAAATACATGCAATACTTTCTTATCAAGCTGAAGCTTACTTTACTTCTATACAAACATAAAATGCATCATATGTGCAGCTCAGCTTATAAAACTGTAGTACATTTAGAAAACTCAAAAGTATAAATGCCCTCGTTTTGCCCACACACAAGTGCTGCCAGCTGCGCCACCCTGGAAGGCCTCAGGCTGCATCCCTTCGTTTTTGCCATCTGGCAGGTAAGTAAAAAGTTAACGCTGAAACCAGGAAACACTATTTTTTGCAGTAAACAAAAAAAGTGTATGCTTTGGAGAGAGGCTGTCTCCCACAGTCTACACAGGGCTAACAATACATTTGGACGGTGATTTTAACTGTAAATCTTTGAACTCCGCAACAGACACGTTAATTGTAGACAAAATTAGTCATACTTAAATATATCTTTGAAAATGTCCAGATTTTTCTTTTTATGTAAGACCATCTTCATACTCAACTTTCCGGATAAGTAAAACCTTGTCTTGGAAAGCGTTTCACTCAGACTTGTGTGTCTGAGTGAAACCCAAGACCCTCTTTTAGGAGTCTTTTTTCAGTGCTCCTCAAAACGGCCAGTTTTCCCAGAACCCTTGTCATTCCCCCCTTCGCATCTGTGGGCAAGGAAAGCTGTGCTTCTTGATGCAGGCGGCATCTCCCAAAGAGCCTCACGCTGCCATGGGGCCACTTCAGCCCATACTCTCACTGGGGGTCTGACCCGACAGAGCTGTTCTTAGGCGCCTGAAAGCGCCTCTCTCAGACCAGAGGGGCAACTGCGTGAGAAGATGCGCTCCATGGCCTCGTGCCTTTCAGGGCCTGCAGAAGGGTGAAGCCAGCTGAGTCATCGCCAGCAGGAGCAAAGCGAACAAGACGGTGTCCTGAGCATAGCTACCCCATCCACACAAGCAACTGACCCTCAGCAGCGAGGCGAAAGCCTTGACTTCCGCTTCCTCTGCCACACAGCCCCAGAAATGGCTGCATGCTGAGAAACGAAGTGCTTCAGAGAAAGCAGCTCCTAAGGAGAGCAGCTCCCCTGCATTCTTGGGTCCATCTGTCTCCCCAGAGTGGTCTTAGCCACGGCTCTCCTGCCACCCAGCCCCCCTAGCTAAGGATCGGGCCGGTCCGGTTGCTACAGCTGCCTAGCAGGTGCTCCACAAATGATGTGAAGGGCTGGACCCTGTGGAGCCGCATCTGACTCCCCCCTGCTGACTCCTGCAAACTACTACAAATCCAAACATGATGGTATGTGTGTGTGTGTGTGTGTATGCGTGAGCGCACATGCATGCCTTTGCACAGATGCCGTCCAGGAGATGGGAAGCCCCCTCCCCCCCCCAGCCCAAAGGATCGGTCTCCCCAGACCTCCCTCCTGCCCCTCCCTGCTCTGTGACTTTTCCTCCTGAGGCCTAATCATCTTCAGAGTCTGTCTGATGGGAGAAGGAGAACTGAAATTCAGTGAACGGTGAAGTCAATTCTGCAGGTCCGTTTTTGCCTTTGGAACCCCAACCCACAGGGCCTAGTGCTTCAAAGAACACCCAGCACCATTATCTGTACAGCATCTTGGATACCAACAACAGGATGGGCTGGAAAGAGGGAGTCGATCCCTCCTGCCCCCCACACCTGTTTCTGTGTCTTGAATGACCCATACAGGTACGTGGGAGAATAAGTGGTCAGACAGAGGGGAACTGAGAATGAAACAAGTCTGTCCTTGGCATTGTCCAGGCAGACACCAGGTTGGATCCAGACTAGATGTTCTGGGGCGCAAGGACTTCCACTCACAAAGCGCTACTTTCCCACCTCTTTGCAGCCTGGAATGCCCCCTTGCAATCCTGATCACGGAGCAGAGGATCCCCCAGGAACAAAGTTTCAGGAGGCTTCCCAGGCTGACGTGGGGGGGTGGTGGTGGTGGAAACCCTTCTGTCCGCACCAAGGTTAATCTGGGTCCAACGCTTAGAAAGAGATGATAATATTGCCAAGAATCAGTTCTCAGCACATGGAGCCAGGCGTGGAGAAAGAGGGGATTCAAACCACTGCCCAGCTGTCAAAAAAAAAGCCTACAGGTGACCTTTGGACAGTCTCCAACCTCACAGGGCATGGGAGAACACAGCGCTGACAGACCGATCCAGACCCCATACGCTGACTGGCAAGTAACCCCGCTGGCCAAAGGCAAGCCTCAACGTATGGGAGCCTCAAAGTATGTCACACTCAGCAAAGATCAATCTTCCAAAATGGGGATGGACTGGCTTGAACCAAGCCATTGAAAAGTTCTGTATGGGTAGCAGTCTGACTTAAATCAGATGCCATGCCAGGGCAAAGGCCCACAGGAAAATCTTTGGCCTCAAGCCAGTGCCACACTAAAGCCAGGCCTAGGAGAGCTGCGTACAGGCTCCCCCCCCCCCCCCCCAATCTTTTCCTGTTTGCTGCTCTATGCAGGCATCTCTTCCTCAACCAGCACTCGAGCCCCTGACTGTACAGCTCAACAACATCCCTGACGGAATCCACCCGCCCCCGGTCAGAGCTGTGTGTGGCCCTCTGGCTGCCGCTGCAGTCGCCTATTCTGCTGCGCTTCTGAGAGGGATCAGGTCCTCACGCTTGTCACCTCCTAGAACAAGTGAACTGCACAAACACAATGGTCCAGAGAAGAGGCCCTTGCCAGCAGAGGGAGCCAGAAGTGGAACTCCTCCACTTGCGTAATTCACAGTGCAATCCCATGTAGGTTTACTCCAAAGGGAGTCCCTTTGTGCACCGTGGGATTCAGTCTCATGTCAGTATGCATAAGGTCACAGCCTCTGCAGGCCCCATCACTTCCACAACGTCTACTCTATTGGTCACAGACATGTCAAGGAGAACCAAATTCTTCCTGCAATTATGAACCAAGCCAGAAACCTCACGTCCCTAAGAGGGCTGTTCCCTCTAAGCTGTGGAGTGTTGTGAACAGAAATTCTACTTCGTGAGCCAAAAGAACTACTAATGTTAAAGTTGTGAGCAAGCCTACATTTGATTGTTGTGTAAATTAGTTTTTTACAAGATTATTGCCATTACCTTGTACAAAATTTCAGAGTGAATTGTTTTAAACTATAGTTTAAGAATGACAAACATTACAAAATTCTAGAAAAGATGGTGTGAACTCAACTGAGCTGGGAAGTCAATTCGAATGGTAACCGGGATGTCATTTGTATCTTAAAAACCCTTATGCCTAAATGCATGTACCTATATCTGGCAAAGTTCTAAGTGAGTCACTTGAATGTATCAGGATGGTCCAGCACAATCACCCACTATTCCAACACCCAACGTGGCCCCTCAAGCCAGAAAACATGACACTGGATACATGTTAAGTAAGAATAAACCAAACAAGAGAAAGCAAAACATGCTGAAATTATTTGTTCTTAGAAGTCATTTTGGCATTTTTTTTAAAAAACCAGCACACATTCCATTCACTGGTATTTAGGAAATATTAAAAGATCTCAACGACCATTTGTTACAACAGTAGCATCAGTAGTTTATTGGCATATTCAGGTTCCCATGTGATATCCTGAGCCCACGCTTGTGCACATTTACTCAGGAGTAAGAGCCACCTATTTCTATTAGATCCTAGCTCCGTCTCACGCAACTCTCCCTCTCCCTCTTGTTCTAAAAGGGGCTCTGTCCTACCTCAAAACCACATCTTCTAATTGGAAGAGCCTGACTTATCCTTGAGGTGTTGACTCACATTTCATTGCCCTGTGCTGAGTCAAATCTGTGTGCTAAGGGTTTATGTGCCACTGTGAGGTTTCTGGCTTTGTTCATAATTGCTGTATTTTCACTTCAAGAGAGAACGTACAAGTTCGCAAGTGCTAAGCAGTAGCAGTGCCATTGGGTGCTCTTGCGCTCATTTCATGACAAATTAACCAGCCTGACCGGAAACCTCTTCTGCTCCGAGGGTTTCACTACTTCCCCAGCTGCTCGGAGCCAGCGGCACAGGCTGAGCAAGCCCCTCCCTCCCCACCTTGTCCCACCCCCTTTCCACCAAAGCAGGTGGCCCAGCCCGCGGGAAACGTACCACTCTTCATCCTTGTGGGCCAAGAAGAAGTCCTGCATCTGCTGGCGCCGGAAGTCCAGTTTGTAGTCATTGTAGCGCTTTACAGCTTCCGTCTCATCAACAGAATCGTCCAGGGAGAGGAGGAACTCCTTGAAACTCTTCATGACGGGCGGGGCAATGCCCAGGTCCACCTCTGCGATGTTCCCCAGCCTAGGAAGAGAACAATGCAGGTATGCTCTCATCCTTCAATGGCTCGTAAGGGGAGGCTGGTTTTCTACCAAATAAAATTCTGCAGCTGGTTTTCAAGGGTTCAGGAGCTAGCTATAGATCTGCCAGCAAGAGTGTGCACCCCCACCATAACCTCTGAACACCATGCAGGATGTCAGCATCTCTGACCAAAGGCCCTGAGAGCAGAGTCGGGGGGGGGGGGGGAACAAAAAACAACAACCCCCCCAGTGCTCAAGGGCCTGCATCTACATCGACCAGAGGCTTGAACTTTCAATTCGGGCTGGGGAGCGGTTTTTGGCACCTGGCACTGAGCTACAAAACAGAAAAACTGAGATTTTATGAAACACTTAGTGTAAACTCTCTGCCTTGCTGTTTGTATTCTATCATGCACCATTTCCCCCCAACAGCTCTAGAAGAAAATAAGCTCAATCCTCCTGCTTCTCTCTTCCCCTCCCTCCTCATTATTTAACATACAATTCAGCTCTCCTTACCAAGTAACTTTTGTTTCAGGATTACAAATATTATGGACTAAAGCACTATGACAAGAAACTCTTCAAACTTTAGCTAAGCAAATAAACAACAGTATGCCATTAAATAAGTTGAGCTGCCCTTTAAGACCAGAAACTGCTTTGAATGCTTAAAACGAAAGAAGCCAAACAGATGAGTACAGAATTTCACAGATGCGCTTTGTCTCCTTAACCACTGAATTGTCAAGATAGGGATGCCCTTACGTCTGCACCCATTTGGGGCTCTTAGAGGGGCCAGCAGCCAAACCTTAGACAGAATGTGATTTGCGGCTCAATGCCATAGTCTCAAACCTTTTGGGCGGTTTATACTCAGGAGGCTTCATGGAACCGGCCGAGAGGATTCGGCTTACCTGGCTTGGATAGGCAAGATGTGATGCTGCGTCACGTGCATTTCAGGGTGGGCCCAAGGTTGGGGAGGTCCATAGGTGGGGCCAGTGGAGACCCCACTATAGGGCATCTCGTAGCCACTGTGATAGGGGTCGGCTGTGTGCTCATCCCTGTGGAAATTGGGGGAGGGGGCAGAAAGACATCCTCAAGAGGACTGGGAGAGAACCAGGACACTAAGAGTGGTTTTTTTTATAACATTCTGCGTTATGCCTGGAAGCCCTTCTTCGTGCGACACATAATCGGCTTCCAGAATTTGTTGTCACAGATTACAATTGACCATGCTGGCACGCAGCTTAAAAAAAAAAAAGTTAACGGAGACTAGCAAAAAACAGAACCTCCCTGTTGACAGGCGACATGCACACACATGCTTCTGATGGGCAAATGCGGGGAACAAACATCGAGGGCCAGATCTCCCTCTCATGCTCTGCTTGTGGGTGTGCCAAGGTCAGGTGCCGAAGTGGTGACAGACTCACATATACATGCTAGACTATATGCCCATTTGGGGCCAGAACCTCCCGAACACAGGAGGAGAAAGGGAGGAGCAGTTTGGGGAGGCAGCGCCACCTACCAGTCCCGTCGCATCCGCTTCTGCGGAGGGCTCAGCTCATGGCGAGGTGGGGAGAACCGCTCTCGTCGGTTCCGGTCATAATCACGATATTCTCCTCTGCTCCGGCGCTCTCGGCCCCTATCCCACTCCCTGAGAGTATAAGAGGTACACAGATTACAAGATGCATACCTGTCACTGGTCACCTCTTCCTTTCTCTATTCTCTGCACTAAAAAGGCAGTTATTTGATTATGGTTCCAGTTCCACGGAGGCTCTCAAGCCAACCTTGCACGGTTACTCCTCATACTGGCTTTGTAGATGACAAATCCAAAACTGAACAAAGGACTTACACACAGCGAACCTGGAGAACAGGAAAGATCCCCCGAGACAGAGGACAACTCACCCAGCTCCCTGACCACCAGCCCTAATCCTTAAAGCCCACCTGTCACTCCAGTCGTCCCGCCGTCTGTCATCGCGTTCTCGAGATCGGTCGTAGTCACTCCGCTCTCGTCGGAACTTGTCCCTGCGCCTGCGGTCATATTCATCATCACTGTCCCCCATTGAGGCAGGAAGATAACTACTGCAAAGCAAGTGATAGAAAAAGATTTAATCCAATATAACCACCTATGGGATGGAACAAGGATCCCATCATATCATACAGAAGAGAAACAAAGACAAAAAGGAAAGCTGGCTGAACTGGCAGCAGTGAATGGCATCAGACAATGGCAGGGACAGATCCAGGGCCTTTGAACACAAAGCCCACACTCTGCCTCCTCCTCATCAAGGAACTCAGCTTTTAGAAATGCTTTTAGAAGCATTTAGAAGCAAGGAAATGCTTTTAGAAATGAACCATAAGTAAAGATGGGAAAAAAGTGTTTCAGTAAATAATATTTTTAAAATGCTCAAATAGATGTGCTTGCAAGACCTGAGCAAGGCTGTTAACGACAGGAGAACATTAATTCACAGGGTCACCATAAATTGGAAGTGACTTAATAGCACTTAACACACACACACAGGCTTGCCAACCACCAGGCGGGGCCTGGAGATCTCCTGGAATTACAATTGCTCTCCAGACGACAGAGATCAGTCCCTGTGGAGAAGGAGGCACCTTTAGAGGGTGGACACTATGACATTGTATCCCACTGAGATCCCTCTCCAAACTCCACCCCCAAATCTCCAGGCCTTGCCCAACCCAGAGTTGGCACCCCTAATATGCAGGGCAGGGGGCAGCTCCATGGACCTCAAAGCCCAACTCCTGCATTCTCCACACTAGCGATACTAGCTGAAGGGGAATCACAGCTAATCTCCAGAGTACAGAGATCCATTCCCCCAGGAGCAAATGGCAGCTTTCGAGAACATAAGAGAGAAGCCAACGCTGGATCAGGCCAGTGGTCCCTCCAGTCCAACACTCTGAGTCACACAGTGGCCAAAAACACCCCAGGTGCCCCCAGGAGGTCCACCAGTGGGGCCAGGACACCAGAAGCCCCTCCCACTGTTGCCCCCCCCCCATCAAGCACCAAGAATACAGAGCATCACTTGCCCCAGACCGAGAGTTCCTATCTATACTTTGTGGCTGAGAGCCACTGATGGACCTCTGCTCCATATAAGAACATAAGAGAGAAGCCAGTATTGGATTGGGCCGGCGGCCCCTCCAGTCCAACACTCTGGGTCACACAGTGGCCAGAAACACCCCAGGTGTCCATAGGAGGTCCAGCAGTGGGGCCAGGACACCAGAAGCCCTCCCACTGTTGCCCCCCCCCCCAAAAAAGCACCAAGAATACAGAGCATCACTTGCCCCAGACCGAGAGTTCCTATCTAGACCTTGTGGCTCATAGCCACTGGAGGGTGGACTCTGTAGAACTGGACTTCAGTGAGGCCCCCGTCCTCCACGACCGAATCTCCAGGAGTTCCCCAGCCTGGATCTGGCAACCCTACCCCACCCCCACCCCTCGCTGGTCGTGGGGGGGGGGGCTGGCAGCTCTCGGACTCCGCGCGCAGGACTCGAACCGGGCGCCTTTCACCTTCTCCTCCCCCCCTCCCCGCCACAAGTGCTGCAAGGGCAACCGGGGGGGTGGGGGGGGGCTTCTGGTGTCCTGGCTTCACTGCTGGACCTCCCGATGTGGCCCCCGGTATCTTCGGCCCCTGTGTGTGAGGTGAGGCGAGGGTGTTGGACCGGGGGGGCCTCTGGCCTGGCCCAGCAGCACGGGCTTCTCTGGGGTGGGTGAGTGAGTGTGTGTCCTCAGCGCCTCCTCGCCCCCCAACACCTGCTAACCCTTTCCAACACTCCGCCCCATCCCTCCCGCTCCCCCTCCCGGCACCTGGGCCGGAGCCCCCCAACCCACGCGGAGGAATCGCGCGCCGGCCTCCCAGCCCACCTTCCTCGCTCTCGCCAGTCTCCTCCGCTCCCGGAAGCTGCGTCGCCACTTGCCGTCACGTCCGGCCGCCCGGCGGCAGAGAGCCAATCAGGAGGAGACGACTTGTGAGGACCCGGATAGGAGCGGGGCGGGAGAGTCCAAGGCGCTTCCGGGCGGCGGCTTCCTCTCCCGCCCCCCTCTTCCGGAAGGACATAGAGAGGCGGGAAGACGGCCGGCCTGCGGTATGGCCTAGAGCGGCTCCTGCGGAAAGGCCCCGCCCTTGTTTCCCCAGGGGACCCCAGCCAGCCTCACGTGGGTTGCTTGGGTTGTCAAGTCTGGGTAAGGGCATTCCGGGAGGTTTTGGGGGTGGAGCTTGGGGAGAGACCTGATGCCATTACGACCCACTCTCCAAAGCCGCCGTTCTCTCCTGTGGTGATTCTGGAGATTGCAAACCCTAATCTCCCGGCGTCATGGCAAAGTGAAGCTGCAGGATTTAGATTTACATGACGTCACACCCCGTGCAAGGTCTTACATTTATTACCAGAGTTAATCCCACGGCACTGCCCAGTGCTTCCCTCGCCCTCTCCTGAAAGAGGATTTAGTGCTGGCGGGTGGAGGGGCATTTGCAGTCTTCATGTTTTCTGTGGAGTGTGACCATTTGAGAGCCTCTTGCTCATTAAAAAAAAAGCCCGCGCAGGGGTGGTGGTGGCTGTGTTCAGGAAGGAGATCTGCAGCTTGCCTCTAGGCGCAACACAGACTATGCCAGGGTCCTGTCCTGAAGCTTCTTCCTTTGCTTGTTTCTTACACTTTTAACATCCTGCCTGACCAAGAGAACTCAAAAGCTTGCAGTGTTAAGTGTCATTTGTTCGACCCCAGTAAAAGGTATTGTCTGAACTGTGTTCTATGTAACTGGGGGAACCCCACTGCTCAAAGGGGACAGAGGAATCCTTAGCCACTAGGTCTGTCAGTTAGTGGACAATGTCTCCATTCTCATCACTCTCTAGCCAAGAAGAGGAGTTGGGAGTTATACCCTGCCATTCAGAGTGGCTTGCAATCTCCTTCCTTTCCTCTCCCCACAACTGCTGGGGCTGAGAGAGCTCTGAGAGAAATTCTCTTGAGAGAATAGCCGGCAGAACTTGTGACTGGCCCAAGGTCACATCAGCAGCTGCGTGTGGAGGAGGAGTGGGGAATTAAGAGTCCACCGCTCTTAACCACTACACCAAACTGGCTCTCACAAAACCAAGAAGCCAGGATGTTCCGATTTCCTTAATATCTGGCACTGCAACTCCATTATCACCCTGAAGCCAGTGGCCAATCTGGAGACTCGTAGTTTCATTTTCTAATGAGTTATGCCTGCCCCAAATAGATGGGTTCTTTTAGTGCTGTTGCAGAGGAAAGGCTCTGCCCCTGCCCACTCCCCACCTGCCGTACTTGATGGTATTTCGAATACTGAAGGAGCACGAGCCTCCTGCCAAAAGGCTGCAGTAATACTGGACGGAGCAGGAGAGGAGTCTTGTGGGTGAACGGTGGGCAAAATCAGGCCCATTACCAGCATCATTCCCTGCCTCCCCCCCCCCAGTGGGGACCCTAAGTGACTTCCATGGTTTCCTTCCTCTCCTCCATTTCACCCTTTGATTTAATTGCAAATAGCAGAGGGGAGTTAAGCCAGGTATGCCCTGGTTCGTACTTGGGATGCCGGACCACCAAGGAACTCCAGAGTCAGGACAAAGAGGACTGGCCCACCCTCTGTGAGCACCACACCACTCTGGCCCCCTCCCCCCCCCATGCCAGCACCTGGAGCCTCCAGGCAGATGCATGACGGATGTCCAGAACGAGCCCTGACTCATGGGAAGTTTCGATCGGACTAGGTTTCATGTGGCTATCTAAAGAGACACCAGCCTCTCCGTTTATCCACATCAGCTTCAGAGTGGAGAGTTCTCTTGCTTGGGAGGAAAGTCGTCACAGCTGTGAGGAATTCAGACTGACTCAGTATCTTGCAAAGATTTCAAGAAGGGACATTTTTTAATGTTGCGATCGGCCGTAGAAAGTGTGGAGGACAACCGCCTGCCCATTTCACAGACTTCTCAAATCCTGCAGGACGACGGCATGCCTGCATCCACTGCAGGTGCTAATTCAGCATTTAAAACAGTCCCTGGGAAGAGGCCGAAGCTGAAATCCTCCCCCCCCCCAGTCTGCTGGCCCACAGAGGAGGCCTCCGCACCCCACCCCCCTCTTCAGTCCAGAGGCCGCAGGAAGGGATCACAGCTCCAGCAGGGTGGGCAGGGAAAAAGGTCAGTTCATGGCAGCCCAGGGAGACAGAGGGAGGGAGAGAGATAGAGAGGGTTGTCCTGTGCTTCCTGGAGGGACCCTGGGAGGGCCAAAAATAGTCCACGGTTCCTTGAAAGGACGAGGAAGAGGAGGAGGAGGCGGCATCAGTGGAGGGGCAACCTGTTCCCAGCCCTCATCAGCCTCCAAGTCGGATGCTCTGGATAAGTTGGAAGATGGCTAGGAAAAGAAGAGAAAGAAAGTCTCAGGCGTCAGAAGGGAGGCCTGCCAGCTGCACTGAAACCACCCCCCCAGGACAAGAACGGGAGGAATGAAGGGGAGGGGCTGAGAGATGTGCCCCCCCCCATGTCAATCTGGCCTCTGTCTCCTCTCCCTCAGCAGCCTGAGGCCAGCCACTCTCTCTCTCTCTCTCTCCTCCACGAGGGGTATAATGACCCTGGCCCACCTGACAGGGTGGTTGTACAGGTCACAAGGAAACGTGTGTAAACACTCAAAAGGACTATCAAAAGCCCAACTATTCCTCAGGAGGTGAGCCACTTTCCTGCTGGTGCAAATGGGAGAGAAAGTGGGATGGATGGCCAGGGATGGCCCTGGGGGCTACGAGGAGGGGGACAGATGGGCAAGGCCAGATGGATCCGCGTTGTGTCCCTGATTCGCCCCCTTTTCCCCCATGGGACGCCAGGTAGCGGGCTGGCCGCAGACCTGGGCGGGGGCAAAGGGAAGTCCTGCGCCAGGAACCCCAGAGCGGAGGGCGGCCGCTCACCGCCACCGGCTTCGGCCACACATCCGCGACGGGCGGGCTGCCCTGGGGGCCGGCCCGGGTGAGACCCTGTCTTGCGCTCCGCCCCCCCCCCCCCCGGTACCTGAGCCGCAGACGACGAAGACGAAGAGGGCCAAGAGCCAGGGGCCGACGGGGGCCTTCTCCTCCTGGGGCGCCTTCGGCAAAAGGAGAGCGGGAGAGCGTCAGGCGGGGCGGCCTCCTCCCGGGCCCCCCCAAGGCGGGAGGTGGGGGAGAGTCCGTCGTCCCCGGCCGGCAGGTTCGCCATCCCCCAGCCCAGCCCAGCCCAGCCCGCCGCCCTTCGGCCCCGCGGAGCGGAGGCGGCCGGCCAAAGTTCTGCGCCCTCGGGGCGCGCCAGGGCAGTGGCCCTTTTGGGTCCCGGGACTTCGACCCACCGCGGCGCCCCCGAAGACCCTCCCCCCGCCCCGCCCCGCTCCGCTCCGGGCAGCACCCGAGCCAGGCCACACGGAACGCCCGGGGGGGGGGGAGGGAGATCCCTCCGCCCGCTCCCTCGATGAGCTCCTGGCTCGCCAACCCCCCTCCCCCGCGGCCGCGAGCAGCCGCTTTGTCGGGGCGCCCCCTCCTCCTACCGGGGCCCGGTGCAGCCCCCCCCGCTGGGTGATGGACTTGCTGTGCCGCTCGTTGGCCACCTTCATGCGCTGCACCCCCGACATGGCGCTGGGCGAAGGGGGGAAGGGGGCGGCGCCGCCAGCGGTGTCGTGGCGCCCGGGACTGGCCCACGCCCCCTTCCCCCGGCCCGCCCGCCCGCTCCTCCTCCTCGCGCAGGCGCCGTTGCAGTCGTCCCCCCCCCCCCCCCCGGCGCCCGTGGCGTTCGCTCCGCAGGGAACCGCGCTGCTTGGCCGGTCCCGGTCCGGTCGCCTCGAGACGAGCACGACGGCAGAAGCCCCCCGCGCTTCGCTTTCCTGCACCGGAGCCAGCCAGCCAGCCCACTCCCCCCGTCCCGTCCCCCGCGTTGGGAGGCGGCGCGTTGCAACTGGACCGTCCCGTGCCAAAGGGGCAGCTCCACCTGCCGACGGGTGCTCAGAAGCACAAAGTCACTCCAGCGGCCCCCTTCCTCCTGGGCAGCTTGCATCCAGCATGACGCTGTTGGTCTTACAGGTGCCCCCGACTCCCAA
This sequence comes from Lepidodactylus listeri, assembly GCA_029233225.1. Taxonomy (NCBI): domain Eukaryota; kingdom Metazoa; phylum Chordata; class Lepidosauria; order Squamata; family Gekkonidae; genus Lepidodactylus; species Lepidodactylus listeri. The sequence goes on from JARCFY010000018.1 coordinate 55,707,343, forward strand.
CTTTGTTCTGTTGTGACCCACCCGAATCGGCTATAAGCGCGCTGAAAGTGCTGCACGCAAAGTTTATGAAACAGTTATAGGCTCTTGTCTTCTTCTTCTGCCACTGACTAGCAGGTTAACCTTAGTGGGCAAACGTGGCACCTCTCTGACATAGACAGACAGACATCTATGCTAAGTGCCACTGATGAGTCTCATCCCAGAAACAGAAATCAATCACGAATACGTATCCAGAAGTTAACTTTGGTTCCTTGCTTAAAGGCATGCTGGGAGAATAAGAAAGGCTAACTTGATATTCTGCTAAGGTTTGCGGCCTCGTGCGGCTGCCCAATGGCAACTGTGCACACCCAGCCAAATGGAGAAGCACCACACCCTGTAGCTAACCAGCAAAATTATAGACACTTTTAGAACTGCAGAGCCTGGGAAGAAGGAAAAACTCAGCTTGGGAAATCCCAACCCCCAGGTTTTACTCCAATTAGAAAACTGTGACAAAGTTTAATGGAACCAACCGTTATGCCTGGTTTGTTTGAGGTCATAGCGACTATATGATTCTATGTCACCCATTGTAACTTTGGAGGAGCTGGTGGATATTCAGGGGTCCCAAAACCTTGCGTCCCTGTGCTCTCCCTTTATTTTTAGTTTTTCTTCTCCACAGGACTGTTTTTGTGTGTTTCCTCAAGTTGGGGTGGTGAAGCACAACTGTTTGTGTCCATCAGCAGGAGTGCCAAGGTGCCCACCCGGTCCAGCTGGCATCAGGCCACCCCTCCTAGAGCCAGCCTACTCTTTGCCCCCAGGGTGGGGCTGGCGTGACTCTGCCTTACCTGGGGGCAGCTGGGCTGTGCAGGGGGCGGGCCGTGGCACAAGTCCCCAGCAGTGGCAGGCTGGCAGCTTCTCCGCCCTCTGGCCCCTCTGGCAGGGACCACCACCAGCCTCAACTCACTTTCCTGGCTCTTGGGGTCATGCTCCTCAGGAGAGCCACTGGTGGCTGAATGGCAAAGGGCCTGCCTGAGCCACCAGACACCCCGGGGTCAGTGTGAGGCTAGGGTCTAGGAGCCCTGGGTTCGGACCCCCCCCCCCCCCGGGTGCCACAGAAGCTTGCTGGGGGACCTCAGGCCAGTCACAGATGCTCAGCCTCCCGAACCTCACAGGGATGTTGGGAGGGCAGAACAGAGGAAAGGGGACTGACACCAGCTGCTAAGGAAAGCAGGGTGTCAATGAGACAAAGAACAGACGGGCTCCTCTCTTCTCACCCCTTGAACTCGGGTAAATGGACGTTGACATCTGAACATGAATGACAGAAAATGAAGCTGCTGCTGCTCCCGTACCAAAGCAGAACCAGGCGACGGCTGTCTTAATCCATCAGAACAAATCCGAGAACTGACAGCTGTGTATCTCTGCCCCCCCCCCCCGCCCCGTCATAAAGCAACGGAAGTTGGATGTTCCATTCAAACGGGGCCTGTGTCTTCCCAAATGTGAGCCAGGAGGGACTGACGCCTCTGTGCCATTTGCTTAACCTGCAGAGCCCCCTCAGGGCCACAGAGACCACGACAGATGGCCGTCCCTGGACCCTGCAGCCCCCACTTCACCCCTTGGCCTCGCCTCCAAGACCAACAAGCAGCCCTGGGAACTCCAGAAGTTGCTCCTTGCTTTGTGTCCTGTAGCGAGATCAGCAGTGGCTGCTTTGGGACAATTCCAGCCCCCCCCCTTCTGCTGACCCTGCAATTCTGACACACAGCCACACTCGGGGACACCCCCCCCCACAAAGCACTGGGAGCGGTCAGTGTTGCTAGTCATGACCCAGGCCCAGGCAGGAAATCCACACGCCTTGAGGCCCACATGGAGTCCCCTGGCGGGTGCAGAAGGCAATGGGCAGGTCCATGTTGCTGTGGAAAGAGATGGAGGGGATCCAGTATCTAATGGGCCCCTCCCCCTTCCCCCACCCCCAAACCACTAGACCGAGCCCCACTCTAGCAAGGAAGGCCCTTCTCCTCAGATTCATACTAGCCCCCACAGACCCCATAAGGGAGTGTGGATCATTCCCCCACCCACCCACTGGCAAGTCCAAAGCCCCCTCCCTGAGCCGCACAGGTTCTGTTAAGCCTTGTTTGACAATTCCGATTCCATGACCAGCAGCAAGGCGAGGAGGGCTTGGTATCTTCACGGCACCACTGTTCCTGGGGTAACCCCCACTGGAGCCAAGGGATGCATGAGGATGTTTCTCAAGCTGCAAGGGAGTGGGGGGCAAAACCAGAAGAAGATTTTGCAGATTGGGGGGGGGGGGGGGGCTTGCAATGGAGAGATGGAAACCTGTGAGGAAGACACAGGGAGGGCACATCAACAGGAGAGCGCAGGGGGAAGCAGGAAGCAGCTTTTGTTTCTGCTTCCGCAACTGCCAATAATTTAATGAGTCTTGGAATCGCCTTGGAAAAACCAGAGGTGTAAAACCCCACGGAAAGGCAAGCGTGCCTAGACCCCCCCCCCCCTGTGCTCTTCCTCCACTCAGGAGCCCTCCTCCTCCCCCTCCCCCTCCCCCCCGGCAGACTCTGCTTGACCCAAGAAAAGGCGCGGGAGAGAGAGACTGATCCGCTGGGCCCAGCTTCCCACACAGCGGGACGTTCAGCAAAGTGGAATTTAATACATTGACTCTCGTCCCAAGGTAGTAATCAATACAGTCAAACTCATAATTGGTACCATGAGACGCCAAGGAGAAGTACCACGGCGGCCGGAGGGGGAGAGGCGCTGCTGCCCACCGCTGGGCTGAGCACAAACTGGGTGTGTGTGTGTGTTTTGCGGTGTTACAAGACAATAGGCAGCCTATAAAATACAAGCCCCACAATGCTCCTTGCTTCCTGACTGCAGCCCTTGCTAGGAAGGAGAGCATTTCCCAGCAAGTATTCCAACTTCTGCCTCCTTCCAGATGCACTGACCTGCCCCTAGGCACTGCTCTCGGCAGGGGGCACCTGGGCCTTGGTGCTCGTCTTTGGCTGCGGGGGCCAGTCGGGGTCAAAGAGGAGCTCTTGAGCCAGGCGCTTGTATTTGGCCCGGGGGGAGGCGTGCTGGCGGCAGGAGTAGCGGGGGGCCATCTCATCCAGCTCCAACTGCAGGTGGGGGCGGGGGGGAAGGAAGGACAGCAGCTTCAGTTTTACGCCTTGGAACCGATCAGCCCTCAGCCTCCCTCGTACTCTCTTCTGGAGGCTGCCTTTCCCGGAGGGCTGGACTCTGCACCCCCTGGGCCTCTTCTGCACCCCCTCCTTCTCTCAAAGCCTCAGGGGGATGGGACCATACAACACCCCCCCCCCCCCCGCTGCCACCGCCCTCTCCCGTGCCGGGACTCTCAAGTAATGCTCCCTCTAAGCTGTGGAGCCTTGTGAGCAAAAATCCTACTTTGTGAGCTACTGGCATTAAAGTGGTGAGCGAGCAATTTGGCTGCGGCATAAAATTAGTTTGCCCTGAAGCCAGATCCTTCCTGAGCTCAGACAAAGATGCATGAGCTGGAGGCTAAAAAACTGTGAGCTGGCTCACCCTGACTCAGCTTAGCGGGAACACTGCTCTCAAGGAAGCAAGGACCTGACTGGAAGCCAGCCCATCCCTGCCGGCATCTCTACCTCCTCCCTGGGGCTCGGCTCTGGAGTCCTCTGGCTGTCCTTGCTTGGCACAGGAGGCCTCCTGGGCGCCTTGTCTCCTGCTCACCAGCTGGCCAAGACAGGCCTTGCAGCGCCCCGATGGCCAGGGGATGGGCAAGCCTCGGCTTGTGGGGGGGCTCAGGGTGGGGGCGGAACCATGACCAGCTGAGCTGGGCAGGAGGGAGCCAAGACGGCAGGACTCATGGCGTAGCCCAGCCAGGCGATCTGGCTCCCCATCGTCTCCCCCGGAATTCAGGGCACCCATGTCTCCTCCTAAGGCCATGGCTTTGGAAGGCTCCTGGCACCCCCGGGGTCCGTACCCCTCCCTGGCTGCATCACCCTGCCGAGTCCCTGGGTGTGGCCACTTTCCGCCCTCATGCCCTGGCTCCCCGAAGGGTCTCCTGCTCCCGAGGGCTCCCACGCCCACTCTGCCAGTACCTGGGGGAAAGCGGCCTGGTCCGGGTATTCGTACTTCTGCTGAGTGCAGCAGACCCTCTGCCAGAGGACGTCGCAGTCGCAGACAAAGTTCTGGGGATGGGAGAGAGAAAGGGGCCTGGTGCTGCAGAAGGGACTCCACGAAGTCAGAGCTCCTCAGCCCAGAAAGATAGACCCAGCCGCCCAGGCAGAGGAGGGGGAGCAGCCCCACTGCCCCCCCCACCCCGGGGCCAGCAATCCTAGACGGGGAGCACCTTACCTCCAGGGAGAGGGACAGCACCAGGTTGCTCAGCGTCAGAGCCAGCAGGATGAGTCTCCACTCGTAGGGGATGCAGTCCAGCTGGGGGAAGGAAGAGTTGGGAAGGCTCCCACAAGGGCAACTTGGTTTCCCGCCGCTTTGGCCTCCTCCTCCTCCTCCGGTGGGGCAAAGGCAAGGGCTGCCAGGAGCCCAAAGAGGAACCCGTTCCCAGTTCTGAGCCGGAGCGGACCCTGAGCCCGGTGGGGTGCAGCAGCCATGCCAAAGGGCCCAGGCTCAACCGCCCACAGCAGCTCTCGCCGGAAGGACCCCAGCCAGCAGGTGTCGCTGGGGAGGCCCGAGGCCCTGGAGAGTCTCTGCCCATCGGAAGAGGCCAGACCCGGCTTGGGGGGCCTTGGCTGAAGGCAGCTCCCTGTGCCCCAGGATCCAGACCCTCCACTTTGCAAAAGCTGCCTGCGATCCATACAGCCCCCAGGAGGGTGCATCTCTACCCCCCCCCAGCCCCCCCAATGTGGAGGTAAGCTCCAGGCAGGGACGGGAGCCTGCATCTCCTCAGCAAGGGAGGGGTTGATCACCTGTTGCCCCACTCTGGCTCACCACACAGAGGCCACTGATGCCCTTGGGAGTCCCTGCTCTGCCAGGGCCCCCTCTCACCACCTGGAGCCCGAAAGCAGGCAGGCCAACAGAAGAAGAAGGGAAGGCAGGCGGGACAGGGACAGGCACCGTACCTCCAAGAACTCGTCCAGGGCGGGGATCGGCCACAGCAGCAGCAGCAGCAAGAAGCCCGAAACGGTCACCAGGGAAGCAAGAAAAAGGCCTGCCGGGAGAAGGGAGGGGGGTTGAGGGAGCCCAGGGAGGGCCCGCTCACGGTGACAGCTTGGCAGGCGGCTGCAGGCCCGCTGGGGGGTCTCGGGTGGCAGGCAACCGGAAGAGAGCGTCTGGAGAGTGGCCACCAATCCGAGGTGAGAGGCAGACCAAGGGCCCGGCAGACTCCGTCGGAGGGCATCCAGTGAAGCTGGTGGGCATTGGATTCAGGATGGACAAAAGGAAACGCTTCCTTACACAGGGAGAGATTAAAATGGGGGGTTCCCAGCCAGAGAACGTGGTGGCTTTGAAAGCGGATTGGACAGATTCATTGAAGAGAGGCCTATCAGTGGCTACCAGCCATGGTGATCCAGAGCCAGGAGGCGGCATCAGGGGAAGGCCTCGGCCTCTCTCTGCCCTGTTGTTGGCCCTCCAGGGGAACTGGCTGTGGCCCCTGTGTGAGACGGGATGCTGGACTAGATGGACCCTCCCTGGTCTGACCCAGCAGGGCTCTTCTGACGTTCTTCTCAGGGGAAGGCCTCGGCCTCTCTGCCCTGTTGCTGGCCCTCCAGGGGAACTGGCTGGCCCCTGTGTGAGACGGGATGCTGGACTAGAGGGACCTTCACTGGCCTGACCCAGCAGGGCTCTTCTGAGGTTCTTGTCAGGGGAAGGCCTCGGCCTCTCTGCCCTGTTGCTGGCCCTCCAGGGGAACTGGCTGGCCCCTGTGTGAGACGGGATGCTGGACTAGAGGGACCCTCACTGGCCTGACCCAGCAGGGCTCTTCTGAGGTTCTTCTCAGGGGAAGGCCTCGGCCTCTCTGCCCTGTTGCTGGCCCTCCAGAGGAACTGGCTGGCCCCTGTCTGAGACGGGATGCTGGACTAGAGGGACCCTCCCTGGTCTGACCCAGCAGGGCTCTTCTGCTGTTCTTATCAGGGAAGACCTTGGCCTCTGTGCCCTGTCGTTGGTCCTCCAGAGGAACTGGCTGTGGCCCCTGTCTGAGACGGGATGCTGGACTAGAGGGACCCTCCCTGGTCTGACCCAGCAGGGCTCTTCTGCTGTTCTTATCAGGGAAGACCTTGGCCTCTGTGCCCTGTCGTTGGTCCTCCAGAGGAACTGGCTGTGGCCCCTGTCTGAGACGGGATGCTGGACTAGAGGGACCCTCACTGGCCTGACCCAGCAGGGCTCTTCTGATGTTCTTGTCAGGAGAAGGCCTCGGCCTCTCTGCCCTGTTGCTGGCCCTCCAGGGGAACTGGCTGGCCTCTGTGTGAGACAAGATGCTGGACTAGAGGGACCCTCACTGGTCTTGATCAAGCAGGGCTCTTCTTAGGCTCTTATCAGGGGAAGGCCTTGGCCTTTCTGTGCCCCGTTGGTTGGCCCTCCAGAGTAACTGGTTGGCTACTGGGTGAGACAGGAGGCTGGAATGAATGGACCTTCACTGGTGATCCAGAGCCAGGAGGCGGCATCAGGGGAAGGCCTCGGCCTCTCTGGCCTGTTCCAGCAGGTCTCCCATATTCTTATGGCTCAATGCTGGGTGGCTTTGCAAGTGGAGTAAGAGGAATTGTGTCCACTGAACTCCCAGTGAGCAGCCTACAGGCCTGCCAGTGGTCGCTGGGCAACTCCGCTCCCCATTCATTTACTTATTTCTGCCCTCCTTTTCCCTGTGGCCCGTCTGCTGTCCTACCTCTGCATGCAGAGCTGAGGCACCCTGAGTGTGTGGAGAAGCAGCCAGGGGGAGACACGTCCAGAATTCTGCAGGACGGACAGCCAGCCCGAGCAGCCGGAGGGGCACTCACCGTTGCCATGGGTGGGCTGCCGGAAAGGCCGCCCCTTGGCGAAGGCCAGCGCTACCGCCACGTACTGGAAGCAGGAGACATAGAAGAGGGTGGTGTTTTCAAAGCTGCGCACAGAGGCAGCGTCGTCGTCCGCCTCCTCAGGCTCTGGCCCCGCCGTGGCATTCCCTGGGGAAGTGCTGTTGGAATCCAGTGTGAGGTTGGCCACGAGGCTGCAGTGCCTGCAGGAGGGAAGCCCAGCAGTCAGGCCAACTGAGCCCTCATCCTCCCCCCCGCCCAGTGTGGCAGCCACGGAGCCCACGGAAGCCGCGCCTCCCTCTTATACTTACTCGTCCTCCTTGTGGCGGTACCAGGGCTGTCCCTGGACGAGGAGGAAGGACCCCACCTGGAAGCCCAGCGACAGGAGGATCTGGGTGAGCACGGAGAGCAGCAGCTGGGGAGACACCAGGCCCGTGGGCGGCCGCTGGGGGACCAGTTCCGGCCAGGCCCTGTTCAGGCTCACTAGGGAGACAAAGGAGGTGATGGTGGCGGGAGGGCTCAGGCAGCCCCCGCCCCTGGGGCTGGACTCCAGCAGCTGCCAACTGGGAAGCCTGCGCCCGAGGCCAGCTCCTCCCCCTGGCTTGGCATCATCCCCTGCAGCACACACAGCCTCCCTTGACCGCACCAGCCCTCGGATCCCACTGGGAACGCTCTCTCGCCCCTGCTGCTCTCATGCCTCTACTGAACGCGGAAGAAGAAGAAGAGGTTGGATTTATACCCCACCCTTCACTACCCAAGGGAGTCTCAGAGCAGCTTACAGTCTCCTTTCCCTTCCCCTCCCCACAACAGAACACCCTGTGAGGTAGGCGGGGCTGAGAGAGCTCTGAGAGAAAGTGCTCTTTTTCAAGAACAGTCCTGACAGAGCTATGGCTTGCCCAAGGTCATCCAGCAGGTGCAAGTGGAGGAGTAGGGAATCAAACCCGGTTCTCCCAGATTAGAGTCCGTGCACTTAACCACTACCTCGAACACAGCCGACTTACTGGTGAAAGCCAGAGACAGGATGATGGCCACGTCAATGAAGAGGTACTGCACGTCTCCCAGGTTGCTGAGGATCTGGCGAAGGACAGAGGAGGCCCACAAGCCCGTCAGCGCAGCGGCTCCTCTCCCAGCCCACTTCCCCGGCCACCCATGCCCACGGGCACCCTTCTGAGCCCTCCACAGACCAACCAGCCCCAATGCTCACGGAGTAGAGAAGCAGGACGCTGAGGTACTGGATGATGCTGTACAGGGCCATGAACTTGAAGACACAGAAGGAGGTCACGAGGGCCGCACGGCCTTCCCTGTGGAAAGAGAAAGCACACCGTGGGAACGGATGCCTGGGGTTCAAATCCAAGTGGGCTTTTCCCCAACCCCGAGAAGACGCCCCAACATGGAAATGTCCCAGAGCTTGTAGGGCTGGGGTCTGTGTGTGTGTGTCCAGATCCCTACCGGATGAGGTCTGGGACGCAGGAGATGTTTGGCGTCTTGGAGGTGAAGGGAGAAGCCACTGAGGCCTCCAACTCCGAGAGGGAGATCCCAGCATGAGCCCGTTTCAAAGCCTGGTGGGGAAAGAGAGAGAGAGAGAGAGGTCAGAGCCATGGCTGCCCCTCTCGCCAAAGAGCAGCTCTGGGTCTCCCGCCGAAGGTACTGGATGCCACTCCCAGAATCCTTTGCCCCACTCTCTTGTGATTCAACGGGCCTTTCTGTGCCACTGGCACAGGTCGAACCTGGAGAGAACTTCCTCGTCCGCAAAGGAAGCACACTTTGGACTTCACAGATGAGCCAGTCTCCGCAGGCCATTTAAGCGACCAAGTTTCATCTCTCTCTTCCCACCCCGCCACTACCCCCGCTCGCGCGGGGGGTGTTGTGGTGACCCAGGCAGAGACCAACTTACCCCACAGTCATTGGCTCCATCCCCACACATGCCCACATAGTAGCTGGAAGACAGAAGTGGCGTTATAGGCAAGAGGGACCGGGCCAGCCCACGAACCCACACCTGAGCAGCCTCGGCACACTTACTCCATCTGCTGCAGGGCCTCAATGAGCTGCGTCTTCTGGTCGGGGGCCATGCGGGCATACACGGTGCCACAGAGAAGCAGCTGAAGGGGGGGGGACAGAGAGGGGCAGGCTGTGGCCTCCAGAGGGCAGCAGAGCTCCAGCAGGAGGCATCAGCAGCATTCTTGCGGTCAATGTTCCCAGCTCCGCCCCTAAGGCAGGCAAAGGAGCTGCAGCCCTGGAAGCCAAATGCTGACTTCCCCCTGCTCCCTGCCTTCCGGCCCCCCACAGGACTTCCGGCTCTCAACCCCCCCCCCCCGGGGGCCCCAATCCAAGGATGAGGAGCGGGGCTGTGGCAGGGGTGGCCAAACTTGCTTAACGTAAGAGCCACATAGAATAAACATCAGATGTTTGAGAGCCACAAGCAATGAACAAATATTGCACACATTTTTACTGGAAAATACGCAAATCTGCTTTTTTATTAACATTAAATTAAAAAGCCAAAAATAAAAACAAAAGGGGTTAAAAACAGATATTGATAATTATATTTATTTATCCAACGATATTTGTAGGTGGGGAGTGGGCTTGGAGAATGCATTTAAAGTGAAAGTTGCTTTCTTTCTCTGCTCCTCCCCCACACCTCAAGCCTACCCAGGGAGGGGAACACCAGCTGGGGAAGGGAAGACCGATCAGGGAGGCATGCCTTCCCTTCGCTTCCCCAGCCACCTGATGGGGAACCGCACAAGATGTGTGGAAGAGCCGCATGTGGCTCCCGAACTGCAGTTTGGCTACAGAAGGCAGACGGTCCCAGGTTCAACCCCCGGCATCCCCAGCTAAAAGGGACAGTTGGTGATGGGAAAGACCTCCGCCTGAGACCCCAGATTGCTGTAAAGAGGGGCTATGGCTCAGTGGGTGAGCATCTGCTTTGCATGCAGAAGGTCCAAGGCTCAACCCCTGGCATCTCCAGCTAAGAGGGACAGACAGTAGGGGATGTGAAGGACCTCTGCCTGAGACCCCGGAGAGCCGCTGCTGGTCTGAGTGGACGATGCAGACCCCGATGGGCGGAGGGGCTGATGCAGCTTCTGGGGTGAGGCTCACCTTTGATAACAGATCAGGGAAGTGATCCAAGATGACGGCAAAGGACTTCCCACCAACTGCAAAATGGTAACTGGTGTCTGCGACATTTGGCTGGGGCACGGGGGGCGGTTCTTCCTCATCCAACACGAGTTTGATCTCCTGGAAGGCAGAGGTGGAATGGGGAAGGGAACCCGGGAAAGGGGGGCTTGTCCCATCCGCCTGTCCTTCGGAAAAGGTAACCCTCACCTCCTTGCGGGGCTTCGTGAGGACTTCGGCCGCAGGTAGCTCGTCTGCATACTGCCAGTGGATGGTGGCCGGCTGCCCGTCCCTGGGGGGCAGGGCTTCGGTCAGAATCACCTTCCCCTTGGCCGGGATGATGCCGCACTCCCGGCCCACCGAGACGGCAGTCAGCAGGTTATCTCCTGGGCCACAGACAGGAGGGGAGAAGATGGTCGCTGGGCTGGGCAGAGCCCTTCTCTCCAGGAGAGCCTCACGTCAGCTTCCCCTCCATCTCCCCCCCCCCCCGGCCCACCTGTCACCATGACCAGGCGAATGCAGGCCCTGCGCAGCTCCTCCAGCACGGGCACCGTCTCCGCCTTCAGCTTGTTCTGCAGCATGACGAGCCCCAAGAACTCCATGTTGCATTCGATGACATCTCTGCAGGGAAAGAGAGGCTGGTCAGAGATACCCGGGGGCGGGGGGGGGGGAGGGGGGGGGAGAAGACGGGCAGGAGACTTGCCTGCTCATGTGCTGGACCTTGTGCCACGAGTACTTGTTCTCCAGCCGCCGGCACGCCAGGGCAATGACCCGCAGCCCCCGACGGGTGTACGACTCCAGCACAGCAGAGAAATTGCCTGGAACTGAGCAGCAGCAGCAGCTGTTTAGGACGGGGGTTGTGCCCCAGAAAGCCCAGGGAGGGCTGGGTTCCCTAGCCTGGGTGTCCCCTCACCCACAGAGAGCAGCCGTGCCCCCTCCGGGGCTGTTCTTGCCCCCCTTTTCCTCCCACCGAGGCCACGTTCAGCAGGACAGCTTCCAACTGGAGTTACGTGTGAGCACACAGCCAGCCTCTGACGCATAATTCACCTGCATCCCCAGGAGCAGGAGGGCTCTCCCCGCAAGGCAGGGCGAAGAGGCACACAAGGAGTCTGCCAGAGCTCTTTCCCGCTTAGTAAAGAAGCTGGGATTTCCCTGTCCGTGTGGTGTCTTAAGTTCACTATCGATCTGTGTTGTACGTATTTGCCTGTTAACAGCGGTGTATTTTGGACTATGTCATGGCAGTATTCAAAAGTGCCTGCTAGGCTATTAGCACCTAACATTTTAAAGTGCATTGTCTTACAGTACAATTTCATTATAAGTTTGTAGAATATAGCTTATTAGTCTCATGTTGCTTTTTTTGTACGTATTCCGTTGTTAGTAGCCTTGTATCAAGGGTTACATCAATACAGGCAAAATCCACACACAAACAAAACATATAACAAGTGCAGTCCCACTGAACTCTGATTGGATTGTACTGTAATCACATCGGTTTAGATCTTAAGCAGTATACACCAACAAGAGCAACGTAACAGAAAGTCGACGCAAGTTAAAAACCATCATGTTTCACGTATCAACCAGTATTTGAGTTAAATTTATATAAGCTGAATCTTAACCAAAATATAAGAAAAGTTACGTATAGACTTACTGACGTCAACAATTGTGAAACTATGCATAACCTATGAGCTGTAACTACAAAATATCATTAAAACTAGTGCAAAAAAATAAAAAAATGAAGCAGCTGGGAGAAAACAGCTCCCCTCCTCTCCCCCCCCCCCCCCCGGTGCCAGAGGAGCAGAGTGGGCCCCCTTTGCTTTGGACCAGAACAGACCCCACCCCTTCAGGACAGGAGCACCGCTGGAGCCCTTTTCTCCATGAGATCAGAATGAAGAGTCCAAAGGGCCTCAGTGAAACCTGGGCAGCCCATTGGGCTGAAAAGGCAGATGAGGAACGGTCACGTAACCGACCGGGCAAAACCTTTCACAGAGAGCTTTTATTTCCTGTCGCAGCAAGCAACAGCTGGGGCACAATAATTTCACACCTCAGCTGCAGGTGCGAGGGGGTCCTTTTTCTGCTCCGGCACCCGAGCATGCAAGACGGCCTAAGACTGCAACTGCCTTCCTCTCGGTGCCTGCTGGGAGCTGTAGTTCTCAAGAGCAGGCAACCCCCGTCCCCCCATGCTCTCCAGCCCAGGCCCATCCCCACCAGCCCCTCCTCACCTGTCTCCCTCCGGCAGAGGCCACCCACCGTCTCCGGGGCCCCCTTCATGTAGGCGACCAGCTTCTTCTCGCCCAGGGTGCGCGTCACGACCGTCATGCGCTGCAGGCTCGAGGAGAAGGGGAACTGCATCAGGATGCCGATCTGGTAGAGTTTCTGCGGAGGGAGGGACAGGCTGGGTCCAGCGGCCAGAGCTTTCCGGAGGGTGAGAAAGAGGCGGGCGCGGGGGGGGGGGGCACGACTTGCTCCACTTACCATCAACTCCATGAGCTCCTGGGAAGGGAGGAGGGAGAGAAAGCGAGAGAGAGAGAAGTCAGAGCCTCTGCCGTGCCTCTCGGCCCCCATCCCCAAGGGTATCAGCCATGCTGACTTTTCTTGCTGAAGGAAAATCTACGCATCACAGGACTTGGAGGGAGAATCCCAGGACTTGGCCTCTAAGCCTTGTTTGTTGAGTCCTCCCACCCTCACCCCCGGCAATTAGTTGCCTGCAGTTTGAAAGAGGATGCTGGACCAGATGAACATGAGAAGAGCCCTGCTGGAACAGACCAGGGAGGGTCCCTATAGTCCAGCATCCTGCCTCACACAGTGGCCAGCCAGTTCCTCTGGAGGGCCAACCAACAGGGCACAGAGGCCGAGGCCTTCATAAGAACATAAGAAGAGCCCTGTTGGATCAGAGCAGTGAGGGTCCCTCTAGTCCAGCATCCTGTCTCACACGGGCCAACTGGTTCCTCTGGAGGGCCAACAACGGTGTTCACAGGAACATCAAGAGCCCTGCTGGATCTGACCAGCGAGGGTCCATCCAGTCCAGCATCCCGTCTCACACAGTGCCCAGCCAGTTCCTCTGGAGGTTCAACAATCAGGGCACAGAAGCTGAGGCCTTCCCCTGAGAAGAACATCTGAAAAGCCCTGCTGGATCAGACCAGTCCATCCTGTCTCACACCAGTTCCTCTGGGGCCGAGGCCTTCCCCTGATGTTGCCTCCTGGTACTGGGATTCAAAGGTGTACTGCCTCTGAATGAGGAGGGTCCCCTTTAGTCACCAAGGCTAGTAGACACTGACAGACCTCTCCCTCCATGAACCTGTCTAATTCCCCTTTACAGCCATCTCTGTCTGTGGCCACCACTACACCCTCTGGCAGGGGATTCCACCTTTTAAGACGGACCCTCACTGGTGTGATGCTGCTGCAGGGCTCTCCAGAAGAGCAGCAGATGGGAGCTGGGCTTCAGGCCTCCAAAGGGAAGAGGGGAGAACTTAGAGCTCCCCGGTCCCAGATCACCCTCTCACCTCATCCTCAGACGCTCCCTCTGGGATCTCGGGAGGGATCTGGTCTGGAGGATGCACAATGGTGGGCTGGATCTGGTCGTGCAGAGCTGTCTCCTCCTGAGTGGGCTCTTCCAGCACCTGTTCGGGGACAAGGAGATCAAGCAGGGGACGCGGCTAGAGTGCGGCACGGGACAGACTCCCTCCCAGGCGGCCAGCCACCTGTCCCAAACGCTCCTGGAGCCCCAGTCCAGCGGCACACGCGTCATAAGGACACAGCGGCAGCCAGCAGCAGAAGATTAAAAAAACCCAGAGGGCACCAGGAGACAGTGAGGCTGGAGAAACGGCCTTCTCAAGATGGTCCAGGACAAGAAACTCTCCTGGCTTCTGCTGGCATGAGAAACGGGTCCTTGCAAACCCTGCCCCGCATCACCCGTCCCCAGCGCCTTACCCATCCGGTGGCCTCAAGCATCTTGAGATCGAGGGGATCCCCCGAGAGACGCCCTCCAATGGTGGTGAGAGAGTGGCAGGCAGCCATGGCAGCGACCAAGGGGGAGCCGGACAGGCCAGGGGCACGGACGTCCCGCCCGGCTGGGAGGAAACTGAAAGAAGAGGAAAGATTGGCTGCAGGAGCCTCGGCCGGGGGGGGGGGGAGCACAGCTGGGGGGGAATCAGCCGTCAGCAGGAAAGAGGGTAGTCCCCAGGAGCTGCCATGATTCGTGCCCCCGAGGGGCTGGTCTCGACGGTTCCCCAGGCCCCACGGCTTGGCTCTGTTGAAGAATCCAGTACCTGCTCTGGCATCTGCCAGGATCTCTCAGCATGCAAGGGGCACCTCATCACACAGAGGCGCCTGATAGTGAATCAGAGCCATGGACTGCCAAGATGGCTCCCTAGGGTCTCAGGCCAAGAGAGGTCTTTTACATCCTCTGCTGCTCGATCCTTTTAGCTGGAGATGCCGGGGACTGAACCTGGGACCTTGTCAAGCAGATGCTCTGCCTTGTGCTGTGGCCCCTCCTTTCCCCAGGATCTGCCGTGCATTTGTGCCGTTGAGGGTTAACAGGGATGGCCTCGACAGTTCTCCCGGCCTCAGGGCTCTGCTCTGTGGAACGATTTGGTACCTGCACTAGTATCTGTGGGGATGTCTCTCAACGTGCAGCAGAAAAGAGCAAGAGAGTCCAGGAGCACTTTAAAGATTAACAGAATCTGTGGCAGGGGTGGAGCTTTCGGGAGTCACGGCTCCCTTCTTCAGATATCTCAGGGCAATCCCCCCCCCCCCCCCGCCACATATTTCGTTCCTCTTTGAGGTGCTCCTGGACTCTTGCTCTTTTCTACTGCTACAGACAGACTAACACGGCCGCCCGTCTGGATCTATCTCAACATGCAGCGAGTCCCCAACAAAGAGCACATTCCTCAGCAGACACCCACATCCGAGGAGGGAGACCCTTCCTTGAGGGAAAACCATGAGCACACAGTGCAGTTCTGCCACAACTCCACAAATGGCAAAGGAATCTCCTAGCTGGCAGAGATGCCCCCCTCCTTCCTTGACTCGTGGGAGACAAAGGGGATGCCAGAAACCACTCCCACACACTTACCTGCCGTTCTGGGCTTGTACAAAACCCCAGAGGTCCAGCCCGTCCTCGGTCAGGGTCCCCGTCTGGGAAAGGCAAAGCAGAGTGCGTTCGCACACACAAGATACGTCTCTTTAAAGTGGGGGTGATTGGGGGGGGGGGTGCGGGGGTGGCTGGAGAGCAGATACCTTATCGAAGCACATCAAGTTAAGCTGACCACAAATGTTGATGCGTTGGGGGCTGATAGAGAAGATCTGCTTCCCGCGCAGGCGCCGCTGGGCATACACCACTCCGGCCGTCATGGCCGCAGGCAACGCCGGTGGCACCGTGATGGTTAAAATGTCCAGGGATTCCAGTATGATGCGGCCTGCGCGCTCCTGGATGGGGGTGGGGGAGCAGGATTAGATGGACTCCCACACCTGGCCCTCCCCTGCCCGCCACACTCCCCCAGTACGGTGAAAGGCCCATTCAGGATTCCGTGCCAGCACGTTCCAGAGGGCAGCCGGCTCGGATGCAGAAGAATGGCAAGCATGGGAGTGCAGGAGCCCCTCAAGGGCCAGCCGGCCTTTCGCGGGAGGAGCTGCTGGAGCCAGAGCCCCCTTCCGCGGATCTAACCACGGGAGCTCTGCCTCTCAAAAGGGCCCATCCCGAAAACCTTGCTGGCCTCTAAGGGGCTCCTGAGTGTGCCAGCGTGGAGCCTGTTCCCAGAAGCCCTCGAACAGGGCCGGTCCCAGTCCCAGAAAGGGTTTTCCTGAAGGCCGGGGGCCTCCCCTGGCAAACCTCCATGGGTGAGCGGGGCCCCTCTGCAATTCCCGTCCCCTTCCCAAGAACACTCACCCCCTGCTGAACGCTGCGGATCACTGAATACAACATCCCGACCCCGGCCACTCCCACCAGGCAGAGGAGGAACCTGCAGGCGTCCCTGTACAGGCGGAAGTCGGTCGGCTTTGGAAACAGGATGGAGCAAACCAGCTGCCCCTTGGAAGTGGAGAAACCTGGAGGGGAGGAGAAGCCGAAAAGTGGGCACCTTCCCCTTGGAGAGCCCAGGGGCCCGTATGCTGGATTCCAGGGCTGGCCGTTACCTGTCCGGATGACCAGTGCCCGCACCGCTTCCCCGGAGTAGTACCGTGTCTGGATGACGCAGGTGCCACAAAAGAGTGTGTGCCGCTTGTGCTCTTCTGGACTGTACGCTGGATCCTGGAGCAGCCCATTGGCACCTTGGGCGGGGTTGGGCAGAGCCGTCTTGGTGACAGGGACGCTCTCGCCTGCGGGCAAGGAAGGGCTCAGCTCCAGAGGGCTCCCGCCCTGAGTCCCCCCCCCACGTGCCCCTCGGCCCTGCCCGTACCGGTAAGCATGCTCTCGTTGACGATGGCTGTGCCGGTCAGCAGCACTGCATCACATGGCAGCGTCAGCCCTCCTGGAGGCACCAGCAGCACGTCCCCCGGCACCAGCTCCGTGGAGAAGATCTCCTCCATCTCTGAAGAGGAAAGAAAAAGCCGCACAAGAGAGGAAGAGGCATCACGCTACCTGCATCACAATGGCCCAAGGTGTTTTCAGAGAATCATACAGCTGTAACAACACACTCTCCTATTAGGGCATACACATCCACAATTTCAAAAACATACAAAAATTATTGCAAAATATAATTAATTTAATATAATAAGTGATGGGGGTCCAAAGTCATCAACAACGAAACATCCGATAGATACCTTCGTTTCCAACAGTCCTCATCAGGTGTGGACCAACACTTAGAATATCTTCAAACGTAATTAAAGTACTTCTACTATATCTGGCTGATTCAACAATGGCAGTTTTCCAACTCACAGCGTATCGGGAACATCCCTAAATTAATGCATGTGGCTCGAAGGTTTTCCAGTGGCCCCAGGTGTCTTCAGCCCCCCGCTCTTTGGCAGGGCCCCCGCTTCCCACTGAGACTCCTGGCCCCCTCCAGTATTGGCTGGGGGGACTCCATCTTGGCTAGCTGCCCTGAGGCTCTTGGGAGAGGACGGCAGCAGCTGCTCTCAGGGGAACTTCCTCCCACTCTTCTGCTCGTCCGCCGAGCCTTCCCTCCGGGGCCTGGATTGTTGCGCTTCCCCCTGCCCCGAAGCCAAGGGTTTGGGATCGCGCAATTAACCATTCTTTGGGCTTGCAGCCAGCACTGAGGGCATCAGACGCCTGGTTCGAGTTACACTCTCGGCCTCGAGGGTTGGCCACGCTCTGCTGGGGGGGAGTGTGCACGTCTCGAGGCCAGCTGACTGGAGCTCATCCCTCCACCTGCTTTGGTAACTTTGACAGGTTACTAAAGCTCTCCTCGAAAGTAAACCCGGATCTCTCGTGTCAGTTCTTTAGGGACTTCTGCGAACCGATGGAGCCCCCGCCCAGGGTCCGTGACACCTCCTTGGGCTGCAGCTGGCGGGGGCGGGGGGTGCAAATGGGTCTACGCAAGCAACCCCTTCACTTCCCACACAGCCCCCACTCGCTCCTGTTTCCCCTCCCAGTTCTGTTTCCATTGCCTCTGTGGGCTGTGCCCTTCCCCTCCCACATCTCATCCTCACAATAACCCTGTGAGGCAGGGTGGCTAGATCCAAGTCCAGTGGCACCTCAGAGCCCAGTGGCACCTCGCTGTTCCGCTGCAGACCTACCCAGCTGCCCTCTGAAGCTCTCTCCCCATGAGGCAGGCAAGGCTGAGAGAGAGCGCCCCGCCTAAAAGCACCCAGTGAGCAGCACGGACGAGTGTGGATTCAAACCCAGGCTTTGAGATGCTCAAAGCATCACACTGCGCTGGCTCTCCTGTTTCCGATGACGCCAGAAGCCAAGGACAGACATGGCTGGCTCGAGTTCAGTGTCATGGCCTGGCTCGAGGAGGGTGCTGGCTGCAGCCTCTAGGCACAGGGGATGTTTTTTAATGTTGGGTTGGGTTTTTCTCATTGTAGAGCAGCAAAACTTTTTTTGGCATTTTAGAGCGAAAGGGTGCCTGCAGAGCAGTGGAATTCAAAGGGGCTCCCCCACCAACGGCCTGGCCCACCCCCACCCCTCTCTGTGCCTCCTGAAAGCAAGACCCAGACCCCCACCCCCCTCGGGCTCACTCACCGTGGGGGCCCCGATACACCGTCACGCGGATGACGTTGTGCGTGGCCACCATGTCGTGCAGGAGGACGTATTGCTGCAAGGCAAAGGGAACAGGGGCACTGGCCACCTCCCCTTCAGGCAAGAGAGACCCCCGAGCCCAGGCCAGACTGCCCCTTCCCCCTCAGCCGTGTCCCTCGGGCTGCCCTCCCCCGGTACCTTGCGGAGGGTGTAGAGGGAGCAGCCGATGGACACGAGAGACATGAAGAGGATGGCCGAGGCGTACAGGTAGTAATCGTCGAGGGACCACAGCACCATGCTGAAGGCTTGGAAAACGTAGAAGGGGTTCAGCACCTGCCGGGAGGAAAGGCCTGTTGGGGGAGCCAAGACCCCCAGGGGACAGCCCAAGGAGGGCAGCAGCCGGCCCCGGGTTCCTCACCGCCCCCGCCCCCGCCCCACTCACTTCCTTGGCGAGGAGTTTGGGGATGGAAGGCACTTTCACGTCGATTTGGTTGGCTCCATAGAAAAGCCTCCTGCAGAGAGAAGGGGGGGGGGGGAGTGTGCTCAGAAGAAGAAGAAGAAGAAGAAGAAGAAGAAGAAGGGCTGCCCGGACAATGCATTGTCCCCACAGCGCCCACCCAGTCCTGGGATTTCTGTCCACAGGAAGTGGCTTTCCACAGAGTCAGCACACTGCGCTCCCATGGCTGTCCTGTTGCCAAGGGTTGGCCGGCCAGCTGGTGCTCTCCGGGGTCTCAGGCAGAGAAAGGCCTTTCCTGACAACTGAAGCTTGAGGTCCTTCCTGGAACAGGAGGTGCCCCCTGGGATGGCAGCAGAGCCACCCTGCCCACCACCCCCGTCCCCTGCTGCTGAACCACAGCCCCTCTGAAGACCCAGAACGGGTTGCCAGTTCCGCATCCCCTCCCCTCCTGGCTTGGATGCTCCCCTCCTCGCAGATGCCTCCCGCCTCCCGGCACTGACCTGTAGTCCTGGGTGCTGCGAGGGAGGCCGGTCCCGTGGAGGGTGTGGAGGGAGGCACAAGGCAGCCCAAGATCCAAGGCCATGAGCCGCCGGAAAGACTGGGACTCCGCACTCCAGAGGTAGCGCACGTGGTGGTGGACAAAGAAGCGGATCTGAAGGGAACAAGCATTCCTTGTGAGCACCTCCGTGGCATGCCTGGGCACTCTGGGAGGGAGGGAGGCAGGCACGTGGACACGCGTGAAGCTGTCCGTCAAGGCCACTGCTGTCTGCTCTGATCTGCAGCAGCTCTCCAGGGCCTCGGGAAGGGGGGAAAGGTCTCTCCCCTCCCCTCCCCTCCTGCCAGATCTGTTAGCGGGAGAGGCTGCCAAGGACTGAGCCTGGGACCCCCCGCAGGCCAAGCCGAGGCTCCACCGCTGAGCCACAGCCCCTCCCTCTTCCGCCAGCTCACCTCGGTCTGCTCTCCGCTGGCGGGCTCGGAAAGAAGCTCCTCCCGGCCCTCCCAGTCCTCCAGCTGGCTGGCCTGGCACAGGGGCCTCTTGCTCTCCGACAGCTGCGGGAAGCCCAAGGGCTGGGATCCGGGAGCAAAGAGAGAGCGCACCCGGACCCGGGACCACGTCCGGAACTCATCCTGCAGGAGGAGGAGGAGGAGGAGGAGGAGAAGGCAGCAGCAAAGGTGAACCACAGTCACAGCACCTTGGCGGGGAGCACGGCCCCCCCCCACCTCCGGGGCCAGACCACTGAGGCCAGCGCTGGCAGGGGTTTCACTGAGCTCAGGGCCTCCCACGAAGGAGTGGCGGCTTCCACCGGACTGGCCTTCCTGCTCCTGCCTGGGCTTTCCACCCAACAGCTGCTGTGGGAGCTAGCCAGGCTTGCCTGCCTGCCTGCCTACTCGCGTCTGGGTGGATGCAGCTGCCAGCCAGGGGGGATGCTGGGAAAGAGCAGGAGGAGCACGTCTGATCCAGCTGTGCAGCTGGCAAGAGGAGCAAGCTGCTCTCTTCAGCAAAACTCAGGGAAAGGAAGGGGAAACGACGAGGAATTCTCTTCTCTTGTCCTCTGTCATCTGCTCTTCCTCCCCTCCCCTCCCTTCGGTTAGCAAAAAGTCTGGACTGTGTGCTTGCAGACAGGGGGTGGGGGGAGAGAGGGGTGTGCACTACACCGATTGCTTATGCCAGGGGTCCCTGACATTGCTGAGTCTGTGGGATTCTGACACCGGGCGGTGGGTGCAGCCACGGAATGGCTGCCACAGGAGGCAGAGTCACACACAGACAAACACACACAGAGGAAGCCCAAGTCCAAAGGAGAAGAGGGGTAATTTTAAAAAACACATTGGGAAAGGATGGGGAGAGAGAATGAAACACACGCTGTGGTCGCAGCGGCCACTGAAACAACGCTGTTTTAATCTGCGTAGCTGATCAGATCTCCAGCAGCCAATCAGAAGCCCCAGCTGGGCAAGAACCCCAACCTGGCCCTGCCCACTTTCTGAAAGCACTTGGGAGGGTGCCAAGAAAGGAGTTGGGGGTCACCCACGAGCACCACATTGGGGACACTGCGCTTACGCAGGGGGAAGAAAAACCTGGGGGGGGGTGAGAGACAGCAAGGGCCACACCCTGCGGGGCCACTCAAAGGGACGGGCTCCCTTTAAAGTCCGGGGGGTGGGTGTGGCCCTCCTACCGTGGTCCGCAGCAGCACAACCCGGGCCTCCTGCAGCGGCACAGCCCGGCAGGTCCACTTGACGCTCAGCTCCGGCAACCAATAGAGGAAGAGGAGGAGGAAGCCTCCGCTGCAGACTGTGCCCAGCGAGACCAGCGCCAGTTTCCAGCAGCAGGGGCTGTAGCCGGAGATTTCCTGGGCGCAGAACACAGGTGGGGTCAGGAGCGGCAGCGGAAAGGAGGAGATGCCCACTCCCCACTCCCAACACAGGCAAAGTTATCACAGAGTTCCAGGGCCCACCTTGGGACTGCCCAGGAAGAGCATGGACTGAAACTCAAAGGGCTTCTTCCCCCCAGCCCAGGCCCTCCACGCCAACAGCCACCGGGAAAGCACTCCAAGACAACGCCAGCCAGGGCAGACTGGGATTGCCAAGGTGCCCATGAAGCTGCCTCCTCTTGTATTGGGCCATCAAGGCCAGTGTTCTCTACTCAGACTGGCAGCGGCTCCCTCTCCAGGGTCTCAGCAGAGAAAGGGCCTTCCCCATCACCTCCTGCCCGGTCCTTTTTAACTGGAGGTGCTGGAGACTGAACCTGGGACCTTCTGCATGCCGAGCAGAGGCTCTTCCCACTGGGCCACGGCCCCTCCCCAGCCACCCCTGAGCCTTGAGCAACGCTGAAGGCCCTCAGGCCTCTCAAGGAAGGAGTTCTGAAGAGCAACGGGTCCCTTTCTGCCTTCTGTTCAACAGAGGGGGCAAAGAGAGCCCAACCAAGGCAGGCCTCCCTGAACCGCCACTGCAGGCTGCCCAGAGTCTGATGGGAAAGAGAGTGAGGGGTCTCCCCTTGGGACAGCCATTTCACGCGGAGCCACCCTTCTGTGCTGCTGACCAAGGAGAGGAATGGCTGGTTCAAACCAGGTTTTCCCTCTCGAAGATGGAAAGAGGGTTCCGAACCAGGTGGGGGGACTGTGGAACTGGAACCAGGGGGTGGCAGCGGTTGTGCAGCACTTCGTTTAGGGGAGGGGCATCAGATTAGCATGCAGAAGGTCCCCGGTTCAACCCCGGGCAGAATCTCCAGTTGAAAGTACCCAGTGGTAGGAGCTGCAAAAGACCTCAGCCTGAGACCCCAGAGAGCCCCTGCCAGCCCGAGTGGCCAAGACTGACTCTGATGGACCCGGGGGAAGGGAGGGGGGCTGATCTTCAGGGGGGGGGGCCCTTCCGGTGTGTTCAGGGCCGCCAGAAGTGGCGCAGAGGGCCTGATCTTGTGCAGGCAGCAGCTGAGTCCAGAAAGGAGACACCGTAGCCCAGAGCCCCACTGACCATCTCGTCTTCCTCGTTGCGGTTCACACAGGCCTCGGCCGCTCTCTCCATGCCTCCTTCCTGTGGGTCACACACCTACCCCACCTCCACGCTCCTGAAGGGGAAAGGGAGAGGAAGGGCTAAGAGACATGGAATGGTTCCACCCCGCGGGCAGCTGTGCCTCCAGCCAGCCCAGGGGCCCCGGTATGCAGAGATGCCCGAGCCCCTCTGGGCAGAAAGGCCACTCATCCTCTCCCCCAGATCCAGAGGCAGCTCGGCCCAAGAGAGCCGCCCGGCAAATGGCACCCATGTCCCCCTCCCCGCCCTGCACGTTCCCCACGAAGCACCCCCCCCGGGATAAACAGCCCTGCCATTCTGTCCCCGCATCCTCTCCCCCATGCCAACGGAGCCGCAGCCGCTGCCTTGAGAGAGCAGCTGTTCTCAGCCGTGAACGCCCTCCCCTGTTGTCCCTTTTGCCGTGTGGTTCCAGCCTCTCAACCACGGGTCTGTGGTTGTGGCACACTGGGCCTTGCAAAGGCAGCAGCCCCGGGGCGGGGGCAGGGGGGGGGAGAGACAGCCCGGGGGGGGTCTAGAGCTCCTCTGGGAAACAAACTTACGGCAGCTTTTGTCACTGTGTCAGCTGTAGGGTCCTGGATCCACCGGCCACATCCAGGACGGAGAGGTGGGCAGCCTCCTCAGGAACTGGGGGGAGAGAAAGGGAAAGGGGCTCAGGACGGAGACCCAGGGGCACGGGGAGGAAGCCAAGCCTCTTCCCAGGAGAGCTCATCCAAGGGCTGACCGGATCTTATCCTGGTTGGGAGAAGAGGAGATTGAGGGGGCGACATGAGGGCTCTCTTGAAATACTTGGAAGGCTGTCATTTGGAGGAGGGCAGGGAGCTGTTCCAGTGGGCAGCAGAGGAGAGGGCCCAAAGCAGCGGGTTTAAATTACATGCAGAAAGGGATTGGCTGGGTATGAGGGGAAACTTTTTCACGGTCAGGGTGGTTCAAAGGTGGAACCAGCTGCCTCGGGAGGTGGCAAGAAGCTCCCCTTCACTGGCCGCTTTCAAGCAGAGGCTGGACGAGTATTGGTCGGTCAGAGACGCTCTAGGCTGGTCCTGCACGGGGCAGGGGGTCGGACTAGGCAGTCTGCGTGGCCCCCCTTCCCCCTCTGTGATTCTAGAATTCTGCCTGAGGGGACTGGGCTAGCTGGGGCCACCGGCTGGTTCCAAACGGAACGGCCAGGCTATTCATGGTGTGTGTGTGTGTGTGTGTGTGCGTGCACGCGCAGGGGGCGGCAGAGTCAAACAGGTCTCTCAGTGCCAGCGCTTAAAGATCCTCACTGGCTTCCAGTTTGTTTCCAAGCATGCGCCAAAGCACACAGCTCTTCCCTTCAAAGCCCCAAACAGACTTCGGCCAGGCTTTTCAAAGGACTGCCTGACCCTCTGCAAATCGCTCCAGACATCCAGAGCCTCCGCTGATCCCAGGCTCCGAGTGCGGAACCAGGGAGGGTGAGGCTGGAAGCAGGGCCTTCTCTGGGATGCCCCCCCCCCCCCAAGCTCTGGAGCGCCCTCTTCAAGTACTGACCCTGTTCTCATTTAGGTTACAATCGAAAACGTTTTTAAATTTTCTCTTGGTGGGGTCTGATCATTGCTTAAAACACCTTATTTTACATTCCTTATGGCTGGCTGCTGGATCCAGATTTTTAAGATGTTGTTTTATTGTAATGGGTTGTTTTTAACCCATCCTGGAGGCCTATTTAAGTGGAAATGTAGGGTGTAATTATTTCTGTAAATAAGAACGTTTGCTATAAACACGGGCCCTCGAGAAAGAATGCTTACGGATCCAGCCCCGCCCTGACCAGCACTCTGGAGGTGAAGAGAAAACAGACCTGTATGTGCAGCATCACCTCTCGAGGCCTCACCTGTGCTCTCACCTGGAGGGCCCCCCCCCCCCGCCCCACTCCTGCCCAGCTGAGTAACCAGGGATTTCACGCTTATGCATCTTGGAGGGGGGGGGGGGGGAAGAGAGATAATACCCATCTTTCCAGAGAAGCCGGTTCAATCAGCTGTTTGTTTGTTTAACAAATAAAACCCTTGATCCAGTTTCAAACTTCCTGAAGTTGTGGCAAGGAAGTATGTGTGCACCGGGGGGGGGGGGGGAGACACCATGAACGTGCCCTGGCACCCAGCCCACCCCTCGCTCTTGCTCAGCCTACAACCGGCCGACAGGACCCCTGCGGTATCCCACGCCCCACAAGTGCCTGGAGGAAAGTTAACAAACAGGCACTGCGTTTCCTCTAGGCCTACAGCATCCCCTCGCAACACAGAGCGTTTCCTAGCACACCTGGAAGCACTCTGTATACCTTCCCTTGATTCCAGATGGCCAGGTCCCCGTGCGGTGGATGGTGGAGGAGGGGGAAGGCTTCGAAGGGCTATGGGGCCCAGAGAGAACGCAGAGTCAGGACAGTCTCTGGGGTGGCGGGGAGGGAGAGCTGGCTGTCAGGAGGAGGCCTGATGTCCGGGGGATGGAGCCCGGGGCTCACGAGGGCCCTGGAGTCCTGGGGGGGGGGGGGTTGACCTGGTTGCACAGGAGCAGAAACCATTCCGGCGCCTGGATCCTGGCCTTGCTCGGGGCTGGGAGAGTTGTTCTCCCGGGGAAGTATAGGGTGTGGGGCAGAGGGAGAGACACAGCCAGAACTCCCAGACATTTTGTCTCTATGGGCGGGAAGAGCTTCCAAAATGCCTGTGTTCCAGGACAACGCAGTTAGGGCCGGGGCCACCAGATTTCCCGGAGGGGATGCCTCAGGCCGCCTCAGCCACAGCCCCTCCGCTAGCCCTTCCCTCTGAGACCAGCGTCCCCTCCTGGCATTCTCTGCCTGGGAGAGGTTCCCACTTCCCCATTCCTTCTCTTTTGCCCGGATTGGTCATGTTGCCAAAACAGGATTGGAGCCAACCTTATGTCCTCTGGCCTTACAGGGAAGCTCGGAGAGAGACTTCCTTGGTCTGACATGGGGAGCCCTGTTACTCGGTCTGTCAGCAGCAGAAAAGAGCAAGAGAGTCCAGAAGCATCTGAAAGACTGTCAAAATTTGGGGCAGGGGAGTTGCTTTCAGGAGTCACTGGCCCGAACGCTCCTCCCCTGCCACAAATCCTGTTAGTCTTTAAAATGTTCCTGGACTCTCTTGCTCTTTCTGTAGTTTGGAATGGGTGGCAAGGGTGAGGCCAGAGAAAGGCTGATCCAGTGAGCCAGCCCAGGACACCTGGGTTTTCAAGGGGGGGGGGAGGAACTTTGTCAATCCCAGCTCAGCAGGTAGCAAAGATCTTCACGTCTGAATGGAAGTGAAAAGAACCTGCAACCTTCTTCATGTCCCCAAGAGCACCGGCAGCACCAAAACACCACATGGACAGGAAATATGGAGGAAGTCCCCCACCCCTACCTGCAAGGGAACTGCTTCATTCCCACTCCCACTCCCCACCCAGCGAAGCCTGCTCAGAGGAGCAGTGAAGGGCTATCATTTTTCCGCATCGCAACGGCTTTCCCTCCAGGGCAAAGATTCAGCAGTTTGCTTGGGCTGGGTGATGGACGACCGTTAGGTCTCTGGGCTTAGCTCGGCAGCCTCTCTTCCCGTGCCAGGACACCTGGGCTCCCGGGGGGGGGGGGGATTCGGGCAGGGAGGGCTGAGTGTGGGGATTCCTGGGCGTTTCGAAGCAAGGCGGGGCTCAGCAGGTCAGGGCAGGAGCCCAAACGGCTGGGTTGGATTCCCAGGAGTTCTTTGCTGACATGCCCTGTGCAATTCAGGTAGAGAAGACAATTACAGGAAGTTCTGGGACAAAAATAAAGAAGGGTGGCCTATTCCTGCCCTGGACAGACCTTCCCAACTGAGACATCTAGGGGCCTGTTCAGACTTGAAGGAAGCAAGCCCGAAGAAGACTTGCAGGCTACCGGCAAGGAGCGTGTAAAGTGTTCTGGGGAGATCTGGCCCGTAGCACACCTCTGTCCAGAACGCTGGCAGATGAAACACTTCCCTTCCTGACTGACCCCCCACCCCCACCCCGGAAACTCTGGAGCGCCAGCCCCAAGACCAAGCGAGAGCACACCAGAACCCTCCCTGACTTCTGCGGGGAGCAGCGGAGAACACCCAGGCTCGGCAAGGGGTGGAGCAACGGCAGCTGTGTGGTCCAGCCCTTGGGGGTAAGAAGCGCCTCTTTCTGCAAACTCTGCTGCTCCCCTCCTGCAGGGGCAGCTGGGCGCATTTGCTGAGGCCCAGCCCGGGCACCAAGCCCTGATTTATGGCTGCACGTTCCTGTTCTCCCACGCCCCATCCTGCTCCAACAAGAAGGCGGGCAGCCTGGCTTGCAGGGCTGGGGCACGGGGGCCTCCGTCTGTGCCTCTTTCCCTCCAACGGGCAGAAGTCAACACAGCCATCGCAACCTCTGGAGAGCAAGCAGAGGACTTTGCGGGAGATTCTGCATTCTGCCACCCAGCTGAAGGGAGGAAGAGAAGAGGAAGACCCGGCATGAGAGGGACAGACTCCACCCAGGAAGCCACGAAGGAGGCCCTCCGCCATTTGCCAGCCCTGAGCATGGCTGCTATCGACAGGACGTTAATCTCACAGGGTCGCCATCAGTTGGAAGCAACTTGATAGCACTTAATAGAAGAGAAGAAGAGATTGGATTTATATCCCGCCCTTCACTCACTTAAGAGTCTCAGAGCGGCTTACAAACTCCTCTCCCTTCCCCTCCCCACAACAGACACCCTGTGAGGTGGGTGGGGCTGAGAGAGCTCTTTCCCAAGCTGTCCTTGAGGGAACAGCTGGTACAGAGCTATGGCTTGCCCAAGGTCATCCAGCCAGGTGCAAGTGGAGGAGTGGGGAATCAAACCCGGTTCTCCCAGATTAGAGTCCGCGCACTTAACCACTACACCAGACTGGCTCTCTGCTTCCAAAATGCCTGTAATACACACCCACAACCCCCCACTGAGAAGGAACCAGGGGTGCAGCAGCAGCAGCAGCAAGCAAGCGGAAGAGAGGGAGGGTCAGGGCCAGCCTCCAGCTTCAACAGCCCACAGCAAAGGCCTCTGCGATCCTCTTCCGGCCACTCTTCCAGCCTCTTGTTGAGTTTGGCGGCCACAGCTTACCAGCGGCCAGGGCCCTAATTTCTCTACCTTTCAAGGCATGCTTGTAGGTGAAGTCACCAATCCACTCAAGCGGGTCTGCGTACCAAGAAGGGAGGACAGTTTTTCTGGTTTGGAGGAGCCATAAAGGTGGCTTCCCCAGATCTCAGAAGCTACGCAGGGCCAGCCCTGGTCAGTTCTTGGGATGAGAGACCCCCGTGGAAGTCCAGGGCCATTTTGGAGAGGCCGGCAATGGCAGACCGCCTCTGAATGTCTCTCGCCTTGAAAGCTCAGTGGGGGGTCCCCATAAGTTGGCTGCCAGGGCACAACCACTCAAGGGTGTGCACACAAGGGTGTATGACGCCAGAGGACTTCTGGCCCTCAAGAAACAGAGCTCTCCTCTGAGTACTGACTTGAGCTCCCTACTTTGCCCAGAAGACCCCCCCAGCATCCCTCCCTTTATCACCAGCCCCAGTTGGAAAACCCGTCTCCTCCTGCCCCATATTCATGCAGCACTGCAACATGGTCCTAGAATTTCAGTTCCCTGTAGCATAGGCTTCCCAAAAGCCATTCTTACCAGACCCGTATAGCAGCACCACAAAATACGCCCCCCCGGCCAACCCCCCCCCCCCAATTTTTGGTCTTCAGATGCCCCCAAGAGGTTAAGACATTGTACTCAACCAGTGCACAGAATCCCACCCTCTGATTCCTGATCCTCACCTAAGTCCCTGTTTGCAACTCAAAGAATCTTCTGAAAGTCACAAACTCAAAGCGTGGCAAGTTAAGACCATAGGAAGGCAGCAGGGTACTCTTGGTGGCTGCCCCACAACTGTACAATCCACCCCTTCCCCGTGAAGGCACCTCGTGGCCTCCTTTTGTTGGTTTCCTGCTTTGAGTCCTGTGAGCTCAGGGAGCCATTTCAGACCTTCACGACAGGTCTGATGGTCTCCCAGCCTAAGAACACCCAGGGGTTTCTTGGCTGACTGCGGATTTGCACTGGGTCCCTGCCACGGTCTCCAAACCACCTGCCATTGCGACAGACAGGCTCTCTTCTCGTCTTCGGTGACCAAGGACAGATCTGGCAAAGCTGTTTCGTTTGAGGAGCTGGGAAGGCATCCCCCCACCCCTTATTATTCTAAGTGGTGTCAAGGATGAACTTGGGCTACGAATCCAAGGCAGGACATCCCTGCTTCCCAGATGACGCCCTAGAGGCCTCTTCCCAGGGGCGGGGTTACCAACCTCCAGGTGGGGCCTGGAGATCTCCCAGAATTACAACTGATCTCCAGACTAGAGAGTTCTGTTCCCCTGGATGAAAGGGCTGCTTTGGAGGGTGAACTCTATGGTAGTACAGCGTGCTGACGTCCTTCCCCTACCCAAACGCCTTCCTTCCCAGGCTTCGCCCCCAAAATCTCAAGATATCCCCCAAGTCAGAGTTAGCAACCGTACAGGGCTTTTCGAAGGGCAGCTGTGTTGGCCTCCAGTAGAGCAGCCAGATCTGTGTCCAGGAGCACCTCAGGGGCCAACATATATATATTTATTTATTTGTTAAACTTCTACCCGCCCTTCCAGCATAGCCAGTTCAGAGACGGAGGAACGAAGGGAGCTTTGACTTTTGGAAGCTCACACCCCAGAAATCTTGTGGTTCTCTCCGGTGCTACTGGGACTCCAATCTAACTGTTCTACCCGGAGGGGGGGATTCCCTGCCCCAACACAGAACCCCACCCACCCACCCACCCAAGAGCCCCCATTCCCCACTTCTCAGCAGAGCTGACCGATTTATGCAGTCAAGAGAAACCATGGGCTGTACCACGTCAGGCCGCTGATGGAGAACGGCAGTTTTAAATACTGTTGAGCTGAGAAGCAGAAGGAAAACTAGAATCTAAGGAAGGCAATTCAGTCTCACTCTCTGACTCGCGTGCTATTTTTCTGTGCACAAGAAGAGTTTTTTTTGGGGGGGTATACTTGAGTGTTCCCTCACAAATTGCTCCTTTTAAAGCAGTATAAATGAGGGAAAGTGCTGCTACTTGAGCCAAGTGCCTCTCTTTGGGTGTGCTGAACCCAAAGACCCAGCCCCAAATTCATGCATGTGACACCAACCCGGCCACTGTAAGCACCCTAATTAGCAAATTCCCCTCTTGTGCCACAGTGGTATAATTGACACAAGCAATGAATGAAAACGTATCCTGAATAAGACAGCAGGACAGAATTAATTTCCCCCCTCTTAGTTCATGCAACTGTGTGTGCGTTTCTGTGTGTCTCAGAGAGATCAAAGGAGACTGCTGGTCTTTGTCATTTCAGTGGAGAAATACCGTATTTTTCCTCTCTCTTGTTCAGAGGAATCACACGCAACCTTACCTACATGCCCAGAGATGTCGTGGAAAAAAGGTCTTTAACATCAAGGCCTAGAATATCTTCTTCTCTCCCCCTCCTTCCTTTTTATCTTTATGCTGGCATCCAGTCTCAGGAAGAGCTGTGAACTCAAAAGCTTGCCCACTCTTTCGGGTCACTGCAGCTAGTCCCAACAAAAGGTATTATGTGAACTGTGCCTTGTTTCCCGACCCAGAAACCTTCAAACAACTTCTGCATCAGGGTGACCTGCTACATTTATTTTATTTTCTTAATTAATAACCCACCTTTCTCCCCAATGGGGACCTTAAGCAACCTACAACCTTCTCTTCTCCTCCATTTTATCCTCACAACAACTCTGCAGGGTAGGTTATGTTAGCCTGGGGGCATGTGACTTGCCCAAGTTCACCCAGAAGCTTCCACGGCAGATTCGGGGATTCGAACCTGACATTTCAACCACTACACCACACTGGGAAGAAATGGCCTCCAGTCCTCAAATGCTTCTGCAAGGATTAAAAAGGCCGCATCCTTTCTCCCTTGTGAGCTACTTTTCTACTTGCAAGGAGGGCGACACCCTGCGCTCCGCACGGCCTCTTCGGCCCCACGTGACAGACAACGGCCCCACCCACCCACCCACCCGCCGAACTCCGCCCCGCGCACGTGACTCACCCGCTCTGGGTCCCTCATCACATCTCCCGGCGCGGGGAGGGGGGGTTCGCAGAAAGGGGCGGGGCCAGAAGCGCGTCTTCCAGATGCGGGGACGGGGGGGGGGCGGGCGCGGGCCCGTCCTCACACGGCGGCCGTTGGGAAACGCGAGCGCGCCGCTCTCCCCAGGCAGACGGGCTTCCTCTCAAGGGCTGCCGGGAAAGTGGCTCGAGAGGGCGCTGGGGCGCATGCGCCGCTGCCTCCAGCAGGGCTGTGGGTTCCTTTCCGCCCATAGCCGGCTGCGCGGGGTGTGATGGGCAATGAAGTCCGCCCTCTCAAGCGGCTGCTCTTTGGGGCGGAAGGAGAAAAAGGCGTCAGAAACCTGGGTGCCATTGCAGTCCACGTGGCTGCCGGGGCATCAGAGAACAGGCAGGTCCAGCGTTCCCCCGCGGCCGAGTCCGCGTGAGCCGGCTCACAGTCTTTTAGCCTCCGGCTCGCACATTTTTTGTCTCAGCTCAGGAAGGATCTGGCTGCAGAGCAAACTGACTGATGCAGCAGCAGCCTCTAATTCATGCCGCAGCTCGCAAAAGTGGACTTTTTGCTCGCAAGACTCCGCAGCTCAGAGGGAGCATTGGGTCAGAGCACTGAGAATGATGAGACTGGCTATGGCAGCGATGACTCACCATAGGCGGCAGGAAGCAGCAACAGCCACCTTATCCCCGTTCTTATGGTTACTAAGCCATAATCCATCCTCGGTGGCAACATAGAGTGGCCGCCTGGTCCCAACTGTTCGGGAGGGATGAATGCCCGTCCAGGGGCGGCCTGAAAACCAAGCAGCCGCAGGATCCTGTAGGGCCTGCCAGGTTCTCAGCTGACCACCAGTGTCCCCTCTAAGCTGAGTTAGTGTTACCTAGCTCACAGTTTTTTAACCTCTGGCTCACACATTTTTGTCTTAGCTCAGGCTCCAGAGCAAACTAATTTATGCAGTAGCCACTAATTTATGCAGTAGCTCACAAAGTAGAATTTTTCCTCACAAGACTCCACAGCTTAGAGGGAGCATTGCTGACCCTCCCCCCCCCCCCCCCAGGGATTCATTGGCTGATCCAGTTCCATCTCTGCAAAAAGAGAAGGGCCACTTCTTCCAGCTCAGACGTTGGCTGTGGAGAGTCCATTGCCCACAGTACTCAAGCCGCAGCGCTGCAAGGTGAAGATCGTGGCCCAATTCAGCTGGGGGGTTGCCTTTTCCCCTCCTCCCTAACAGCTTGTCCTACTTTCCTCTCTTTAGCTTGTAAGGTGCACGTTTCAAAAAGCAGCACAGTTGCAGAAGACAAGGACAAGTCAGTGAATTTAAAATTGACCCAACCAAGCGCAAAATATGGACAAATAATGTAAACAAAAGAACATAAGAGAAGCCAATGTTGGATCAGGCCAATGACCCATCCAGTCCAACATTCTGTCTCACACAGTGGCCAAAAACACCAGGTGCCCTCAGGAGGTCCACCAGTGGGGCCAGGACACCAGAAGCCCTCCCGCTATTTCCCGCCCCCTCCTGAAGCACCAAGAATACAGAGCATCCCTTGCCCCAGACTGAGAGTTCCTATCTATACCTCGTGGCTAATAGCCACTGATAGACTTCTGCTCCATATGTTTACCCAATTCCCTCTTGAATCTGTCCATGCTTGTAGCCGCCACCACCTCCTGTGGCAGTGAATTCCACGTGATGGGTCAGAAAGAGGAAGTAACATACATGGAGGAGAGAGAGAAAGAAGGGGGGCAGAAGGAAGGAAGAGTGTGAGAGAGGTAGGGGGAGAAGGGAGGAAGCAAAGGTGTAAGGAATGGGATAACCATCCGGCAAGTTTTTTGTGGGTCTCCACTTGTGCTTCTCTAATTCCTGCTTGTAGCCGCCGCCACCTCCTGGGGCAGTGAATTCCACGTGTTCATCACTCTTTGGGTGAAGAAGGACTTCCTTTCATCTGTTCTAACCCGACTGCTCAGCAATTTCATGGAGTGCCCGCGAGTTCTGGAATTGTGAGAAAGGGAGAAAAGTCCTTCTTTCTCTACCTGCTCTATCCCATGCATCTCTCTATATTTCAAATTTGGGGTGGCTATCGTGGCCACTTAAAATGCTAGTACTCTATTACAACAATGTAATCTATTTGAAAGGTTTCTGGGAGAAGATGATGCATCTGCTCACAGCCGAACAGGTGTTTTCTCAGTACAGCTGTGCCAGGTAAGGTGCCACTAGTTAAAAATGTCATCCCAGACTCTTCCCAGAACACACCAGGCAGCCCGCGCGGCCCCCAAGGAAGCCCAAGTGGAGAATACAGAAGCAACATGTGGGGGGGGGGGGTGTGCTCAGGCCACACACATGGAACTGCCTAATATGTTAATGAGTTTCTGCTGTTGGGTGTGGCCTGTTATGCTAATGAGTTCCTGCTGTGCTTTTTCTACAAAAAAAGCCCTGCACATCACATAGAAGTTTCCATTTATTCACCCTCAGCATGAACCTCCTCCCCATACAGCTCCCTTCTCTCTGCATTTCTGGCCCAATGGTCTAGATGCTGCATTTCAGGATCCTTCTGCACTGCTTTTATGTGGAGATCTCTGGCGTTCCAGTCTGTCCTGCACTATTTGTGACAGCCGGTTTCGGATGATGCTGAGAACTGTGAAGACATCATGAAGAAAGGCCTCTTCCGACTGGGTGTCTGGCTGTGAGCCAAAGGTCGTTCCCTGTGAGTGGAAGCACAAGTTTTGTCCACAAAAGGTCCCCGGTGCCAGTGGGGTCCCCGGGCATACAGGGATTGGCGGGCAGAGGAGACGTTTGGGCCCCAGAAAGCAGGGTTCAGAAACGTAAGGAACACACAAAATGATAAAAGACACAGCATCACTGAACAGCTGCAGGGCACCTCTGTCTTCATGCCAAGACAGAATCTGAGCCAAAGTCCAGCTATGGAATCTCTTTTTCAGTGTCAGGGACCAGGGAGTTCCCTGAGCGTGTGCAGAGCACCTTTCCTTCAGCATGGAGTAACTCCAGCCACACCTAGGGCACTCATTGGACAAGCCTTTTGCAGGTAGACTTGAGCGCTTAAGGCCTCTCTAGCCAACCTTTGGCTCCCAGGTTTTCCCATACAAGTTGCAATCCCAAAATTCCAGTGAGGAGGGGCTCTGCCCCCATTCTGATTGGCGCAGAGGTGTGTAAGATAAAAGAAGCTGGCAGGGGACGGTCTTTAAACACCCAAACACCCTTTCTCACACCCAAACAGTTTAACCTTCACAAAAGGCTTGGTGGAACTGGGCAGGGTTCGGGCAAGGATGCTAACAATAACTGGGGGTGGGGGTAGAGGATAGATGAGGATCCCCTCCCTTATTTAAAAAAGCCTTAAATGATTGTGTCTGGCCTGGTCTGCTGGAGGCCCTGACAGAACCACGCAAAGGCCTCTGGCCTGCCTTTAACCACATGCCAATTTGGTCACCCACTCAGACTGGCACGCAGCAGTTGAAAGACAAATAAAGAGGAGCTCTTCTCCAGACAAAGCAGATTAACCCACAGGCTGCACTGCCACGGGATGTTGTGGCGGCCGCCAGCATAAATAGTTTATGAGAGACAACCTTAAACACCCCCAGAGCCTCAGGCAGGAGCCGGGCTGCTGGCTGGAGAGGCCAGCTGGGGCCTCGGGGACGGCCCAGGAAAGGCCCAGCTGGACCCGGCAGGGCTGGTGGCTCTTGCTTACCCCTCGGCCTCTGAAGCGCAGGATGAACAGGGCCGCCGAGCCAGAGAGGCCCACCAGAAGGGCCCACAGCGGCAGTGGGAAGGGACAGGCCCAGATGGCGAACCAGCCCCCTCCCGCCCCGGGAGAGCCGGGGAAGCGCGGCATGTCTCCCCGCACAGGGTCCCGTTCTCTGACCCTCTGCCGCTTGAGCTGGGCTTGATTCACGGAGAGCATCGCCAGCAAGAGCAGAGAGGAGTGACCCCACAGCTCCATGAGGCCCACCCGCATTCAGGGCAGCTCGGTGGTTGCTAGGATGCGGTTGCCGGAGACACACTGCAGCGCCTTGAAGCTTCCATGCACCAGTGGAAGACGGACCCATGGCAGAAGAGCAGCCCCGGCGGGGGCCGAGTACTGTGAGCCCAAGTCTCCAGGCTGAGGTCGGTCAGTCCCGAACTCGAGCTCCCTCTCGGCTGGCCAGGAGTCCGGGTGAGCTGTCTGCAGACATTCCAAGCCCGGCAGTCCTGTGTCCTCCTTGGGCAGGCCCAGGGAACAGGTGGGGCCCGCTCACGCATTCATTGCCATATTTGGAGGGAGGGAGGGAGGCAGGGACTGCCTTCCGAACCAGAATGGCCAGCAACCCTGGCAGGCAACGGCTAGCCTGACTCCTTTAGCCAAGTGGCCGGGGGCTGCTTTCCTCAACCGGCGCTTCTCGCAGGACGCTGCAGCTGCTGCCTTTGTGGTAGCCGTGGCCATTGGGGGGCGAGGAAACTGATGTGCTGGTTGGTGGTGGGGCAAGGGTACAGGGGAGCCCGCTTCTCCACTCTCCAGTGGCTGTGATTCTAATATGGGCCCTACCCAGTGGCAGCTGTTCAGGACAGGCCCTGGTGCCAGGTTACAGATGCGCACTCCGGACTGCATCTTGCACTGAGCATGAGTGGGGGGAACTCGTGGGTGCTTGAAGTGGCCCACAGCACACCAAACAGGGCGCCTTTCATTCCGGCCGGGGAGGTGGGGGCTGCCCAGAGGCACTGTTTGTCCCAGTCCCGCAGGAACACTGTGTCCTGCAGCAGGAGGGGGAGGCAGGAGGGGCCGAACAATAGGCCTCGTCACTCCTCTCTGGCAGGGGCACCCGTGCCCGGCTGCTGATGCCGGACTCCCTCCCTTTGCCAGCACAGGGGTGCAACGGCTCCTCAGGTGGGGCTGGGAAACTGCTGCAGATTTGGGGATCTAAGATGCAGCTCCCGTGGTCGAAAAATGACGTCCACAAGAAGATTCCATGGATCTGGGCTGCCCGCACTGGACATGTCCCCCCCCCCCGTGTTAAACGGGCAAGGGCATGTGTGAGGTCATGTGTGTGTAATGGCGGGGGGGGGGCGCACTGGAGCCATGCCTACTTTTGCGTGGCAGTGGTGGGGTGTGAACTGAGTGCCGTCTGATCCCTCCACGCTCAGTCAGGGGCTTGTTGCAAAAGCCACACAGGGCAGGCACAGCAAAATCCCCCTTTCACCAATCCCCCCCCCCAGCCCACTTTTCGGAAACAAACAGCAACCACCATAAAGGGTGACAAGAGCAATTCTGCACTTTAATAACCTGAAATACTGAAAAAAGTGTCCAATATAAAATTATTGCCACCTCCATCTACCCCCAGCCTGCACTCCCCCCCCTTCCAACGGTACCTGTGGCCCCCGTGGAAACACCCCCCCCACTCATACTCCGTTTCAACGAAACGACGGCAGAACTATCCCAAGTGGGTGAGTGAGGGGGGGGGGGCTCTGGCCTCTTTGTGCTTTTGAGGAGCACCCCAGTCAGTGAGAGACCGAAACAGGCCCCCCCTCCGCCTCCACCCGTTCATCGTGTCTTCGGTGAAAGATCCCACTCCCTTTCCAGAGCTGGGGGACAAAACCGAGAAGTTCTGACTCTACCCCCCTAAAGGCACATGCTGTGTTAGTTGTTCCCCTTTCTCCCCCCCCCCCCCAAAAAAAAGGCTGGCTTCAAACACTCACGCTCGCACGCCCCCTCCCACTGTGCTCTGCCCACCCCATTCACATCTCCGGGAATCTGTGTCTCATACCGCCCCCCCCCAACAATGCAGGTCATGCGGTGCTGCTGGGGGGGGCCTTGGCCACGTGAAGCTGTGCCTGGCAGTGAGAGAGCTGTTCGGCGCTGGCCAGGGAGCGCAGCAGGGCATTCTCCTGCTCGAGCAAGGCGTTGCGCTCCGACAGCTCCTTGATCTGTTCCCGCAGCACCTCCACCTCCTCCCGCACGGCAAACATCAAGTGGCTCTTCACCAGGTCCTGGAGGGGAGGGGAGGGGCAGACAGAACAGCAGCACCGTGAGGCACCACGGACCCCAGGAAAGGAGCCCTCCCCCCGCCCCACCTCCCCCCAAGTTGTCATTTCAATGTACAAAATGCACCACAATCTTCCTTCACCCTCCAAGCGACCCCTAGGGCACAGGCTGCTCAAGCCTACATACAATGGTGGCACTCGAACCCAGAGCTCCAGAAACAAACAGAGGTTGCCTCCACTAGCTCTCCCGTGTCCTGCCTCCCTCAGTCTTCTGTCACCCCAAAAGGGCCAGCTACTCAAACCTCAGGACAAACAAGGGCGTTAAGAAGACAGCGAGACGCCTGTCCAGGAGCACCTCAGAAACCAACAAGAGCCACCACTCCCTCCATCAGGCATTAACAAGAGTGCCCCTGAGCACATGCAGACTGGCTCACTCCCACAGCTGCCAAAAGGGTCGCTGGAGTCCCAGAGGGTGTGCAAATTGGTATCAATCACGCCAACCCCTTTAAAAGGAACCAGACAGGGCATGGATGGGGGAAGAACTGGAAACTGTTCTGTGTGCTAGTAGGAAAATATCTGCAGCAGCAGCAGCAGCTTTTGGCAGTCAAAGAGTTCAGGCTGCTGGGAGGACCGGTGACCTGCCCATCCCTGTGACTCCTTTGGGACAGCTGCGAAAGGCCCCCGTGTCCCTGCCTGCCGCGCTCACGGCTCTTCCCAGCTCAGCCCCTTGACTCACCATGGCTTGTTCAATCTTGTTGTCGATGGCGATCATGCTGCTGTTTGTTCCGCTGCGAGAAAGAGATGGACAGAGGCATTAAACGATAAGGGGGGGGGGATCTGCCCTCCCAGCTGGGCCAGATTCCCCCAGGCTTCCCTGCAGCCGCGCAAATCCCCAAATGCCCAAGAGAAGAACTGGCTAGGCACCACCCCGAAACCAACTTCCACATCTCATTTATTTCTGCTGTTCCAGAGGCCTGCTCAGTGCAGCCTGCCAAATTAAAATTGCAGCTGAGGCCAGGGAAACCACTACTATAGCTTTATCAACACTGAAATCTTCCGCATAACAAGCCAAGAGCCTGCAAGGGCCATAAAAGCAGACTGATGCCCAGTCCCCGCCCTTGGCTCACAAGCACGCTTGTCAAGATGTCTTAATCCAAGGGGGACTGCGAGCACATGTCCAGCAGCTTCCCTTTACCACTGAATAACAAACCGTGCGGACGGTGTGTGGCCCCCAGCGAGTCTGAGCCACCTTGGGCCAGGTGGGCGGATAAGGAATGGAAATGAAGCCAGCCACCCCACGTCTCCTTTTACACGAGAAGCACTGTGCCCCTCAAGACATGACACACCCCGGAGGGCTTCAGGCCACCTCATTCCACTCTCTGCAGTTTCCAGAACAACTGTTTGGCTCATGACCGGGGGGGGGGGGCCCTGCTCATGGGCCGCAAATGCAGCATCCTTTGGGGGCTGCGGCTCTGGATCCTGGCCTTACCTCCTGTGCTGCCCTTGGGACGAAGCTACTCAAAGGTTCCTCCTGAAGTGGCAACGGCAAGACTGGCCCTGCCAGACTAGCCCAGGACAACGGTCCCTTTCCCCCCACGGCCGGTCAGATGTCCTGAGGAGCCCACTATCTCTTTGGGAAGTTCCCCTCTCAACTTCCCCACACTCCACAACAACTGTGCCGGGTAGGCCAGGCTGCGAGATCAGGGTGCACACCCCAACAGCTTTGTGGCAGAACAGGGCTGTGAGCCCCGACCTCCCCAGTCTCGCCACAACCCCCCCCCGTCCTTCCTTCCTTCCCCCCCTCTCCGCCACATCCCCGCTGGGTCCTCTCCCTCCTCCCAGACAGTCCTCCTCACTACCTGTGCAGAACAAGCAGGAGAGAGACGAGCGTTTTGTCAACCTCTTTTTTCCGGCCGAGCTTCCTGTAGCATTTGGGGGTCTCCCTTGACTGGGTCCGGGCAGGGGAGACGTCCCGAGAAAGGACTGGGGAGGTGCAGCCACGCTGCCGACGGTGATGGGGGCTTGCTGCATCAGGAAGCAGGCAGCAGCCACAGCCACCTCGGGACCCCCAGTGGGACTCGTAGGCATTCACCATGGCCTTGACAGATGCCCCTTGGTGGTCCAGGGACATGCTGGCTCTGGGCTCCCTCCCGAGCCCCTTGCCAGTCCCAGCACAGCCCCTCGATCGCCTGGCTCCCGGGCTCCACCTCCCAGGGTCCGTCAGTCTCCTCTGAGCTCCGGCTGTGCTGCCGCCTCAGTGTCAGATCCACCGGTCTTCAAGGATCCTGAGCCCAAAGCCCCCGTCGGCCCCCAGAACCCTTCCCTTTCCCTTGCTCTGGAGACGTGTGACCTGCCAAATCACAGGAGGAATTCTGCTTCCGCTCCGAGACCCGACATGACTTCGGTGCCTGCCCTACAAAGTCTTTCCTCTCGGAAGGCTCTGGGGCTGCAGGGTGTAGCAGAGGCAGGAGCCCTGGAGGAAACCCGGTGGCATGGGAAGGGACGGGGGACGGGACGGGGCGGGCCCTCCGCTCCACAGCTGCCCGGCAGGGCTCCCTGGCTCGGCATAAATAGCCATCTCTGTGCCTGCCACTCAGCCCCCTCTCATTCACTCCCACTGGCCAAGTCCATGTGCTGTGCCCCCCTCCCGTCCCTACACTGCAGTAGGGGGCGCCAGCACACTGGAAAATTCCCCACTAGTACCTGCCCCCCCCCCCAACTGAAGCTCACCCCGAGCACAAAGAACTCCTACCCTAGAAAGGTTCAAGACAGAACCCTCCGGAAGGGAAGGGGTCGAATCAACGGGCTGGATCCCTACAAAAGCATTTGCTCCCCCCCAGCCGTTCTTGGCTGTGATGCAGCGGGGAGGGGGGGCACAAAGGGGCCATTCTATGCCTGCCACCCTCTGTTTAGACCGTTCTCAGCCAGGGGGTGGGGATGTCACTATGGAAACTGGGCAGGGAGCCCAATACCAGTTACATAACCCAGCACTCTTCAGTGGGAACAGAACCCCAGGATCTGGCCCCCAGTGGCAAAACAGGCTCCACCAAGATCAGAGGGCTCGTCACAACCAAGGCCCGGTTAGGGGAAATGACTGCTGGGAGGGGGGATGGACAGACACCAGGGGTTCCGAACGCTGAAAGCCAGCTTTGCCTCCCCTGCCCCAGCTTCCCGGAATAGTTTGAGGCCCCGGCATCTCTCCACTGCTGCTGACCTGAGGGGCACCCAGTGGGCGCAAGAGCCAAGCCCAGCTGACCCAGAGCCGGTTGCTCCCCCCACCCCCACATTTCATCACATGGCCAAACCCTTCCCACCTCTGCAAGAGCACGGAAGCATTGTGGGTGCACTAAGTACGCGGAGAGGCTGCCTTCCCCGCCCCTTCCCCAGTCTTGAAGATACCAAGCATTCAAGAGCTTCTTTCTAGCTTGGTCAAATGCTTTCTTTGGGCATGAAACATGAATACACCTCACATCCTGAGCCCTTCGTGCAAGGGAGGGCGGGATAAAATCCGAACAAAATAAATAAAGCTTCAAGCCTGGTCTTTTAAAAAAAGAAGCTGGTGTTTCTTTGCGGGACTTCCTGCTAACCTCTCCCCCAGCCCGGGAATGGGGCAGGCCAGAAGCCCAGCCAATCCAGGGGCCCGGTCTGGTTATTGGGCAGAGGGGAACATCAGCTTTGACAGACTCCCTGGTTAGTATGAGCGAGGGCACCAGCAGCCAGTTCCCTCTGAGCATCTGCAAAATAAACACCCGTCTCAGATATGGAAGCAGAACTCAGAAGCTGGATGGCGCAGCCCCTGAAGCCAGCCTCAGACTTCTGCCCGCCTCTCCTGGCCGAACGAGAGCTCTGACCAAGGCCAAACTCTTGCCTGCCCCTACGGGAGCCAGGCACACGCACACAAGCACCCCGTGGCACAGGCAAGCGGTTCTTACTGTCCTTGCAGGGATCATCGCCTGTTTCTCGTGCCCCATGGACGCAGGGGGAAGGGGGCTGGGCGGGCATGTGTTGCAGGCTCTCAGGTGCCCAGGGGTTAACCACACACCTGGGGACTAGCTGGGGTGGGGGTCAGCGGGGCGTGAACCATGTGAGTTTAAGAACCAGCCGGGCTGGTTTGTGTGTGACAGGCGAAGGGAGCCTCCTCTGCCCCCAGGCACAGGTTCAGAGCAGCTGGCAAGGAAGAGTGCCAAGGCACACACACACGCGCACACACACACACACGGACTCCTGCACACTGGCATTCACAAAGCCAAGCAGCCCTGGTTCTCCCTGCCCAATTCAGCCTTCCTGTCTCTTCCGTGGCTGTGGGACTGAGCCAAGAGCACTACGCAGGGCTGACCTGGGCCGCAGGGCTGCCCCCCTCCCTCTCTCCGCCATCCACCCCCCTGTCCTCACTGGCTACTTAGTCCTGGCCTCCTGGCAGCCCTTGCATAAACACCACTAAGAATAGCCCCATCAAATCCCAGGAGGAATGTGGGGGGTGCTGGCTTCAGCCAGCCTGGCCTGCCTTACTCCAGGAGGAGGTGAAACCTCACACTCACTTGGGAAGACCTGGGGGGGGGGACTCCATCTCCCCCCCCCCATCAGTATTCACTTGGAAAGGAGTTGGGAGAAAATGTTGGAAGGAGGTTACTGGGGGAGGGAGTGGAGAAAGAGGGAAGAGAGGACAGCCAGTGTGAAAATAAACAGCCCCAGCCTGTATTCACCTCTGCCAAGGCAGGCAGGCAGGCAGGCAAGCCAGAGGGCAATGCTGTGGAGTGGGTGGGGGCAGTACTCAGTTAAGAAAACGAGAGCTGGCATCGGGTAGGGGGTTAGAGTGTTGGACCAGGACCTGGGAGAACCAGATTTGAACCCCTGCTCAGCCCTGGACTCATGCTGGGTGACCTCAGGGCTGTCTCACTCTCTCAGCCTCACCTGCCTCGCAGGGGTGTTGTGAGGATGAAATGCAAAACTGTTCACACCGCCCTGAGCTCTCTGGATGAAGAGCGTGGTAAAAAAAATGTACAAGACAGATGTGGGGGGTGGAGAATTCAGCTCATGGGGAGGCAGGACAGACTTTCCTGGGAGCGGGGGGCAAGATGGCCACGCTACAGAGTCCGCTCAGCCTGGGCCGGGGATCCTGTGCCCCGCCCCCAGTCCCTGCGGCCTAAGCTGAGCAGACTCGGCACCCCAGCTCTCTCCCAGCCCCCTCCCACGAGGCCAGGGTTCCGGGTGCCCCAGCAGGCCTCGCCAGGGAAGGGGTCTCGGGTGGCCCCTTCTGCAAGAGGCACAGCCCCCAAGCCACAAAGGTGGGGCCCCCGCGGGTGTTCAGCGACGGGAGGCGGCTCATTGGGGACGTGACCAGCACTTGAGCAGCGCTGGCCAAGGGTCATGGAAGGTCACGCTGGGAATAGATCCCTCTGCTCCCAAGAGGTTGGAAAGGGCCCAGAACCACCATGGCACTGAAGCGCCGCATGCCTCACCTCCCTGGGAGGCAGAAGCGGGGTGGGGGTGGGCACTAGCTCCACTGGAAACCCCTCCCCCGTCTGCTTTTTTTTTGGGGGGGGGTGAGGCAAGTTCACTGCTTCCCCTCCCCCACCCCTCAATTCCCACCTAACAGCTCCTCCCCCATTACACCCAGTCCGCTTGTCAGTTTTCGCAGAAAGCAGCCACCACCGTGAGTCAATGCAAGCAAGTATCTTCCAGGCAGGCCAACACAAAGGTGGCTGTTTTGCACTTTGGGGACGGGGGAGCTTAGTGCCGAACTCTGTCCCCACCCAGTACAGCCTATTGTATCACTGCAGAGTCTCAGAACGGCTTTACCCTCTCCTGGGCCCAGGGTGATACCCCCCTCCACCACGACCACATATGGACACATCTGCTCTTGCCAATCGATCGGAACTCTGCCCTCGTTTCCTTCCCCTTGCTGAAATTCAAAAGACTTCCCCATCAGCAGAAGTTTGCAGCCTTTGAGTTGAGGGTGTTCTCACTCACACAGCGCCACTCTGCACACGTGTGGCATATGCATCCCTCTTTCACAGAGCAGACCCAGGTGTCCACTGCCCCAAGAAGAAAAGGCCCTCACCAGACCCATGGACACAGATGAAGACCTCCCCCCCCCCCCCCCCGAATCCCTGGCCCTGGAGGTCCCAGTGAAGCTGCGTGCAAACACATGCAGGGCGTCACAAAGGCTGGGGCGGGGACACTAGTCGGGGCCTTGCTCTCCTCCTCCCCCACCCCTCTGCCCCTCTTCCCCAGGCCCCCCCGCACACCTACCTGTCATCGTCGCTGTCGTGGGCAGCGCCCATGCCAAACATGGACCGTGCCAAGCTGAAGTGGGCAGCACTGAAAGGGTCTGAGGTTTTCCGGCTGGGGCTGGCATCTCGAAGGAGGAGGGGTGCTGGGGACGAGGGCCGTGAGCGGGACTCTCTGGGCAGAACCTGGCAAGGTGACAAAGAGCT
Organism: Lepidodactylus listeri; assembly: GCA_029233225.1. Classification (NCBI taxonomy): domain Eukaryota; kingdom Metazoa; phylum Chordata; class Lepidosauria; order Squamata; family Gekkonidae; genus Lepidodactylus; species Lepidodactylus listeri. The sequence continues at coordinate 55,749,939 of JARCFY010000018.1, forward strand.
CAGCTTGGGGTGCCAGGACGGGTCCCTCTGACCTCACTGACAGCCAGAGCCAGGGAAGGCATTTGGGCCTAGCAGGGTGCTGCGCTTCCCCCACCCCACCCCAGGGGTGCCAGGCTACGGCCTGCAGCAGCGCAAAGGAGCGGAGCCGGGTCAACGGGTGTTTCCTCCACCAAGCGTAGAGGGCAGAGCAGGGGAAGACAAGGCACTTCTGTGTGCTGTGGCCAGCGCAAACAGGGATGGGTTTCTAGGAAGAGGAGAATGAGCCCAAGGAGGCCCCCCTCCCCTCCCCTCCCTGTCCCTTACCCCTTCAAGGGGCTTGCCCTAGGAAAACCTAGGAGACCAGCCCCTTCCCTCCTCAGTGTCCCCTTCGTCAATGGCGCCTTGTTTTATCCCAGAGGGAGGGGTGCAACTGCTTCTAACCCCCCCTCCCGCCAGCAAATGCTGGTACTGCAGGATGCACTGTGGCTGCCACCTCAGACAGGGAAGGGCTCACGGCCAAAATCCACAAAGCAGAGCAGGCCCATGGGCAGCCTCCACGTGCCCCCTTGGCCAAGCCGGAGCTCTGCATCTCTGGCAGGGAAGGGGCAGCTCTGCTGAGGCCCAGCTCCAGGGCTGGAACTGCTTCAGAGGAGAGAGAAGGGGTGTCCCAGCCAGCCCCCGCTCGGCCACTCAAGCTCCGCAGGTGCCTGCAGCAACTCCCTGCGGCTCTGCCTCTGCTCTCCCCACCCATGGAGGCAGTCGCTCAGGACAGTGGTGACGGCAAGCAGTAGCTGTTTCAAGCAGCAAGGGGTTCCAGAGGCCCAACGGGCTTGCTTCCGGGTCTCTGACTGACAACTGTCGAGCCAAGGAAAAAGGCCTCACCTTGCACCGTTGTTCCTCCGACTCTCTCTGGATCAGCTGAGTGACACTCTTGGGAAGCAAATGCTCCTCCACCACCAGGGTCGGGATGGTGCCAGGTGCGCTCCGGTCGCCGGGTTCTTTGGTGCTGTCCCCGGGAACTGGCGACCGAGGCAGCTCAGGCAGTGCCAGGGGGCTGCGGAGGGACACAGGGCTGGGAGGAGTCCTGTTGGGGTGGACCAGCAGGGGCAAGCCACCCCCCAGGGAGCGGGCCTGGTGGCCGGAGGAGCCAGGGGTGGGCAGGACCAGCTGGGACTGCAGGCAGGCACCCCCCCGGCGCTGCGGCTGGGGGCTGTACAGGCTGACCGGCTTGGGCAGGAGCCCGGCCACTTCCAGCCGGGAGTCCAGAGACTGGGGGTGCCGGGCCGAGTCCCCAAAGCGTCCCCCAAGGCGCTGCTCCGCTTCCTGCTCATAGAAGTCCCGGCAAGTCCAGCGGCCACGCTTGTACGGCTCCCCGGAGCCCTGATCCAACTTGACCACACGGAAGCGAGAGCCGGCCACTCCTCCGGGCCCCAGGGAAGAGGGTGGCGCCCCCGGAGAGCCGGGGGCAGAAGGCCCGTTTTTGGGCACCGTGCCCTCCTTCGCTCGTTGGCCATCGCTGTCCCCGGCATCTGCTTCATCGGTGGCAGCTGGGCCCCGAGGGGCTGGGGGGCTGGGGGCGCCCTTGGCCTCTCCCGCCGGCGGGCCCTCCTTGGGCTGGTAGTCCGAGGTGACGCTGGTGATCTGGAAGCCGCTCTTCTTCTTCCCGCCACTCATGGCAGCAGCTGGCAAAGGGGCAGCCCCTCGGCGGGGCTACCGGGACCGGGCCATGGCGATGCCAAACTCGGAGGGCCGGAGGCCGGGGCGGCCCGCTGCTACTGCGGGCCTTACGCGGGGGCGCCCGCCGCCCCCCACCCCGCCCCACCCCGCCCCGCGGCTCAGGGGGCCGCTCCGGGAGGCATGGCAGCGCGGGCGCGCACGGAGGACGCAGAGGAAGCCCGGCCGCCTCGGCCCCGCGCCTGGCCCGCCGCCCGGGCTACTGCCGCCGCCGCGCCCGCCGCCTGTTGACAAGCCCAGCAGCAGCCGAAGCCGCGGAGAAGGAGGCGGCGGCAGCAGCAGGAGCAGCAGGAGCACCAGGAAGTCCGGCCCCCGCCCGACCAGCTGACTGCCTGCCTGCCTGCCTCCCCCCACCCCCAGCCGCTGGGGCCGGGCCAGGGAGCGCCCCGGCCCCGCTCACTCCTGCGCCGCCGGCCCGGGCGAAGCCGACTCGGGAGATGGGGGGGGGAGGAGGAGATGGGGGGGGGGGGCGGCAGAAGGCGCCCACCCGCCCCGCCCCGCCCCGCCCACGCGCCCTCCGCTCCGCCTGCCCGGCACGTGTCCAGCGGCCGCCCCGGCGCCTTCGGCCCGCCGGCAGCCCGCCTTCCGGGCTCCGCCGCCGCCCCCGCTACGCTGACCGGGCACGGAGGGGCGGATGTCAACTCCGGGGTGGGAAATGGCTGGGGGAGGGGAGCCGGGGGAGGGCGGGGTTTCGGGAGGGGAGGGGCCTCTGTGCGGTTAACAATAGCGAAGAGGCAGACGCGATTTCCCTCGTTGCAAGGCTGGGAGCTCTCCCGGCCGCACGGGGAGGGTGGTAACCCCACCCCGTGCCCAGGGGGCATAGCCGGTCCAGCAGCTCTCCCTTCACTCCGGAAGTGTTTCCGGCCCATGCCAACTGCCAGGTGGGGCCTGGAGTTTGCCCCGAATTACGACTGATAGCGAGACAACATTAATTTGGGAGAAAACGGCAGCTCTGGGGGCGGGAGCTTTGCGGCTCCACATCCCTAAATTTCGCATCCCCCAAATATCCTGGAATTTCCCAACCTGGAGTTGGCAACCCTAGCAACGGCAGGTCCCAGCCTAAGGGCGCTCTTGCACGAGCCCTGGGGAAGCCGGCGAGCAGACCAGCCTCGGGGGCCGCCTCCGTCGCCCTGCTGCAGAAGGTCCGTCGCGGCGCTGGAGAAGGGCGCTCGGGGTACCCCTTTGCGGGGCAGGCGGGCGGCCTCACCGGTGTCGAGCTGCAGAGGGTCATGCCCCCGGCCTGGTACTGGGCCTTCGCGGATCCTGGCTGCGAAGCCGGCGGGAAGCTACTCTCCCCCCCCCCCCCCCCGTGAGAAGAGCCGAGGAAGCCCCCACCGGCTGCGGCCGTTCGAGGGAAGGGGGGGGTCGGCTGCCACCCGCCGCCGCCCGCCCGCCCGCCGCCCCCAGCCTGGGAAAGCGGCCCCGCAGGAGAGCGGCGACGGGGCAAACAGACGGCCCGGCGGAGTCCTCACCTGCGTCCTCCCAAGCTAGCCCGCTGCTGCCCCCTGCCGGCCGAGCCGGGCGTGGAATCCGCCTCTCGCGCCGCCGAGCCCGGCTGCAGTTGCGAAAGCGGCCGGCGGGTGGCATTGCCAGCAAGGCCGCCGGCGCCGGGCTGCTCTTTCCCGCCGGACGGCGCTCTTCGCGCCCAACAGCCGCCGCTGCGCCCCGGGACTGGCGGGCGGGGAGGCCCAGTGCGGAGCTCCCGCCCCGTCTGGATGGCCTCGCCTTCCCTCGGGCCTCCGTGGGGTTGGGGTGGGGTTACGCTTTGCACATGCACAGTGGCAGGCTGGGGCTCCTCCGAGACGAGGGTCCGCGGGCAGATGTGACAGCTGCCCACGCCCGGCGCAAGTCCCGCGAGTCCGGGAAGGGCTCTGCGGGCGGGCGGGCGGGCGGGCTGGGGGCTACAGGCCCCACCCCCCGCCTAAAGAGAGCCCTGCTGCGTCAGAGCGGCGAGGGCCCCCCAGTCCCGGCACCCCGCATCACACGGCGGCCCTGGGCAGCCCTGCGCAGCTAGCTCACCACGCCGAGGCCAACCCTCCCCGGGGCTTGAGCGCCGCCTCGAAAGGCTGCCGGCTGCCTCTGCACACGGGGGCGCCCTCTAGCGGCGGCGGCTAGGAGCCCTCTGTCCCGGGGCTGCCGCACGCTTCAAGGCGCAGATGCCCTGGGCGCCGGACAGCCCCGCTCCTGCCCCGCCTCCGCCTCTCGCCCCCAGCCTCGCCGAGGGTGCCGGGCAGCAGAGGCAGCGGCAGCCCCCGCTCGCTCACTGGTCTCCCCTCCCCTCCCCTCCCCTTCTCTCCCCTCCCGCGCTCCGTCTGCTGGGCAGAGGGAGGCGCCGCGACGCTGCGTCAGGCGGGCAGGGCGCCAGGGGGACCGCGCGGCCGGCGGGCGGGCGGGCAGGTAAGCGGCGGCGCTGCGGCGGCGGGAGGAGGGCCCTGCCTGGCCCGGCGCCTCCCCTCTCCCCCCCCCCCACCACGGCGGAGTGGTCCTCCCCGGCCCCGCCCGGCAGCGTCGCCGCGGCAACGGGATGATGGGCGCAGCAGGGACGCGGATGCAGGAGGAGGCGCCGCCAGGTGCGCGGCCGAGCAGGGCCTGCCGGGGGGGGGGGGGCTGCGAGGCCCGGGCCGGCTCCCCCTCCCTTTCTCATCTAGGCCTTTCTTTCTCTCCCCCCCCAGCCTGATAAAGGACCCCACCCTCGGCGGCAGGCCCCGGAGCGGCGCGGCATGGACCGGCGACCCCCGTAGCGGCCGCGCCCCGGACCCGTCTGGTCGCACGACGCCGCCATGCCCTGAGCCGCCCCTGGCCAGAGGGGGGGGCCCGCCGCAGGACATGCCCCGCCGAGCCGGCCCCAGATAGCAGGTAGGCGCAGGCGGCGTTCCTCGGGCAGGGCGGCCAGGCCCGGGGAGGCCGGCCCGGTCGGGCAGCTCAGCCGGCCGGGGCTGGGCTCCGCGCCCGAAGGGTAGGGCAGCGCCGGCGGCGGCCTGCTGCAAAGCCGAGCGCTCTGTGCAGGCTCAGAGGCCTTCGGGTCCCCCTAACACCCTCTCTCTCCCTCCCTCAGCAGCGCCCCCCCACACCGGGTGCCCCCCTCCCCGCCGCCTGCCCGCCCGCCCGCCCGGGGAAGATGAATGCCAGCCCCCAGGAGGCTCTCATCTCCCTGTTTCTGCAGTTCGTGGAGGATCGGGGCCGCTGGGCCTACCGGGCCCTCAGCCAGACGCACCAGCCCCAGGCCCGGGAGCAGCTGCACAACGAGATGAACCTGCTGTACCGCAAGAGCAAGGTGGAGTGGAAACAGAGCAAGGAGGAGGAGCCCAAGAAGGGGTAAGCGGCACTCTCCAGCGGGCAGAGCTCTGGCCTCCGGCTGGCTGTCCCTTCAAGCTTGCAAAAGCCAGGACTCCTTTTGGGGAGGCTTTACACGGCCATCGGCCTGGCTGGAGCCTGCTTTGTGGCTAAGCAGCCCACTGAGCCTTGGCTGGGTTGGAGTCTGCTCCATACTCGGGGGGGGGGGGGGGATAAGAGGCCAAGTCACCAGGAATCAAGCTGTGGCGGCAGCCCGTGCGCAGGTGTCATGCTCAGAATGCACCACACTGAACCAGGAGGCCTAAAAGGAAATCTCAAAAAAACTGTCCTGAGTTTTTAATGACTTCCCTTACCTACGCATTAAATGTTCCCCATTGTGGTAGAGTAATTCCAAAAAGGCCCGGCAGGACAAGTCTGGCTTTTCCTGGCAGATCTGTGGCTAACTTCTTAGCAGGCCCCTCTTGATGCAGATGTCTCTATCATGCTTATTTTGGGGGGTGGGTGGGTGGGGGAGTTTCTTGGCAATGGGAAATTCAGTCGTGAAGAAGGTAGAGCATGGGTTCTGTGAAGGCTGACTTGCCTGCCTGGTGTGAAGCCTGCGGACATACACGTTGTCTATATGGGCTGGTAGTTATTGCAGCAGAGGGGTCAGGCACGTTGGCACCAGTGGTGCTGGGAAATGTAGTTGTGTGGTCCCAGAGGGAAAATTCAGGTGACGAGGCAGAAGGCTAAAGGCCAGGACCCCCAGAGTAACATTCCCAGAATTGCTGCCTGCTCCATGCCCAGGGCCAGCTGGACAGGCACAGGTTAGGAGTCCCACGTTGGATGAGAAAGTGGTGCCAGGAGGAAGGCTTTAGATTTGTTCGGCATTGGGGAACTTTCTGGGACAAGACAAAGATGAACCTGTGCAAAAGAGATGGGGCTTCACCAAAAAGAAATCAAGCTGCTGGTACTTAATACCAAAAAAGATGTTAGAGCGGCGGTAGACGAATTATTGGGGAGGAGCTGAGGAGGCTCTGGTTCAGAACGACTTACCCCAAAGGACTGGGGTGGTGAATTCTTGGGGAAATGTTAATGGCAAGGGCTAGGCCACGCGAAGAAACCTGGGGGGGGGGGGAGGGAGAGAGAGGCGGGGAACTGAAGAGGGGTACTGGTGCCTGGATGTCAGTTCTGGAAGTCTGAGCCAGGATGGGGGAGCTAGAGCCCTCCTTGCTAAAGGGCAATGTAAATGGAGTGGGCGTTTCAGAAACCTGGGGGGGTAGGGATATAAACCCTTGTAAAACAGGACAGGGAGGAACATGCCTGGGGTGGTGATGCTCTGTGTGTCAAAGACAGCATTTGTGCGAATTAAGTGCCATCAAGTTGCTTCAAACTTCTGGCAACCCTATGAATTAATGTTCTCCAAAACATCTTATCGTTAGCAGCCATTCCCAGTCTTGCAAACGGGAGGGCCTTTGTGGCTTCTTTTATTGAGTCAATCCATTTCATGTTGGGTCTTCCTCTTTTCCTACTGCCTTACAATTTCCCTAGCACTATTGCCTTTTCCAGTAATTCGTGTCTTCTGATGATGTGACCAAAGGACAATAGCCTCAGTTTAGCCATTTTAGCTTCTAGGGAGAGTTCAAGCTTCATTTGATCTAGGACCCACTTATTTGTCTTTTTGGGAGTGCATGGTATCCATAAAACTCCTATAACACCACATATCAAGGGAATCTACTTTCTTCCTGTGTTAGCTTTCTTCATTGTCCAACTTTCACATGCATACATTGTCATGGGGAAAACTATAGCATGAATTAACTTGATCTGGCTCGTCGGCGACACATCCTTACACTTAAAGATCTTTTTGAGCTCCTTCAAGGCTGCCCTCCCCAGCTTCAATCTCCTTTTGACTTCTTGGGTGCAGTCTCCCTTCTGGTTGATGATGGAGCCAGGGAATAGAAAATCCTGAACAATTTCTTCAGCATCAATCTTAAAGTTGCATAGTTCTGCAGTAGTCCTTACTTTTGTCTTCTTGATGTTCAGATGTAATCCTGCTTTGGCACTTCTGCTTTAACCCTCATCAGTAATCATTTCAAGTCTTCACTGTTTTCTGCCAACAATGTGGTGTCAACTGCATATCTCAAACTGTTAATGTTCCTTCCACCAATTTTTAGTCCACCTTCATCTAAATCTAATCCATCTTTCCTTATGATGTGTTTTGCATACAGATTGAAGAGACAGGGAGATAAAATGCATCCTTGTCTGACACCTTTGCCAATTGGAAACCATTCTGTTTCTCCATATCCCATCCTAACAGTGGCCTCTTGTCCGGAGTATAGATTGTGCATCAAAACAATTGAATGTTGTGGCACCCCCATTTCCTTTAAAGCCACCCATATCTTTTCATGATCCACACAGTCAAAAACTTTGTTGTAATCTATGAAACACAAGTTGATTTGCTTCTGAAATTCTCTCACATGCTCCAGGAAGCAATGTAAATTTGCAACATGATCCTTAGTGCATCTTCCTTTTCTGAATCCAGCTTGAAAATCTGGCATTTCTTGTTCCACATACTGTAACCATCTTGATTGCAAGGTTTTGGGCATCACTTTCATTGCATGAGAAATAAATGCAGTGGTCCAATAGTTGCTGCAGTCTTTGACGTTTCCTTTCTTGGAACTGGGATGTAAACTGAATGTTTCCAGGCCATTGTTTCGTTTTCCATATTTGTTGGCACAATCTTGCTAAGATTTTGATGGACACCATTTCTGTGGCTTGAAATAGCTATATGGATATCCCATCTACTCCTGGTGACTTGTTTCTCCCAATTGCTCTCATTGCAGCTTTCACTTCACTTTCTACAACTATAGATTCTTCTTCAAAAGATGCTTCTGGGAAGGAATCTGTCACCCTTCTGTCTGTTTTGTGTAGTTCTTCAGTGTATTGTTCCCATCTTTTATTTTGTCCTGTTTAATTAATGTATTTCTGTATTGATTTAAATTTCCCTTTGATTTCTTGGATCTTGTGGAACAAATCTCGTTTTTCTTCATTTGTTGTTCTCTTCTATTTATTTACACTGATCATTATAATAGTTCTCTGTCTCTAAGTGTGAGTTGCTGGAATACTACATTTAGGCTTTTGATTCCATTTCTGTCACCTTTTACTTTTGCTTCTTGTCTATCTTTAGCAATTTTAAGAGTTTCATCAGTCATCCATTGAGGCTTTTCTTTTGGCCACAGGAATAATCTTTGCACATTCTTCCTTAATAACATTAGTTATAAATAAATAAATAGTTTCAACCCATAGTTCTTCTGGTTTATGTTCACTTGAACTTAGTAATACAAGTCTGTTGTTTACATGGGTGATGATACTGGACCGTAAGGAATCCTTTAAAAAGTGGGGGTGATACATCTGATCAAAATCATGAGGCAGGACTTGAGACGGAGATGGAAGTAAGGGAGATGACTAAAGTGCAAAATGTTGTAATACTGGATGACCTCAGCAACTAGCACAGTGATTGGGCAAATGTGTGTTCAAATACACACAAATCATGCCAAAGAAACAAGATTTCTTGCAATCATAAATGACTGTGCAGTGGAGCAAGTTGGTCACAGAACCAACTAGAAGTGTAGCAAGTCTGGACTTAGTTCTGAGTGGGGGTCAAGACCTGGTGCGAGATTTAAATGTGGTTGCACTGACTGGGGTCGATGACCACAAGACTATTAAGTTCTAAATTCATGTTAATAGAAAGTTGCCCCAAAGGCCAAACTTAGAGCTTTTGATTTCAAAGTGGGAACTTTGTAAAAATGTGGGGATTAGTCAAAAGGAAGTTAAAAATTAGAATCAGGAGATAACCCATTTTTTAAAAATGAGAATCAAGAGAGTCAAATCCCTCTTGGGTGCCTGAAAACCATTCAAAGTCATATTAACTGAGGCCCAGATAAAATGTACGTTTCAGCTCAGGAAATATACCTTCAAGTCTTAAAGGATGCTAATGACTCAAGCCAAGGAAGCCATAAAAGGGGGAAAGGTTTCATTGAAAAAGTGGAAGCTACAGGTAGATCTCTCTAACTTTGCTGATAGGGCAGCAGTGTGGCAAATGATGTTCAGTGTAGGTATGTGTAAGATGATGCACAGTGGAACAAAAAATCCCAGCTCTTAAGTACATACTAATAGGATCTGAACTTGCTGAGACTGAGAGGGAAAGAGTCCTTGGGGTCATAGGGAGAGCTCGATCAAAATGTCAAGTGCAGCACTGACAAAGGCAAACTCTGTGCTGGGGATTATTAGGAAGGGACTGAAAATAAAACAGCCAGTATTATAATACTCCTGTGCAGATTTGTGGTGCAGCCTCAGTTGGAAAACTGTGTACTGTTCTGGTCACCATGTCTCAAAAAGGGCATTGCAGAGCCAGAAGTATAGAAGAGGGCAACCAGGGTGACTAAGGTATTGGAGCATCTGTCCTAGGAGGAAAAGCTGAACAGTCATGGATTGTTCCATTTAGAAAAAGTGGGTGGTCATATTTAGTCTGTCTATAGAAATAGAAAAGAGTAGAAAATAGTCCAGTAGCTCCTTAAAGACTAACAAAATGTGTGTCAGGGTATGAGCTTTCGTGAATAATTGCTCACTTTTTCAGATATCTATATTTAGATATATATAGTGATAACTTGTAAAAAACGGTGTGTAAAAACTTGTAAAACACACGTTTTACAAATTACATTTTACAAGAGGCCTGAAATGTTACAAAGAGAAAAGGGACAAACAAATATGAAGAATTCTATTATATGCTTAATTTAATGTTAGAATTATTTTGGGTTGCTTTATACTAGAAAGAGATAGACGGTGCCAATTATTGTGCTCTATTTTTTCAGCCCCCCCCCCAAAGCCACACCCCTCTTCCTGAGCCCGACTGCAGCCCCTCCCGGTGCTTTTCTCCACTGGTGCCTGCTCCCTGGATCAGCTTAGGGTGATGGGGGAGCAGAGTGGAGGAAGGGGGGCCACGCACCCCTCCTTGATGAGCATGCCTAGGGGACAGCTTTGCCTTTTCTGGGATCCAGCACAGTGCAGCTAAGCTCCTTTGGCTGAACGCCTGGAGTCACCTCTTCTCATCTGCCTTTCTCAAGCCCCCTGCACCAGTCCATGTGCTGCTGGGGGAGGGGGGGGAGCTCCATACTCTCCATGCAGACATCTTGAACCTCCCTGCTCTAGTGGGGGGCCAGTCTTTTCTAAATAGTCCTGGGCATTTCCACAGGCTGCTGCAGAGAGTAGGTGAGAAAAGCTCCACAGGACAGCCTTGGTGTTTTTCACAGACCAGTGGGCCACAGAGCTTTTGATGCCTGTCCCATGGGGCCAGGGGACACAGGAAACCGCTCTCTCTCGGGGTGGGCTGGCAAGGGCCCCCTTTGAGTGGGACCAGAGCAGCACTCTGTGGCTGAAACTCGAGAGGTGCTGGGGATGGGGGGCCTGCTTCTGCTCTGGAAGCTGTTCTCCTAACTCCTGTCTCAGGGCACAGAATTTTCCTCTTAGTATTTCCCATGCTCCAGAGCCAACCTCTGGCATGGAAAACAGGTTCTGGGACTAAACCCTGTAGAACACCAGCTCAAGTCAAAGCTCGGCCAGCTTCTGTGTGGGGTGCAGAGGGCTGCAGGCAGCTGCGGAGGGCTGATGCTTCAGGAGGACAGGCATGATCTGCTTGGCCTCAGCCAGCCGGACTCTGCTGACCATCCACAGTGTTCCTCTTTCCATCAGCAAAAGTGCCGAGCCTTGCTTTTGCCACTGTTGTAGCCCCTGTGAGGTGGGCCACTTCTGATCCCGTTTTACAGGTGAAGAACTGTACCTGACAGAACCTGCCCCCCAGGCCTCCTGGTGCAGTGGTTAGGAGAGCGGACTGTAATCTGGAAGAACCAGGTTTGATTCCCCACTCCTCCACATGCAGCTGCTGGTGTGACCTTGGGTCAGTCATAAATTCTTTCAGAGCTGTTCTCTCATGGGCAGTTCTCAGGAGAGCTCTCTCAGCCCCACCTACCTCACAGGGTGTCTGTTGTGGGGAGGGGGCGGGAAAGGAGATTGTAAGCTGCTCTGAGACTCCTTCAGGTACTGAATGGCAGGGTATAAATCCAATATCTTCTCTTCTTCTCTTTGGAGGATGTGAGGGGATGTTTGCTCTTGGCTGGCTGCCTGGTTCTGGGCAGCTGTGATGGAGAAAGGAATGCTAGTTGTTGTTTGATTCTGGGCTGGCGTCAGAATCTGCTGTGGCCTCTAGGCTCTGGTGGGACCCGCTGCTGCTGACTCCCTGCTGACTGGTCTGATGCATCCGCTGACACCCTCCCCCTGCCTGTTTGTGAGTGTATCGCCACTCGTGCTCCCAGCTGCATGTGCTGCCTAGTGCTGCCGGAGAAGGGCACATGGGTGGTGCACAAAGCATCAGCATTCCTGGTGGCCATGGCCGGGGCGTTCCTAGCTGCACCCGCCACCACTGGGGGAAAGGGTGAGCAGGCAGCATTTCTCTGCCCAGGGCCCCCAGTTTGATTGAGTCCGACTTTTTAAGTTGCGGGTTGCAAACTTCCAAAATGCAAGAAGCCACAATGATTACAAGCAGGAGTTTCTGCCCAAACTGTTTCTCACCCTGAGAGCTGGGGCCATGATGTTGTTAGAAAGCAGCTGGTCCAGGAAAGCTCCATCCACACATGCAGTTGACTGGCCCAGAAGACCAGCAGAGTCCCTAGGAGAGCAAGACCAGTCCTGCAGGGGGAGGAGAGAGGCTGCTAAGTGAGGAAGCCAAAAGGCCAGAGAATCCGAGAACGCAAAGGTGTGGGTAGGGGGGCAAGGTGGAAAGGTCTCGGCAGCCACCAAAAGAGAGGGTTCCATAGCCTCTCTGGGGATCCTGCTCTGTTGCTTGTCTTGCTTAGGAAGCCGTTCCTAACTCTTAGCTGAGATGTATCCTCCTCTAGCTTAAAGATTTTGAGTGAAGAATTCTTGGCCTTCTCTTCCCTCCATGTACTTGAGTTCTGTCCTCTTATGTCCTGCCCACCTAAATCCTCTTTGGCTGTCAGACAGGGAGGGGCTGTGGCTCAGTGGAAGATCTTTGTATGCGGAAGGTCCCAGGTTCAATCCCTGTTATCTCCAGTTAAAATGATCAAGTGATGTGAAAGACTCTGAAGAGTCACTGCCAGTCTGAGTGCACAAGACTGACCTTGAAGGACTGATGGTCTGGTCCTGTACAAAGCAACTTCATGTCTGCTCACATGCATGCGTCTGCTTCTTGTATTTGCCACATTGAGCATTTCCAGGTCCTCAGGGCTCTCCTTTGCTCAAAAGCTTGCCGGCATCCTGCTTGAACAGGCATACAGAGGAACATGAAATACCACATCTAGGCGGAGACCCTCTCCCTCTCCTGCCAGCAAAGGGTATGTCCCTCCCTTCATCATGGCCTCGTGACTTCCATCACTAGGGGCACAGTCAGTGGGAGGGGTTTTGGGTTGTGCTGGTGGCACAGGTAACTCCTGTCCCAACTCCCGACCAAACCAGGCAAGCAAGCATGACTTCCCCCACCCTGGTCTGCAGTAAGTGAAGGGTTAAGACACCAGCAGGCAGCCGATGCTTGGCTCCTGCAGGTCACCCAGATGCAGTTTCCATGGAAACGGCTGGGCCACCAGCCAGTATCCTGCTGCATCCTCATGTTTTTGGTACCCAGGCCCCTGCACTCGTGAATGAAACCTGGGAATGGGGGAGGGAGGAGACTGGAAAGAAAGAGGTGTTGCTAGGAAAGTAGGGTATAGGAAGGGAAGAGGGGCATGTGAGACCAGTACCTGGCAGGGGCAGGCTGGAAAGAGGAATGGGTGTGTGTCGGGAGTGAGTGTTCTGGAAACCTTAAGGCAGGTGAACTCCAGATCAGTCTGGGTGGGTCCTGTTGCAGGGCCAGCAGTGTACAACCGCATCCAGTTCTGAAATCCAAGCATCAGCCCTGCACCAGTCCAAAGCCAGCCACTCTTTGCAGGTATCCTGTGAACCAGCCTGGACCATTGTCATCATTGCTTGGCGCCTAGAATGAGAGTAAATGTTGGGGTGATGTGCACAGGCTTGTCTGAGCAAGGTGGGCATAGGGGAGGGCATGCAGGAGGGCCCTGGCTCAGATTGGCTTAGGTGTGTGGGGTGAGGGAGAGAAGCCAACGCAGCATGGGGGGGGGGGGTGGCCTCTCCCTCTTCTCAGTAAGGCTGCCTCCTTCCTTGGCTGTGAATGCTGCCACGGCTGCACTGTTTTGCCCAGCTCTGGTTGTGAGGCTGGTGGTGGAATCAGCTGGCATCTCACTCTGGCAGCAGCCAGGGCCCAGCATCTCTTGAGGTGTGCCTGACTCTGCTGCAGGTTGCCCCAGTGGAGCCCAGCTTGGGTATTTGGTGTGTCCATTGAGGGGGGAGCATGTGGGGGAGTGGAGGGGCTGTGGCTCAGTGGAAGAGCCTCTGCTTGACATGTAGAAGGCCCCAGGTTCAATCCCTGGCAGCATCAGTTTAAAAAAGCAGGTGGTAGGTGATGTGAAAGACCTCTCTCTGCCTGAGACCCTGGAGAATTGCTGCCAGTCTGACTGACTTTGATGGACCAGCGGTCTGATTCAGTAGAAGGCAGCTTCATGTGTGGGAATTGAGGAGCATTCTGGGCAGGCCCCTCCCAGCACTTGGTGTTTTGCCAGCGGCAGGCTGACTGTACCGCTGTGCATTTCTTTGATGTCCACGGCTGGGGGGGGGGGGTGGATTCAGAAGACCTGGTAACTGGAGGCTGCACCTCTGTGGGAGATGAGGCTGGTGGGCCACGGGTGAATCCTTGCAAGAAGGTCTGCATGGACCTCCCTTAGCACCCTGCTTCCCAGCACTGTCTGTGTTTTTCCATTCTTCACCCTAAGAACCCAGGAGTCCTGCTTCTAGGGGTTCTAGTCAACACCTGGCTATTTTAAGTACCAAAAAGAGATACTTTGAAATTGGAAGCCTTGGACTGCCTTTAAAAAGCAAAGCAACAAAGCTTTGCCTGATGGTCATCCTCTGTGCAAGCCATGGCAGGTCTCTGGAAGAACTGGGCGGGGGTGGAGAATTATTTCCCAGAAATCAGGATCTCCTGAGGGGCTTCATGGGAGATGGATCCCCTGAAGGAGGTGAAATAAGCAAGTATCTGGTGGCACCTTGAACACTGCCGAGATTCTATTCCTGCCTGAGCTCCAGTGAACTAGAGCCCACTCTTGTCGGGTGCACAGCTGCACCAGCTGGACCTCGCCTAGCAGGCTCTGCTCCGTGGAAGCACCTGGCTGCTGGGGCAGACCCTCGTCTGTCTTCCGGGGGCTGCCAGCAGGACTCCCACTGGTCTTCGCTGCAGCACACTGTCTTGTCTCCCCCCCCCTCCCACTGCCCTGCCCCAGGAATTATTCCAAAATGTTTCCTAATATCCCTTTACTCGGTCTCTGGGGCCGGGGGGACCTGTCCGAGGTGTCTGTAAATTTGGTGAGTACCAGCCATCACCAGCATCGGAGACCCTGCGGGCAGTTGGGGGCACCTGTCAAAAACCAACTCCACTCCTGTCCGCCCAGTGGAGTTGATGAGTCCTTCAGGCATGGTGGTGTCTGTTCTGTTGTCCTTGGGCCTTGACAGACACTGTTTCAGCTTCACTCAGCAGTTGCAGGCAAGTTTCTGACCACCAGCGGAGGGTCTTCCCTACCAGTGTTCCCCCTCCTGGTAACTCTTCCTCCTCTCTCTCTCTCCCCCCCCCCCTTTCTCCCTTGCAGTTCAGCTAAGGAGCCAGGTGTGGGTAAGGTGCGGGACGTGGCCTCTTTCCGCCGCCACTTCAGGATGGGGTTCATGACGATGCCCGCCTCGCAAGAGCATGCCCCACACCCCTGTGCCAGCAGTATGGCCCCCCGGTCCCTCTCCTGTCACTCCGTGGGCAGTGTGGACAGTAGCTCAGGAGACGGGGCTGCTGGCTCTCGCAAGCCGCCTGCCAAGCCCAAGCGCCATCCCAACACCAAGCTGAGCGCAGAGGCCAAGACTGCCCTGGAGCCTGTGGGGAGCAAAAGAGGAGGTAAGGGGACCAGAAGGCCCAGCGAGAGGGGGCCCTGTCGGGTTACTCAGCCCATTCCAGCAGGCTGCTGGAGCCCTGAGGCCACTGCCTTTGTTTGCCTTCTGAAACTGTGCCGGTGCAGAACAAAACACAGGGGCCCCTTGTGCCATTTTAAGTGGCTCAAACGGGCATGGAACAAGGGTGGTTGGAAGCACTGCTGTAGACAAACCAGGGCTCTGATGCCACACTCATGCGCTGCCTCTTGGAACAGGGCAAAGGGGATGGCAAGAGTGGGGCAGACTCGTGTACCAGGTTCCAGCCCGCCTGGAGGCAACACCCTCTGACCGGCAGATCTGCCTCCCAGGGCCAGAGGGCAGCCACAGGCCTTTCCTATTCCCAGGCCAGACCCAGCCTGCAGTCTGTTGGTCTACACTGGCTTCATGGTCTGGTGACTGGCTTTTTCTTGTGACTGCCCATCCTCCAGGGCTGAATTCAGGCATTGAAAACAGGCTTCTGTGTGTCGCCCTCTTCTGACTACCCTCCAACAGACGGCCTTCTGTGTTTCCTTCCCACACTAGGTTCCCAAAAGGCCAGTTCAGAAGGCCGGGAGCTGGGGCGCAAGGTGCCTCCCCAGAAGCCTAAGCGTAGCCCCAACACCCACTTGTCGGTCTCGTTTGATGAGGCGTATGCGGGCAGGCTGCCTGGCCTCCCTCTGGGTGGGGCACTGCAGCGCTACAGCCGCCCCTTCTCTCAGACTCCAGCCAAAGGCTCCGATGCCGAGGATGATGAGCCGGTGTACATTGAGATGGTGGGAGACATTTTCCGAGGACCTGGGCCACCCTCTCAAGTGCCAGCTGCAGCGGAGGAGGACTCTGATGAGAGCGAAGCCATTTACGAAGAGATGAAGTATCCGCTTCCAGAAGAAGGGGGTGAATGTCGCTCCAATGGGGCACCGGCCTCGCCACGCCACCATCCAGCCAAGCGGGAGGCTGCCAAGGCGGGGCCCAGCACCAAGACCTCCCCATGTGAGATCCCACCACCATTCCCCAACCTCTTGCAGCACCGCCCCCCTCTGCTGGCCTTTCCGCAATGCAAGAAGGGCTACAAAGGCCCCAGCCAGGAAGGATCTAAGTTGCCCATCCCATGCCACGCAAAGGATGCCCCAACTGCCCCCATGACACCCCAGGTTTCCAGCCATCAGCAGAGGGCTGGTGATGGTACAGCCTTGGGCCCTTCAGGCCGTGCCCGCAGCCACTCCACGCCACTGCCCCCCCAGCCCACTGGCCAGAGCAAAGCCGAAAAGGAGCTCCCAAATTCCCATAGCATGATCTGTCCTCCAGCCAAGCAGGCCCCTGTGCTGGCCCCCCCAGCAGCCTCCACCCCCTCCATGCTCCCGGTCAAAGAGAAGCCTGCCGTTTCCTACACCATGGTCTACTCTGCTGTCAAGGTCACCACCCACACGGCCCCGATGGAGCAGAAGACTGAGAAGGAGATTTCGGTCCTGCATGGCTTGCTGTGTGCCCGTCCGTCCACAGTGCCCACCTGCAGGCAGGCCCAGAGGGTGTGCACACTGCCTGAGGCCCCGCCCCTGGGCATGGTCTGGACTTACCCTGCCCCCTGTGTGGGACTGAAGCGCCCGCCGGCATATGAGAGCATCAAGAACGTGGGCGCCAAAGCTTCCTCCGCGGTCAAGCTCCCACTCCAGGACCGGGCATTCACCAGCGTTGCCTGCTCCCACCTCCTGCCCGGGGAAGAGTGCGCCCGCCCAGCGGGAGAGGAGGAGGCATTTGGGTGGGTGCTGCAGAGGAGGATGGGCTATGTGAACCGGAAGGTGAAAGAACCAGAAAGTGAGTTGTTGTTGTTGTTGTTGAGTACGGGTTGCAAACTGGGGGACGAGGAAGAGGAGATCTCAGGCTGGGGGGTCAGCCTGCCTCTGGCTGAGGTTCAGGGGGCCCTGCAAAGCCATTTTGTTTGCCAGGGCTTTGCATGGGAGGGTATTAGGTGGGTTTTGGCTTTGTTTCAAGTGGTGGTTTAAATGGTGTCTTATCAGCTGCCACTGAAAGAAAGCCAGGATGGTGTGGTGGGCAGAGTGGCGGACTAGGACCCTGGGCACCCCGGTACAAACCAGAGGCCCAGGACAAACTCTCAGCTTGGCCTACCTCACTAGTTTGTTGTGGGGAAATGGAGGAAGGAAGAACAATGTTGTAATAGCCACTTTGAGATCCAACGTGGGAGAAAAGCGGGGTAGAAATAAATAAATACAAATGAATGAAAAACAGGTTATAAATGTTTGAGTAAACAAGGGTGGGTGAAGCATCTGGAGACATCTGGCTGTAACTGCTGAGGGACAAGTCCCTTGGATTTCTCTGTTCCTTCCTAGGGGCAGGATCCTTTCCCCTTCTTGTCTAAGACAACTGTTTCTTCAGGGGGCGCCTTGGTGCTCAGCACAGAAAATGGCCACCATATCAAAGCTGAACCCCCAGTTGGGGGTCCCTTCTGCCAGATCCCAGCCAGGTGGTGGCTGCAGCTGGTGATGGGCCCATTTTGCCTGTGTCCGCACCCAGTTTGAAACGGCTGCCTTTCCCATCTGGGGAGCCAGGTGAGATGGGATGTGCTCTCTGCTGAACCGCTTTTTTGCCCTAACAGAGGCTCCTGATTGCCCCAAGGCTTTTGAGGAGAGTGACAACGCTCCCCCCAGAATGGAGAAGGAAGAGAAGGCTGGGCCAGGCCTGACGCAGTCTGGCATCCCTGTCCGCACGCTGGGGCCTGAGGGCGTTGCTGCCAAGATGCCCGGGGGACGGACAAACCTGCCTGTTCCCTGCCAAACCTTTCCCGCCTGTCACCGGAACGGAGGTGAGGAGGCGGTGGCACAGGTCTGGGGGTGGGAGGACAGGCCCTGGAAGGAGAGAGATTTCTGGGCGGGGATCCTCTCTGCAGGAAGGGGCTCTGAGGGTTCAGGGCGAGGGATCCCTGTTTGTTCTTGGGCTGCGGAATTTGCGACTGATGCAGCTGCAGAGAAGCAGGTGACCTTCAGCTGAGGACAGACTGCAGAGAGCAAGATGGTATTGCAGAGAGAAACGGTGAGGGAGAGAGGCAGATGTTTGCTTCCTTGTTCTTGAGGCTGGATTTGCTTTGCCTTGAGGGGTTCTTTGAGGAAGGCCCCTCTCCCCCCCCCCCCCCCGGATTGTGCCTTAATAGTTTTTTTGGGGGGACAGATTATGATGTTTCGCCAGGGACAGGACAGCATATGGGGTCTATGGTTCCCAGCCATGTTTCTGCCCCATGTGACTGGCAGCCAGATGAGTAACCTCCTGGGCCACAAAGGGAGGGGGCCAAGTGAAGGGTGTGGCATTGCTGAAGAGTATGTTTCCTGCTTCCCCCCTCCCAGATTTCACTGGTGGTTACCTCCTGGGCCGCTCTGCATCCACCTCTGGCGTTCGACACGCTGTGGTTCACACTCAGAGGCCGTGCAGCCATCCCCGGGACCCGGCCAGTCTGGTATGGTGAAAGGGAGGGGCTGGGGGGTGGGGGGGGGTGGGCAGAGAGCCTGGGTCCTGTGGAAGGGGGTTAGGTTGAGAGACCCTGGCAGATAGGCCTACCTGCCTGCAAAAAGCAGAAGCTTGGACCTCAAACATCCTTCCTCCCTCAGATCTGGGTTCTTTGGGATCTGAGCCTGAGTGTGTGGGCGGAGGGGAAGAGGGAAGGGAGCAGCCCTGTAGGGAAGCATTGATCTCCCTGTTCACAGTGCCCTTTCCTCACAGGCTCTGCAGCAAGCATCGCTGCCGGCCCCCGGCCCCCCCCAGGGCTCCCGTGAGCGGGATGGCAAGCTCCTGGAGGTGATTGAGCGCAAGCGGTGCGTGTGCAAGGAGATCAAGGCACGACATCGCCCCGAGCGTACCCTGTGCAAGCAGGAGAGCATGCCGATCCTGCCCAGCTGGCGGAGGAATACAGAGAACCGCAAGT
Source organism: Lepidodactylus listeri (assembly GCA_029233225.1). Classification (NCBI taxonomy): domain Eukaryota; kingdom Metazoa; phylum Chordata; class Lepidosauria; order Squamata; family Gekkonidae; genus Lepidodactylus; species Lepidodactylus listeri. The sequence goes on from JARCFY010000018.1 coordinate 55,768,924, forward strand.
CTGGGACACCCCCCTGCCGCCGCCAGCAAACTGTGCTCTGGGACACAGCCATATGATGGCGTGGGGCTGAGCCCCGAGGAACCGGTGCCTTGTGCCAGCCGAGCCAGACATGGTGCAGGGCTAACTGCTGGCAGCGTGGTGCCCTGCCCGTGGGCCCCTGGCCTGGGACTCACCAGAGACCATGGGCTGCTTGGGTGCTGCGCCCTGCTGGGCTATGGCAAGAAAACTGCTGGTGAAGCAGGGCAAATGGCTCTTTGGCCAAGATCCAGGATCGAAAGCAGCGCTGGGAATACCAGCATGGAAAATCTGTTGCTTTGCCTCAAGGACCCTCTGTGGAAACGGCTGCCCCACAGGCCCACTCCACAGGTGGCTGCGTCTTAGAGTGGGGGCAAAGTTGCCAGCTGGCACCCCTTGCCCTCACCCTCCAAACCAGCCACGTCTGTGCCAACAACCGACCCATAAGATGCTGCCGTTCGTCTTTCTCGGAGGGGGGCTAGCATGGTAGCTGGGAGAAGGGCAGCCACGTCCCCATTGTCTTTGCCAAGAGGGAGGGCTCCAAGTACTGGGGCATTTCCAGGTTCTCACAGGGGTTTTCTACCATCGCTGGGGAGGAAGGTGGGAACCAGGGGGAGGGGGTCGTTGTTTCCATGCAGAGTCCAGACTGAAGTGGCCACAGTGTCTCCCACTTCATCTGCCAGTCCGTTTGGTTGGCCAGTTCCTGGTCAGAGATAGGACTTTAAGCTGGGATGCCTGAACACAAGCTCTCTCTCCATCCCCAGGGGTGGGGCAGGGTGGGGGGAAGAGCAGGCCCTCCATAGCAGCCGCACGGGGTTGGGCCGCTTCTTCATTGGCATCTGTCTCTGACTTGGGGGGGGGGGCATCTCCATCAGCTTACAAAATAAAATAAGCAAAAATTTCCCAGTCTGGCAGTGAAATTATGAAATCAGAGTTTTCTAGTCCAGCAAACTGGAGGAAGGGGACCCAAACTTTGGGTTGAAAATGCAGTTTTCCAGAAACTCCCCTCCCAATAATAAAAATGCCAGTGTTTTCCCTTGCAGGAAAACTTTGATTTAGCCCCATTCATGTTTACAAAAGTAACTCGCCACAGTGTCATTTTTCTTTCCTGTCCTGTTTTCTCATGTTCTGGTTCATTTTTCTTACCTTGAAAGCCAGTAGTTTTGAATTTCAGCAGATGCCTAGAGACTCCAGGTCCTGGAATGGGTCGTGTGTCGTGTTTCCTCTCCCACTGACTCTTCTCGCTTAAATCTGCTTGACAATTCCCTTTTTCGCTACCCAGAAAAGCCAAACTGCAGTTTCAAAAGGGGGGGGGGGGCGAGATTTCAGTGGAAATGGGTCTCCTTTGGGGGAATGGCTTGGGTTTTGAGTGCTGTTAGTATTGTGCTGCTGTTCAATGTCAGGCAGCCGGGGGTGGGGGGATGGGGGGTGGGGGTGAGAAAACTCTCGCACTTGTGTCTTTTCTAGGTATCTGGCCAGGATACAAAGTCTGCATTCTGAGCTCCAGCCTGGCTCTTTGCCATGGCAAAGCTTCTTGCCCTCTTTGGGCGCAAGTGGACTCAAGGGTCTCACAGGGTGGGTTTTGCTCAAGGCGGGTTAAAAGACAGGGTAGAGATCGTGGTGGCAACTCGTGTTGCGCATCACTGTTGTGATCATGTACTCAGTGCCTCCTATAGAGGTGAGAACCTTCTTTAGACATTATCGTTTCCTGTTCATGGAGCCTAGTCAGTAGGGTCACAGGGGAAGCCCTGGAAGGCTCACCAGTGTCGGGATGATGGCCCCCACCTGAACATCCATGCAGGACTAGCCAAGCAGCAGCAGCAGCAGCTCTGTCTGTCCCCATTCCCTGGACAGCCTCTGTCCTGCCTCTTGGCCTCACCTGCCCGTCTCACCTGCCTTGTAGTCTCTCTCGTTTGTACTCCTCTCCATGGAGACCACCTCTTCTTGCTGAGCTTTCTGTCTGTGTGCTTGTGGCGGCACATGCTGGCAGGAGGGGAGCCAAGGGGTTTTCCTTTGCCATGTGCCTGGCAGCCCACCCATGGTCGGCAGCGTTTTGTTCCGTGTCTTCAAGGTCTCATCCTCCGCCAACAGATTTGGGGAATGAAGCCTTTGGAACTGGTCCGGGACCCTCCCAGCACCATCCGGGCCATCCCCTTGCCCACTTCTGCTTCAGAACTGAGTGTGAATCCATCCGCCACAATTTCCTGTTAGCGTCCACAAGACACGGCTGGACCGGTTGGGGCGTTGGCATGAATTAGGGTTTAAAAACTGTGTACGGCGCCGTCAGGGTGAAGGAGAACCCAGTTGGGACTCCTCGGTTTTATGCTCCAGCCCCTGATTTAAATACTTCACAAGATTGTCTAGCGTAGCAAGATGATGAAACTGCTTTGCAAAAATATTTATGCTGGGGATTCGTGGGAGGGTATTTATATATTGAAAAACAATGGAAAGAAAATAAAACTGTCACACTGGGTTGCTCTACTGTGGACTAGTTTCTTGTGTGTGATCCTGGGCTATCTATTACAGATATGAGCAGAGGAGAACACCAGGAACTGCTGGCTGTGGGTCAGCGGTAGAACAATCTGCTTGGCATGCAGAAGATCCCAGGTTCAGTTCCTAGCAGCTCCACTTAGAAGTATGAGATAGCAGGTGGCACAAAAGACCTGAAACCCTGGAGAATTGCTGCCAGTCTGAGTGGGGAATTCTGTAGAAGATTGGGGGGCAGAGATTGGAGTTAATCTTTCAAGTGTAAAGTCTTAATGTAAGGGGGAAAGAGAAGAGTTGAGGTAGGAAGGTCAGATGTGAATCCCATCACAAATCAACCGAATTAGTGGTTGCACATCACTGAAAGTGAGAGTGGTCAGAAGTTTAAATAGATAAGGAAAGTGAAGAAACTACATAAACCATTTCAGAATTAACTGATATTGGTTCAGAGTATTGTCTGATACAGTGTCTTGAGAACTGCCAATTAAAATTTCTAAAAAGTGGGTCCTGTAGAGCCATTAGAGATTGTAATAAATAAGGAAATCCAAGTCAATGTTTAAGCAAGGATGACATGTAGTATTTAATTTCTTGATGAGTTCCAATTCAAAATTACCATATTCTATATTCCCTTTGATTTGGGGGGGGGGGGCAGAACAGTAACTTTCAGGTCTGTAACAGAATATCCTGTGTGCCAAGGGCTCCCTCATGCACAGAGCTGCTGGCCACAGGGGTGTGCAGCAGTGTGAGACATTAATAAGTCATGCAGAGTTTTGCCTTCACAAAGTGCTTGGGGATCTGCTTTTATTGACTGATGCCCAGCATTCTCCCCCCCCCAACCTCAAAAATATTGCCAGCCCTCAGCAAATCAGCATAATAACAAAAAGAGGAAAGTGGAACTTGAGCCAAGAGGCTGAACATTTCACCAGGTTCACCAGGTTCTTTCATAGTGTCACAACAGCCTGAGGAGGGGGATTTCCTTCCAAAGGCTGCGGTAGCTCATGAAGCTCTCCTAGATCAGGACCTTCCATGGTGTTATGTGCTTGACTTAGTATTGTATAATTGCAGTGAATTGTTCTGCATTTCCGAAGAAGAGAGCAGGTTCTGTGTGGAAGGGAAAGACTTGACACTGAAGGTGAATTTGCTGCCAGTTTGTCCACATGTAACAACGCCTGAGCAAGCTGGGACTTAGGCGATGGTTGATTTGGGCTCTTCAAGTGCAGCTTTCCTTTCTTCCTTCCACGGCTGGCTACCTTTGTGCTCCATCTTGTCTGCTTCTGTTCTGGTTTTTCAACAGCTGGGTGGAATGGTTTATTTACTTCATTTGCACTTTGCCCTTTTTCCAAATGGAGACCCAAAGCAGAGATGCCAATCTTGCAACATATTTCATTATTTTACTTAGAAAATGTGTTAACTGCCTCTCCAGGAATTTACCAACATAAAACAATGAAAATAACAAGCCAGGTAAAATGAAACCAGTCAGCAATAAAAATATTTCAAAACTATCAGCAGAAGGGGAAAGTGTTTCAATGGTATAAAATTAGATAAAAGCATATCAAAATCCAGTGTAAAAAGGTGGACACAGAATCTGTAAGACAGTCAAGTGCCCTATGCAGGGTAGGCACCAGACAGACTTCTATTGTGTGTCTGTAGGGATGACCTAGCACTGGCACATTTCTATCAGTAGACGCAGCACACTTCACCTGTGTGCAGAGACAAGGCCCAGAGTCAAATGTCTTTACTAGTCAGCAGAACAGTAAAGGGAGAGGCAGCCCTTCAGATCCCAATGATACCGGGTTTGGGCCACTGTATGACACAGAGTGTTAGACTGGATGGGCCACTGGCCTGACCCAACAGAAGAGAAGCCAGTGTTGAATCAGGCCAGTGGCCCATCCAGTCCAACACTCTGTCACACAGTGGCCGAAAACACCATGGCTTCTCTTATGTTCTATATTCCTATGAATTCTCATCTCCTTTTCTGCCTCCAGAGAAACTGGGGAAAAGGTTAGAGTCCTACTCTAAGCTGGTGGGATTCAGTGAGTAACAAAGAGTAGTTCCCCCCTCCCCCCCAAATGCTCTGCCTGTAAAAGCTGCAGTTAGATGTATGAAGCTTCCTGTACAGGAAAAGGTTTCTAGTTAGCTGTGCAGGAGAATTCCAGAAAGACAGCGACTGAAGGGAGGGGGAGCACATGCCCAAAACGGGTTCAGAAAACACATGACAAGAATTTGCAAGAACACTGCTGTGTGTGTGTGGGGGGGGGGATGTCAGGTTATGCAGGGGGAGTTAAGGTGGCAGGACACCTCCATCCCTTCATGCACCTGCTGTGAATTCCCATAGAGTTGGGGAATGGAACATTATTCCCTGCAAACCTGTGAAGCACTAAATAAATATTCCCTTTTCCACCTACCTCCTTTTTGTTATTGGAAAGCTGCAAAAAAGCTGTTATTTTTAATGAAACAAGAAATAACAGATTTGCATACACAAGGCTGTTTATGTTCCGCCAGACTTTTGGTAGAGGACAGCAATGGTTGGTTACACTGGCTGGCATCCTTCCCCCTTTCCCTCACTTCCCTATATATATGTTTAAGTTCCTACACCCTCCCACCATATAGCTAGGTAGTCCAGAAAGGGAAAAGAAAACTGTAAATCGCCATCTAGGATTTTATTCTGGTTTTATTTCTTATTAACTGTATTGGATTTTTAAATCTCTATTCTGTTTTATGGCATTATGCCTCTTTTGGTGTAGTGGTTAAGTGCATGGGCTCTAATCTGGGAGAACCAGGTTTGATTCCCCACTCCTCCACTTGCACCTGCTGGATGACCTTGGGCAAGCTGTAGTTCTGGCACAGCTGTTCTTGAAAAAGAGCAGTTTCTGTCAGAGCTCTCTCAGCCCCACCTACCTCACAGGGTGTCTGCTGAGGGGAGGGGAAGGGAAAGGAGTTTGTAAACTGCTCTGAGACTCCCTTGGGTAGAGAAGGGCAGGGTATAAATCCAATCTCTTCTTCTTCTTCTTGTACATCGCCCAGAGCCAATTAATAAATTGAAATCATCATCATCATCCAAAGTCAAAATCATTCCCCACGCCAGGTTTACATACCTGTCCCTCAAAATCACAAGGCTGGCTTTCAGTCATAAAGTAATCAAAAGCTTTGCAACCTTGCCTGGCCTGCCTAAGAAGCCAGACCAGCACAGGCTACTGTGTTCACATGTTCACAAGCCCTTCAAAATGCTTAGACAAGAAAGGCCTGGAATGCCTCCCACTCCAGAGCAACCAGTGGAAAACTGTGTGGTTGTCCAGTTTTGTCACTAAGAACTTTTGTCTTTTGTATGGTTTTAACAAGCTAGAAGCCACCTTGAAGCACAGAAACCTACTCTGAGGGAAGTGCTTCTTTGCTCAAGGAATGATTGGCTTGTGGAACTCATAGCTGGAGAATGTTGTGATGGCCACAAGGTTATCTGGCTTTCAAAGGGGTCTAGACATATTCATGATGGAGAGGCCCATCAGTGGCTTTTGTCATTATGATTAAATGGCTTCTCTGGGGCCAGATGCTGCTTACCCCTGGATTGTAATACTGGGGGAGAAAAAATACTCTTATTTTTGGACCTTTTAGGGCCACAGCAGTCTGGTAAGCTTATGGACACCTCTGGCTTTGGTTACACACTGAACCCCTTCGTGCTCTTCAATCCTGCAGTGTTCATGTCAATGAATATCTGTTGAGGATTATGTTGCAAGCATCTGATGCAATGGGGCTCAAGAATACAGAAGATTCTGCCACAACCTGCTTTGTTTGTCTTTGAAGTGCCAGGAGAGACTCCATTCTGTCTTGCTCTTCTGGGCTAAGGTGACTGCCCCATTGGACTTCAAATTCAGATGCTCTGGGTGTCAAACCACCTGCCCATTCCACCTGTAAGACGGGGAAACCGTTGACCTGCCTGCACTACACAGCTGTTAAGATGAAACAAAATTAATTACATAAAATACTTTAAATTGTGGGTTGTATGTTTTTAAGCCAGGCAGTTGGGACTTCTGCCAGGAGGCAGGACTGAGGAGGCCAGCTTGGGGGAAGGGTTTTATTAATGGTGACAGCTATTATTATTTAATGCCCGGATTTTTACAGAAGAGACTCAAGTCAGTCCTGAGGGGCAGTAAATGACCACTGGCATTTTGGCAGGAAAACTTTGTTGGTATTCTCCATGTCTTTTGCCCCTAAGAGTAAACTTCATGGGGGCTTCAGGCCTTGAGCCCCTTCTAGGATTTCAGGTTGCTAAATTGGTACCCCACTGTGTACCAACCTCCACTGTGAAAATTGTCCATTTATTCTCATTCTCTGTTTCCTTTTAATTAGCCAGTTTTTGACCCACAAAAGGACTTGTCCTCTTATCCTGTGACTACTGATCCAGAACTTTATCAAAAGCTTTCTGGAAGTCACGGTAAGCAACATCTATTGGGTCCCCCTTGTCCACATGTTTGTTCACGCCCTCAAAGAACACTGACAGGTAAGTGAGACAAGATCTTCCCTTTCAGCCTACAATTTATGGCAAACCTATGGATTAATGACCTACCAGTTAACACCCTTGCTCAGGTCCTGCAAACTGAGGGCTGCGACCTGCTTTACTGAGTCAATCCATCACATCTTGAGTCTTCCTCTTTTCCTGCTGCCTTCAACTTTTCCTAGCATTATTGCCTTTCCTGCTGACTCTTGTCTTCTTATAATGGGACTGAAGGACGATGGCCTTAGCTGAGCCGTTTTAGCTTCCGGGAACAGGGCAGGCTTGGTTTGGACTGGAAACCCTCTGATTTGTCTTTGTGGCAGTCCACAGTGTCCATAAAGCTCTCCTCCAACATCACATTTCAAACGAACCACCTTTCTTCCCTGCCCACAGTAGTGGGGAGTGCCCTGGTGGTGGTGATCTTGACCTTCCAGAGACGCCTCCTGACACGCACCCTCAGGCTCCTCCTGGTTGGCGACGGAGCCAAGGAATGGGAAGTCTCCATTCAGCCGCCCTCAAGGCGGACGTTTATTTCCGCACGAGCCGGCCCCTGCTCGCTCCGGCTCCGCAAAGAGGAGACCGTTCTCCGGAATCCCCGCGGGGAAAATGGTTTCTTCCGAGTTCTCTCCCCGCCCCACACCCTCTTGGCCCCCGCTGCGGGGCTGCCTGAATCCAAATTGCTGGCGGCCTTCGAATGGCGAACTTCTCAGGCCTCCGCCCGGCCCCTCCCCGCCCCTCCATTATAACGGTCCTGCTCTTTCTGAGGCGAAAATTCCGACGAGCGCTGCGAAGGGGGGGGAGGAGTCGCGCATGCGTGCCGAGAGCCGCCCGCTTTCGAGGCGGGGCTGAGGAGAGCGCGGATTCCACGCGCGCGCCGCGAGGCACGTGACCCAAAGAGCGCCTCTCCCCCTCCCCGCATCCCAAGAACCTCCGACGGCTCTCCTTGCCGCTGCCTACCGCGGCGCATGCGTAGTGCAGACGAGAGGGGCTGCGTCGATCAAGGGGGGCGGGTGGGCTGGGGGAGGCGAGGCGGCGGCGGCGCGTGCGTCACGCGCGGAGGGCGGCCGCCGGCGCATGCGCAGTGCCGGAGAGAGCGCCTGAGGGGCGAAGGTTGGCGCTGATGGCGGCCGCCGGGTCCGGAGCGAGGAAGCCCGGCTCCCCGCGGGACTCGGAGTCGGAGGTCTGGTCCCGCCGTGTGAGGGAGCTGGTCGGCTCGGAGCCCGCCAACCGGCTCTGCTTCGAGTGCGGCCAGCGCGGCGTCACCTACGTCGACATCGCCATCGGCAGCTTCGTCTGCACCGGCTGCTCGGGGGCGCTGTGAGTGCGGGCGGGGGCGGGGAGGGGGCGGGGCCTCGCGGGCGGGCGGGAGGGGGCGGGCTTCCCCGACGTCTGAAGGGGGGGTCGCGTGGAAGAGCGCGGCGCCCGGCGGTCTCCCCGGCCCCGGAAGTGCCTCCCTGGCCGGCCCCGTCTCGTCTCCTCCTCCTTCCGCGGAGCGCGGGCGGGGTCCCTGTGCACGTGTGGATGGCGTCAGCTCTGAACCCGTGTCTACTTCCCCGCCACGGCCCGGTGCAGGAGGCGCGGCCCAAGGTCACCCTCCGCAAACAGAGCGCCGCGCAGCCCGACGAGGGCCCCTCTGGCCCAGCAGCCCCCTCCGCGCAGCCTCCGGCCTGGAGGGCCAGGCGCCCTTACTCAGCCGTGCCCTGCCTCTGCCCACGGAGGCTGCCTTTCCTCGGGCACGCACGCACGCAGCAAAAGCACGGGCGGCAGCGGCCCCTCGGGCTCCTCAGCCAGCCAGGCGGACCTGCGCCCGGGAAAGCTGCTCCTGCCGCCGCCGCCGCCGCCATACACGTCCTAGTTTTCAGGGGGGCCCTTTTGGTTTTATGGCAGCGGGCGAAGGCAAACCTGGAATTCGCTGCCAGAGGGTGTCGTGATGGGCGCGGGAATAAACAGCTTTTTAAAAACGGGGGGTCAGACAGATTCATGGAATTGAGGTCTGTGAATGGCTCCAAGCCATGGTGACTGAGGGGAACTTCCACATCCAGAGGCAGTCAGCCTCTGAATCCCAGTGCATCAGGGGAAGGCCTCAGCCTCCATGCCCTTTAGTGTTGGCTGTCCAGAGGAACTGGTTGGCCACTGTGTGAGAAGACAGGATGCTGGACTTAGGTGAACCACTGGTCCGATGCAGCACGGCTGTTCTAATGTTCCCTGCCTAGTCCCAACATCTGCATTTACACCCAGGTCCTGTCTTGTCTGCAGAAGGCCGCATAGAGAAGAACTCACGCATGCCAAGCCCCGCCAGACGGAGCTAGTGTGGGGAAAACTGCAGTGGGGAGCGAAGCCCCACTGCTAACTGCTCCTGTGCCGGGGAGCAAGCGAACCTGCAGCACCTGCTTAAGTGACTAGACTACAGACAGCTCTGCTTCTAGTCCTGGGCACAGCCATTGAACTCTTCTTACACGTGTCCCCACTGCAGATGTTCCTTTGACTTTCTGCAGATTAAGTGAAACTCTTTTCTTCAAAATGTAGCATGAGCCATGGCTCTCAGGTGTGACGATATTGGGGGGGGGGGGGGCACTGTGCCCGGAGATTACCCCTGTCTGCCCAAGTGTTGAGGGGCTGATTCTCACTTGGTGTGGTGGAGCAAGTGAGAGAGTGTGGGTGGGTGGGTGTCCTTAATAGCACTGGGATAATATGAGGGTGTGGGTTTGTCCAAAGGGTCGTAGAGAGGGGCCCTTGATGGGGGGGGGGGCAAAGACAGCCTTTCCCGCCTTCTTTTGGGAGGCAGTGTGGATTGCCCAGGAGCCTGGCCAACGGAATACAAACCCTAAATTCTTCTAAAGTGGGACACCTGCTCAAATAGCTACCCCCTAAATTCTTAAAGTGAGACACCTGCTCAAATAGCTACCCGCCCATTGGCCTCTGAGGAACACGAGCCCATTGGCTAAAACCAGAACCTGAGTTTTGTTTGTCTTAGTTAACATTAAGAAGGTTGTTTTTTCCATAAGAACTAAGCTTGAACAGTCTTCAGAGGCCTGTTTGATAAATTCAGGTGAATTTATCAATTTATCAATTTATCATGGGTAGCCATGTTGGTATGAAGCAGTAGAACAAAGTGGAGTCCAGTGGCACCTTGGAAAGCTTCTACCCAGAATTAAATTGTGTTGGTCTTAAAGGTGCCCCTGGTCTCCAACTTGGTTCTAAGGCCTGTTTGAGTAAAGGGTATCAGCATGATGTCACCAGCATACAACAGTATTGCACTGGGGTTGTCCCCTACTTTTCTTGGGGGGGGGATGAGTTCCTGACAACAATACCATCATGCCAGGGTGGGGGTGCCAGCCAAGTAGGCTGTGGGTGACATCCAAGGTCTCTCTTTGTTCCCAGCAGATAACCCTGCCCATGTCCCCTCTGTGACCCAAGGGAGCTCTTGCACCTCTCTCTAGTGCTTGCATGCCCATGTGAAGAAGAGCTGCAGGTGTGACTTGCAGCAATATTCAGGGCCCTGGCTCCTCCCTGGTGCCCCCCCCCAAGCTGCCCAGCCCCCTAAGACGGTCATTCACATGTGAGGCCTGCCGCTGCATGAATGGCTTTCTGAATATTTCATGTGAGGCCTCTGAATAATTTACAGCTGCAGGCTAAGAACTTATATGTCAGCAGTTCTGGGTGGCAGAAAGTGAGGACATAACTCAGCCAGCAGAAGCCCGGGGGGGGGGGGGCAACGTCCAGATGTGGCTTGGTCCTGAGGGCTGGTGCTCTTTCTGGGTCTCTCCCCTCCCCTCCCCTCCCCTCCTGCAGGATAGATGGCGCTTGGCATCAGTGCTCACTTGGAACTCGCAGTTCCTTGAACTGGGCTAAAACTCGAGAGTCCCGGTTCTGTGCCTTTTGGGGCTGCTGAGGCTTGGCTTCCCATCAGTTGCTCTATACAGAAAATGCCCTTTTCTCATCCCTCTGCAGCCGTGGCCTGAATCCCCCTCACCGGGTCAAATCTATCTCCATGACAACCTTCACGGAAAGCGAGGTACACTTCCTCCAGACCCGTGGGAACCAGGTGAGTTAGAGGCTAGCGTCTGCCCCCGTGACAGAGACCCTGGACTTTGGCTGGGAAGTGGAGCCGGGGAGAGGAAAGGATTTAGAGGGAGGCGGGTCTGATCCTGCTTTGACCACCCCTGCCCCCCGGACTGCAAGTTCCTGCTCTGATTCTGTCTCCCCCCTCCCCAGGCCTGTCGAAAGACCTGGCTGGGCTCTTTTGATTCGCGGACATCTCTCCTTCCGGATTCCCAGGACCCTCAGAAGTTGAAGGAGTTTCTACAGGAGAAATATGAGAAGAAGCGATGGTGAGGCAAGGGAGAAGAGGGGCCGGGGAGGGCCGGTCAGGGCCTCCTCATGGAAATGAGCTCTAAATTCTGTCCCAGAGGATTAACTGGTGCACAAAGTTTTGCACATTGGAATCATTTGCTTATCTTTCCTTACTTGTTCCTGTGCCAAAATTCAATAAAGCCAAGAGTCAAAGAAAACAAGGATCCAGGGGAAGAGGGTGGGAGGGAAGGTGATTCCGGGAGGCTGTGCTGGGTGGCTGATCCTCCCCTCTGGCTTCGTCTGCAGGTATGTCACGCCCGAGCAAGGCAAAGGCTTAACTTCTCTGGCTACCCAGAGCTCCACCGCAGAGGTCAAGACACTGTTGGGGGACTCGGGGCCAGTGGCTACAGCGGTCAAGCCTGTCCAGGTTGGAACTGCTGCCCGTAACTCTTGAGCTGAGTAGGGTCTTCCTGGTGCCATGGTCTCCTAATCAGGTCTATCTCAGCCCTGAGCAAGTGAAAAGAGGGGTGCGTGTGGCCTGGAGACGCGTTGCCTTCAAGCCAGCTTCCTGAGCCTGTGAGCCTTTTGGCCCATGGGGGTTACCCTAGCCCTGTTGTGGAGTCCTCGCATGGTGTCCACTACCTGCCTTGTCCTCCTCTAGAGCGGTGGTGGCTGGGGCTGCTTCTCCAATCAGGCTCTTGGGGATACTTATTTATTTATTTATTTACGTTACTTATTGTCCGCCTTTCTCACGTGGACTCAAGGCGGATTCCACCGAGTGAGTCAGCAGCACAATCAACAAAACAGTGACTAATTCAGTGACTAATGCATTAGGATATTAGAAGCTTGGAACCACCATAAAGAAACAGACATGTAGCCTAAGTATGAACGTGGCACATTAATAACGTGACGTCCTTCCACTGGTCTTCTTTGGTGACCTCACGGAGTGCCGCCACCCACTTCTCCTCTGGTGTTCTCTTGCTGTGCTTGCTGATGCTCCCCCCCTCCCCCCGATAATGAAGGCCTCCTGGGTGCCGGTCCAGATAGGTGGCTGGGCTGCTTGCATTCTGACGGGGGGGGGGGGGACGACCCTCGCTGTGAATGTGGTGGTGTGCTGCAGGCCTCTGGCAAGAGAGCAGCTGGCCTCCTCCGCGAAGGGCCGGAGATGGGGAACCCAGGCCTCTCTGTTCTTTCGGCAGGCCATCTCATTGACCCCAAAGCCACCTTGTGGCCATCCCTTCATTTGGGTCCTACCTCTGTGGCTGTTTCTTCCCCCTGCTGGCCAGACAGAATGTGCCCTCAGGACCCTGTTCTTTCAGTGGCTGCCAGGGTCTGCCCCCCAGTGCGGGTGAGGAGGGGGAAGACGTGGAACTGGCGGGGGTGGGATTTCTGGCCTTCAGGCTGACGAGCTTTTGTCTTCCAGTCTGTGGAAAAGTCCCAACCACAAGGCCCTCAGCCAGCCAAGAAAGCCAGCATGGACCTTCTGGCCGACATTGGGGGAGACCCCTTTGCTGCCCCGCAGTCCGGACTGGCCTTTACCGCCTTCCCTGCCTTTGCGGGTGAGTGGAATCCTGTCTCGTTGGGAGAGTGCAGATGCGCCCAGTCAGACTGAAGAAACGAGGTGTTGTGTGGCGTTCCTGCTCTTCCCTAGAGAACCTTGTGCAGCATTCTTGAGAGAACGTTGTTCTCGGCTGGAGAGAACTCCCGCGCCAGGTTGACACAGCTGGGGAGGTGGGGTCTTGGGCCCTTCTGAGCTCTGCCCCCAACCTGTTGCTCTCTCTCAGGCCAGGTGCCAGCCCACGCCACCTTCACCAGTTTTGATGCCTTTGGTGGAAGTCCCACAGCATCGGCCTTTGGGGACCCGTTACCCTCCAGTCCAAGCCCTTTCCAGAGCCAGCCGATTCCAGCAGGTAATGCCTCCTCATTTCTCTGCGTGCCCCTTCTTTTGGCCACTTGGAGGTGATGGGCAACTTGGGAGCCAGGACTCTGGAGGCTTTGGACAGGGGACTGGCCCTCTGGGTTGGGGAAAATCAGCATTCCTTAACATGGTGGGGGGGGGAGAGGCTTGGAGATTGTGTGTTGGGAAGCCAGGACCATTGGGTTCTTGGACTCCTGGGCTTCTAGGTCAGGGTGGTGGTGGACATTCCCCTTCCTCCATCCCTTCGGTTCCGGAGAAGTTACAGATGCCGCCTACTCTGCCAGGGTCCCGGCTTGATCATGCTCTCCCTCCCTGTTCCAGGTGGTGCCCACATAGGCGGATTCCCTGCTTCTCCTGCCAGCCAGCCGGGAGTGAGCATTCCAGAAATGGGTGGCGCTTTCAGAGTGGGAGGAGTCCCAAGCAGGTATTCTGTTTCCTTTGGGTAAGGGGCCTCTGGGCCTCTCTGCGCCCTGGTGGGAGAGGGAGCAGGCGCCCTGGAGCCAAGGGAGTGCCTGCCCCTCTTCTCTGCCCTGAACCCGTCTCTCCCTTTGCCAGTGTCTTTGGTGCCCTGAGCCAGTCACCTCTTTTGCCTCCGCCCAGCCCAGCCGCTGCCTACGGGGGTAAGTACTTCCACGTCTTTCCCACAAAGGGGGCAGCTTGCTTGCCTGCCCGTTCCCTCTGCTACCTCTCTTTCTCCACTTGCAGCGTGCACCAACCCCTTCGCAACATCTGCCATCTCCCAGCCCACACTGCCTTCAACAAACCCTTTTCAAACCAACGGCTTGGCCCCAGGTAAGCCCCCACCAGCCCTTCCTTCATCTTCTTGCCCCAGGGGGTTATGGGAGAAGGGGGGAGAGGAGGAGGCAGAAGGTGTGGGGGTGCCTAGTGCCAGCAGAGGCAGCCCCCCCCGCCTCTCCAAAGAGCCAGCTGGCCTTCCCTCCCCTGTGGCCCCTGATGACCTTCGTGGGGCCAAGTAAGTCTTGATTTGAACGTGAGGCGAAAGCACTCTTCCTGCAAGACTTGGCATGGGTACAGCTGCTTTGCATGGCTAGCAGCCCCCTATAGGAAGGGGGGAAGGATGTGTGTTTGCCCCAGCCCAGTCAGGTTTAAATCAGGCCCTAAACTGTACTGTTTGAAATGACAAACGTATTTGATTGTTTAAAAGAGTTAGAGATTGCATTTAAATTGACCTCAGAAGTTTGCGTTTCTCTTGGTATGGCTGGAATCATGCAAATATTTTGGTGCGTTGCTCATATCCTCTTTGTTCAGACAAGGCCCTTAAGCCCCCTGCTGTTGTTGCCATCCCTGTCTAAATCAATCCACTGGGACGACACAGATCGTCTTGACAGTGGGAGATAGTTCCCCTCCTTACTTTAAAGACACTTAACTTGGACACCACAAATAACCCCTCTCTGCGGTGGCTGTAGGGATGATGATCAGCAGTTCATGCCTTCACTAGAGGCATCGGGGGGGTGGGGGGAGCCTTCTCATCCCTAATTCTTGAATTCATAGGATCTCTTGTTACCCTGCTGGATATTCCTACTTAGATTACTAAGTGATATTTGCTATTTGTGCATACGGTTGCCTAGGGCCTGTTTAATGGTGGTCTCTTTTGTCCACCTCTTCAGAAGCCACCAGCAGAGAGATGGAATAAAATCCCACCCAATAAGCCACTGAATCATTGCCTGTTGAGAGCCAGTTTGGTGTCATGGTGAAGTGTGCGGATGCTAATCTGGGAGAACCGGGTTTGATTCCCCACTCCTCCACTTGCACCTGGCTGGATGACCTTGGGCAAGCCATAGCTCTGTACCAGCTGTTCCCTCAAGGACAGCTTGGGAAAGAGCTCTCTCAGCCCCACCCACCTCACAGGGTGTCTGTCTGTTGTTGGGAGGGGAAGGGAAAGGAGTTTGTAAGCCGCTCTGAGACTCTTAAATGAGTGAAGGGCGGCGTATAAATCCAATCTCTTCTCTTCTTCTTCTTCTGTTAGTTAGCTGGGTGATGTGTCAGTGCATCTCTCATTGGTTGGGCCTCTCTTGGTGGAGGCTGCTTCTTCCATCCCGGGGGGGGGGTGCACTTCAGAGCCCCAAATGCACAAGAGGTGCTTGTCGACAGCAAGATGGAGCTTAGAGGCCGGGACTGTGGATGGGAAATAGTGTCCTATTGTCATATAATGACAATTAACCTATAAGGTTAATTGGGCCTGAACAAACGTTAAAACCCCTGTGGCACAGAATGTGGGAAGTGGGTTTTCCCAGCTCTGGTTCTGGTAAGACGGCAGCTGTGCAGGTGAGGCCAGGGGCCTCGTGGAAGAGTCTGGGCTGCAGCCGGCCTACCCAACAACTTCCTGAAGTAACACGAACGTGGAGCGGAAAGTTGGCCTCAGCAGGGAGCCAAGACTCCTGGCTGGCTCTGGGGCTCCTGTGAAGTCCTCCCCTCTGGCTCTTCCGTTGCAGGCGCCTTCATGGTGGGCTCCCCCGGCAGCTTCTCTGCCTCCCCCCTCTCTGGCCTCTTCACTTCTCCCTTGCAGCAGCCGTTTCACCCGCAGGCACTGCTGGGGCAGCAGCAGAATGGTGGTGAGTAGCCCTTGTGAAGATGCGGGGAGCTGAGGTGGTTTGGCCCTCTGGTCTTCCTTCCCTCACCTTTCTTGTCTCCTGCATGTCAGACATCAGCGGTTGAGGCTCCTCTTCCTGTCCGCAAAATGTGCAGGGCTTCCAGGGGGCTCTATCAAGAGTTCCACCATGCTCTACACAAGCTCCAGGAAGCTCTGGGGTTGGTGGGTCTGTGGGCCGTCTGAGAATCGAGGCTTGTTTTGAGCACAGGAAGCTGCCTGAGACTGAAGCAGACCGCCAGTCCATCACAGTCAGTGTGGTCCACTCAGACTGGCCGCTGCTCTCCAGGGTCTCAGGCGGAGGTCCTCCACAGCGCCCACTGCCCGGTCCTTTTAACCGGGGATGCTGCCAGGGCTGGACCCTCGGACCTCCTGCATGCCGAGCGGAGGCTCCACCCCTGAGACACAGCCCCTCCTCCTCCTCCTCCTCCTCCTCCTCCTCTGAATGAGTGAGTGAAATGCAAGGTTCTAGTTGTTCTGGCGTTGAAGAAAGACCTGCAGGTCTAAGGGCCACGCCAGGTGAAATTGCAGCTCCCTTGCTTTTCCCATGGCCAGTAGTACTGGAATACATTATGTGAATTATGTGGGTCCATAAAAGCTCTCAAGCAGCAGAATGGATAGAGTTTCCCATTTTAATTGTGGGGGTAAGCTGGTATTCCTGGGCTTTTTAAAGCACAAAGCGAAGGAAACAGGCTGGGCTCTCCCAACTGTTCCTCGTCCCTCCTGTGGGTTGTGACAGCTGAGCTGTATCAGTCCTGGGTTCCAGGATGAAATGAGCCTAGGACACTTCACTTCCTCAGCTGCATCCTGAAACCACTCACACATCAGCCCACTGGATTCTGGCCTGTGAGCAGAATTAGGTGGGGAGGTGCAGTGGCTGTGTGGCGGGGTGCATGTCTGAAACGTAGAAAGTCCAGTATCTCCAGCGCAGGAGGATTCCCAGCTCCAGAGCTGTGTGCCTCTCTGGCCCTCCTTTGCCTGCAATGCTGGGGAGCTGCTGCCGGTCAGAACAGACAGCCCTGAGCAGGGCAGACTGGCGGCTGGGACTCAAGACGGGGGTCTCTCTGCAGCAGCACAGCCAGATTCAAGTCCGGGAGCACCTTGGAGTCTAATAAGATTTTCAGGAGAGGAGCCTTCAAGAGTCAGAGCTCCCTTTGTCAGATATTGGGGGGGGGGTTCATGTTAAAGAATTGGGGGTGGGCTTTGAGGTCGTGGAGGCCAGAGGTGACGGGGCCAGTGGGCTGAGTCCATGCAAGGCAGCTTTGTATACCCAGCTGTATCCTAGACAGTTCCTGGGCCAGCAGCTCTGGATGGCCCGAGCCTGGAAGACCCGGTCCTGTGCCCGAGGGCAAAGCCAATCCGTGCCCGTCTGACTCTCCATCAGAGCTGCCTTTGGGCAGAACTCTCTGGGGTGAGGAAAGGGGGGTGGGGAGGCACGGCGACTGTCCCTCACAGTGCTGACGCGGGCCTTCTTTTGCTTGTCTGCCTCCCCTGCTTTAGGGTCCCCCTTCGGTGGATTTCCTATCACCAAAGTCGGGCAGAGGCCCCCTGAACAGCCCATGGGCATTTCAACCAACCCGTTTGTGGTAAGGAGGAGCCCCCTGTCCGTCCCCTCTGGTGGGGGAGGGGGGGTGTGGTGAGGAGGGGGCAGGGCCCCCATTTGAGTCAGCCTGACCATTCCCCTCACTTTATGAGGTATGCCCCCCACCCAAGGTGAAAAACGAGCAGAGACGCCTTTCCTTCCCTTCCCCGGTCCTGGAGGGCTCACAGGCGGTATCTGCTCGGGGGCCTTTCTGGGACTGGGGTGCCCTGGCCTCCCACGGCTCACCAGCCTTTCTGCCTCTCCCCCACAGGCACCGATGACCACAGCGCCTCCCGTCCCCTTCGCTCTGGGGAAGCTCCCGCCCACCAACCCTTTCTTATAGCAGCACCAGATGCTGGAGGAGATGCCAACCCTTCCCCCGCTGGGCAGGCACTTTGTCTGTCGCTGTTTCTGCCTGGGTGGGGGTGGGAGTGGGGGGGTGAAGTGCTTTAACTACTGGCTGTGGAAGAGAGGGCCTGGCTCAAAACAGTGCATGATGGGACGTGTGATGGAAGCTGGGGGCTTGCTGGAATTCCAGCAGCAATGCATGCTGGGAGGAAGATGGGAGGGAGGGAAGTGAGACTCAAACAAGCACTTTAAGAGCGGCTGGAGAGGCTCCCCCCCCCCCCTGCAGTGCATCCTGGGACATGATGTCACGGCTGAGGCCATTGCCGTGCTGCAGTGCTTGCCGGGAAAAGGGAACCCTCTTTGGCGTCCACGTCTGCTCCAATCCCGGAGCTTCCTCTTCAGCCGCCCCCTTGCCTGTCTCCCAGCAGCCCTTGCTGTCGGCACGGCTGGACTGCCAAGGGCCAAGGTTCACTCTTCTGCTTGGTCTCCCCCAGGGCCTCTAGCAGGATCCCTTTGCTTATCTGCTTTCTGGTTCGCCTGCCTCTGATGGATTCTGCCGTGTGGGTTTTTAGCAAGAGAGAGGCTTCCAGGCTCCATGGATGGAGTGAGAATAAGCCACAGTGCCGACATAGGGTGGGAGGGTTCCTACTTTGCTCATCCACGCCATCCTCTCATTTCTCTTGGTCTTTGCACCAACTGAAAGGGACTCAGGCAGTTGCGTGCTTGCAGGAGCCTCTGCAGGACCCATGCGTGCATGCATGCCTGCCTGCCTGCCAAAGAGGGAAGCAGCAATAATACTTGGAGGGAGGCCCAGTCCAAGCCTGATGTGGGGGGGGGGGAGCCCAGGGTCTGTCTGGCCTCTGAAGCAGGGCTCCGTGGTCCCTATCGCTGCCCTGGCAAGGCCCACCTTGTGTTCTCTTGCACTGGCCCTGGCCTCTAGCGAGGGCCAGCTGTGCAGTCACACTAGGGAGAGTTTGGCTGGCTTGTGCTTGGACAGAAGTGCCCTGCCCCCATCCTGCTTCTGGCCAAAACTCACAAGTGTGCGAAGCTGGAGACTGCAGGGGGCCACCACCACCCCCGGCCTTGTCCCACTTAATTTCTCCCTCTGCCGTGTGGCCTAACCCAGACCCTGCCACAGTTCCAAGGAAGGGGATTCACCGCAGCACAGCCTCCAGAGGCAGCGGGGGGGGGGGCTCCTTCCTCCAGCCTCCCACCCTGACCAGAATGGCCACTCTCTTCTGCCTCTGCCTCCTGCGATATTCTGTGTTCCCCAGCTCACCAGAACATTCCCCCGGGGGCCTCTTCCACCCACACAGTGCCTCTTGGATCCAGTTGTCGGAAGCTGAGGTTGTGGCACTCGGCAGCCGGTCTCAGTCTGTGATTTCACAGAAGCCGAGCAAACTTTGCTTTGGCTAACTTAATTTCTGCTTGACTAAAAGCCGGGATTGGTGCAGGCGGAGTGGGCGCGAAGGCTCTTCGTAAATGTTAGCGGCTTTGCACAGAAAACCGGGGGCTTTCATTAGAAGATTGCCGGTGGGTTTTTTTGGGGGGTGGGTCCTGCTTGAATTTGCTGCAGCCCCTCCTCCTGTACCCATGCCTTTTCCTTGCTTCTCCTGGGGTCATTCCAGGGCTCCCGTCAAAGGCCACCCCCCCCCCCCCCCCCGTTCCCAGCCTCTCCCTCTCTGCTGGGGTCTGCTTTTGTAACCTCCTCTGGTCTCCCTGAGAAGAGTGGGGTGAAGTCCCCTGAACCAGGACTGGAATTTATATTTTCAAAAAGAAAAGCGTGCACTATGTTTTTAAAGATATATATGTATATCTCTATACTCACAAATTAAATATATATAGATAGACACAGTGCATACACGGGCACGCAAGGTTGTTGCGCGGGCAATGTCTGGAAAGATCTCTATGAAAACCTCTCTTTCGAAATCTCTCCCCCCCACTCTTCCTGTGTCTTCTTGGGTCCGTCTCACCTGTTCCTCTGGGCTGACGTCGCAGGGCTGCTTCCCCGGGGCCAGGAGGTCGCTGCAAAGGCTTGGGGGGGGGGGGGGGAACGACTGGCGACAGCCCTTGGTTTAGTAAGCACACTGGTGGTGTTTGCACTCAAAACATGGGGGCGGGGAGCCTGGCTGCATGCTTCCTTTTAAAAGGTGTCCAGTTTGGTGTCTGCTGAGACTCCCCTGAGGGGAAAAGGCTGGGGTGTGGATGGCACAACCCCCCCCCCCCCCCACGTGGAAAGGTTGGTATAGGAAGCCATGGTCTGCCTCGTACCTGTATTAGTACGCTGACAGAAGGTGTGGCTGCCAGGCCTGCCCCAAACCTTGCTCCCCCCCCCCCCCCCCCCATGCATATGGGATGCCTCCATATGCTTCTCTTGGGTTAAATCTTTCTGAGGGGTGAGCCAGCCTCCCACAGCTTGCGGGCCCACCCCCTGAACCACTCAATCCCAGCCCCCTTTTCCAGAGCCCCTTTATGTGCTCAGGGGTCTGTCTTTGTTGCCTTAGACCCCCTAGGGTTGTCAACCTCCAGCTGGAACATGCAGTTCTGGAATTGCAACTTGTTTCCAGTGGCACCTTTAAGACCAGTGAAGTTTAATACTGGGCATAAATTTTCATGGGCATTTCCAGACTACAGAGATCGGTTTCCGTTGAAGAAAAGAAGAGATTGGATTTATACCCCACCCTTCACTACCCAAAGGAATCTCAGAGCGGTTTACAGTCTCCTGTCCCTTCCCCTCCCCACAACAGACACCCTGTGAGGCAGGGGGAGCTGAAAGAGCTCTGACAGAAACTGCTGTTTCCCAATAACAGCTCTGACAGAACTGGCTTGCCCAAGGTCATCCAGCAGCTACAAGTGGAGGAGTGGGGAATCAAATCCGGTTCTCCCAGATTGGAGTCCACGCACTTATATATACGTGACCACGACACCAGACTGGCTCGGGTATACTGTACAGTCTAGGAGAAAATGAAGTCCTGGAGTGGTATCACAGCTCTGCTGAATTGCCTCCCCCAATTTGCCTCCCCCAGGCAACCCCCTGAAAAGAAAAACCTCCAGGGATTTCCCGCCCTAGAATTGGCAGCCCCCAGGCCCTGGTTTGAAGGCCCCTCCCTGGCTCAGCCCCATCGCAACTGGGTTTCTCCCCCTGCAGAGATGTTTTGGGCCTGCAGCTGGAGAGCGGTGGCCCGGCCGTCCTTACGGTGACTTAGCGGGGACCGCAGAAAGCCCTGGCAGGAGAGCAAGGGAAGGTCCCTGCGCATGTGCAAAGTGCATGCTTGGGCTACCTGGCTTCAGCAAGGCCTGAAATGTGGCCTCCGTTCCTTCCGAAAGGCTGGCGTGCATTCCCACATGCTTTCCCTCCAGGTCCCACCCCAGCCTTGCTTGGCCCTGTAGGGCAGTCTTCCCTCCCCCCTCCCCACTGAGATCTCAGAATCAGGTGTGGGGGGGGCAGCCTGTATTGCGAGGCCCGTTGCCCACGTCGGTCAGTTGGGACTGGTGCTGCCCAGGTGCAAGGGGAAGGCGGAGAGGGCCAGCCCGGCCAGGATCCCGGAGACGTGGCCTGTGACGGAGCCCCTGCAAGAAGGGGAGAGACCTGCATCAGCTCCTGACTGGCGTTGCTGGCTCACCTTTAGGATGTCCCATGTGCCCTGCCCCCCCCCCCCAAAAAAAGGGTGCCGGGGAGGCAGGCTGGGCCTTTGCCCTGGAAATAGCAAATTGTCCCTCTGAGCCTGACCAGACTGCTTCCCGCTTCAGCCTCCCTCCATTTCCTTGAAGGAGGAGGAGATTGGATTTACACCCGACGTTTCACTTGCAATCTCCCTTCCCTTCCCCACAACAGACACCCTGGGAGGTAGGTGGGGCTGAGAGAGCTCTCCCAAGGACTGTCCTTGAGAGAACAGCTCTGAGAGAACTGTGGCTTACCCAAGGTCACACCAGCAGCTGCATGTGGAGGAGGAGTGGGGAATCAAACCTGGTTCTCCCCGATCAGAGCCCGTGCTCCTGACCACTACACCCAGCTGGCTGTGAAAGGTCTGGAGCTTCCCGGCTTGGGCCACACCTACCTGGGGTGGATGACAGCAAGCAGGAGGCATTCCAGGATGCATAACCACCTGGTTGTCAAGGCAATGCCGCCGGCCAGCGCGGCCACTGGGAAGGGCTCCACCTGCCGACCCATGGCTTCCAGCGAGAAGAGGACCCCTGCGCGTGACCAAAGGGAGGCGGGGCTAGCAGTGAGCAGCAGGGTTAGGGGCCAGGTGGTGGGGAAGGCGGGCTCAGGGGCCTGGAGGGGTTGCCAGCTCCAGGTTGAGATATTGCTGGAGATTGGGGGGTGTGGCTGCCTGGGGCGGGTGGACGCTGGGCAGGAGGGCCTCGGCCCCACAGAGTGCACCCCACAAAGCAGCCAGGTTATCCGGGGAGCCGATCACTCACATCTGGAGCTCAGCTGACCGGCCCCACCTGGAGGTTGGCACCCCTGGCTGACCGCTTGCCCTGTGGTCTTTGCATGAGGGGGTGTTGAGACGACAGGTGCTAGGCCAGGAAGAACCGCACCTGAGAATCCCACAGCGCAGTGTTCCCAGTACCACCGGTGCCCCGTGACCACGGCCAGCATGGCGTTGAGTGCCAGGTGTAGCAACCCACCCAGCAGTGCCAGGAGGAGGAGCACGGTGCCTGTCCGCAGGCTGCCCACCTCCTGCTCCATCCCCCTGCCCAGCCAGAAGAGGGTGGCCATGTTCATCAGCAGGTGGCAGGCGCTCAGGTGGTGGAAAGGCGCCAAGACCAGCCGGTGCCACTGGCCCCGCTCCCACACGGTCTGCACGCTCAGGCAGGCGCCTCCCGGGGTCCGGATTGGGAACCAGAAGAGGACCCCGTTCAGGGCCACCAAGGCCAGAGTGGCCCGGGGCACCATGGGGCCAGCCTGCCCTGGGGGGGTGGGGGGGCAGGAGGAGGAGGGCCTCTCTGTGACCTCAGGGCTGATGCGGCCCCTCACCTCTGACCTCCCCTGCCCCACCCCAGAGGAGAGCTGCTTCCTGCTAGAGGGGCCCAGTCTTCTCTCCCAGAACTTTGGGGGATGATAGGTGAGGGCAAAGAGCTGAGCTGAGCGGGACAGGAGGGCTGGGCTTCCTTTACCTGCAGTCCCTGGGCAAAATCCCGTGTGGGATCCAGGAATCCCTTTGGGGGGCCACAGAGCCAGTCTTGGGAGCTGTTCAGAATGAACACAAAGAGAACCCTGGCCAGGCACAGGTTCCTGGGGGCCATTCCTCCCCCCCCCCCGTCAGCATTGCCGGGGTTTAAAGCCTGAATTATTCTGCTATCCTGCCCCCCCGTGACTGGAATTCAGCCAGGCTTAGTACAAATTGGGGTGCTATAAAGCATCGAGGTGAGGAGAGAGAATTGGGTGATCCCTGCCCCCCCACAGCTAAGACTGGAGCCTTCGCTTTTTGCCCTCCGATACAGTGCTGAGAGGAGGGAATTTGCACCCTGCGCTGAACAAAAGAGGGCTGGGGAGGGAACATTCTGGACTGGATGCTGGGGGGGATGAAATTTATGCGTTGTTGGCTTTTCTATCAGACCTAAGCTTATTTCACTGCTTTAAAGATATCAAATGCATAATATCATATTCGTCTGTACTGTAGCAATAGCACTGTCCTGGCTTCCCTGGTGGACCTCCTGAGGGCACCTGGTGTTTTTGGCCACTGTATGATGACAGAGTGTTGGACCGGATGGGCCACTGGCCTGATCCAACATTGGCTTCTCACTTATGTTCTCATGAGCTTCCAGCAGCACCTGAAAGACTAACCGAACTGGTCGCAGGGGAGGAGCTTTTGGGAGCCACTGCTCACTTCTTCAGATACGCTGCCCTCTGTGTCACACTGGTTGCCTGCAAGTGAGGTGCTCAGCCACTGAACCCTGAGCCCTCTGCTGGTGGCACTCTGGTTTCCAAAGAGAAGCCTTGGGGAAATGCAGGGGGGGTTTTAGAGCCTCGCATTCCATAGTGCTGTGGAGCGACATCTCCCAGGATGCTGTGTGACCAGCGAGCCTGTGTTTAAGACCGCCTCCTGTTCTCCCAGTGTAAATCAGAGGCTGAGATTAGGGTTGCCAGCTGTGGTTTGGGAAATCCCTGGAGCTTTGGGAGAAGAGCCTGGAAAAGGCAGGGTTTGAGGAGGGGAGGGGCTTCAGAGGTGTCTCAGTGCCATAGACTCCTCCCCCCTCCCAAGCAGCCACTTCCTGTGGGGGGGGGGACTGATCCCTGCCGTCGTCCGGAGATCCCTTGCGCTTTCGGAGCCAGGTCTTGGCAGCCCTGTGAGGAATGGGGCACCAGCATGCTCCGGAAAGACCGGGGGGGGGGGGGAGCAGAAGATGGGGGGGTGCTGTCCCCCCCCCACAAGAGAACTGAAAGCAGAGAAGGGAAGAGGGCTGGGAGAGCCGAGGGATGCAGGGGTGGGCCGGTCAATGACAGTGTCCGGTTGAGCTTCCTTAGGGAAGGTCCTGCCAGCATCGGAGCCCATTCCTCTGCAGCTGTGGGGTGGGGACCCAAGCATGCCCCACGCCTCCTAAGCGTGGCCCTTAGGGGAGCCCTGCCAGGAAGGCCAGCAGTACAACCCTTGCCAGAGGAGTTCAGGGCACAGGCCTCTCAAGCCACATCTCAGGACCTTGGCGAAAGCAGCAACAGTTCCCACCCGCCATCGAGACCTCGGAAATCCCAGACCAGGCATGGAAGCAGCAACGGCCCTTCCCGCTTCTGCCGTCTCCAGCATTTGGCCTGTGGAGGTAGACTGTCTCTGCACACGGAGGTTCTGTTTAGCTGCTCAGAATAATAACCATCAACAGACTTCTCACCTGTGAATTTAATTTATGTATGTTAAAAGACTGCCAGGCAGGGGGAGCTCACCACCTCCCAAGGCAGCTGATTCCACTGTTGCACAACTCTGAGGGCGTTTTCGCACTGGCTTTTTTCTGGGGCGAGCACCGGAGTGAGCACCGGAGTTTCTGGTCAGTTTCACATCAGTTGCTCCCTGCTCACAAACTCCTCCGGAGTTTCACCGCACTGCTCAGGAGTATCCCTGGAGCAAGAAAATCCTGTTCCTGGCGGTGTTTCCTGTTTACTCCGTTGGAGAAACCTAGATGAGAACACACCCACTTGCCTGCCCTCCATCTGGCCCGCCCCGCGGTGGGCGTTTCTTGAATTTTTTTTTTTGAAACGAGCCCTCCTAACGTTATATCGAAATAAGGAGGCAGGGAGGCAAGATCGCACCACAGAGACTGCGTTGGCGAGGTGGATTTGCCGTTTCTTGGGAGCAGGAGCCGGGCGCCATTGGCCCGAGAGCTCCATGTGCTTGCTCCCCGGTAACTGCCCTTTGTTTGGGCTTCCCCGGCAACAGCCCGTGCAGAGCTGGTGGTGGGTGCTTTCCTCTAGAAATCCGTGGAGAAGCCGCGGCAAGCGGGCGGGCGGGCTGGGGAAACTTGCCTTCCTTTCCGCTCCCTGTGTGCGGTCCCACGATCCTGAAGCAACACTTCCCCCCTCCTTTTTTTTTTTTTTCAAAAGGCCCTTATAACGTTATAACATCATAATGAAATTTTGATGCAGCAAGGGAAGACAGCACAATTGTTGTCTTTATATAATAAACACACGTTCACATCTACTATGGGGGGGGTGTTAATTTGCTTTTTATTGGCAGCCCCTGCAGAGCAGGCTGGGCGCACTTCTTTGCAGAAAAGTCACAGAAATGGATTGAACTGTTTTCAAGGGGCTATAACTATTCCTGCGGAGCGGGGAGACTGCTCTGCGTGTCATGCTGCTCCTCCTCAGCTGCCGCCACCACCACCACCATTTATGTAATTTTTTTTTTCTTAACACGGGCCAGCTGACGCCATGTTGCCCATCCTCCATTTTGTTGCCTTGATCGGGTTAAGCACACGACATTTCAGTTCACATTGGAGAATCCACCCATGGGGGGGGGTCCTCCTTGTAGCCCGCCAATCGTTTTGCACCAACCCAGAACGGCGGGAAAATTTGAATACTGAGGAGGGACTTGATGAATTCTGGGAAGAGGAAGGCGGGTGATGCACTGTCGTCATTCCACTATGACGTTATAACGTTACCACGCATGCGTTTAAAAAAAAAAAGGAAAAACGGGGGAACGAGGGAGGAGCTGGGGGGGAGGAATGGGAGGGAAGGGGAGGGGAAATGCAAGGGGCGGGCACAGAGAGCATCGAAGCAACCCAAATGGGAACAGAAAACTTCGGGGGGGGGGGAGAGGAGCAGATTGCTATAGTGCGAAAACGGCAGGTTTGCTCAGGAGGAGTCGCAGAGGGGGAAATGAGGAGGAAGTGAGAGGCAACTGGCCAGTCTGAAAAGGCCCTCACTGTAGAAAAAGTTTTCCCTAAGATCCAGCCGGTACCTTCCTGCCCTTGGTTTAAACCCATTGTTTTGAGTCCTCTCCTCTGCTGCCCACAGGGACAGCTCCCTGCCCTCCTCTAAGGGACAGCAGCCCTTCAAATAAAGAGAACCACCCTGTCCCCCCTCAGCCTCCTCTTCTCCAGAATGAACATTACCAAGAAGTCCCTCAGCCTTTCCTCCTCGCGGGACTTCTTGGTCTCCGGGCCCCCGGTCATCCTCCTCGCTCTCCTCTGCGCCCGTTCCATTCTGCCCACATCCTTTTGTGAACGGAGGCCTCCAGACCGGCACACAAGACTCCAGGTGCTTTCTAGCCCACCTTTCTCAACCAGACTCCAGGTGGATTATGCCATGGAACATCCTGCCATCCAATTGTGCGAGACAACTTACAGCCCTCTGATAACATCTACAAACAGTGTCCTCCGATAGCCTGAGACAGCCAATAAACCATGTGATAGAACTAGGATTGCAAAAATTAAAAAGTATCAGGCATGCTATGTCACAAACAATTAAAAAAATATGACATTTCAAAAGCAGAAAACAACACAGTAAGCTCAGCGGGGGGGACATAAAATATCTAATGGAATCAACTACAGCCCTGTTCACTTTATAAAATTACCCTCCAAAACCATTCCTTATACTACAGCCTTATTCCATTTATAAAAATGCCCTCCTGAACAATTCTGTTTACACCGTTCGTGGAAAGACTCCGGTGTGGGAGCCCTTCTGACCTCCGAGAGACAGAGAGAGAGAGTGAATGGTCAGTTGCTGATCTTGCCCTCAGAAGGCCCCATTCAGGTGAACATGGTTGTCGTCGTAGTGGGGCCGGGGGGGAGGAGAGGTGACCCTGCAGATATGAGGGTCCAGGCCATGAAGGGCTTTGTGTGCGGCTGCTGATACTTAAAACGGAGCCATGGAACTGATGGGGTGCTGACAGAGTGGCCACAGGATGGGTGTGCTGCGCCTGCGCCTGCTAGCTCTGGATAATAGCTGAGATGTACCATTCTATAAAAGAACAGATTGGATTTATACCCTGCCCTTCACTTGGAATCTCAGAGCGGCTTGCAATCTCCTTTCCCTTCCCCTCCCCACAACAGACACACTGTGAGGTAGGTGGGGCTGAGAGAGCTCTGACAGAAACTGCTCTTTTTCATAAGCTGTGCCAGAACTATGGTTTGCCCAAGATCCTCCAGCAGCTGCAAATGGAGGAGTGGGGAATCGAACCCGGTTCTCCCAGATCAGAGTCCGCGCACTTAACCACTACACCAAATTGACTTCTTTGGGCCAACAGACAGACCCCTGTAGAGTGCGTTAGAACAGTCTAGTCTCGAGGTCACCGTGGCCCAGATCTGCATGGAGAGACCAACCAAGTCAAGCTAGGGAGCCGTGGGTAGACCTTCCTCCTCAGGGGATTTCTTCACGGGCTCTGCTGAAGAGGACTCTCTTGCAGGGAATCTCAGAGGGGAGTCGTGTTGGTTTGCAGGAGAACAGCCAGATCCCAGTCGAGCAGCACCTAGATGGGGGGGGGGGGTGCGATGAGCTCTGCAGAGCCAAGGTTCCCTGTGTCAGGCACCCAGACATCTTGCTGGTCTCTAGGTCCTGCTGGACTGGAATCCAGCAGTTCACATCTACAGTCAGGAGCCAGTCAGGGGCAGTGGTTAGGAGCCTGGACTCTCATCTGGGAGAACCGGGTTTGTTTCGCTCACTCCTCTTCCACATGAAGCCAGCTGGTGACCTTGAGCCAGTCGCAAGTTCTCTCAGAGCTCTCTCAGCCCCGCCTACCTCACAAGGTGTCTGTTGTGGGGAGAGGGAGGGAAAGGAGTCTGTCAGCCGCTCCTCTTCAGAAAACTTTGTAATCTCACTCTTGAAGGGGTCACAGGGCTCTTGCCGGGCTCTCCGACAAACTTAAAACAGTGCGGGGGGTGGGGGGGGGGCGACACCAGACCCCTCTCCTCCGTGGCCCCCCACATGGTCAAGCCCAGCATCCACCAGGCCTAATGAGGCCACAGATGCACCCTGTAAAGTGCCGCATCCATCCAAGCGGGAGGATCCGTGGCAACTGGCCCTTTAAGAGTCAGGCAGCCACTGACAGCCGGCCCTTTGCCCCGCCAGCAACGATCAGCGGTTTGGAAGCACCACCCTGGGGTGGGGGGGGAGAGGGGGTGGGGAGATGGCTCGGAAGGCACTATTGGTCCCTCCAAGGGCTCTCAGCATGCCCCCCCCCCCCCCGCAGGGTTTATGGGTAGAGCAAGAGCCCTGGGCAGGACCCAGGCCTGGAAAAGGCCTTGCAAAGGAGGCCGAGGAGAACAGGCCCGCTCGGGGAGGGGAGGGGAGGGGAGGGGAGGGGAGAAGGCTTCAGCCCAAGAGGAGCCTGAAGAGAGGCAGCTCCACAGCCACTGCCTGCTCTTACAACCGGCGGCTCCTGGAGCAGCAGCAAACCAGTCCCCCTCCCAGCTGATATTTATTTACCTGTTTAAATATTTGAATTCCCCCTTTCTCCCTGAGACTGCAGGCAGCAGCACTGTGCTTAATTCCTGCTGTCGGTTGCTGTAAGGAGGTTGACATGTTAATACTTCTGCTTTGCTTCACCTCTGGTTGTATCCAGATTTACACCTGAACACAGGAAGCTGCCATCTCCTGAATCAGACCCTTGGGCCACGAGGGTCACTGTTGTCTACTCAGACTGGCAGCTGCTCTCCGGGGTCTTAGTCTTTCCCATCACCTACGGCCCGGTCCTTTACCTGGAGATGCCGGGGATTGAACCTGAGACCTTCTGCATGCCAGGCAGAGGCTCTACCATTTCTATAAGTCAGATCCTAATGCACAGTCTACTGGATGTTCCATCCAGATTTATGGTACTGAACAGTTCTGTGTAATCCACCTTGAGTCCCAGTGAGAAAGATGGACTATAAATAAATAATAAAGCACCAACCAACCAAGCACAACAACCCACCGCATCTTGGTTAGTCTGGGATTCAGCAGAGGGCTCTTCCAAGGGCACCGGCTTCCTCCAAAGGGCTCGTGGCTCTGGCTGTGACTGAGCCTTACAGTGCTTGAAAGAGGAGTGCTCTGCAAGGCATTGCCACTGCCTGAGCTGTTCTCCCCGCCCTTCCTCTCCCTGCTGTTTGGTCTCTTCTCTGTATGACCAGCTCATTGCCCTCTTCCAAACCCGTCCCGTTGTGTCCAGTCTGTCCAATCCTCCTTAAAATAAGGAGCCCAGTACAGACCGAGGGCTCCCAGCGGAGCTTGGCCACTGAAGAGCAGAGCGGAGCTCTTGCTTCTTATGACTTGGCTTCTAGGCTTCTGTTAATGTCACCAGAAATCACATTTGCCTTTTTTGCAGCTGCATCACACTGTTGACTCAGGTTCAACCTGTGATCCCGTGCAATCCCAAGAGCCGTTTTCTGTGCACTATCACTAGGCCTGGTGTCCCCCATCCCGAAAGGGGGGAGAATGCCCAAAAGCCGCCAAAAGAGAGAAAGTACCCAAGAAAGACAGGGTAGCCTAAAAAGTGGCAGAAAACAGAAGAACAACGTAAGGCAATATAAAAACGGTTCGTTATTTGTGTATGGCATGTATATATTGTTCCTTGGCTTTCTCAGCCTTTAGGCCCCCCTCCATATGCCTGTGCCTGAAATTCCTCTGGCCGCAATGCAGAAGTTTGCTCTTGTTCCTGTGGTGTTTTATGACATCACAACCCCACCACAATATCGTCACACTATTCCCCCAGACCATCTGGATGTGGCCCATGTAACTCAGGGGGTCCAGAGAGCAGGAATATCCCACTCACCCCACCCCATTGATCTATCAAATTCCTATCGAGCTGAGACCACAAGGCTTCCCTATCTGATGTTCTCCCTTTGATGGGGCTGTGGTGTGAAAAGCCACCCCCCCCACACACACACACCTGGTGTCCTGTGGGGATCAGAGGTCGCCTCTGCTTGCATGCAAACCCCTGGCGCTGTGATCACAACAATGGGATGCCTGACTGGGCGACGTGCAGGGGAGGGTGCTCGCGCCCTGGCGCAGGAGTGGGTCTGCCAAGACTGTTTGTCCACAAACGCCAGGGGCACATGGCAGAAAACAAGCTCAGGTTTGGTAAACAGCCCAGCTTGGCACGTACAACATTACTAGGAAATTGGTTTGTCTGGCCATCCTACGCGGTGGCGGGTGAGGCTGTGTGCATGTCGAGAGGGGCAGAGTTTACAACTCAAACCAGAGCTCACTGATGCTTCATGAGAGAACCAGTTCTGGAGCACACCGGTCAGCTGGCTGGGAAGGCATCATGCCCTTGGCCTGAGGGACTGCCTGCACACAGAACTTTTTAATTTCACTTAATTCTTTATTTTCTACTTGCGTCACTTACAGTCCTCCTTTCTCACTTGGGCTCCAGGCGGCTTAGAGAGGGTGAGTCGGTGCAATCGGTCAATGGGATGGGGCATTCAGTCTACAATGGAACAGGAAGGAAAGCCCCAACCAGGTCAACAAGCAGAACTGAAGCAAAACATAAGTCTTAGCATGACACACTAAATGGTGCAAAAATTGCATAACAGGATCCTAGTTTCAGCAAGTTATAACTGAGGGGGGAAGGATGAGATCCCCCCCACGCTGGCCTCCCACCTGACTCATGTGGCAATCGCTTCCTTTGGCCAGGCAACCAAATAAATCCAGGGCTCGGAACCTGGGACCCCAGGCGCCTTGAATAGCCCACCCCCAGTCACCTCTTCCATCCCCCCCACAGACTTTCATAGTCCACCCAGCAGACATAACGCCACCATGGGTTCCCCCCCCCCAGCTTGGCACTGAAGCAAATGAGGTGCGGAGGGGGGCACTGGGCTTATTACCCACTCTGGTCTCCTGACCAGCCTCACAGGGTTGTTGTGGAGCTGAACACAGCACTGAGCTATGGCTGTGGCTTATGCAGCTGCACTTTTGATTCTGGAATCCCCACCCGGCCTAAAGGAGACATTGCCACCAGGCTGTCAAGGATTGCGTACACTGGAGTAGTTCCATAGGTGTTTGCAAAACCTTATTCATGGGGCAGCGGTTCGAGGCAATGCAATTGCTGGAAATTAACCCAACACTTCTAATACTGATAGAACCTCCTAAGGAGAACTATGGGACAACTTTGGAATGGTTGTTACCTCTCCAGCATTCACACACCTTGGAGAGAGAAACATATTCGTATCATTATTGATACTGGCTCATTGGAGACGTTTAAGGAAGCGAGTGAATTTACACCCGGGATCCTTGCATGATTCTTCTTTAAAAGGATCCTTCTTTCCTTGTAATTATTAGATTTGTACATTTTTGTACACTTTAATTGCACAAAATATAAATTAGTTTAATTGGAATGTTATTTAATTTGA
Organism: Lepidodactylus listeri; assembly: GCA_029233225.1. NCBI lineage: Eukaryota > Metazoa > Chordata > Lepidosauria > Squamata > Gekkonidae > Lepidodactylus > Lepidodactylus listeri. The sequence continues at coordinate 55,800,422 of JARCFY010000018.1, forward strand.
ATCCCATTACAATGCTTTTGTTATTACTTTGTTTTCCAGCTGGAGCCTAAGTCACTCCTCAACCCCCCCCCAGCCCCCTTCCTGGAGCAGAGGAGACAAAATCCAAGCTAACAAGATCCCCACGGTTGCCTCTCCCTACCTGAGAATTAATGGCATTCGCTCCGATTCCAGGAAATGTGGCAAACACAAGTCCATTGATGGGCTGGTGGAAGCCCAATGTTGGGGTGGGGGGTGGGGGTGGGGGCGGCAAGGGCCCCAGGTCCAGGGCCATCCAGGGTGGAGGGTATTGTTTGTGCAAGGATTTTCTGTGTGTTCAAAGGACACGTCAAAGACGCCTGGGCAGGGTGGAGACGCCTGGTGGAGACAGGACTTATCAGGGGCTGAAGGTTTGGTGTAAATAATTCTGTGCCCTTTGTCTGCCCTTCATGTTCCTCCTAGCTGATGCCTCTCCAGGAAGACTCTCCCCCCCCCCCCCAAGCCCCTTCTTGCCGGCAGATCTGCAGGCCTCAGGCTTCGTGGGCTTTGGTAGGGGCTCTCTCCCCCCCTCCCCTTCTTGTCTTGCAAAGAGGCAGAACTGGACTGCAAACAGTGCATGATGATTCTGAATGTCCAGGATGCTTTTCTGTCCATCCACACATGGCCCCCCCTCACCCCATACTCTGCCTGACAGCTCCCCCCAAGCCATCTGCCCCAAATCGAAAGACCACATGACTGGAAAACGGAGGGAGGGGGGACAGACTGCAGTCGGCAGCCTGCCCCTGAAACCCAGAAGAAGAAGAATCAAACCCAGTTCTCCCAGATTAGAGTCACACATTTAACCACAACACCAAACTAGAAGAAGAGGAGAGAGGATTTATGACCCGCCCTTCACTACCCAAAGGAGTCTCAGAGTGGCTCGCAATCTCCTTTCCCTTCCCCTCCCCGCAACAGACACACCCTGTGCGGTAGGTGGGGCTAAGAGCTCTCCTGAGAACTGCCCTTGAGAGAACAGCTCTGAGAAAACCATGACTGACCTGAGGTCACCCCAGCGGCTGCATATGGAGGAGAGGGGAATCAAGGAAGGGGGAGGGATTTGTGAATATCCTGCATTGTGCAGGGGGTTGGACTAGGTGACCCTGGGGGGTCCCTTCTCACTCTCTGATTCTATGACTCTATGAAACCCAGTTCTCCCAAATTAGAGTCTGCACTCCTAATCACTACACCACTCCTGCTTCCTCAGGCTACTCTTGGGATTTACGGCCCCCAGGAGGTGGTGACTGGTGGTCTCCAGCTGAGATGGTGTCAGGTGTGTGTGTGGGGGGGGGAGTCTTTCAGTCACTCACTGAATGGGACCCCCAAGTTCAGAAGCAGCCAACCACTGACTAACCATTATTGGGGCAGGCGGGGGGGGGGGGGGGCTATGATAAGGGAGACCATTTGTTTGCAGGATTCCAGGAGGCACCCAGCTGGGGGGTGGGGGCTCTGTCCCTAACCCACCGCAGTCCCTGCAGCCAGCTTCCGGACAAGATTCCTGAGGGGGCTGAGCTGAGAATGTGAGTTCCCTTTACAGAAAGGAGGAAAGATGCCGGGGCTGAGGGCGAGGGAGAGAAGCATTTCCCGGGAAGGACTTTTACGGCCACTCTTTACGGGCAAGGGCTACATTTCCTGGCATCTGGTGCCCACGGCTCTGGGGGAGGGGCTATGGAAGAGCTGCTGCCTGGCACGCAGAAGGTCCCCGGTTCGATCCCTGGCATCGCCAGTTAAAAAGGGCCGGGAAGCTGGCGATGGGGAAGACCTCTCCCAAAGAGCTCAGGGCTGTCGGCGTCTCACCAGCCTGCGCAGACTCTCCAAACTAGTGGCCAAGCTCCAGGTGGCACCTGGAGGTCTCCTGATGTTACAGTTGATCTCCAGATGAGGAAGACCAGTTCCCCCGGAGAAAACGGCTGCTTTGTCGGGTGGCCTCTGTGGCATTGTACCCTCCCCCTCCCCCCCCCCCCCCAACTCCCCCCTGCCCGGCCTCCATCACCACCAAAACCGCCAGGTATTTCCGTACTGGGAGCTGGCAACCCGACTCCACAGAGAGGCCTCACCGCTGGGAAGCCCCTCTCTCGGCCCCCTCCCCTGCTCTAGTGCACTGCAGCGCGGCCAGGCCCGCTGCGGGAACTGGCAAAGAGAGGGGGGGCTGCCGCAAAGGAGCCTCTGCGGGGGGTGGGCTGTGAACCTCTTTTCTATCCCTCCGTCCATCCGGATGAATTCATCTGCTGCACAACCTGCCCTTTGCGGATGAGTTCTTTGACGACCATGCACACGTGCAATTCTTTTTTTTTGGGGGGGGGGGGGGGACGACTCTCTTCACGCTTCAAGTCCAGCCGCTCCCCATGGAGACAGAGCAAGAAGGGTCGCCCTGTCGGGAGCAGGAGAAAAGAGCCCCTTCAAGACTAACCAGATTTGGGGGCGGCGGGGCGGGAAAGAGCTTCCCTGAGTCGCTGCTCGCTTCTGCAAGAAGCTACAGGCAGAATGCGATAGAAGGACACATGGACTCCCGTTCGAGCTGTATCTGATGAAGTGAGCAGCGACTCAGGGAAGCTTCTTCCCGCCCCCCCAAATCTGGTTAGTCTTGAAGGGGCTGCCGGACACCGGCTCGTTTCTGCTGCTCCAGGCGCCGCCGGGCACTCACAAACAGGCCCGGAACAGATGGTGGGAAATTCACCACGGCTGGGTAGAGAAGGAGGAGGCGAATCCGTGGTGGGGAGCTCTCGGGTATGGTCGATGTCCCCGATTCGTCGGTTGTCTCCCGCACGCGTTCACAGGCACTGAGAAACACGCAACAGCCGCGGTCGCTGAAGCTGAGGCCGAGGAGGACGCGCTGATGCGGTGGCAAGAGGGCAGGCAGGCGGTTGCCAGCTGACCCTGGGAAAACGCCCCGTCCCTTTAACAAAGGCTTAACGGGCGCTTGAAGCTGTTCATGCCCGGGAGGTGAAGAGCATCTCCTTAAAGGGCCAGGCCATTTTTTCTCCCGCCAGTTGGCATCCTCAGGTGAGGGGGGCAAGCGGGAGGCCTGCACCGTTCCTGACCCCCTCCTCCCCGACACCCAGTCTGTCCGGCTGCCTTGGAGGGTGCCAACTCCGGGGTTGCAAATTCCTGGAGATTTGGAAGTGGCGCCTGCCTGGGGAGGCGACGGATCCCCGTCTCCTCCCGGCGGGGTCTCGATATCAGTTGTGATGCAAGGAGATCTCCCGGCTCCTCCTGGAGGTTGGCAGCCCTCGGTTCTCCTCCGGCGCAAGACTGCCTTTGGCATCAAGCCCCGGGGGCGGCTCCCGTGCAGAGCGCCCCATCTGGGAACGCACAGGGCGCGGGTGGCGGCTCCCTCTCGTCCCCCGACACGTGTCACCGCCGCCCGTGCGTGCCAAAGGCGCGCGCGGTCGGGCGCTAGGGCCGCGGCGGCGCGACTGCGGCAGGGCCCTATAAAGGCGGCGCGGGAGGGGCGGCGAGCGCCTGGCTGGCGGTCGGTCGGTCGGGGCGGTGGAGGAGCAGCAGGGGCTTCAGCGGCGGCGCCGCGGAAGCCGAAGGAAAGGGACGCCCGCCTGCCCGCTTCCCCTCCCTCCCTCCCTCCTTTCGGGCTCCAGCCGCTGAGTCCGCCCCGCCGCTCCCCTGGCCCGCCGCCGGGCTCGCTCCGAGTCTCTGGACACGTGCAGGGCGGGGGCTGCACGCCTGGCCGGCCAGACACGTGTCTCTCCGGCCTGGGAGCTCCCGCGGCGGGCGGGCGGGCGGGCGGAGCGACCCCGTGGCGGTGGGTCTCGTCGGGAGGAGGAGGAGACTTCGTCTTCTGGGGCGCGAAGGGCTCGCCGGCCAGGGCCAAGCCGCGGAGCGGGGGCCCGGGGACTGCCAGCGGCCTTTCCTCCCCCGGGGGCCCCGACAAGGGAGGGGGTGGGGTGGGGTGGGGTGGGGAGCGGCCCCCCCCCGGAGAAGCGCCTCGACCGCACCCCCGGGGCCTTTGCCCACGCAGCGCCCCCCTGGCGTCCCGAGACGGGCCCGTGGCCCGAGGCGGCAGGAGCCCAACGGCGCCCCTCCCCCGCCAGGCCTCTCTCGCGCCAGTCCAGAGGTCAAGCTGGGCGGTTCTGCCGCTCTCCGGGAGGGCCTCCGAAGTGTGGGCGCCCAGGGCGGGCGGGGGAGCGGGTGCGAATCCCACCGGCTGCCTGTTTGGAGGGCGAAGGCGAGGTGGAGTCCCTGGATGCTTCTTGACACCAGGACCTTGTGAGCTGCCGGAGAGGATTGAGCTGAAGCTCTCCCTCCCTCCCAAGGAAGGCCTGGCCGGGAGCTGCCCTCAGTATCCTTTGGGTGCCCAGGCAGTGAGTTGCCGCATTCGAGGCTCCGTGGACCCCTGAGCTCCAAACTGGTGCCAAGTGCTGTCTGTCCCCCACCCCCATTAATCCTAATCTGAGTGAGGTCCCGATGGATGCCGAGGAACCCCCCGTTTTCTCGGATGTCCGCTTGTGCGGCTACTTGCGGAAACAGAAGTCCCAGCACCGGCGCTACTTCGTGCTCCGCTGCGCCAGCCCCAGTGGGCCGGCTCGCCTTGAGTACTACGAAAACGAGAAGAAATTTCGGGCTGGAGGGCCAGGCTCGCACCCCAAGAGGGCTTTCCCCTTGGCCAATGCACTGAGCATCAGCAAGCGGGCAGACGCCCGCCACAGACACCTCCTGGTCCTCTGTGGGCGAGAAGGCACCTTTGGCGTGGCAGCCGAGAATGCGGAGCAGCAGCAGATGTGGTATGCAGCTCTGGTGGAACTCCACTACAAGGGTGAGTGGAGCCCCCCCCCAATAAAAAGCTAGCAGAGGGATAGGTGCATCCCCCCCCCCACTTGGAGGTTGGGTGAGGAGCTCTGCTGATCTGGGGGGGGGGGGAGGTGCTTACAGAGGGGTTACCTAACTTTTATTCTCAGGGATATGAGGGCACGATTTGAGTTTTGTGCCTTGAGTGGCTCTTGCCCCCCTCCCCGGGCAGTGATGGGCAGTGCACCCTTCCATTTGGGCGTGTAGCTACAGGGGCTGTGGTGCATGCCCTGGTAGCATTGAGGTTAGATTGTTGCAATGCTTTCTTCTGTGGGGCTGCCTTTGAAGACTGTCCGGACGCTGCACCTGGTCCAGAATGCTGCAGCCGGCCGGAGTGCTGCTGGGGGGGGGGGGGGAGCGACCATATCGCTCCTGTCTTGGTCCCTCTCCACTGGCTTCCCATTTGTTCTCCAGGCGCAATCCAAGGTGCTGGCATTGGCTTCTTAAGCCCCGTGCAGCCCGTGACCGACAGTACAGGGTCAGGCCTCTCTGCTGATCCTTTCTTTGGGGTACGGGTGATTGCTTGCCCAGGGGCTGCCCTGAGAGCTTCGGGGGGGGGGGGGGATAATGTTGGCTGGACTTCTCTGCCTCGTACACCCTCACCCAAGGCCCATATTTCTTGTCCTACCCATAGTGTGACTTTGGCGGGAAAAGCCAAATTTGGGATAACAAACTTGGAACGTTTTGGAACTCTTTTGGTTTCAATACACTATTTTTTCGGTGCCTGGGGAACTGGGTGGCCAGCATTTCTGGCTCTTGTGTTGACAAATCTGACTTCCCTTCAAGCGTTTTCTGTAGTTTAAGCAGACCCAGGTGGTTTCTCTTAATTGGATTCTGTTTGTTATGTTTACACAGTAGGGTAGTGGATTAAAGGGGCTGGTATCAGAAAAGAACGTGCTGGGGAAACAGAATGCAACACAGCCAACTTCCGCCTGAATTTAAGAACATAAGAACATAAGAGAAGCCAATATTGGATCAGGCCAGTGGCCCATCCAGTCCAACACTCTGCCACACAGTGGCCAAAAACACCAAGTGCCCTCAGGAGGTCCAGCAGTGGGGGGAGGACACTAGAGGCCCTCCCACTGTTGCCCCCCTCCCCAGTCAAGAACCAAGAATACAGAACATCACTTGCCCCAGACTGAGAGTTCCTATCTATACTTTGTGGCTAACAGCCACTGCTGGACCTCTGCTCCATATGTTTATCTAATTCCCTCTTGAAGCCGTCCATGCTTGTCGCCACCACCACCTCCTGTGGCAGTGAATTCCACGTCTTAACCACTCTTTGGGTGGGGAAGGACTTCCTTTTATCTGTTCTAGCCGGTCTGCTCAGCAATTTCATGAAGTACCCACGAGTTCTTGTATTGTTAGAAAGGGAGAAAAGGACTTCTTTCTCTACCTGCTCTATCTCATGCATAATCTTATAAACCTCAGTCATGTCACCACTCAGCTGTCATTTCTCCAAGCTAAAGAGTCCCAAGCGCTTCAACCTTTCTTCATAGGGAAAGTGTTCCAACCCTTTTATCATTCTAGTTGCCCTTTTCTGCACTTTTTCCAATGCTATAATATCTTTTTTGAGATGTGGCAACCAGAACTGTACACAGTACTCCAAATGAGGTCACACCATCGATTTATACAGGGGCATTAGGATACTGGCTGATTTGTTTTCAATTCCTTTACTAATAACCCCCAGCATAGCGTTGGCCATTTTCATTGCAGTCGCAAACTGTCTCGACATTTTCCTTGAGCTCTCTACTATGACTCCAAGATCTCTCTCTTAGTCAGTCTCCGCCAGTTCAGACCCAATCAACGTGTATTTATAGTTAGGATTTTTGGCTCCAGTGTGCATCACTTTGCACTTGGCCACATTAAACCCCATTTACCACGTTGATGCCCACTCGCCCATCCTCGACAGATTCCTTTGTAGTGCCTCACAATCTTCCCTGGTTCTCACCACCCTGAACAACTTCGTGTCATCTGCAAATTTAGCCACTTCACTGCTTACTCCCAACTCAAAATAATTAATAAACAAGTTAAAAAGCATTGGACCAAGTACTGATCCCTGCGGTACCCCACTGCTTACCTCCCTCCACTGAGAAAATTGCCCGTTTATACTCACTCTCTGTTTCCTTTTAATTAGCCAGTTTGTGATCCAGAAAAGGACTTGTCCATTTAACTCATGACCATTGAGCTTACTTAGGAGCCTTTGGTGAGGAACTTTATCAAAAGCTTTCTGGAAGTCAAGGTAAACAACATCTAGTGGGTCCCCGTTGTCCACATGTTTGCTTACTCCCTCAAAGAACTAATAGGTTAGTGAGACAAGATCTTCCCTTACAGAACCCATGCTGAGTCTTTCTCAAGATTTTGTTCATCATTGTGCCTACTAATTTTTTCCTTAATAACAGTTTCCACTAACTTACCCGGTATCGACGTCAGATTGACTGGCCTGTAATTTCCCAGATCTGCTCTGGAACCCATTTTAAAGATAGGAGTGACATTTGCTACCTTCCAGTCCTCAGGAATGGAGGCAGATTTTAAGGAAAGATGACATATTTTTGTCAGGAGATCCATAAGTTCACATTTGAGTTCTTTCAGAACTCTCGGATGTATGCCATCCGGGTCCGGTGATTTATTTGTTTTTAAGTTGTCTATCAGTCGTAGGACCTCCTCTCTTGTCACCTCAGTCTGACTCAGGTCTTTCAATAACCCTCCCAAAATCAGTGGTTCTGGAGTGGGCAGGCACTTCTCATCTTCCACAGTCATGGTTGGCTGATCTGTGAACACCCTCCCTGCAGAGCAGGCCTTCCTCCAGACTCAACTGTTTGGATTTGCTTTTCTTCTTCACCTGGCACCTCTGGCTGCCCTGGAAATGCTTCATGAAGCGAAGGGCTCCTTCCAGCCTCCCAAAGGAGCAAAGCTTTCCGTCTCTCCCGTACAGATGTGCAGCAGGGGCTAGGTCGGGTTTCTCTGTCGTTTAATTGATTTGTTTGTTTAAACATTCGTCAGCTGCCTTTTTCCCTTATGGAGCTCAAGGTGGTTTACAATATAAATTAAATAGGTAACACGGAGTACATAGAACCAAAAGTTGACATCAGACTGTCTCACGGAGGGGGTCAGCCTGTCTCTTCTCCCCCCCCCCCCGCCCCATCCTGGGTGGCTTTGACCCAAAGAGGGAGGAGGGTCAGCCCCTCATGGAGACCCAGCTGACAGCTGCTGCCGGTCCCGATCTATTCTGTGCTGCATCTTGGGGGGGGGGGGGGGAGGCCCAGACTGAGGGCGAGACCCTCTCACTGAATCTCCAGGCTGTGCTTGGCTGCTTCCCTGCCCCCCATCACCTAGCATGAAAAAGATTGGAGGTCTTTTTTTTTTTTTTTAAAGCAACTTTTGTTCCCAAGCCGTGGTTGCAGCTGTTTCTGGGCCTTTGGGTGAGTTGGGAGTGCTGCTGTGATGGCCCCTGGAAGGGGGGGCAAAGTATGTTTAAGGTATTGCTGGCGAGGGGGGGGGCAGCAGTATGGCTTCCACCCCAAACCGTGGGACTAGGTCATAACTTTGTAACTTGCTGAGAGGCGCTCTAGATGGGGCAGGGGGTTCAGCTCGTGAGCAAAGCCCCTGATTTTCGCCTCCTTTCATCCCTAGGCCCTGGTCTGCCCTGGCTCCCCCCCCCGCCACTCGATGTAGTTCCTTCCAGTGCCCCCCCCCCCCGCCATGCCAATTGTTGACTCTTTCCCCAGTGCTTGTGCTTGCAACACTCTGTGTGTGTGTGTGCGTGCGCGCAGCTGGCATGCGCTGCCTGGTACAGGGTGTGCTTTTCTCTGGGTCCTGTTCCCGGTGTGGGGCGGGGGCTGGGCAGCAGGGGGGGCTAGATCGAGCAGGTTGGCTGAGGAGCCGGGAGTCCTGGGTTCTCCTGGCGGGTGGGTGTGAAGATCCAGAGGTTTGGGGGGGGGCACTCCTGCCTGGGAGTTGTTTATCTCTTCTGGTTCCCAGAAGTGTTTAGCGTAAACATTTGCTCTGTCTGGAGACCCAGCGTTAACCTGCCCAAGAGTCTCCGTGGCAACTGCCTGCATCTCTCTGGGATGACGGGGGCACTGGTTGCCAGAGCACTGAGCTGCGGGGTGTGGGTGGGTGTGTGGGTTTGTTTGCCTGCTTTCCAGCTACCCCTTTGCATTACCCCCCTCCCCCCAGTTTCCTCCCCTTCCAAGGCTACTCCAGCCACCTGGATGCTGGGCCCCAAGAGACCAAAGCCGAGTTGTTGCTGGGGCCGGAGAGGCCAAGGGAGGCTGGAGAGAGAGGTCCTTGCTGAAAACCCCTTGTCCCCCCCCCCCAGAAGCGGCTGCATGTGGCCCCTGGGCAGGGGGTCCTGGGGCCATCATCAGTGAAGCCCCTCTCCTGGCCAAAGGGGGGGGGGGCATCCAAGGTGCTGGTTTGGACCTCTGCCCTCCTCGCCTCTTGGGGCAGGCTGGACCCAGTGAAGGCTGCCTTGGGGACCTGGAGCCTGCTGGAGGAGGAGGAGGAGCGACTGACTTAAGCAGTGGGGGAGTGAGAAGTTTTAGGGGCAGCTGGCAGCATCCTTTGGGATTGGACAGGCCCTCCCTGGGTTTGTTCCTGTCTCCCCTCTGCCCCCAGGGCCCAGATCGGGGCGAGGGCCACACGCTTGGAGCCAAAGGAGCCAGCCAGGGGGGGAGGGAGATGTCACCCCACAAAGGCCCTGGTCCTTCCCCGTCACAGATCAAGGCATGAAGCTGGGAGAGGTGTTCTTAGGAAAAGAGACTTCAGCAGAGGTGAACAGTCAGCTGAGCAATGAAGGAGGGTCTGAGAGCCCCCCCCCCCCCGTGGGTGTCTGTCTGTCTGGAAAACAGGGAAAACTTCACTAGAACCAAACATGGGGGGGGGGGAGGTAAACAAGATGCAAATAAGGAACACTGATCCCTCCACCTTCGCAGCTAGGAAGATTCTCTAGGAAGGGCGGAGTCTCTTCTCCACCAAAGACAGAGGCAGTAAAAGAGATCCCAATACACTAAATAGCCAATACATTGATTTCCGATTGCAAAGCTGAAGGGGTCAGGTCATTGTACTAATACCTCCTACAACAAATGTAGAGTCCAGCAGCACCTTTAAGACCAACAAAGGTTTATTCAAGGGGTATGAACTTTCGTGTGTAGACACACTTTTTCAAACATTTGAATTTTGACAACACAAACAAAGTTAACTCTATAATGACTGAAGTGTTAAGACGCTGAGCTGCAGACCAGAAGGTCGGTCGTTCAGCAGTTCGAGACCCGAGTGCCGCGTGATGGAGTGAGCTCCCGTCTCTGGCCCCAGCTCCTGCTGGGAACTGCTGCTGCAGTTTGAAAGCAAGGAATTGCAAGTAGATAAATAGTTACCGCTTCAGTGGAAGGGTAACAGCGTCCCGTGCGCCTCAGTGTCTAGTCATGCCGGCCACACGACCACGGGAATGTCTTCAGACAGTGCTGGCTCTTTGGCTTGGAAACAGATGAGCACTGCATCCCTAGAGTCGTATTTAACTGGCTTTCAGGCAAGGGAAACCTTTACCTTTACTCTAACTTGCTAAACCCAGCAAGCTGCCTTCTACCAAATCAGATCTGCTGTGGCCCACCAGAGTCCGTCTTGTCCACTCAGACTGGCAGCGGCTCTCCAGGGTCTCGGGCAGAGAAAGGTCTTTCCCATCACCTGTGCCCTGGTCCTTAACTGGAGATGCTGCCGGGGACTGAACCTGGGACCTTCTGTGTGCAAAGTGGAGGCCCCTGGCACTGCGCCAGGGCCCCTCACCAACCACCCCCTTCAGTGTTCCTGCTCAGGTGGTGGCTCTGTTCTGTTCTCTTGCAGGAAAAGCATCCCCGGATGGAGATGGAGACTCGGTGCTCCCCGGCCTGGCCTTCAAGGAGGTCTGGCAGGTCAGCCTCCGTCCCAGAGGCCTGGGCCACACCAAGCACCTGGCCGGCACTTACCTCCTCTGCCTGACCGACAAGACCCTCAGCTTTGTGAAGCTGAACACGGACGTGGCTGCCGTGGTCCTGCAGCTGCTCAACGTCCGGCGCTGCGGCCACTCGGAGAGCTACTTCTTCATGGAGGTGGGCCGCTCGGCGGTGACGGGCCCCGGGGAGCTCTGGATGCAGGTGGACGACCTGGTGGTGGCCCAGAACATGCATGAGGCCGTCTTGGAGGCCATGAGGGCCCTGAGCGAGGAGTTCCGCATCCGCAGCAAGTGCCAGCCCCTGGCCTCCACGCCCATCTCCGTGCCCCTCAGCGTGCCCCCCCCCGGCCAGGCAGCTTTTCCCTGGAGGCCCCGCCCAGAGGGGACCCCCGCTGCCAGCAGGAGCCCCGTCCCCTCGAGGCAGAATAGGGCCGGGCTGCAGAAGCTGGGTTCCCTGAGCGATTATAGTGCGGTCTCCTCGGACGAAGGGGGATCAAGCCCGGGCGACTCACGCCTGCCCCCCACTCCCGACCGGCTGAGTGACCTGGTTGCGGAGAGGGCACTGGACTACATTGCCATGGGCGGGCACGGCTTGGCTGGGTGGGGACTGATGCCCAACAAGCGGGCCTCGCTACCCCCCCTGCCCCTGGAGAAAGACCGCCTGCCCCACAGGAAGCGAGCCCTCAAGCCGGTGGCTGCCTCAGCGAGTTATCCCGAGGGGCTAAACCGCAGCGCCGACCCCAGCTACATGGCCATGCTGCCTGGCGTGGCCCGGAGTGTGGAGGGCCAGGCCTACCTCCCAGTGACCCTGGGCAGCGTCTCGCCCCTCCAGGAGAGCGGTGGGGGGTACATGCTGATGTCCCCCAGCGGGCGCTGCTCCCCAGACGGGTCCGGACAGTGGGTGTTGGGGGGCGGGGGGCGCGACTTCTCGGCCAGCGACTACATGAACATGTCCCCCCTCAGCCGCTCAGCCTCCAGCACCCCACCGGAGTACAGCCCCCTGCTGGCCCCACCTGGCCCTGCGCCCTTCTACTCCCTGCCGCGCTCCTACAAGCGAGGGGGGAGGCCCTTCTCCTTCCCCTTCAACCCGGGGCGCCTCTCCAGCTCCTCGTCCACCAGCTCAGACAGCCTGGAAGAGCTGGCGGGCGCCACATGTTCGGCCCGTCTTCCTCTGAGGCTCCTTGTGGGGGGCAGGGGCACACCGGCTGTGCCCCGCAGCTCCGGTGAGTACATCAGCCTCGAGTACGGCCCCAGAGCCCCCAGCTGCGTCCCCTTGGAGCTCCAAGCTGGGCCGGTGGAGGCCAGTGAGATGGCGGTGCCTCCTGGCGATGGTGCCACGGTGCCGATGACCCATCTGGTGCGAGCAGACGCCCCAGGGAGGCGGCACCACGCTTCGGAAGCCTTCCCAGAAGCGGAGCGGAATGGGGCCCAGCCATGCAAGGCTGAGACGGCGCCAGGGCTGAACTATATCGACCTCGACCTGGTGAAGGCGGCTGGGGCAGAGGTGGCCCCCCCACTGCGTGCTGCTGCTGCTGCTGCTGCCGTCCCCAGCCGGGGCGGGGCCCTCCACACCTACGCCAGCATCGACTTCCACCGCCCGTGGGAGCTGCGTGGATGCCAGCTAAGCCCTGAGCAAGCAGGTGAGGGGGGGGGGGCGGCTGGCACCTGTTGGACGGAGTGCTGTTTGGGAGGGGAAGTGAGCTCTGGGCGGAGAAGACCAAAGACCGGGCAAAGGAAATGCCTCTCAAGTTTCACAACAGCCTTGCGAGGTAGGCTAATGAGGGAGATGGCCGCTCTTCAGCTGTTGCCAAGGAAGGAAGTCAGACATGGGGCCCCAAGTATCCTCTTTGGGTTGTTCCAGCAATACCCCCAAGTGCCACCCGAAGCTCTGTCTCTCCCCCCCCCCCCCCCGGCCCCATGATTGTGGATGCATCTCTTTGGCTGCTGTGCGGTGGGTTAGCCTCATGACACGGTGGAAAAGGTGCATACTTTAGTCTCCCCCCCCCCCAAGTTTGTGGAAATCTCTACCGTAGCCCTGCCTGCTCCGGCCCTGGTGGGAGGGGGTCTCTGGGCCAGATTTCTCTGGCTCTGTTAAAGTTGTTTTCCCATCACCACCCCCCCCCCTTTCACCTGGCCAGAGTCTGGTCTGGACCATGAGTGGCCCTCTGTCCTCTTTCAGCCAGGAGATGTTTTGTAACGTGAGGCAAGCTGCCCGTTTTCTGGGGGGGGGGGCTGCCTTTCCACTTGGTGCCATTGCCAGCCCCTGCCCCACTCCATGAGTGAGCAAGATCCCCCCCCCCGCTGCCTCCCCTTCCCCTCCCTGGGCTTGGACCTCCCTCCCCGCCAGCTCCTTCTCTTCCCAGTCTTCCTTAAAGCTTGCTGCCTTCTGGGGGGTGGGGAAAGGGGGCCGGGGAGGCTGGTGGGTTGGCATCCCATTTTGGGCATCTCTTTGGAGCTGGCCTGGCTGCCAGAGAGTTTTTGCTCTGGGCTGGCCCTAGCCGCTTCCCAGATCCCAAGCCCTAATTTTCATGCCTTCCTGAGGAGCTGGTCTGCTGATCTGCTCAGAAATTTGCCCCCGACAAAGAGAGGCCGCTTTGGAGTTTGCTGAGAGCAGCTCTTCCAGGCCAGCCTACCCCAGCACCCGTTGTGGGAAGAGGAGGGCCTTGGGTCTGGGGCGTGCAGCTGGGGGCGGGGTGTTGCATGGCTTTGCAGAACGTCTTTTCCAGCCCCACTTTTGCTGCCTTGGATACTCCCAAGTTCTGTTTCTGAGATGGGGGAGCCTGTTGAGGATGCATGGGCCTGTTGGGGAAGGGGGCGGGTTCTTTCTCCCCCTTGTCTTTCCCAGGGCTCTTGTCCTCTTGGCCTGCAGCAGCAGTATCAGGAGTAGGGGCGATTACAGGACGCAGGCCTTTCTGGTGCTGCTGGACTCTAGCGTAGAAATCGGCACTGAGTCCTCCCCCTGCCGCCTCCATATTTTGGGGAGGTTTGCAGGGTGCGCTGGGGCAGCTCTCTCCAAGGCTGCCACAGCAGGGCACATGCTTTCTTCAGTGGCCTTTGGGTCCGTTCTGTCTGCACAGAGGGTTTTCAACCTCTTTTTGGCGACCTCTTGTGTATAAATTGAATGAATGAATCCAGAAGGTGTGAAGGGGGAGAAAGGGTTTGATCCAGGGGTCCGTTGGGGCTGGAGCGAGCAGCTCAGGAGTGGCCACTAGGGCAGCCATGGGCCGAATCAGATTCTCTGATCTGATTCAGCCTGCTGCCGAATTGCCGCTGAAATTTGGCGGCAACTTTAAAAGCGACTGGAGGGGAGGGGGTTTGAGGGAGAGGCTCCAAACTTGCAGGGTAGTTGCTGGGACCTCTCCCCCAAATACCCACCAAGTTTCAAGAAGATTGGACCTGGGGGTCCAATTCTACAGGCCCCCAAACAGGTTGCCCCCATTCCCTCCATTGTTCTCTATGGTAGAAAAAAAGGTAACATTTTTTCCCACCATAGAGAACAATGGAGGGGATGGGACAACCTGTTTGGGGGCCCATAGAATTGGACCCCATGGCCCAATCTTCTTGAAACTTGGTGGGTATTTCAAGGAGAGGCCCCAGCAGCTACCCTGCAAGTTTGGAGCCTCTCCCTCAAATCCCCTTTCCTTCAGCCCCTCATATACCCTATGAGTTTTTGCCATTGATTTCAGTGGCCCATAGGGTATAATGGGGCTGAAACTGACATTCCCTTTCTGACACACTTCCAGTGATGTCAGGGGACGTGGCTTATGCTAATGAGTTATGCTAATGAGCTCCTGCAGCGCTTTTTCTAAGAAAGGACCCCTGGTTTGATCCATCAGTGTGCTCTCTTGGGCATGCTCCATGTCCTTTCAGGAGCATCCTTTGAAAAGAGCTCCCCGCTTCTTCCTCCCCCCCCCCCAAGAACCAAAACTGATCCTTTTCCTCTTCTCTTCCATCCCAGAGTCGTGATGCCCCGGAAGCCTCCTTGGGAGAGACCTGGCCTCAGCAGCTCCTTGGGGGCCCCAGACAGAGGCACTGGGGGCCCCTCCCCTTCTTCCTTCTCTCCATGTGCCTTTTCCGGGGGGGGGGGTGAAGCCCTTCCTGGACTCTGCTGGGGGCTCTCCCCTTCCCCACACACACACCAAAGATGTGCTTTCCATGTGCCCCCTTGTGCCTTGGCTGCCTGCTGTGGGGTTGGGGGAAGGGGGTGAGCCCGAGCCCCCCACCCCCTCAGGCCTTGTTGCTATGGCTCCTGGCCCCAAAGAAGAGTGTGGGCCTTCTGTACCCAGCGGAGAAATCGGTGGCCTTGTTCACAAGCTGGCCCCTGTCCTGCCCCACTGCCCCGGCTGACGTGCCTGGGTCTTCTTCCCCAAAGACTGGTCTCTTCTCCCCTCCCCCGCAAGCCAGGCTTCCCCCCCCCCCATTTTGCCCCCACCCTTGAGCCAGGCGCCTAATGTCTCTGCCACACAGAAGGTTGATGGTACCCCCCCCCCACCCCCCCCCTCCCTTCACCCAGAAGTTCTCCTTCCCCGTCTCTGGAATTTGGAGTTGAACTGTTTGGTTCCTGGTCATGGGCAATAAAGGCATTTTGAAGGCCGACGCCTGCCTCCTGCTCCGAGAATCACCGAATGTTAAGAGTTGGAAGGGACCTTGCAGGTCATCTAGTCCAACCCCCTGCAGGAGCATAGCCAAAAGAGAGCCCTACAACATCCCTGAAAGATGGTCGTCCAGCCTCCGCTTGGAAACATCCAGCAAAGGAGCATCCCCCAACCCAGCGAAGGAGCGTCCTCACTCCAAGCACGACAGGAGCCCAGTCTGCTGGCCGGGGTGTGTGCTGCTGAATGCGGGGGGGGGGGGCTTGGTTCACTCCCAGAGAACCCTCTGCAGCCTGACCCACAGGAGAGGGAAATCTGGTTGCACCTTTGCTTGCTGCAGTGTGGCGGTTTGTGTGTTCTTAAAAAGGGGCTTTCCTCCATTCATCCTGGGCTGGGGTTTGGAAGCTCTCTGTATGGGGTGTGGGGGAGTTTCGAGTCCCTCTCTGGCTCCCATCCCCCTCCTCACTTGCAAAGATCTGTGTTGGAATCTGGCCATGCTGCAGCGGAGGCTCTGGTGGGGGACTCAGTGTCAGGCGCACGTGGGGGGGGGGGTCCCCACAGACTGAGCTGGATGTTTCTGGTTGGAAAGAGGCTGGCTGGACTGGGCATGAAGAGAGCCCACCCTTCCTAGAAGGCAATGTGGAACCTGCAGCTGATCTAGAAGGTGGCGGTGGGGTGGGGGCCTGCCATCAGGGGCCAGCCCCTGGGAAAGGGCATTGCCCCTTTTGAAACACCTGTTCTATTTTTGGTTTTAGCTGGGGATGGATTTAGCTTACGGTCAGCTGCCTTGAATGACGAGGAAAGGTGAGATAGAAGTGTTCTACTAAATACCTCCTCCTCCCAGTGCCAGCCAGGTCCTCCGGCGGGCACTGTGAGTCCGTGCATGAATGGTCTTTGCCCCGGGAGTGTCCCTGGGCACAATCAGCAAGAATGGGAAGCTGGGTTCCAGCTGGACCACTATCAGAACCCACCGGACTCTTCCAGAACCTCCTTGCTGTGGGAACGAGGGGCAAGTTCCAGAAGGTGGGGGGGGGGGGGGAGATTTGCCCCTTCCAGTCTGATCTGCCAGGAGCAGCAAGTCGTCCAGGGGGAGCAGGGAATGGAGGGCCCTTCGGCTGCCTCTTCTGGCAGAGCTGTGGACAGGAAGGGCTGGGCTGGGCTGGGCTGGGCTGGTGGAGGTGAAGGGCTGGCCTCGGAGAGCAGGTCCTGGACCTTCCTGGGTGTGCTTACCTGCCCTTCTCTCCCCCCCCCCCCCCCAGCCACAAAAAGTGGGCTTGTGGCTACTGACTGATGCAAGGGGCCCCTCTAGAGGCCACTGTGGAGTACTGCAGGCTTGTCACCCCCCCCCCCCCCCCCACACACAGTTTCCTTCTGGGAGATGTGGGGCTGGCTCTTCCAAGTGTGGGTAAAGGGAGCTGGTGAATTCCTGGGGGTGAGCTGGCCTCAAACTTCAGCCTCATTTATTCAGAATATTTCTATGTTGCAACACCAGCAGCCTCCTGCAGGGAACTGGCTAGTAAAAATCACGCCCTTAGGAAACAAAAAACCAAGCTGTAGAAATTCCATTTTGTGGCATTTTAGCATTGCTGCCTGCCGTCATTGACCCTCTCCCACCCCCACCCTGTTGTGCTCCTCCCGTCGCCCAGCAACCAGGCGGGTTCTGGAACCGGTGGGAGGTGTCCTGCCAAGAGCGTGGCCGGGGGGACTGCGAGTGCTGTGGGCCTTGGGACTTGTGGGCCCTTGGGGTGGCTCCGCGTGGTGCCGTGGAGGTCCAAGACACGCGTGGGGATGCAGTTGGAGGCCTCCCTGCTGTGCTACGCCTACTGGGTGGCCCTCGCGGCCCTGGCCCTCCTCCTCCTCACCTCAGCCCTCCTCTTGGCCAAACGGGGCCTGCAGCCGCAGGTCAGTCAACACGGGGGCCGGGAAACTGAGGCACGGGGCCCGGCACGGGGGGGGGGGGGAGCCCCTGCAGCACAAGGCCAAACAGATCAGGCTTCTGTGCTGGGCGGGGGGAGGCTGAAGTCCTGGCTAAGGGAAGAGTGCTGAAGTGGGTCTGTTCAGGGGCACCGCTGGCATAGCTACCAGACGCGGCCCCAAGGCTGAGCTGTGTCACCCAGGAGCCCCAGGCGAAACGGAGGTGCTGCTCCTGCCATGCCAGAGGAAGGGCCACGTGGGAGGGAGTGTCCCCAAGGAGCAGGGTCCCTCCCTAGGGAAAGGCCTTGACTGTTCTTTGAAAACTTCAGGTGGGGCTTTTGGGACTCCTTGCCTCATGATTGTTCATCTCCCAGAGTAACCTTTTTTTGAGGGGGCAATATGACTGATGTCTCAGAGCGCCCTCTGAGTGGGTTGGGCCAGTGGGGGAGGGTGGGCAGCGCAAGGCTCGCCTCCCCTGCAGCTCCTTCCCTCTCCACAGCCAAGCATCACCAAACCCTCCAGGCGAGGCGACTCTGAGGCAGCGCTGGTGGATGCCCTGCACCTCCTGGATGCCATGATGGAGAAGCTCTGGCGCCGTCTGCAGCAGCTGGAGAGGAGGCGGGGGGAGAGGCAGAGCCCAGGCAGAGGCTGGAGCTGAGGGGGGGGCTGGGCGGTCAGCCCCCCCCCCCCCACTCCAGGGCTTGCTTAATAATAAAAAATGTTCCTGGTGGAGACAAGACTCCTGGCCTGGCTGTCTTGTCCTTGCGACCTGCCCCTCTCCTCCTCCAGCGGTGGGGATGCCCTCCTGTTCCAGCCCGCAGAGGCGGCCCCTCGGTGGAGGGCAGCTGGCCCAGGCCGGACCACAGGACACCCGGGAGACTTTTCCGGCTGCAAACAGTTCTCCGGCACCTCATTCCAACAGCCAAACTTTATTGCCCAGGAGAAGGCCTCCCTTCCTCACACGGGCCAAAAGCAAGCAAAGACACAACAAAAGCACAGGACAGGAGACCTCAGATCAGATTTCTTTGCAGCAACCTCTTAACATGCCCCCCCCCCCCAAATACCCAGGCAGGCTGGTTTCCAGTGGACCCCTTTCCCCTGAAGGATCCCACGCGCAGACCTCCACCCTGCTCTGCCCCTGTCTTCTGTGCCAGCCAAAGCCACCTTGCATGCCAACATCTCCAGGACAGCAGCTTCCCCTCCCACTCCGTTTCCCCTCTCCAGTGCAGACACCGACCTGTGCCACAGAATCCACCCCACTCCCCCCCCCCCCCACATCAGCCAGCACAGCTCTGCTGCTTGACGTCCTGCTCCAGTTGCCGTCGTGGGGGCCTACAAGCCCAGAGCCGTGGAACCTGTTTCCCCACATGCTGCTGCCCCTGGGGCTGGGCAAGAGCTGGCATTGCCTCCTGCACTGGCGGGCAGCGCCAACAAAGCAGAGACGGCCCTGCACTCTGGATCCGAGAGCCAGCGACGGCCAGCAGCGGCAGCCGGCCGGGGGCACATGATGGGGGCTGGCGTGTTGAGCGGCAGGCTACGGAGAACCTGGGAGGAGGCAGAGTGGGGAGGCAGCGTCAGGGGGGGAGCTGGCTGGGGCTTGAGAACAAACTGCCTACTGCAGGAGAGCCACGGAGAATGGAGCTGGAGCGGGCTGGCAGCTGAAGCCCTGAAGGGGCCTCCCCCCCCCCCCCCACTGTCTACGTCAAACGGAAGCCCTTCTCTGGGGCAAGGGATTGACGTCCCAGGGGCAGAGCAGGTGTTTCACCGCTGGGACCTCATCAGAAAAACACACAAACTTGTCCCCCACACCACAACCCCACAGAAGTAACCATAAGCACAACTAAAAGTGCAAGACAGAGGAAGAAGATTGGAGGCAGGTGGGGCTGGGAGCGCTCTCTCTAGAACTGCCCTTGAGAGAACAGCTCCAAGAGAACTTATGACTGGCCCAAGGTCATGGTAGCAGCTGCATGTGGAGGAGGAGTGGGGACTCCAGCCCGGGTCTCCCAGATTAGAGTCCATGCTCTTAACCACTGGCACCTCCTGCCTCATGATTTTAAGAGGATCTCTCCTCCTCCCTCTGGTGGGCAAAGGCACCTACTTCTTGGGAGGAGGCTGAGAGGCCGCTGTAGATCCGGGACCCTGGGGGCAGCATGGGGTCTGTGTAGAAGAAGCTGCTGCAGTCCACCAAGGGGAGGGGACCTGGAGAGAGAGGGAGGCCAGGCGGGCTTAGAAGGTGTAGGGCAGGGCAGGGCATGCCCCATGGGATGCCGCCGCCCCCCCCCAGCCCGGAGAGACCTCTCCTTGCTTACCTCCACTGGGCGGGGAGCCCAAAGGGCCTCCAGGGGAAGGCAGGCAGGCACCGCTGCGGGTGGAGACCGCAGCAAAGAAGGCCTGGAGGGACGGGTGGGAGAGAGTCCGGGAGGAGGCAGCAGCGGCCTGCAAGGGACCAAGCCAGACAGAAAGGGGTGGGGGCGGGTGGCCTGAGGGGTGGGCACCCCCCCCGGGGCATGTTGCCCCCCCCCCCAGCCTTCCCCTAGCGCGGTTTCCCCGTGAGGGTTTCAGTTGTGCAGGGTGCCCGAGGACCCCTGGCAACGTGCAAAGCACCCTCTCAGCTTTACACGCACACCCCCAAATTCTGAGGGGCAACAGCTGGGTGGCAGCTGTGAGTCTTTTGCTCTCTCCCCCCCCCCCCAGAGTGGATGGAAAGAGCAAGGAGAGCAGCGAAGTCAGAGGGGAAGGAGGCTTCAGGACCACTTTGGTAGGCCCGATTACGTCTTTCAAAGGCCATGGCCGAGCTTTTGAGCTGCTCAGGGCTCTCCCTCTCCCGGACGGTCTGGCAGTCCTGTCTGGCCTCATGACAAGACCCCTTCCCACCTTATAACCCGGGGAGGGGAAGTAACGGAGGCAGAAGGAGGGAGACAGGCCAAAGGCCCCAGGACAAGTCCCTGGCAGAGGAGGAAGAAGAAGAGTTGATTTTATGTCCCACCCTTCATTACCTGAAGGAGTCTCAGAGCGGCTTACAATCGCCTTCCCTTCCTCTCCCCACAACAGACATCCTCTGAGGCAGGTGGGGCTGAGAGAGCTCTGACAGAAACTGCTGTTTCAAGGACAGCTCTGACAGAACTGTGGCTTGCCCAAGATCATCCAGCAGGTGCAAGTGGAGGAGTGGGGAATCAAACCCGGTTCTCCCAGATTAGAGTCCGCCACTCTTAACCACTGCACCAAACTGAGGCAGCACTTGCACCCAGGAGAAAAGCCAACAGGAGTCCTGTGTCTAAACCCATGAATGTCATGATTTCGGGGTGTGGGGGGTCACTTGGATGGATAAAAACAGCAGTCCAGGGGATACCTCACCCCCCCCACCCCGGATCAGGGACTTTGCAGGCGCTTCGAGGAGGCCCAGATCCCCAGAACGTGCTCTCCCGTCCAAGGCGCCTCACTTGTGCGTACCTGCTCCAGACGCCAATTGCTCTGGCAGATGGCTCCTGTGTCTCGCACCCAAGACCCAAGGTGGGGATCCCAAGCGGGGCTCCCTCTCCCCCAGGGAGGGGCCTCTGCCCCACTGTCCCTTCTGTGCCCTAAAGACAAAGGGAAAAAGTCACAGGCACAGAGAAGATAATCGAGCCCAGCAGGGAGAGGCGGGAGACACCAGCGAAGGAGGAAGGGGAAAAAACCCAGGTCGCCCCGTCCATCCAACCTGCTCCTCTGCACTGGAGCTCAGCCCACAAACCTCCTCTGAGTGCAAGGGAAGATGCACCCCTTCAAAAAATGTGCCTTTGAGCATGTGCCAACCCACACGCACTTGGCCGTTACATGGAGCGGCATCCAGCCTAGCTGAGCCCCACTTCCTGTCTCAGAAGCCAGCCTCTGGACACCACCCTCCCTCCCGTCCCCCCCCCCCCCCCCGTTACCTGTGCAGCGCAGAGAAGGGCCCTGATCCCGCAAGTCATAGGGGGCAAAAAGCCTCCGTCGACAGCGCCGGAGTTCCTGTGGGCGCCACTGCAACGGGTGATGAACGGGTGGATCCTGACACCTGTGAAGAGGCAGGGCCAGCAAATGTGACAGGCAGTTTGCATTCCCTGATCCAGGAAGAGGATTCCGAGAGGCCTGGAGGGGTCCATTGAGTCTGGCATCCCGTGTCACACACTGGCCAACTGGGCACCAGAAGAACACCAGAAGAGCCCTGCTGGATCAGGCCAGGGAGGGTCCATCTAGTCCAGCCTCCTGTCTCACACAGTGCCCAGCCAGTTCCTCTGGACGGCCAACCACAGGGCACAGAGGTTGAGACCTTCCCCTGATGTTGCCTCCTGGCTCTGGGATTCAGAGGATCAGTGCCTCTGAGAGTGGAGGTTCCCCATAGTCACCATGGCTAGTAGCCACTGATACTTATCCTCCATGAATCTGTCTAATCCCCCTTTAAAGCTGTCTACGCCTGTGGCCATCACCACATCCTCTGGCAGCAAATTCCACATTTTAATCGCTCTCTGTGTAAAGCAGTATTTCCGTTTGTCTGTCCTGAACCTACTGCCCATCAGCTTCACTGGCTGCCCTGGAGCTCCAGTGTTTTAGGAGAAGGGAAACACTTCTCTTTGTCAACTCTCTCCATCCCATGCATAGTTCTATAAGCCTCCATCATGTCCCCCTTTGGTCGTCTAAAAGTCCCCCAGACTTTCCTCATGGGGAAGGTGCTCCAGCCCCCACCCACCCCCCGGTCATCTTGGCGGCCCCCTTCTGCACTTTGTCCCGCTCCGCCCTGTCTTTTTGGGGACACGGTGACCAGAACTGCAGATGGGATTCCGAGTGAGGCCGCACCGCAGATTGCTACAGGGGGCATCACAATACCGGCCGTTTTATTCTCAGCTCCTTTCCTCACAATCCCTTGCAGGGAACTGTTGCCCTTTTCGTCCCTGCGGCGCACCAGACTGGACACTTTCACTGAGCTGCTCACTGGGCCCTTAAAGCCTTTTTCCCTCTTGGCAGAACCCCCCTCAGAATCACAGATGTGCACCGTTTGCAGCCTTTTAATCCAGATTTGATTATCCTGGATAACAACCATACATCTCTCCTCATGTTCTGATTCCACTGCTGTCAGTGCACATTTGAAGTCTGCCTGCTCACCACAACAAGCATATGGGGAAAGGACCCTACTTTTCTATCGCCCACTGGTTTTTCGATTCACTGTGCCTCTTTTGCCCCTTCCCTTCCACCAACTCAGATGCTAAAACAAGAATGCCAACGAAACCCAGGCTCTCGGCATTTATTCAGTTCTTTGACACCCCAAGATCTATGCAGCCTCCAACATGGCCCCCAAGTTGGGGGTCTCCCTGCGGCGGCCCGATTTCCAGGCCAAAGAGCACTGTTGACCCCCCCCCACCCCCGCCATTAATCTTCACCTGGCCACAGCTTGTCTTGGATGGGTGCAAAACCCACACATCTCCCACCACACAACTGCTCTGTGTGATGCTGGGTCCAGAAATATGCCTTCCAGCTGTGAGCTATTACACTGCCCGATGCCCCAGTTGATGCACCACCAGGGGGCACGCATGTCCACTAGAGAGACGAGGAACTCCTCTCCTCTAGGGAACCCTGAAGGATGACTCCCCACTAGGTAAAGGTTTCTCTTGCCCGAAAGCCAGTTGAATCCGACTCTAGGGATGCAGTGCTCATCTCTGTTTCCAAGCCAAAGAGCCAGCGCTGTCCGAAGACGTTTCCGTGGTCATGTGGCCAGCATGACTAGACGCTGAGGTGCACAGAACGCCGTTGCCTTCCCACCGAAGTGGTACCTATTTATCTACTTGCTTGCTTTCGGACTGCTAGGTTGGCAGGAGCTGGGGCCAGAGATGGGAGCTCAATCCGTCACGCAGCACTTGGGTCTCAAACTGCTGAACTACTGACCTTTCAGACTGCAGTTCAGTGTCCTAACCACTTGAGCCACTACCTCGTTTTAAAAAAGGAGAAATGGGGCCATGGCACAGCTGGGTCCCTAGGCCTCCCTCCTTCTCCCTCTCCCTCTGGGACCCTATAGGTGAGGCGGTCCCTGCCCCCTGAGTGCCTCCAGACCACAGTGCAGGAGACTGTCTGGGCCAGGCCCCCACTCACCCTCTGCCCCACTCCTGGCCGTCTTCGTAGAAAGACTCCTCGGATTCTGCTGAAGAGCTTTCTGGGGAGGACCCTTCTTTCTCCTCCTCCTCCTCCTCTTCTTCCATGTCCCAGAGCTCCTGCAGCAAGTTAAACATTTTTGCCGACTCTGGACAAAAACAGATCAAAGCTTTGCTCCTTGCTGGCCAGCCGGGTGCATCCGGAGGAGACCTTTCAGCCTTCCCTTCCTTTCCTTTGCTGATGGGGACTGGGTCAGGAGTCCGTCCCCTCATCCAGGCCTACCTTGGGAGGAGCTCAGGTCTGGCCCAAGCCCCTCCGTTGTGCTGAGCCACAATCTCCCCCCCCCCACACACAAACACACCTGCAAAGGGCCTTTTTATTGGGTGGACTTCTGGTCACCTGGCTGGCTTGTAGTTTTAAGGGGCTACCAGCCATTTGTGGCTAATTCCCAAGAGTGGGAGGGGGGGGCTGAAGCCAGGGCGGGGTCCGAGTTTGAGAGGCTGGTTGGGCGAGGCCTTGATTTAATTTTCTTGGGACAAGAAGGCCTCTTTCTTATTCAGAAATACGACGGGGCCAGACAATGGTGTCCATAGGCAGGAAGGGTGGATCCCTCCCTCTGGCACTCCTTTTCACCTTTGCAGGGAACCAAATGCAGCCTGGATGTCAGTGGACAAGGTCTGAGTCCAGGGGCACCATGAAGGCCAACAAGGTTTAATTCTGGGCAGAAGCTTTCGTGGGCACACACAGGTGACAGTGGGCCAACTGGGAGAGCAGATGGATTCCTAGTCATTGTGATGAAAGGGAACCTCCACATTCAGTGGCACTCAACCTGTGAATCCCAGAGCTGGGAGGCAACCTCAGGGGAAGGCCTCAGCCTCTGCGCTCGCTTTGTCGGCCCTCCGGGGCAACTGCTTGGCTGCTGAATGAGACATGATGCTGGACTGGGCGGGCCACTGGCTGGACCCTGGCAACAGGGCTCTTCCTCCTCCTCCTCCTCTCGGGGCTGCTCCTACTGAGCAGGGCATCCAGAGTATTTTTCTCTTCCAAGGAGGCCAGAGAGACCGACACAATTCTCCTTTCCTCATGGTATCCTCACAACCATCCTGTGAGGAGGGTTCGGCTGAGAGACAGTGAGGGGCCCAAGGTCAAGCAATGAGGGTCAGAGCGCGGATTGGGGAACTCCTGGGGCCTCTCAGTTCTGAGCCTGACCAGGGGCACCCGGCTGATGTGGCGGTGCTGAGGGCTCTCCTCCTCCAGCAACCCCAACAAGCTCCCCTGGAGTCCCCTGACACCCCACCCCGCCCCGCCCCGGGGGGAAAGTCGGGCTGCTCTCCGAGGGGCGGAGGAGGGCTCCTCCCAAGTTAAGCGGCTTAGCAGGCCTCCGCGGAGGGGGGGGGGGGGGAGAAGGTGACCGGTCGGTTGTCCACATTGGCGTCGCTCAGTCCCGAGAGCGCAGCCGTCCAGAAGCGGACCAGGCAGGCCCGCCCTTGGAAGGAGGCGCCCCGCCCCGCCCCGGGCACTGCAGCCCCACGAGGCTGCCTCCCCGCCCCCCGCCCCTCTTCTCCTTCGGCCGCCTCGCGACCCTGCCGCCGGCGGAGGGCCCGGGCAGGGCGGCGGCTGCTGCTGCTGCCGCCCCTTGGCGGGCGGGTCTTGGGGCGGTCGGGCCGGGCTGCAGCGCCGCCGCTTCTGCCGGGGCCCCCCCCACACACCTGGCGGCACCCGCCCGCCGCTCCGCTCCGCCTGCGAGCGGCCATCTGAACGCCCCGCCCCCAAGAGGCCCGCCGGCGCCGCAAGGAGCGCTTCCAGGCACGGCCGCTGCTCCGCTTGACGGGCCCCGCCCGGCCCTGCCCTGCCCGGGGAGTTTCCCAGCGGAGTCCCTCCCCCCCCCCCCCCCCCCCCCCCCAGACCGGGCGGGGAAGGCTCAGGCCGAAAGGGCCTCCTCCGTCCCCCACTCCCCCCCCCCCACGCCCCGCTGGGCCAAGTCCTCCTTTCTGATGAATGACAGGAGTCCAATCTTTTACTCTTTCCCCCCTGCTGTTTAATGAAAATTTGTACAAACAAAACAAAACTCATGCAAAAATGTAGAAAGGGCGGCGGGAGGGATGGCTGGCTGGCTGGCTGGGCAGGAGTGCTGGGGGGGGGGAGTGAGCAGGCTGAAGCCCCCCCTGACATGAGGCCAAGCCTTAAATTAAAATCCATGCATCTCCCCCTCCCCCTTGGGCGAGGCACAGGTGTCCCCACATTAAATAGATTCTGAAGTATAACTTTTTATGTTACAAATATGTACAGGAGGGAAGGTGGGGGGGGGGGCAGACAGTGGGGGGAGTCAAGTGGGGGTTGGGAGGGGAGCGGTCATGCCTGGAAATCCCCAGCTATGTACAGGTGTGAAAGAGCCAATGGAACAGAGCAAGCTTGGGGGGGGATTCAAAAGTGCATTGCAAGGGGGGGGACAGAGTTTCTCCAAGGGTCCCCTATGGAAGGGGGTGGCAGGCCATGGTGCCCCTTTGAAGAACGCTTGCAGAGGGCGAAGTCAAGGGATCAGCCCCATCTGTGGGTCTGGAGAAGCTACAACCTCATCCCCTTTCAGAGGAGCCCCCCACCCCATGCAGGCCCTGGGCAGAGAAGAGGGCAGAGGGGGGAGCCCTGGCACGGATGAAAGGCGGAAGAGGGCGGAGGGGGAGAGGTCGCGGGCCCCTTTCTGGGCTCTCAGTGCTGGGGGGCAGGCAAGGGAGCCCCTGCGCGTGCCCCCTTTCCTGGGAGTAAGAGAAGGGGGCAGACGGACTCCTCTCCCTGGCCAGTCCCTATTGCACAGTCCGGGGGGGGGGGGGGGAGGCGGGCGGCGGGCCCCGGGTGCTAATCCTTCGAGGGGCCCCGGCTGGGGTTAAGACTTCGGTGGTGGCCTGGCACAGTTGGGCTCCGGCTAAGTGGCCACGCTCCGCTTCTGGGAGGCTTCCAGCTCCTGCCGCTGCTTCAGCTCCTTCATCCTGCGGGGGAGGCAAGAGCATGAGAGTTTCATGGGGGGGGGCTGCAAGTACTCCCCTCCAACAGCCCCAATGCAGATCAGACCATCTGCAAGCTGGCAAAGGGCAGGGTGCCCCTCAGGAAACAACTGACAATGACTCGAGCCAGTGAGCCATGCTGCATATCTTCCCCTAAGTGAGACGGAAGCAGGGGGGGGGGGAATATGCAGCTGGGTCATCAGGCTCTCTCAAGAATGAGAAACTGGGCACCTGCGGGGCACACAGTCCTGGTGGGTGGGGCAGGATCGCACCTCAAGGTCTTCTGGAGTCCAGCAGGCCCCAAGGATACACTCCCCCCCCCCCCCCCCAGTTTCCCCAGAATCTGCCAGGGCATCCCTCAAATCCCGCTCCTGGGGACAATCCCAATTTCTTCCCTCCCAAACTCCAGCACAACACCTGGCGCTCCTCATCTCCTGATAGGGACACCGACCACTACGCAGCTGGGCCTGGCCACCTTGAACGGGCGGTGGATCTCCAGGGACTCAGGCAGAGACGCCGCCAGGGACTGAGAAGCCCAATCAGGGACTCTGCATCAGCTAGCCCAGGAGAAGGGTTTCCGTGCTGGGCCCAAGCCTGAATCACGGGCGCAGTTGCTCTGGCTGTAGAGCTGGGCGGTCTGTATACTGGGGGGCGGGGGGGGGGGCCGGGAGGTCTGACATTGCCTCTGCTGAGCTGCATTGTTTATTGTAATGCTGACATTTGCAGCAACGGTCTCTGGAACTTGCATTATGATTGAAGTGAACAATAACAGTATTTAAAATCTGTCCCCAAAATAACGCCCCCCAAGGAGATACCCTTCAGCCTCTAAGCGATGTTCCCTCTAAGCTGTGGAGTCCTGTCAGCTAATATTCTACTTTGTGAGCTGCTGGCATTGAAGTTGTGAGTCAGCAATTTGGCTGCTGTATAAATTAGGCTGGTCTGGAGCCATCCTTCCTGAGCTAAGAAAATTGTGTGAGCTGGAGGCTAAAAAACTGTGAGCTAGCTCACACTAACTCAGCTTAGAGGGAACACTGCCTCTAAGTACAACCCCTGAGGAAAGACCCACAAAGATCCCCCATCGTATGGGTCCCAGTACAGCTGAAGTTCGTTCTCTTTCTTTCTCTCTCTCTCTCTTTTTTCTTTCTTTTTCTCTCTCCCTTTCTCCCCCCCCCCCCCCCCCCCGTACCTGTGCCGGCAGCGTCGCAGGAATCGCATGATCTTGCGAGCAGCCTGATCTTGCTTCTTCGTGAGGAACGTTCCCCTATTGAGAGGAGAGGGAAAGAGGTGTGATGTGGGGGGGGGGGACATGGAAAAGCGTCCAGAAGAGTGGGCAGCCTCGCAGGGCTGTTGCGGAGCACCGGCAAACATGACTGTGATCGGAGAAAACAATTCAGTGGGCTGCAAAAAAGACCTCTCGAGATTCTGGCCAGCTGGGATTCTCGGGGGTGGGGGTGTGGAAGCGATTCAGAGGCAGGGCTCCCAAGCGTAGCGGGGCCTCCTTGGGTCAGACCAGCGCAAGAGTCCCAGGGGCCAGCAAGTGCTTGGGGCTGCAGGGGGCGGACGCCCAGCAGGGAGCTGTGGCCTCCCTGCCTTCTGCTTCTTCCCCACTGGGCTGCCCTCCTAAGCTCTTGCAAGGAGCCCCCACTCTCCTGCTCCCCCCACCCCATGATCCAGGACAAGAGATCCGAGGAGGCCCTGCCTTCTGTCACTTTGCCCTCTGCAGGCCGGGGGGGGGGGGGAGGGGAGGGGAGAGGGAGCCAGCCAAGGTTCCCTAGGCAGCACCAGGAAGAAACTCCTGCGGCATCCATACATGGGGGGGGGGCACATCACAAGGCTAAAATTGCCACCCCCCACCCCACCCCCACCTCCAAGAGAGGGCACAGCATTGGGACCAGGCAGGGAGCCAGCCGGGGACTGGGGCAGGCAGCTGGGTGCTGAGAGAGGCAGGTGGGCACCACGCCACCTGTGCCTGGCGAGGGAGGGGCTGGGCCAGGGCGACGCTGGCAGAGAGGCCTTCCCTCCCTCCCCAGGTGTCCTCCTAGCACCCACTTGATCTTCTGTTGCATGGCTGCTGTGGCGCGGTGTCCTGGCTTCAGCTTCTCGTACTCCTTGTAGCTGCGGTAGTACTGCTGGATCAGGACTGCAGCCCGCCGGCTCTGCTGGAACTTCTTCTGCTCATAGTAGCTGCGGAACTTGCTCTGGATCAAGATGGCCGCCTGCGTCATCTTCTTGTAGAGGGCGTACTGTGCCGGGGAGCAGGGGGGGGGCTGTGAGTTCATGAGGAGGGGCTTCCTGGAGGCTCCCCCCCCCAAGACCCCGACCACTGGTGGCTTGCAGTGTCTGCAGACCCTGCCCTGGTACCCCCCTCCACCCCCCAAGAGCACCTGGGCCCCTGGGAAAGCTTTGCCCCCCCCCAGCGTAAAAGTTATCCCACCAGGAAGAAACCTGGGGGGAAAGGGAGGGGAGGGAAGTTCTGCTCACTCCCCCCGCCCCCGAAGGCCCACCCTCTGACCTGCAGATACCAGGACCCCAGAGCCAGAGGGAACTCAGCAAGGACCGGGCCTGTAAGTGCTGGCTCTCTATTCACCCCCCCCCCCCACACACACACACAACTCTTCCTCCTCGGTGCTCCTCAGCAGCAGAGAGACACTTTTCCTAAGATGGGCAAGCTAAAGCTCCTCTGGGACTCCCTCTCCCCTGCCCCGGTGCCAGCAGAACCAGTGCCAGCCCCACCCTCCCCCGTTTACCTTCAGCGCAATCCAGGTGAGCTTGCAAGACAGAGAGAGAGGAGAGGGGCATTGGTTAGTTTGCGGGGGGGGGGGGGGGATGCGTGTGAGCGAGCGATCCCAGAGATTCCCTGGTGGGGCTTTGGGGGGGGGGGACAGCGCGCGCCATCCTGGGCAGAAACAACAGCTCTGAGGTCACCTGCCCCAATCTCCGGACCCCTTCTGGGGCAATACCTGCTTATACTTGCGGTAGCACCTCTGGATGACTGCAGCTGCCACCTCTTGCTGTTCCTTCAGCCGGCGACCCTGCAAGAGATTGCGCGCGGGGGGGGGCATGGGTCAGGCCCCCGGTGAAACCAGGTGCATGAAAACAGCAGTCCTTGCAAGGCAGCGCCCCTCCCACCCCACTCCAGCATCACTGCTCCGCCCCCTGTTGTTTGTACATTCCGGACTGCCCACCCTTCATGTCCAACTGCAGCCAATGTCCAGATTGACAGGGAGCCAGCAGTGTCCTACGACACGCCGGAGGAAAAGAAAACAGAACCAGACACAGAACACAGGGCACTCTTGGTCCCTCCTCCCTTTCTGGACCTCCATATTTGGTTCCACAAGGGGTCCCCAACACGGTGCCCACGGGCGCCCTGTCACCTGCGAACATCCTTCTTGGCGCATGTCAAGGGCTTTGAGAAAGTGGGCAGGGCCAGGTCAGGGTCCTGCCCAGTAGGGCTACTGATTGGCCCCCGGAGATCTGACTGGCTGTGCAGATTAAAATAATATTGTTTTGGTGGCAGATGCCACCAGAGTGCTGCTTTTATTCTCCCTCCTGCTCCACTTTCCCAGTGAATTTTAAGAAATTACTCCTCATGTTCCCTGCCCTTGGGCTTCCTCAGGGCGTGGGTGGTGGGTTCTGCCCCTTGTGGCAGCCATTTTGTGGTTGCCCTGCCCCCCACCCCCATGTCAGGATTCCAAGGTGCCCACAGGCTCAAAAAGGACCCCTGGCCTAGAAGCGTTGCAGATTTTACGAAGAAACCCCAGCTGAGGCCACAAATGCAGGCAGACGGAAGGACACGGACCCATCTGGCTGCGGGTGCCCTCTCCCCCGCCCCCCCCTCCAGGGGCAAGCCGAGGCGCACCTTGTACTTGCGGAAGGCGGTCTGGATGATCTTGGCGGCCTCGTAGAGCTCTCGCTGCTCGTGGTCGGACAGCGTCAGCAAGGCGAACTCGCTCTCCATCTTCCCATTGGCGGAGGCGTTGAGGAACTCGGCCCAGCTGGCCGCCGTGGGGGGCGGGGGCAGCCGCTCAAAAGACAGCTCCCCCAGCGGGGAGGGCAGGGGGCTGAGGCAGGAGTGGCTGGCAGGGGAGGTGGGCAGGGGCCTGGAAGAGAGAGAAGGGGGGGGGGTGAGCCACTGCCTCCTCCTCCTCCGCTTTGGGGTCTGCAGCCTCGGTGGGGGGGGGGCGGCCTAGACCTGCGCTGGGAGAAGGGGGGCAGCTGGTCCACATTCTCCAGGTAGCCGGCCAGCCAGGACATGGTCTCGTTTAGGCCCAGGTTGCCCGGCCGCTCTCGGAGCGGGGTCTCGGCCGCGCTGAAGTCCTCTTGCTTGATGCGTTCTGGCGTTGCCTCGATGATCTGTTTGGCCAGCGTGATCATGTCCACCTGCAGGGGGGGGGGCAGAGAGGGGGGATCAGGATGCAGGGGCCCCTCTGCAAGCCAGGACTCCTCCTGGGTCCTTGGAAGAGAGCCGAGTGTGGAAGGCACAGTGAGGCGAGTGGGGTGGCCAGGGCTGGTGCTTCTCCATGAGTGAGCCCCGGGGGGGGGGGGGGGCAGGGACGGACTCAGGCTCCAGGGTGAAGGGGCGGGCAGCAGATTCTCGGCTGCAGGCACTGCCCTAGGTCTGCTGATTTGTTCAGTTCATTTATACCCTCCCTTTCTCCCCTGTGGGGACCCAAGGCGGCTGGCCTCCTCCTCCTCGCCTCCATTTTCTCCTCACAACAGCCCTGCGAGGTAGAGGGCATGCCCGGCCCAAGGTCACTCAGCAAGCTTCCAGGGCAGAGCAGGGATTTGAACTGGCGCCTCCTGGTTCCAAGCCCAACACTCTTAAGCACTACCAGGCGCTGGCTCTTGGGGCTGGTTAGTGGGGTCTGCCCCCCGGGGAGGCTGGGGATCGTGGGGAGCGGTGGCTGGGTCCGCCTCCCACCCTCTCTGCTCACCTGCAGGACGCCCGTCGTGGGCAGGTAGTCCTCGTTTTCCACATTCTCCCCATAGCTCAGCAGCTCTGGCTCCAGGGCCGTGTCGGGGCCTCCCGCCTGCCCCCCGGCAGCCCCCACCTCATCGTAGTCCATCAGGAAGGGGGGGGCCTGAGGCAGGCCGGGGGGGCTGGCGCTCTCCTGCAAGTACCAGCCGGTGACAGTCTCGGGGGGCCGGCAGACCTCCATGGCCCCCTCGGCTTCTGGGCTGTAGGTGGGGGACTCCCGCAGCGCCGACCCGCTGGAGTAGGCTGAGGTGACGGAGACCGACCCCTCAGAGAGTTCGGAAGGGGACGAGACGCTACTGGCTGTGCTGAGCCCTAAGAGGGGAAGGGAGACGGGGGGGGGGGGGAGTGAGACGTGAAGGCCAGCCTCCCCCCCCAAAAAAACCCCTGAAAGGAGAGCAGGTGGGGGGCAGACAGCAGCTCCCTCGGCCCAGCCTGTCCTGAGCCATGAGCCACAGTCCCTCCCACTCCCGCTCCCCCAGCTGGGGCCCCTACCTGTGTCCGGACTGGCTGAGAGTGGGGAGGGGATGCGCAGGGCTTCCGCCGGGCGCCGGGGGCCAGGGCCGGCCTTGACAGAGCCCCCAGGAGCCTCCGCCAGGGGGTCCAGGCCGAGCAGTTCAGAGGGCCCTTCCTCCTGCTGCTGGAGCTCCTCTAGGCATGTGGCCAACTTGACGTGGCCCCGGGAACGAGCCACGGTGAGTGGGAGGCGGCCCAGAGAGTCCGGAATGGAAAGGGCCCGGCTGTTCCAGTGGTAGAGGAGCCGGGCGGCCTCCAGGTGGCCAAGGGCGCAGGCCCACATCTGGCGGGACAAAAGAGAAGAGGCGGTCGGAGACTGGAAGCCGAGAAGCGCTCGCCCGGCCTTCCACACAGCTGTGCCAAGCGGAATGGTTCAGGAGGGCTTCTGCACCGTCCAGAAGGGCCGCTGGGATCAGGGACCGGGGCCCAAACCGCTGTGCCCAGCTTCTTGGAGGCAGGGGAGCCTCTGCTTGTGCCACTTCAGCACCGCCCAGTGTGTGCCGTGCGCATATGCATGCTGCCCTCCAGTTCTTTCTGGCGGCGTCCAGGGGCTCCTACAAGCCCCACGCACGGGTCACTGAACGTCCCATTCTGTGAACAGTACTGACTGCCCTCGGTCCCTGGGAGAAAGGCGGACTAGAAGGAACATAAATAAATCAATTAATAAAAAGAGCCCCGTGGGATCAGGCCAGAGAGCCATCTAATTCCGCTTCCACATGACGGCCAGCCAGATGCTCTTGAGGAAACCCACAAGCCAGGTATAGAGGCCAAAGCCCCTTGAACTGCTGCCCCCCCCCACAAATGGCATCCAGAGAAAGACTGCCTCTAAATATGGAGGCTTTAAATGGCACCCTGACCTGGATGGCCCAGCCTAACCCAGTCTCGGAAGCTAGCTGGTCCTTGGAGGAGAGGGTTGCTATGCAGAGGCAGGCAATGGCCAACCACCTCCCAGCGTCTCTTGGCTTGAAAACCCCTTGAGGGGTTGCTGACAGCACTTCCCATTGAGGTCATTCGCACAGTGGAAAGCGGGGCAAATCGCAGAGACACTAGGCAGGGCTGTCTGGGTAAACCCGGAAACAGTGGTCTGCAGGGACCTGAACGCCTTTCTTCTGTTTGAAATGAGCTCCTGTCCTCCTCCTTAGGGCTTTCACTCCAGAGGTCAGCAGAGGCATTGAGGGGGGGGGGGGGGGGGAGGCCTCTTTGAAGGCAGAGTTTGGCCTTTCAAGCTCAGCACTGCAACAAATCCATTTTCCTGCCCCCCCAAGTGCCACCCTTTCCCCCCCACAAGCTCCTCTCCCCACTTCTCACAAAGACTGGACGGAAAGCCCCAAAGCTTAGCATCCTGCACTGGGGTGGGCCTTCCCTGCCTTCTCAGTGGTGGTGGGTGGTTTGGGGCCAGGGAGTCTCTGACGGGGCCTTCTGCTGAGTCAGACCCCCCCCCCCTCCTTTTAGGTGTTCCCAGCCTGGATGTGCAGCAGGTCTTTCTTGAGACCTGCCGTCCTGGAAACTGGAGATGTTTGGGGCTGAACCAGAGACCTTCTATAGCTCAGGAGAGGCCCTCCCCATTTTACACATGAAGCTGCCCTCAACTGAATCAGACCCGACCCCCCCGACGACCATCAGTCTTGTCTTCTCTGGCCAGGAGTGGGTCTCCAGGCTCATGCCAGGGACTGAAGCTGGGGCCTTCTGCATGCCAAGGAGATGCTCTACCCCTGAGCTATGGCGCCCCCCCCCCCGGCTGCCTTCTACTCCATCAGACCCTGGGTCCATCAGCGTCAGTCTTGCCTGCTCGGACTGGCAGCCGCTCTCCCTCCAGGGTCTCAGGCAGAGAAAAGTCTTTCCCAGCCCCTCCTGCCTGGTCCTCTCTAACTGGAGCCGCTGCCAGAGACTGAACCAGGACCTCCTGCATGCCGAGCAGAGGCTCTCCCCCTGGGCTACGGCCCCCTCCTCGACCGGCTCTTCCACTGAGCCAGACCTCCCCCACACCCCGGTTTGGGCCCCGATCCCGCCCAGATGTGGCAGCGTCTTAGTCCCGCGCGGCTGGGGTCCCGTCTCCACGACAGTCCACTCACTCACCAGGGGGGTGCAGGAGAAGTGGTCCACGTTGAGGGGGTCCACCTCTTGCTCCAGATCGAGGCTCTTGGCATTGACGTTCCTAAGGCAAGGAAGCAGGCCAGCCTCAGGAGGTCTCCCTTTCGGCAACCAACCTCCACCCGGGATGCCCCTCGGTCACCACAAGGGAAGAGCCCGGACGCTTCCACCACTCAGGCCTCTTCCGAGGGCAAGCACTCCGGGAGGGCTGACCAGGGCGCAATTCCAGCCCAGGCACTATGGGGGCGGGGGGGGGGGAGGCTTTGCGCTGCGGCAGAGTCCCCTTGCAGGGTTAATGGCATCCAGCCGTGGGGCACAACAATCCGCTCCGGGATCTCCATGCCAGCTTGCATCTGATGAAGGGAGCTTTGACTCTCCAAAGCCAGTTTGGTGTAGTGGTTAAGTGTGCGGACTCTAATCTGGGAGAACCAGGTCTGATTCCCCACTCCCACACATGCAGCTGCTGGTGTGACCTTCGGAGAGTCATAAATGCTTTCAGAGCTACTCTCTCTGGAGCAGTTCTCTCAGAGCTCTCTCAGCCCCACCTACTTCCCAGGGTGTCTGTTGTGCGGAGGGGAAAGGGAAGGGAAAGAAGACTGAGAGCCACTTTGAGACTCCTGCGGGTAGGGAAGGGCGTCAGGTTCCCAGGGGCATTTATTTATTTATTGTTTCCCACTTTGCTGACACCCTCTGCAGAGGAAGCGGCCGGAGACATTCTCCTCTGTTTCCCACCACCTTCCCGCCTGGCCCTTTGAACTGGAGACGCCACTGGGGGCCGAGCCTGGGATCTCCTGCATGCCAAGCAGAGGCTCCGCCACTAAGCCACGGCCCCTCCCCAGAGGACCGGCACTTTGGAAGCCGCTTTGGGTCTCCAGGGTGCAAGCAAAAAGACGCTGCGCAAAGACAGGGCGACTCACCGCCACTTGATGAGGGTCTCGATGAGGCGGGTGTAGCCTTGCGCCGCCGCCAGGTGCAGCAGGGTCATTCCCCGGAAGCTGACGTGGTGAACGAGCGTCTCTGAGCGGAGCCAGCAGGATTGGGACATCATCTTCTCGCACAGGGCCACGATCCGCTCTTCGAAGGAGTCCGAAGCAGCCTGGGGTGGGGGGTGGGGAGATGGTCAACAGGAAGAGGAACGAGCACTTCCCCCCCAGGTCACAAAGTGAAAGAAGCACCCCCTCTTCCAAAGCCCCCTCCGCCCTCCCCACCACCCTCCCCAGGCCTTTGCCCTTGAGGGAGCTCCTGCAGCGCCACAAAAGGCGACTGGCGCAAGAGGCAACAATGAAAGATCAGGGTAAGCAGCTGCCGAGCATTGAGTTACCCTGGGCTGAACCCCCCACCCCACCCCACCCCGCAACACGTGCCAACACCAGGCACGGCCAGTGCCACAGGCGCAGGAAGGGGAGGCATTTGGGAGCCCAAGGCAGAGAAGGGGCCTTCGGACAAAGCAAAGACTTCTTTGGTGCGGGGGGTGGGGGTGGGAAGGAGGGCTGCACGAAAAAACTCCCCCCCCCCATGTTCTCCCCAAGCAAGACAAGGCCTCCAGCACCTGGTGGCCACAGGAGAGGCCGGAATGCCTGCCCAGTCCACCAGTGGACACCCTGACTGGGAAGGGGAGGCAAAGACCCCCCAAGACTCATTCCCTCCCCCGGGGCCCGGCTGAGCCATCACTGGCCTGCCTTTCCACTGAGCCCTGTGATAGTCTGCCCCCCCCAACCACCCTGCCCCCCACAGCAAACAGGGTATCCACAAGGAGGTTCCCTGTTGCAGGGAACGGACGTTTTTGAGTCAGCAAGATCGGGTCCCGCAGGGCAGAGAGCCCATTTGGTGTAATGGTAAGGAGCACGGACTCTAATCTGGGAGAACCGGGTTTGATTTCCCACTCCTCTTCCACATGCAGCTGCTGGTGTGACTTTGGGTCAGTCACAAGTTCTCTCAGAGCTGTTCTCTCCCAGAGTGTCTGTTGTGGGGAAGGGAAGGGAAAGGAGTTTGTAAACCGCTCTGAGACTCCCTTGGGTAGTGAAGGGCGGGGCATAAATCCAATTTCTCCTTCTTCTCCTTCCTCGCCAGAGCCCCACTCTCAGTGCCCTTACATTGTGGGGCAGGCCAGCATGCTCCCCAAAGGGTCCCCCCCTCTGGCAGACCTCCCTCCCGTACACCAGCCACCTCTCTCTCATCCTCCTTGGGGTCTGAACAGCCTCAGACTGCAGCACCCCGTTCCTGGAAAAGGCGGTTGAGAACACGGCCTTTAGCCATGCTCTGCCCTGCCGCTTGAAAACCAGGAGAAACAAGCAAGTAGGACAGCGTGGAGGAAAAGGGCCTCTGAAAGAGCCCCCCCCCCGTGTGCGTGACTATTCCCCCTCCCACCCCTCCTGGCCCAGCCCCACAGTCCCCATGGCACATGGCAGGTGCAGGAGATCACCCTGCAGGGGCCAGGGGGAGGGGGGGAGGGGGGGAGGGAGGGAGGGAGGGGCTAGCTGTGGGCATCACTCGGACAAAGCCGCCCCCCCCCCCCCGCCTCTGAGCTCAATGGAAAGAATTCCGGGGCCCTGCTGGCCCTCCCTCCCTAATCCCCTGCCTAGATGATGCGTGGTGGATCTTATCTTCCCCTGCCGGCAGCCCCAAGAAACCAAGAATAGCAGGGCCCGGCCACGCAGGTGCCAATCCCAGTGACACCCGAGAGCCGACGCCAGGGACAGAAAGGGCTAAATATATCGGGCTGGCCGCCAGGCCTGGCAACAAAGAGAAAGGGGGGGAGGGGGGAGGCGAGGGGGGGGAGGCGAGCCAGGCAGGCTTTTCCTGAGGGTCCTGGGATCCCCGAAATCTGGCCTTCTTTTCCCCCTTTGCTGGGTCCTCAGTGCTCTTCAGGAGTCCTTCCGGATCTGTCCGTGGACCGCATCAGGTGGCAGGCGGGCGGGTGGGTGGCAAGAGAGCATCGCGGTGCCCAGCAGAGCCAGTGGGACTGGCATGGCCAGCTTGCCAGCCCTTGCTAGGAGAAAAGGTCCCTCCCGGAGTGCAAATCCCAGCACAACCCTGGGGCGTCTGGTCTCTCCCTTCCTCTCGCTCTCCGATCACCAGGTCCAGCGCCTGCAAGACTGCTTCCCTCCCTTGCAGTGCCCCCCCCCACCTCACTGCTTCCGCTTGAGCTGGACTCTGGTGCATGGCATCTCCAAGGGGACCCCTTGGCCCAAAAGCCAAGCATTCTCTGGAGCCGCCTCAGACTCTTCTGGGGCCCTCTTCAGTGGGGGGAGAGAAGCCCCCAGGGGGGTGGCCGGTGGTGGCCACGT
This sequence comes from Lepidodactylus listeri, assembly GCA_029233225.1. Lineage (NCBI taxonomy): Eukaryota > Metazoa > Chordata > Lepidosauria > Squamata > Gekkonidae > Lepidodactylus > Lepidodactylus listeri. The sequence goes on from JARCFY010000018.1 coordinate 55,837,636, forward strand.
TTTCTCCCCATGCCTGTTGTGGCGACTTCTCACAGTTGGGCAGCTGGTTGTTCTGGCCCGCCCACTGCGGCAGGAATGGCAAACTGACCGCTGAGAGGAGAGCCGGCTCCTGTAGCACCAGCCGGGCCCTTCCGGCCCAATCCCCCACTGTCCCCGTGAGCAGGAAAGAGGTGCCAGTTCCCTGGACAGGGATGGGGAAGGAGGAAGCAAACTGGCCCTGGGGGTGGGGGGCCATGTGAGACCCCTGGAGGATTTTTCTGACTGTCCCTCATGCTTTACTTCACTTGCCCCTCCGCCTTGCTCCCCCCTCCCTTTTATCTTCACCACAACAACCACCCTGCAAGGTCAGCCTGGCTGAGAGTGGGTCCAAGGTCATCCAGCCAGCTTCCCCGGCAGAGCAGGAATTTGAACCTGGGTCTCTGAGATCCCAGTCCAACAACCCAGTCACTACGCTACCCTGGCTCTCCGTCACTGTCCGTCAGTACGCAGTGGGCAGGGTTTGGGAGGACTGCAAAATGCTCTTAGGGGCCCGATTCCAGTGGGGGGCAGAGCAGACCCCCAGGGATGGCTGGAGGCAGGAGGTCCCAGCAGGTGCGGGGCATCTCTAAGGGACAAGCAGGACACAGGCCAGGGCAAGAGAGCCGTTTACAGGGTCAAGGCACGGAGGAACGACATGTGGGCAACCATCTGTTTGGAAGAGATGGCCAACGCACAGTTCACTTCACCAAAGAAACCGGAGCCCTGTGCCTGGATAAATGTGAGCGTGTGCTGGACATAACACGAGAATTGTCCAAAGCACACATCACGGGTTACGCACACATTTGCCGTAACTTGTGAACGGGGCTAGCATGAATGCCCAAAGAGGACGGATGGACAGACCAGGCATCCCCACAGCCCCCCCCCCCAAGTGGATGACCCATGGCATCTCCATGCTCTGACCCAGAGAGCAGCTCTGTCTCAAGAAGGGCACAGCCGCGGGGGCACGAGGGGGGCACAAACGGGCCACTTGCTTCTCAGGAGAGAGATACAGTCCTCCCCCCCAAAAAGGGCTGAGTTCCTCCCAGAATGCTGAAGTGCAGCAGAGGCATTATGAGCAGCAGGGGGGACACCCCCCTCCCCCAGAAGGAACAGCCTCTCAAGTCACCAAACAAGCAGCCCCAAACAACTCCCAGCAGTCCAGAAGCAGATTTCTCCAGGAAGGGATTCAGGACACAAGCAGAGGTCAGGAGACCTTGGGCCCCCCCCCTCACCTGCCCGGCACACAGGGGGCACTCACCTGGCTGGGCGGCCTCTCCCCCCGCGGCTGGGTGGCTGTGGTAGCCGTCATCTCAGCCACGCGCTTCTCCATCTGCTCCAGGCGCTCCAGGATGGACATCCTGAACTGGTTGTCTGAATTGGGGGGGGGGGGGGGGGGAGGAACAGTCATGAGAATCCGGTCCGCTCCCCTGGGGATGGGCTGTCCACTGGTGCCAGAGAAGGCCAGGGTGGGGTGCCACGGCTAATCCTGACTCAAGGCCGATTAGCAAGGTTGGGAAATGGCTGTGCTAATCCCAGAGATCTTGCTTGCTTGCTTGCTTGGGGGGGGGGGGGGGAATTAGTGTGCGCTTGTGCATGTGTGCGTGTAGAAAGGGGGGGGGGCTGGGCAGACGCAGCACAAAGTTGCAGGGAAGGACAGACCCAGGTGCCCCAGAGCAAACCAGTCACCTCCCACCTGTATGACGCTGGAGCCCACTCAATGGCTCGCTGGGTGACCTTGGGCCAGTCACACCCTCTCCGCTTGACCTGCCTCACAGGGTTGCTGTAAGCCACTTTGGGGCCCCCCTTGGGGGGGGTGAAAGGTGGGGTATAAATAAAGGGAATAAATAAATAGTAGAACCCCACGCCTGAGCAAGAAAAAAGCAGCCCCCCCCCCCCCGGAGGAGGAGGAGGCCCTTGTGCCTGGCGAAAAGCTACAAGCTGGGGGGGGCATGCATGCCCTGCTCTATGCCCACCACTTGCCCCCCCCCCCGCAGCAACTGCCTGTCCTCCCCTCCTCTCCTACCCTTTGCACAACCATAATGCCCCACTTTACACTCCACAGAAGAAACTTGCCCCCTCCCAGTCCATTTGTCCCCCCCTTCCCACACAGGGCCCCCCACCTAATCAGCCCCCCCCCCCCAGAGATGGGATCAGTCAGGGGAGCAAGAGGGGCATTTCTTAGCCGCACAAGCAACTGGAAGCCCCCCCCCCCCGCCCCAATCAGGCATCCAGCAGTCCAGCATCGCAAGAGAATCAGCCCTCCGCCTGGGAGAAACTGGGGTCCGGCTGGATGCCCCTCCCCACCATACACCTCTGAAGTGAAAACCCCCCCCCCCACTCCTGGCATAGGCTCCCTTGCCCGCACACAGCCCCAGCTCCCCCCCCCCCGGACTCCGTGCTCCTAGGGATGCCAACCTCCAGGTAGGGCATGGGGACCCCCAACCCCCCTGCTTCTACTGCTCCAAACTACAGAGAGATCAGTGGCCCTGGGAAAAATGGGTGCTTTGGAGAGTGGCCCCCTCGGGCACTGTGCCCCACTCACCTCCTTGTCTTCCCCCGGCCCCATATCTCCAGGAGTCCCCCCGCCTGGATCTGGCCACCCTACGCGCCCCTCCCCATCTCCCGCCGGTGTCCAGGGGGAACCGCACCCCCCCCCCCCCGCCGGGTACCTTCTGGGTCCATCGCCTGGCGGGAGGGTAGGGGCACCCCCGCCGCTCGGCTCCACAACTCCCCGCGGGAACCCCAGGAGAACGCCTCGGCCGGGGAGAGGCCAGCAGGCTAGCGCCGCCCCCGACGGCCGGCCGGCCGGACGCACGGGCCCTCCGCTGGGGAGGCCGGGGCGGCGGCAGAGCAGCCCCAGCGGCAGGCGGGCGACTCCGAAGGGAGACGAGGAGACTCCGGCCCGACGGCCCGCCAGAAATAGCCTCCCCCGGCCAGGGAGGGCGCCCGGCAAGCCCTTAATGAGATCGGAAGGCGGCCGCCGCCCCCCCCCCCCCCCCGCCCGCAAGTGGAGCCCCGGCCGGCCGGCAGGCACCCTCCCTCGCGGCTGGGGGGGGGCAGGGCCGGGGGGGGAGGTCCTCCGGGGCCCACCAAGACTCAGTCCAGCCCCCCCCCCCCGGCACTTTTGCTGTCTCACTTCTGGGGCTGTGGCACACGGAGCGCCCCCGGTGGCGGGGAGTTCCACCTGAGTCACCCCTCTTTCTGCAAGGGCCTCGGGGAGGCAGCCCGCTTCCAGGCCGCGGCTGAGGGGTGCTCCAAGGGACAGGGAAGGAATTCCTCCCCCTATCCCGGTGGGGCGGGGAGGGACACTTTCCTAGGGGCAGGAGCTGGACCCAACCAAACACCGCTGGGGCCCTGGCAAAGGAGTCAGCCACCCATCCCGCCCTTCTCTCTCTCTCTCTCTCTCCCCCCCCCCCGATATTTAACACTCCCCCCCCCCTTCCCCAGTGCTGCCTGGGGCCACGAAGACCTTCCTGGCAGGTTTCCTCACAGAGGTGTCATCATGATGCCCCCCCTTCCTTTAGACCCTGCCTCTCCCCCCCCCCCCCCCCAGGAGGACCCAAGGCAGCTACACCGCTTTTTAAATTTCCAGAAACATTTCTATAGCACCTTTTCTTGTTGTTCGAGACAGTAACAGTTAAAAACCAAAAATAAAACAAGCCCCAACCTCTCCCTCCCCACCCCCCTTAAAAGACACCTGCCAATTAATCCAAACTTCGTTCTCCATTTTATCTTCACAACATCCCTGCAAGGTAGGCCCTGCAAGGTAGGCTGAGAGAGAGAGAGACCAGCCCAAGATCACCTGGCGAGCTTTCAAGGCAGAGTGGGGATTTGAACCTGGCTCTCCCAGATGTCGAGCCAACATTCTAAGCACTGCAACACATGCCGGCTCTCTGTGCGAGGCCCCAGTCTAGAAATGCAGGAGCTTGCTTGCTTGGTTAAAGAGAGGGGGGCCAATGCAGCAGGGCACTAGGAGCCCTGAGTTCGAGTGTTCCTTGCTTGGAGGGGGCTCTTGGGCAGACCCCACTGGCGGCAGCGCCACCACCCTTCCAATACAACGAGACCCTTTGCAGCCTGGGCTGAAAACACACAGCCAGGCTTTGCTGAGACATAAGGATGATATGGACCGTCCCAGACTCCCGGGATCATGCGTGCGCACCTCTGGGAGTGGTGGTGGCTGCTGATTCAACATACGGTTGGGGTGGGAGGGGCCGTTCATATTGGGACGTCTAGAACAGAGGGGCAGCAGGGCTCCCGCACTCCCCAGCAAGGAAACCGGAACAGCAGCCATCTTATCCACTTGGGCGCTTTCTGTGTAGAGTGTCTGTGTGAAAGGGGACTCTGTGTGTGCATGCAGGCATTGTGTGGGCCAGGTCTAAAGTTGCCACTCTCCAGGGGGGTCCTGGAGATCTCCTGGAGTGACAACTGTACTCTCTGGACTACCCAGATTCGTTCCCCTGGAGACAATGACTGAGGGGGGGGGCTCTCTGACACCGTCCCCCGCTGAGGTCTCTCTCCTTCCCAGGCTCCACCTCCAAATCTCCAGGAATTCCCCAACCTGGAGTTGGTAACCCTAACCAGGTCCTGGATTTCAGGCCTTGCTGAGAAGACAAGAAGCCTGAGGACCCTTTCCGGTGCCGAAACCCAAGCAGAGGAGGCCAGCTGTGGCCGGATGGACTGGGGGGTCCCACTCCAGGGGCGGCTGCTCCAAAGGTTCGCGTATGTTCACACCGTCTGAGACGCCACGGATCCCATGAAGAGGAGTGGGCATGCAGGCGTGGGACTAGCAGAGGCAAACGAGGGCAAAGGAAAAGGGGGCCCAGATGACAGTGTGGACCCCTTCCGGGAGCCAGGAGGACCCCTGGGCTCTTCAGGAGGAGGGTGGGGGAGGGACCCGGGTCAAGGACTCTCTCGGCTTCCCTTGGAGGGGAGTGGGCCGGGAGCCAGCTCTCCGGGGTGTTATTCCTGGCCTGCTGTGCCCCCGTCATGGAAAGTCGTGACCCTCTCCTTCCGTCCAGCCCTTCAGTTTCCAGCATGCCAGCAACATCCCCCCTCCCCGTAAGGTGACACCCTGGGACTGGCCCTGGGCCGAGACCGGGCCGCCCTGCCCGAGGTTTTCCCAGCACGAAGCCACCAGCAATCCTGAGGGGTGGAGCACCGGCCTCTCCGCCAAGAACGGAACTCGGACCTTAGTTGGGCAGCTCGGCTTTAATGCATGGCTGTCCGGCAAGGCAAGCGCTGTGAGCATTCAGGGGACGGGGGGGGGGGGGGGGGGCTGGCACCCAAGGGGGCAGGACTCTTGGATTCCCCCCCCCCCGAGGGGAGGGGGTGCAGATGGGACAGACGTGCCGAGACGGGGGCTGAGGGGCTCGGGTGCAGTCCGCAGGCGGGCAGGCAGGCTTCGGATCCAGGCACCTCTCCTCATGAACAAGCTGCAAGGGCTGCGCCTCCCCAGTCCCATACCAACTGCTGGGTTGTCACGCCCCTCTCGGGAATCCCGGGTGCCCAGCTTCCAACCCTTCTGCCCCCCCCGCCCCCGAGGATTCCCTCTGGCCCAGCGCCTTCTCCAGGAACTAAGCGCCCGACCGCGTCAACAGATGGCCCACTCACCATCCAAGGAGAGCCAGTCCAGCTGGGTGCTGGGCAGCGCCATGAAGTTCCGGGCTCGGTACTCGAAGAGAACCGACATGGAAACCAACCGGGAATCATGGGCGACCTGCAGGGGCACCACGCCTGCCTCATGGGCTGTGCGAGGAAAGCAAGGAGAGAGCCCCTGAGGAAAGCCAGCCGTTGTGCCAACACCTCCTGGGAGGCAGGCAGGCAGGCAGCACGCCCCCCCCCCCACACGTCAAGAGGACCGGCCCTCCCCACCCTGGCCCTGTACCTGGGCAGTAGCACCTCAGCACCCCAGGCTGGATGAGAGCGGCAGGGACCGAAAGCTGGCCAAAGAGGCAAGTGTAGGGCTCCGCCTCATCTGTCCAAGGGCCGGTGATGAGTACCTTGACCCCGCCCTGGTCCCACAGGAAAGACAAGAGGGAGCGAGAGAGACACGGGCATGTGAAGGGGACGGGTGCACCACCCCCGCAGGGGCACTCTGATCCCCTCACCCCCCCCCCCCGCCAGCCACCTGACTGGGCCGCCCTCCCTGAGCTAAGCCACAAGGCCCCCTCCTCCCCTTCCAGAAGGCCCACGAGCCCCCCCCCTGCCCCGCCTGCCACAGGTTCCCAGCCACGCCCCTGCCTCATACCCACCTCTGGGTAGGACCACTCGGGTGAAAAGTCCGTGATGGGCACCAGCGGCTGGGGGCAGCCCCGGGTGGCCCCTTCTGTCGCGTCGCCAGGCTGGGCCAGAGCCTCCGGCAGGGCCGAGGCGGGGCTGCCAGGGCCGGGGCCGCCTTCCTTGGCGCCGGGCATGCCGCCAGGCGCAGGCTCCTCCTCGGTCATCAGCTCGCTCATGAGGTCCGGGAAGTGGCTGTCAAAGGAGAGGCCGAAGGAGCTGCCTGCCGCCGCAGCGGCCGCCGTCTGGATGATGGAGTACAGCTCCTCTTGGAGTTCCGATGCAGCCATCGCTGTCCCCTCCTCAGCTCGGCCCCCGCTCTGGCCCAGCCCCTGCTCCACCTGCGAGCCCCCTTCTCCCGCCGTCTCCATGGGGGTCTCGGGGTGGTTCTTCACCTCCGTCCCCTCAGCGGCAGGGGGCAAGGCGGGCATTGGCATTGCTCCAGCTCCATCGTCTTGGATGAAGAAGCGGTTCGTGGACACAAAGAGAGAGTAAACTGGCAGGGGGGCAGAGGACTCCGGGGGCTCCGGTTTGGCTTGGAGGCCCGCTCCACCCCCATAAGTCTGCCCCTGCTTGGGGCTGTTCAGGAAGCAGTCTGGGTCAAAGGTCTCGGTGCCCTCCTCATTTGTCTCCATGGTGGCCTCCAGGTTCTGTGAGAGGACCAGGCCCGGCCCAGGGAGGAGGGCTAAGCCCAGAGGGGTGGCCGGTGCCCCCCCCGCATCTCCAGGGACCAGGCGTTGGCTAGGGGTGAAGGCCAGGGGCTTTTCTGCGCCCCCCAGGCCGGTCATGACCAAAATGGTGCTCCCTGGAAGGCTGACTGAAAGCGTGACGGCCGGCAGCTCCTGTTTGGGGCAGCCATCGGGGGGCGTCTGGCCGGACAAGGGCTGCGTGGAGTCGGGACAGGCCTCCGCCAGGCTGGGCAGAGCAGCCTTAGCCAGCTTCAAGTCTTTGTCCGATCCGGATGACTTGGCCAGTTCGGGCTCAGCTTTCGTCTCGGCGCCACCAGAAATGTTCTGGACCTCCGTCAGGGCAGGGTAGGGACAAGGGCGGACCTCCACCTTCGGGGAGATGATGCGGTGCTTCGTGCTGCTGCATTTGTGTGGGACGTGGCCAGGACTCCCTGGGGGTGGGGGGGAGAGAAAAAGAAAGCATGGACAGAGCACCTGATGGGGAGCAAAGGTGAGAAGACCCAGGAAACAAGGGAAGGGCTGAGAGCAGAAGCCAGGAGAGCCACTTTCTTTGCTCTTAAAACATTCAGAGGGCCACGCAAGACACTGGACCACAGGCCCCTCCCTGGCCCTGCTCCCACCCAGCTGTTTTGTTCAGACCAAAATAGGTGCAGAATCCCCACCGCCATGGAAGAAGAGCAGAAAAGGGCAACTGGAACGATAAAAGGGTTGGAACGCTTTCCCTATGAAGAAAGGTTGAAGCTCTTGGGGCTCTTTAGCGCTTGGAGGAACGACGGCTGAGGGGGGGACATGATCAAGGTACAGCAGGTAGAGAAAGAGGCACTTTTCTCCCTTTCTCACAATACAAGAACTCCTTGTGGGCACTCCATGAAATTGCTGAGCAGTCGGGTTAGAACGGATAAAAGGAAGTCCTTCTTCACCCAAAGAGTGATTCACACGTGGAATTCACTGCCCCAGGAGGTGGTGGCAGCTACAAGATCCTGTTGTGACACTCAACGCACTACGGCCCCCAGACTCTACGCTGGTGGAAGGCACAGGGCCCACCCTGGGAGGAGGCACACACACACACACACACCCCGCAAATCACAACCGCATTGACTCAGCGCTGATAACGCTGCAGCCTTTGGACATGTTTTAAATATTTCTGATTCACAGATTTGGAAAACAAAATTAGCAAACTTAGCAACACCAGGGGAAGGCCTCAGCCTCTGCCCTGTTGGTTGGCCCTCCAGAGGAACTGGAAGGCCAGTGTGTGAGACAGGATGCTGGTCTAGAGGGACCCTCCCTGGTCTGACCCAGCAGGGCTCTTCTGATGTTCTTACCAGGGGAAGGCCTCAGCCTCTCTGCCCTGCTGTTGGCCGTCTTGAGGAACTGGCTGGCCCCTATGTGGGACAGAATGCTGGACTAGATGGATGCTCACTGGCCTGATCCAGCAGGGCTCTTCTAAGGTTCTTTTCAGGGGAAGGCCTCGGCCTCCATGCCCTGTTGGTTGGCCCTCCAGAGGAACTGGATGGCCAGTGTGTGAGACAGGATGCTGGTCTAGAGGGACCCTCACTGGCCTGACCCAGCAGGGCTCTTCTGGTGTTCCTCTCAGGGGAAGGCCTCGGCCTCTCTGCCCTGTTGCTGGCCCTCCAGAGGAACTGGCTGGCCCCTGTGTGAGACGGGATGCTGGACTAGAGGGACCCTCACTGGCCTGACCCAGCAGGGCTCTTCTCAGGTTCTTCTCAGGGGAAGGCCTCGGCCTCTCTGCCCTGTTGCTGGCCCTCCAGAGGAACTGGCTGGCCCCTGTCTGAGACGGGATGCTGGACTAGAGGGACCCTCACTGGCCTGACCCAGCAGGGCTCTTCTGAGGTTCTTCTCAGGGGAAGGCCTCGGCCTCTCTGCCCTGTTGCTGGCCCTCCAGAGGAACTGGCTGGCCCCTGTCTGAGACGGGATGCTGGACTAGAGGGACCCTCACTGGCCTGACCCAGCAGGGCTCTTCTGAGGTTCTTCTCAGGGGAAGGCCTCGGCCTCTCTGCCCTGTTGCTGGCCCTCCAGAGGAACTGGCTGGCCACTGTGTGAGACAGAAGGCTGGTCTAGATGGACCCTCAGTGGTCTGATCCAGCAGGGCTCCTCTAATGTTCTCCTCAGGGGAAGGCCTCGGCCTCTCTGCGCTGTTGCTGGCCCTCCAGAGGAACTGGCTGGCTACTATGTGAGACAGGATGCTGGTCTAGAGGGACCCTCCCTGGTCTGACCCAGCAGGGCTCTTCTGAGGTTCTTCTCAGGGGAAGGCCTCGGCCTCTCTGCCCTGTTGCTGGCCCTCCAGAGGGACTGGCTGGCCCCTGTGTGAGACAGAATGATGGACTGGATGGACCCTCACTGGTCTGACCCAGCAGGGCTCTTCTGGTGTTCCTCTCAGGGGAAGGCCTCGGCCTCTCTGCCCTGTTGCTGGCCCTCCAGAGGAACTGGCTGGCTACTATGTGAGACAGGATGCTGGTCTAGAGGGACCCACCTGGTCTGACCCAGCAGGGCTCTTCTGATGTTCTTACCAGGGGAAGGCCTCAGCCTCTCTGCCCTGCTGTTGGCCGTCTTGAGGAACTGGCTGGCCCCTATGTGGGACAGAATGCTGGACTAGATGGATGCTCACTGGCCTGATCCAGCAGGGCTCTTCTAAGGTTCTTTTCAGGGGAAGGTCTCGGCCTCCATGCCCTGTTGGTTGGCCCTCCAGAGGAACTGGCTGGCCACTGGGTGAGACGGGATGCTGGACTAGAGGGACTCTCACTGGTCTGACCCAGCAGGGTTCTTCTGATGTTCTTATCAGGGGAAGGCCTCTGCCTCTCTGCCCTGTTGTTGGCCCTCCAGAAAAACTAGCTGGCCACTGTGTGAGATGGGATGCTGGACTAGATGGACCCTCCCTGGTCTGATCCAGCAGGGCTCTTCTGGGGTTCTTATCAGGGAAAGGCCTCAGCCTGTATGCCCTGTTGCTGGCCCTCCAGAGGAACTGGCTGGCCACTATGTGAGACGGGATGCTGGACTAGATGGACCCTCTCTGGTCTGATCCAGCATGGATCTTCTGGGGTTCTTATCAGGGAAAGGCCTCAGCCTCTCTGCCCTGTTGCTGGCCCTCCAGAGGAACTGGCTGGCCACTATGTGAGACGGGATGCTGGACTAGAGGGACCCTCACTGGTCTGATCCAGCAGGGCTCTTCTGATGTTCTTGTCAGGAGAAGGCCTCGGCCTCTCAGCCCTGTTGCTGGCCCTTGTGTGAGATGGGATGCTGGACTAGATGGACCCTCACTGGCCTGATCCAGCAGGGCTCTTCTGGTGTTCTTAACATTAATGGAAATCCATGGATGAGCCCAGGGCTAAATGGAAGCTTTTGCAAGAAGCCCCCCCCCCCCCATATCTGTCTCCAGGAAGCCGTTTCCAAGGGCAGCCGTCTGGGTCTGCAGTAGAACCACCAGATTCGGATCCAGGAGTACCTGAGAGACCTACACGATTTTCAGGAGAACAAAGTCTGATCCCAGGGGCACCTTAAAGACCCACAAAGGGCATGCACACAAAAGCTTACACCATGAATAAAACTTTGTTGGTCTTAAAGGTGCCCCTGGTTCTGCTGATTTAGACCCACACAGCCGTCCACCTGAAGATTTTCGGGGTATGCCTGAGCTTTGACTCTCGAAATCTCCTTCCCCGAAAACCTTGTTGGTCTCCAAGGTGCTCGTGGACTCGAATCTGGCTGTTCCACAAGCATGGAGTCGCAGCCCAGCCCCAACCCAGCCCCCCCCCCCCCAGGCCAAGATGAAACCAGAGAAGGGAGCCTGCAGCAAAGCCTTAGGAATACCGCAGTTCACCACCAGAGGGCAGCCCACCCTCCTGACAGCCCCAAAGCAGAGACAGGCAGGCCAATGGCAGGGGGTGGGGGGACCCAGGTTGTGAGAATTAATCATGCAAGGAGATCCAGCTGGCCCTTCAGCTGCCATGCCAGAGGTCTGCACACAACCTCTTTCCCAAAGGCGGCACACTTTCGGTCCGCAGTGGGAAAAACAAAACAACTCCGGGTCCGCACAAAGCTCCTGCCTGGTCACGATCCAGGACACCGCCCCCCCCCCCCCAGCCATTCCACTGGAATCAGTGCAGACGCAAAAGAGCTCTGTGTCCCCCAGAGGGCCCCTTTCCTGAGTTTTCTGCTAGACCAGGGGTGGGCAAACTGCGGCTCGGGAGCCGCATGCGGCTCTTTCACATATATTATGTGGCTCCTGGCAGGGCGGCTGGGGAAGCTAAATATGATTAAGCAAACAAATATCATTGGACAAATTAATATCATTATCAATATCCCTTTTTATCCCTTTTGTTATTATTTTTAGCAGTCTTATTTAACGTTAATAAAAAGCAAATTTGCTTATTTTCCAATAAAAGCAGATAATATTTGTTTATGTCTTGTGGTTCTCAAACATCTGATGTTTATTCTATGCGGCTCTTATGTTAAGCAAGTTTGGCCACCCCTGTTCCAGGTGGCTCTGACGCTGAGCGAGTCTGCCCACCCCTGTGCTAGGTGTATTATGATGATGATGATGTCTTTCATGCTTCCACTTTTATGAGGTAATGTGAGGCGAATTTGACATTTCATGAGACGTGGGTTATAGACCTTGCAGATCAATATATAATGGCGTGTGGGTGTCTTCCCACCGTGAGATGACCGGTAACCACATGGAGCCACTGTTGTTTGTGTAAAACCAAAACAATTAAAAAAAAAAAGATTAGCCAAGGACACTTACTGATGAATAAAGAGATCCATCTATTTCTGTGCCAGGCGGCCTATACGCATACTGCACAGTGGTGCTCACGCAGCGCCTCAGGAGCCACCTGTGTGTCTCTGATGCGCCACCTGCGTCTCTTCTGAGCGCTGCTTCCCCAGCAACCCCACGTTCTAGAGATGCGAGGGAGGCCATGGCCCGGCGGGACTGGTGGGTGGCTGGCAGGTAGTCTCCGCCGTGAAACAGGTGCTGCCAGAAGGGCTTCTACAGCTTCCCCTTGCCCATCCCAGCGGGTGGGGGGCTGTCGAAAAGAGAGAGGTTGGCTCCAGGGGAGATGGAGCCGAAGGAGCATCAGGGCAGCCGGAGACCGCGTGGAAGAAGCACTGCCAAGACGCCCCCCCACCCGGAAAAAGAGCAGTGGGGTGGGGGTGGGGTTTTTACACCCCCCTCTTAAGGGCTAGCTGCCTGGGCACCCCCCCCCCCGCACACTGCACAGCTGTAGGTCCCTCCCCCCACTCCAGAGGCAGCTAAGGCTCCGCAGCCTCACACGCCCAGAGGGATGCTGGCTACTGAAAAGGTCACAATTATATCTTCAGCGTTGGTTATATATTGTATATTATTACATATTACAAGAAGCGGGGACCCATGATACTTGTGGGGGGGGGGGGAGAGAAGGAGCTCCATGTTGAGGAGGAGGAAGCACCTGCAGGTGAGCCTTGTCCCCTGCCCACCCCAGCACCGACAGCAAGGCCCGGGCCCACCAATCCTTCTCTCCCCCCCCCCATCCAGGGACACTGGCAGTGAGGCCTGAGCAGCTCTCAGTTGCTGGGCCCACCGATCTCCCCCCTACCCTGGCACCAGCAACAAGCCCTCAGCGGCTCCCAGCCATCGACCCGCTGCAGTTCCCAGAGCGTTCTCTGCGCATGCACAGGGAATGCTCTTTCACTTTTGGGGGGATTTAAATATCCCCCATATAGTTTATGTTTTAAGTTTTCAGATTTTTCTGCACACCTGGGGAGTGCCCCAAGTGTGCAGGAAAATCTCTCTGCCCCCCAAGTGCCCCCGATATGCGGATTTAGATATCTGCACGCACAGGGGACTCTTGGCTATTAATAAATAGATTATATATAATATTATATATACATAATATTATACATATTATATACAAAATTATATATTATGTGATACTAGTTCTCTGTTTAATGGTAGTTGTATGTGTGTGGAGCGGTGAGCACACAGCAGCCACGTGGCCCTTGGCGACGCTTCTCTCTCTGCGAGCTGCAGACACGCAACATGAGAACGAGCTCTGACCGAGGGACGAAACCCCCCCCCCCACACACATCTTTGTGACTGATCAGGAAACAAAACCCCAGAATGTTCCGATTTTTAGAACATCACTTTTGAGGAAGACAAGGGTTCCATATTTATGAAACATTTGGCCTAATGGTGCTCTCTGTCATAGTCAGATAACAAAATCCCCCCACCACAGTAAGAGCATAAAAGGCAGTGTACCAGATCAGCTCAGCGGCCCATGTAGTCCAGCATCTGCGTCCCACAGAGCCCAACCAGATGCCCTGGGAGGCCTATCACCAAGGCAACCAGGCCAAACCCTTCCCCTCCTGTGTCCGCCTAGCAAAATGTATTCAGAGGTACACTGTCTCTGAACATGGAGGTTCCATTTAGCCATCATGAGTTTATCTGAAGGCAGCCAGTAGAGGAAGCAGGCTCCTGGAGAGAGGGGGTGGCAACCAAGGCTACTCACCGAGGCCACTGCTGCAGAGGCAGGCGTGTGTCCGGGGCGGGGGCTTGGCCTGGTGGCTCTCCAGGATCTGCTGGACCAGCTGCTCAATGGAGAACTCCGCAGTGCCGTTCCCGTTGCTGCTGCAGGTCCACTTGATGCCGTGGACTGTGGGGGAGACGGAAAGCGGCCACGGCCGGAGGGTGTGCATGAGCCGGGGCCCAGCCAGCCCACCTGCTGCACTTCCCCCCCCCCCCCCACACACACACACATGCACTCATACTCTTTTGCACGGGCCCTGGGAGTGCCAACTCCTGCTTGGGAAACACCTGGCAATTCGGGGGGGGGGGGGGAGGGGAGCCTGGGGAGGGGAAGATCTGAGCAGGAGAGAGACCTCAGCCGGGCACAGTGCCAGACAGCCCACCCTCCAAAGCAGCCATTTCCTCCAGGGGAGCAGGTCTCTGTTGTCTGGAGCTCACCTGTAATTCTAGGAGATCTCCAGCCCCCCCTCCCCCCCCCGGGAGGTTGGCAGCCTGCCCCCGTGTGGCAAAGGGGCTTCTGAGTGGCAGCCCTCCCTACACTTCCCCTGCCCCAGTCCCCTTGGCAGCCATTCCCACCCCCCACCCCCGGGCTACTTTTTCAGGGGTTTAGAAAGTGGATATATTCTGATCTATCACTACATCAATATGCCAACTGCCAATTTAAGACCAAATCCTGAAGCAGCCCCGGGGGTGGGGGTGGGGGTGGGGCTGCCCCGGGGTCTCCTCCAGCAGGGAAAATGGCTGCTGTGTAGGCAGGAGTGGGGAAACCCAGATGTTCTTGTCCACGCGGCAGCCGGCCTGGCCAGGGCCTGATCTTCCTCAAAGCAGTGAAGCGAAGCAGGTTTGGAAAAGATCACAAGGAAATCAAGGGAAACCTGGATGGTGCCCAACTATGGGGAGGAAGGGAAGAAACCCATTTCCCCCAAGCATTGGGCCCCCCGGTGGCGGGGGGGGGGCGGGGCGGGGGGGGGGAGAGAACAGCCACCCATGAAGGAGGAGTTCTGCAATGGAAGCCTGGTAAGAGAGGGGAACTGTCTCAAGGAATTCCCAGCAGCCCCAGAGAACTATAATTCCCAGGGTTCTTTGCACGAAGCTTTGCCAGAACCCTCAGCTTCAGCATGCCCTGAAGAACAACAGAGAGCAATAGTCTCCAAGGGACGACTCTGCCATCTGTCCCCTCCGCCAGACTCCTACCATAGACCAAGAACAGCTCAGACAGGTCAAGCGAAAGCCTGCCATTTTGCTCCAGGAGTCGCTGGGCAGACACCCCTGGGGGACTCACTGGCAGGGAAGGATGACGGCCCCATGGCGCATGTCAGTCTTACTGGCCCCTCAGAGGTGGGCTGCTTTTGACTGTGGGTGTCCTAGTGGGTGTCCTGGGCCACCAGCTATCCGCAGACTTATCCACCATAAACTTATCCCCAGAATTTGGATAATGAGGTCCTCTGTTTTGCTAATATCCAGTGGCAATGAGTTCCATGCGTCTCCCTCACTAAAGAAAGGCAGCTCTCCTGCAGCTGCACCTCACTGCACAGCAACCTCTCCTGGACTCTCCCTCCCCAGCCTGTCCCTCCAGAGACCTCCCCCGCCACCTCTCAGGATGCAAAACTCCCCCCCCCCCCCGCCCTCCCCCTGTCTCTCACACATGGGTTTCAGCTGCCCGACCAGCTCTTCTTTCGACCACTTCAGCCACTCCTTCCGGTCGCTGTTGATGGAGCACAGGACCGGGCCGCAGATCTTCCCGCAGTCCTCGATGGCTGGGACATTCAGATAGTGCACCAGCACAATGTCCGGATTCTGAGGGGGAAGAGAGAGAAGCCCAGCTGGGGAAGGGGGAAGGGGGAAGCAGAAGCTGCCCGGACAGAGGGGCTGGGGGCTCACGGCCTCTGGGAAGGCAAACGCTCCCACTGGGCCGCCCTTATTCCCACAACCCCTCCACCAGAGAGCCCAGCTATCCCAGCCCCAGCAGTGGTCTCCTCCGCACAGGAGGGAGAACCAAGGGGACCCTGTCCGGCACCGTCTCTCCTGCTGTGGCCAGCCACGGCACTGGCCTCTTGCGGCATGGTCTCCTTGGGCAACCGCTGAAGGCTGTTGGGAGGCTGCAGCTAGTGCAGAATGTGACCCCAATCCTACAGCGACTGTGCTGGCTTCCCCACTCCCAAGCCCAGTTCACGGTGTTGGGGTTTGTCCCTGAAAGCCCTACATGGTTTGGGACTGGGGTCATCTGAAGGAGCGTCTCCTCTTCCCAGACGCTCCTGCCCAGCGATTCGGCTTGCAGGGAGAGGCCCTCCTGACTGCCCCATTGACCCTGGAAGCTCGTTTGGTGGGCACGCAAGAGAGGGCCTTTCCGGGGACAGCCCCACAATGATGACACAGCCTCCCCAGGGAGGTCCACCTGACACTCTCACGGCCACTCTTTAGGAGGCAGCTGAAGGCGGTTTTATTTAGGACTGCACTCAGTTACAGTTTCTCTGCCTCTCCGCAGTTTTAAATTACAGGTTTTAACTTGTGGTTTTAATGTGTTTTATTATTATTTACATTGCAAGCCACCTTGAGTTCCTATAAACCAGAAAGGCGGCTAATAGATGTTTTCTATACATAAATCAATAAAGCCAGCCCCCCCCCCTCCCCCGGAAGCTCCTGAGCTGGGCACAAAGGCCCCACTGTCCCTCCCCCTCTGCAACTGCTAATGGGAAGGACACTGCCTCTGAACATGGAAGCTCCATTGAGTCAACTTATTGTTGGCCAGGGTACCTACTGGGAGCCCTCTCTTGCACAGACCAGCTGTTCACCCCTGGCCCTTCTGAGCCCCCCACCCCCCGCCCTTTGGAGGCACAGTGGGGGGGGGGTGGACCCAGATGCCTTGCAAGACATTGGGCAGACGCCGCCTCCTCGGAGGTGTTAGGCAAGCCCACCCCGCCCTCTTGTGACCCGAACCGTGGCTGCAATCCTGGCTGCAGTTCTAATCCTGCCACTGCTATTTTTATGGCTCCAAGGCGGGGCCCATTTCCTGCCTTCCCAGGACTTTTATCCTTGGCTCAGTCATCTGCTGGGGAGGGCGGCTCGGTTCAAAAAAGGCAGGTAGGTAGGCAGGTGCCCAAAATAAATGGAGAAATGGGGGTGGCTGTGGATTCCGTTGCTACTGTCAGACCCCATCATGATCCATCTGTGTAGAGGAACACACAAGCTAACCAAATTAAATGGCCAGAAAACAAAGGGAACGGCTCAGGGAGCAAAATACGGCGGCTGGACCCTGCCTGCCCAGCCGAAGCCTAGCAGCACCTTTCCCGTCCCCCAGGGTCCGTGAGGCTCCAGAGACCCAAAGCAAGAGGCGCGCCCCGGGCTCCCTCCCCGGAGCCCAGGGTGGGCCTCCCTTCCCCCGCCAGCCATTCGCCATTGAGCCGAGTCCCTTCATGGAACCAGGTGCTGCAACGGCAGCGGGCTGAACCGTCCGTGGATGGGTCTCCTTGGCCAACCAACGTATGCCGCGTGACGAGAGAGAGAGGGAGAGAGGGAGAAATGCTTCCTCTCCGGCCGCCATCTCTGGGCTGTGCCCCATTTCAGAAACCCCTCTCCTGCCCCCGCCACCGGGACTGTTTACTGACCCCCAAAGCCCCCCCCCCCCGGTCTTTAGCCTCTCTCTGCAGGGAAGGTGTTCCAGCCATGGGGGGGGGGTGTCACTCCAGTGGCGTTTCTTAGCCTTCCCCCTATGATCAAAGCACCCGGTCCCATCAGTCCAGCCAGTCAGTTTGGGCGCTGGCATCGCTAACGGTTTGGGGTTCAGTCCTCGTAAACAACAGTGCCCGGGGGTGGGCCGGGACTCTCGGGACCTGACAGGAAGAGCACAGCTGAGGTTTTCCTGGTTGCAATTATGGAAAGCTCTTTCAGCACCACAGTGTGTGTGTGTGGGGGGGTTTCTCTCCTACTTTATCCCCAAGGAGAGGAGGAAAAGGGCAGCTACCGCTGGCCCCGGCAGAGGTCCCCTTGGGGAAACTGGGACTCCTGCCTCAGAGGGCCGGGGCTCAATCCCCCTCCCCCGACTTACCTCCAGGGTCACCCCCCCTCCCATTTCCAGACAGGTACCTGCAGCAGCCAGTAGCAGCGCCGGTGGAATGTTGGGACGATGGCCGAATGGACGTAGCAGCCGTAGAGACACTGGCGGGGGGGGGGGGGAGAGGACATTTGGTTGGAGCTGCTCCAGGAGGCAACGGACCCTCCCACCTCCTCTCCATAGCTAGCCCCCTGCAGGAACCCCCCAGCCCTGTTTCTCTCTTACGTGGCTGACTGCCCCAGGTCTCCCCATCAGGGGCTTTCTCGAAAGCCCAGGCCTCTGCAGCCCACTCCCTTTCACCCGGACGCCCAACGCTTCTCTCCCGCCGGGTCTTGCCTTTCTGCCGCTTCTCACCCGCTACCCCCGGGGGCCTGCGGCCCTCTCCGACCCTCACCTCGACCCCTTTCACTTTCAGCTTCATGTGGTCCTCACGGGTGGTCTTCCCATCCTTGCGCTTCTTCCAGCAATAGCCGTCCTTGCGGTATTTCACCTTCTTGCGGTTGTACAGGATGATGGATCCATTCTGAGGCCTGCCAGAGAGGAGGTGCAGGGTCAGGCACCCAGGGATCTTCCAGCAGGGTGGGCGTCTGAAATGCTTTTAGAAACCGGCTTCCAAAGAAGCCTGGGGCTCTCTGGAACAAAACAGATGCCGACTCCACCAGGAGGCCAAGCTGTGCTGGGGGCACCGGGCCTCACTGCCAGGTGGGCCTTGAAAGCTTTGGCTGATGATTTTGCCAACATTTCATGCTGCTTTTAATGCCCTGGCTGATTTCTATGGCTTCTTTTATAATGCATAATTTATATTGGGGTTTTTATGATTCAGTGGCCTTGTCTTACTTTGCGAGGGGCCACCCACCTGCCTCAGCAGAAAGACAGCATAGCCAGAGAAACACCATTTTCGGGAAGAGGGCGTGGGGAGGGCCCCAGCTACTCCCACTTGAGCCAGTCTGAGGCTGCCACGACTTCCTGGCCTGTGGATCTCAGCAACGTGTGGGGGGGGGGGTCAGGGGACAAAATCGTCTTTTCAGAGGGAAGGGGAGGCCGAAGAGCCGGATGTTAAGTCCACAGTCACCATACAAGTCCCTGGCTGCTTCCACACTGCTTCTAACTGGAGCAAGGTTCTCAGCAGCATACCGACAGCATCCTCTAATCGGCCCCTTTCATGTATCCCTCTGCCTTGCAGTGGTCTTTTCCCAAACTGGTTTGGGATAGTATTTTTTGGAACGATGGCAGTCAAGGTGTCTTTGGATGCAGTCCGGACAGGAAAGTGTGCGCTTCTGCAGGCCCTGCCCACACTGGCGCCATTTTCCTTGCCTCCACCCCACCCAGCCATCATTTCCCCCTGTGACCACCACCACAGCAGGATTTTTCCAATCTTTTCAGCCACCAACAATTGCTGTAACGTCATAATACTACAACTACCTATCTACTGCACCCTCCAAATCCCCAGCTTCCTTTTTTAAAAGTCTCTAACCCTTTACTAAAAAGAGGAAAGGACTAAGTAAAGTGTCTAATTGCTGGCGCTGTAACTTACAAGATGCGTCTCTTAAACTTATACTTCGGGCCTGTCCAGTTATTCAGGCTTTTGGGGCAGAAGGAATTACTCATACCAATTTTGTATTAGAATCTTCACTGATCTTTGGGGATTCTGATGTACTTTTAAATTATTTGCTCGTCTCCTGGAGGCGAACTGATAGCCAATGAAAATGGACCCTCCGTGTCCTTGCGACAGCTAAGAGACTCACATTATCACACTGGATATTTCATGTATGGCATACAGATGACAACTGCACAGGTACATATTTTCAGATATTTGGAAACCTTTTATAGAGGCTCATCTGTAGACCTGCCACCAGTGTTGTTACATTTTGTCTCTAATCCTTTCATTTCCAGAGATATTCCTTTCCCCTTACGTCTCTGCAACAAAAAGGGCTAGAGACTTACTTTTTGAAAAAATGACAGCTGGTAATGCTAGTGAGCAGTTTGTTATAATGTGATAATGCTATAGCAATACTTCAGCTGCTGGGTTGTTGTTTTTTTAAGTCCTTCATTGTAGTATGCAGGGTAGTCAGGAATGGCAGCAAGGAAAGTGACGGGAAAAGAGTTGTGTGAGGAAGGGGCTCTCTGGCCGCCGCAAATGCCTCTGCAGTGGGCGATGCACAGGGAACCGTCACACCCAAGCCCCAGGGAAGGGCACCTGCCCCCCCACCCCCACTTTCCATCTTCAGGAGGCAGTGAAAAATGGTTCTATTTAGTACTAATATTAAGTTAGTAGGTATCCTATCTACGTGCTGACGTAAATTGTTTGGATTACGCTATGTTCATGAATATGTTCAACGTTATATTTATTTTTTAAAAAGGAGGGGGGCTGCATTTGATTAAGGTTGCTAGCAGTCCTGCCAGCCTAGCAGTTTGAAAGTAAGAAACTGCAAGTAGATAAATAGGTACCACTTTGGTGGGAAGGTAACAGCATTCCGTGTGCCTCAGCGTTTCGTCATGCCAGCCACATGACCACGGAAATGTCTTCGGACAGCGCTGGCTCTTCGGCTTGGAAATGGAGATGAGCACCGCCCCCTAAAGTCGGATTTGACTGGCTTTTGAGCAAGGGAAACCTTTATCTTTACTTTGCCTTACTAGCAGTCCTGGATTGTGGGTTTTTTAAATTTAGGTTTTCAGGTATTCTGTTTATGTATTTTGTCTATGTTGTAAGTCGCCTTGTGCTCCATAAGGAAAGAAGTCAGCTAATAGATGTTTCAAATAAATGAATAAATAAAATTGAAACAGGTAAGGGGGTTTCTTGCTGGTATCAGCCCCCCCCCAACCAACCCACAAAGATTCAGCCTTTGCACCAAATCCTTTCTAAAATGTTTTCATGCCCCATTGAAAGTCCCCTAAGTGGGGGAGCGCCAGAATTCCTCCTTGCCTGGTCTTGGGGGAGCAGGAGAGCCATTCTTCGTGCTTCTCAAAGGTGATCAAATAGGAGGCGATCTCCTGGAGGGACAGAGAGAGGGTAGGAAAATCAGAAAAGCGCCCCGACTCCTCCCACAGTCATCCCTCAGGGAAATGTGGGAAGCCGCCTTGGCATCCCAGAGTCACGAGGACTATGTCGGAAGGGCCAGGAAGACAGACAGTCCAGGCCACTGGCCAACAGCAGGCACGTTCGGGTGGAGAAGAATCTGGCCGCTCCAGCTGACATCCCCACCCAATCCAGGACGCCAGGGCCTTGCTAAACAAGAGGTGGGCAGGGGCCCCCCACAAGCGATCCCCAGAGTCTCCAGTCCTCGAACACATAAAGCTGCCTTAGTCTGAATCAGGCCCCCCCACCATGGTCCATCGAGGCCAGTATTGCCCACTCTGAGGGGCAGTGGTGCTCCAGGGTCTCAGGCAGAGGTCTTTCCCATCACTTCCTGCCTGATCCTTTTAGGTGGAGATGCTGCCGGGAATTGAACCTGGGACCTTCTGCATGACAAGCAGATGCTCTGCCACTGAGCCACACAGCCCCTCATTTATCTGACCTGGTAGAATGGCCTCCCAATTCAAAGTAGCGCCACCAAAGTAGCTGCAAGGGGTCAAAAAGGGTCACAGCGGACGCAAGAAGATGTAAAAATAAAGACAAAGATTTTATCCAACTCTTGTTTTCAAGTTCTTTGCACGAATACTGTGGCACTTTGAATCTGCAAAGGGTTTTGGTGATTTGGGTGTGTTTGCCACAAAGGCTGAGCGGGAACAATGTTAAAAATAGATCCATTTATTGTACAGGGCACTTCGAATACAAGTTAAAAACACAGGCCTTGAATTTAGCCTCTAGACCGAAAGTCACTGGACTAAGTAGTCCTCATTAAATAATACAAATAACTACCTACAGTCACAAGAAACAGGACCAGACACATTTCGGCCCAATGGGCCTTCTTCAGTGGGTCACTGATACATAGACACATGTGCACATCAAGGCAAGAACATTGTTGGTATAATAAGAGCCAAAACAGGTGTTGACTGGTTCTGGCACATTTTATGTTGTGTGGCCAATGGTGCCGTTATCAGGATGATGGACCTTGTTCCGTGATTTCCATGCTCACACATAAAAATGGATGGTCGTGAATGATATCTAATTTTGGCAGTTTGTTCCTTGGTGGTGTGTATGTATACATCAGGTGCTCTGCACATGTTCAGAAGCAGGTGGCTGTACTCATGCATCATATGCTCTAGGCTGCACCCACGGTGGAAAACACTGGGTGACCCCTTGCCACCAGCAGAGCGCAACGTGGTCTCTTGTGTCCCCCCCCCCCATGTGGATGTCTCCAAATTCCTCCCATCTGCTGATCAAGGGCAGTGATTCCAGGAGGAGGACAGCTTCCCCCCCCACGCACCCCCCCCCCACAGCCCCAGCCCTCGTGACCCACCTCATTGGTGTTCCATCGCAGCCGCTCCGTGGGCAGAGCTGGGCACTTGGGCACACAATCCACCAGCTTCTTGGGCAGGAAAACCTTCAAGTGGAGGCTGTTCTCTGGAAGGAGGAGAGACAGGTGGAGAGTGAGAGGGGGTGGAAGGCAGGAACCCACCCTGGGCTCTCTGGGAAAGGCTGGGGGGGGGGGTTTGGCAGCAACCCCTGCCTTTCAGAGTTTAGTCCAAAGGCCAGCAAGGGAGAGGAGCCAGCGGCTCTCCAGAGTCTCTGGCTGAGATCCTTCAGATCACCAGCTGCTAGGGCTGCCAAGTCCCCGGATCGGGCGGGGGAAACACTGATTTTTAGTCCTTCCTCCCGCTTTTCCAAAGTTGGCCACCGGGGGGACAAAATGGCTGCCTTAAAAGGGAAATGTCTGCAGAGAGCCTGCCCTGCAGTAAAAAGCCTCGCCAGACATTTCCCCTTTAAGAAGTCAGCAAGAGAGCTTCCACAGCAAGAGAGGTCCGCCCAGAGGGACTGAAGGAGCTGCTTTTGCATGTGGCTGGCAAGGTAAGTTTCTCTTCCAGCTCTTTTCATTCTCTCTCCCTTTCTTTTTTCTGTCTGTCTGTCTGTCTCTCTCTCTGTCCCCATCCAGCAGAGGTCTATCAGTGGCTATTATAGCCACAAGGTCTAAATGGAAGTAAGTGCCTCTGCCAGTTTTTTTTCCCTTCTCTCTCTCCCTCTTTCTTTTTTCTGTCTGTCTGTCTCTCTCTCTCTGTCCCCATCCAGCAGAGGTCTATCAGTGGCTATTATGAGCCACAAGGTCTAAATGGAACCCTTTGTCTGGGGCAGTGATGCTCTGCATTCTTGGTGCTTGGGGGGCAACAGTGGGAGGGCTTCTGGAGTTCTGGCCCCGCTGCTGGACCTCCTGAGGGCACCTGGTATTTTTGGGCACTGTTGTGACACAGAGTGTTGTACTGGATGGGCTGTACTGGATGGGCTGATCCACTGTGGCTTCTCTCCTGTTCTTTTGATATGAAAATCATATTTAGCACTTGTGTAGCACTTAGTGCTTCATATTCTGCCGAGATGAGGAAGGATTCAGTAGGGCCGTTGCTCAGTGATAGAGCATCTGCTTGACATGCAGGAGGTATCAGCCTCTTCAGCTAAAAAAGGATCAGGTAATAGGTGACATTAAAGATCTCAGCCTGAGACCCTGGAGAGCCACTACCAGTCTGAGTAGTCAATACTGACCTTGATGGACCAATGGCCTGATTCAGTATTAGGAAACTTCATGAGTTCATGTGTCAGCATGTGGAAGCAACATCACAGGATGTGACATCACAAAATGATGTCACTTCCTTTCTCCTGGCTCCACCCCCAAAGTCTCCTGGCTCCACCCCCAAAGTCCCCAGATATTTCCCAAGTTGGACTTGGCAGCCCTACCAGCTGCCCGGGGCCTTCTAACTGGAGATGCCGGGGAGACCGAACCTGCGACCTTCTGCCTGCAAAGCAGAGGCTCCACCCAGTCCGGCCTTGTCTCCTCTGCCTGGCAGTGGCTCTCCAAAATGCTGGGCACATGGAGGCCCACCCCAGCAACAAACTTCCAGTGGACACACCAAGACCTGAACCCAGGACACTTCTGCAGGCAAAAATGAACCTCTCCCATAGAGGCCTGACAAACCTTCACCCCTTTGCCCCCTGCCACTTCCCCAGCCCAAGTCTCCTGGTTGGTATTAGCGTCAAGGGGTGGGGGGCCTGCCTCTTTCCCCCAGGGACAAAAGAGGGGCAATTGAAACATGGAAAACAGTGCAGAGATAAAAGGGTTAACACCCCTCCCCGCCCCATCTTCATAGCAGCCCCCCCCAGCTGCAGCTGCAGGACTTGCTGGGTGTGTGTGTGTGTGTGGGGGGGTGTCTCACAAGTTCCATCTCCTTTGAGTCCCCCCCCATCTCCCCCTGCTGCAGGATGCTGTTCTGAAATGCTGAGGGGGTGGGGTGGAACGCACCACCCTAGACTGCTGGCGGGGGAGGGGGACCAACTCTGGCACCCTTCCCCCATGTGGAAATGCTGACAACCCCCCCAGTGAAGAAACCTAGCTGATCAGGGAGGGGCTCGAGTCCAGCCCTTTCTTCTTATAAGTAAATATACAAATCTTTATTTCATTCAAATCCTGTCTTTCTCCCCATCATAACTCAAAGTACCTTGCATGCTTTCCTCTTCTCCATTTTATTACCACAACAACCCTGTGCAGTAGGCTAGGCAGAAAAGTGTGTGACCGGTCCAAGGTTGCCTTGACACAGTTGGGATCTGAACGCAGGCCTCTCAAAGCCTCGTCCGGCACTCCAAGCACTGTGCCACACTCATGGTCTTCTATGCAGAAAGTGTCTTGCTTTTAAGCATGGGGTGGGGGACGCATTGGAAAATTAGTATTTATTGAAGACGTTTACATTCTGGATGCCTCCCCTTCCAGAGCTCGAGGCAGCTGATCTGCTTGACTGGCGTCCAGAAGCCCCGCCGAGACCAGCCAGATTTCCGGGGTGCGCGCTTTCGAGAGGCAAAGCCTCCTTCCTCAGATACAAGCCGGAATGGAGATCCCTGAGCCCTTCTATGTCCCAGGGTGAAGGGGGGAGGGCACCTAACCTGACCCCCACCCTCACTGCAAAGCGGGGCAGCCTCTCAACTGCATCTTGACCTCCACCAAGCCTCTTTGGACCTCTGTAGAATGGCACCGATTCACTGGGTTTGTCCTAGGAACTCCTGCATGGTGCTCTTGGCCAGACAGGCCCTCAAAGCGACACACAAGGGGAAATGGGGAACCCGCAGTGAGCAAACTGTCGAGCGCATCCGATGGCTAGAACCCCAAGGAGCAGCGGATTAAACAAAACGAACATCCAGCAGGCCGGCAATTCCGCTCCCTGCACACACTGGCCAAGTTCTAGTAACAAACAAAATGGCCCGGAAAAGCCGTTTTGCATACAGCGCCTTCCCAGCCAATATCCACGGAGTACCACAGCAGGCATCCCTGGGGCCTGGGCACCACTGCTGAGTTGGCCCCCGCCCCATCCCTAAAGGGGTCCTGCTGGCACAACCACCAGCAACGGCCTTCCCCTCTGCTCTAAAGGAACAAGGGTCCGGGGGCAGCCTCCTCCTCACAGCAGCTTCTGCAGACCGGAGACTCTAATGACTGACAGGTGGGCGGGCGGGTGGGGCTGTCTCTGCAGCTTCTTGGCATGCAGAAGGTCCCCAGTTCCATCCCTGGCAGTGCCAGTCCAAAGGCCCAGGGGACAGACCTCGACCTGAGACCTGGAGAGCCGCTGCCAGGCAGAGTTCCCTGGCCCTGGGCGGCGAGGGGGGGGGGGGGGATGACAACCATCAGCTGTGTGGTTTAGGCCAGACAGAGCGCCTAGGACTCCCGTGTTCAGTGTGCTGTAGTGACTGCAGTATCAGACTAGATTCTGGGAGGCCCGAGTTCGAATTTCCAGTTCTGCTTTGGAAGTTGGCTGGGTGACTCTGGGCCAGTCACACACTCTCAGCCTACCCTACCTCACAGGGTTGTTGTGAGGATAAAATGGAAGATAAGAGAATGATGTCAGCTGCTCTAGGTTCCCACTGGGGAGAAAGGGGGGGGGGGTTTACAAATGAAGCAACTAAAAAAAATTAAAATTGTTTAGACGTGGCAAAGGGCCTTGTCCTGTGGACCTCCAAGACAGAAACAAGATGAGCTGGGAAAGGAGCCAAGCCGGGGGCCCTGCGTGCTGGCTCTCACAGTGGGGGGGCCAGGGGGGGGCAGAATGAATCCCCAGGCAGGAAACCCTGGGTCCTACTCACCAGATACCCCTGTGGTTTCCTTGTTCATCTTTGGGATTCTGCGTTGCGACACTGTTAGAGTTCTCGGCCAGGAGGGCTCAGATCAGGACATGGGAGGATTGGGATTGGACCTGGAGAGGGAGGGGGTGGGGCACAGAAAGAGAAGGAGGGAGGAAAGGAAGTGATTTGCACACAGGGCCCGCAGCCTCCTGGGCCCACCCAGATCCCCACGAGCGCCTTCCTTCTCACCAGCCCCAAGGGCCCCGGTCACCTGACTCCCCTCCCACCCTCCAAGGCTGATTTCTCCCCTTCTCCACCCACATGCCACCCTGACACAAACACCCACAAAGCCCACTTGTTGTGCACCAAGAGTCGACCAAGAGTCCAGAAGCCCACAACAGGCCTAGAAGGCTCCCCCCCCACACACATACCCCTCCTCACATGCATGATGGCGGCAGACCCTGCCTGGACCACCTCAGGAGGAGGGGGGGGCTGGAGAGGCATGGCCCACTACCCGCTTTCTTGACCCAGACCCTCTTGGCCACCTGGGCCCAGGCAGTCCCTGCCTCCCAGACCTGGTAGGTGGTCCCTCCCGCACCTTGCAGCTGGTGGCTCATCGCTTCCCAAGGGGCCGTCCCTGAAGGCCAGCAAGTCCTCCAGGAACGGAGGGAGGCAAATTTCCCCACTGGGTGCCAGGCGCTCGGGCGGATGCTGGTGGGGTCTGAGCTCCACCCCTTCTCTTGGAGGGTGCTGGCTAGCTAGCCCCACTCTGCTGTGGCTTCCAGCCCAGGTACACAGTTGAAACAACCGACCGTGGCTGCTCACCTGTCCTGGGGGGAGGGGGCCCAGTGAGGTGGGGGTGCAGGGCCCATGCTCCAGTGGCTCTGCTCTTGCCTGTCGAGCAGGTTCTAGAAGAAGCAGGTGCTGCAGGACTCCGGCTCCACTCTGTGGCATTCAGGCTCAGGGCCTCCTCAGGGCACGCTTTTGTCCCCCCACCCTGTGCTACTTCACATCTGCATGAAACCACTCGGTGAGACCACTGAGATGAGATATCAAGGTGATATCAGTCTCCCAGTGACCCACAACTCGGCATTCTCTCTTCCGTCCATGTCTGGGGAAGCTGCAGACGTTCCCAAGAGGGCTGAAGGAGAGCTAATAAACTGAAACTCAATCCAGACGAGACAGAGGATCTGCTGGCGGGTCATCTATGCTGCGAGGGTAGGGACTGCCCTTTGGCGAATGAGGCCCCACTGCCCCTCAAAGAGCAGGCTCACAGCTTGTGTGTGTGTGTGGGGGGGGGGGTGACCAGAAACAGCTCAGAGGCTGAGTGCCTACAGGTGCCAGTTTCTGCCAGGACTGCAGCTGCCTCCTTTTCTGGACATGGGGGTGGGGGGTGGGAGGGCATCTTGCTGCTGTGATTCATATTCTTATAGCAGCCAGGCTGGACTAACCCTCCTGTCCGATAGGAAGCGCCTCTGAAGACTGTCTGGGAACTCTGTCCAGAACCCAGAGTCACCCTTGGGGACGTGCCTCCCCAGGCCCCGTGCAAAGTGCCGGCTTTCACCAACCACGTCCCAAAGTGTCCCCTGGGCACCACATGCCACTGCGCAAACCTGCCCCTCAGTGAAGGTTTGCTTCACAGGACCCTCCCTGGGGGCCCTCAGAGCTCCCTCGGGGTCCCTGGAGAGCGAGAGAGCGAGAGAGCGAGCACCGGGGCCCTGGAGAGTGCCCAGGGTCTGGCGTGGCTCATCATCTTTTCCCTTGTGCTGGATGCGATCTGCTTCCTTCACAAGAAGTCCTCTGGTGCCATGTCCATTCGGCAGCCTCCGGAATTCTGAGGGTCTCGCTGGAGGCTGTTTCCTGGCCCCCTCAGTGGTCCGGAGGGCGAATTTTTAGCAAAACGGCCAGGTGGCAAAGAGCCGAAGGAAAGCGGAGGGTGCGGCACCCAGGCACCTGAAGGCAAGCGGAGGGGCCTACTATGCCCAGGCTGGGCTTGCCCGACAATCCCTCTGCCCATCGGCCTCCTGAGGAGGGCTTGGCCCCTTCCTGCCCGCTCCAGAGCCAGGGGCTCCGGGCCCAGGGCAGCTTCTGCCAGGAGGCTGCTGCTCTCGAGATGCCACAGGGCTCTTCTCCTGGCTGTGGCAGGGACCGGACCCTTCTGGGGTGGTCCGCACTGGAGAAGAGGGTCTGCTCCCCGCCAGCATCCTGCCCAGCAGCATCCGGGGTCCCCTCGTGTCCTCCCCGCCCCCAGGGCCCGTTTAGCACAGGCACACACACACACACACACGCCCCTCCCCGAGACCCCAACCCCCCCCCCCCCGGCCTCGCCGCTCCGCCCAGCCACGCCAGAGCACAGACTGAGCGACCCCCCCGCCCCGCCCCGCCCCGCCCCGCCCGCAGGTGCCCCCGCCCGCCCGCCCGCCCTCTGCGCGCCCCCCGGGGGGCTCTACCTGGAGGAGCGCCCGCTGCTCCGGCTCCGCCGCCGGCCGCCATTCTCGCCGCCGCCACCCGCACCGGCTGCGCCGCCTCGGCCCCAGTTCCGTCCCTTCCCTTCCCTTCCCTTCGCTGCTCCTCTTCCTCCGCGCTCCGCCCCGACCGCTGACAGCTCGCCGTGGCCCGGCCCGGCGGCGGCGTCTGAGCTCAGCGCGCAAGAGGCGGAGGCTGGGCAGGGCCGGGCCGGGCCGGGAGGCGGCGGCGGCGGCTCCTGCGGCCTTCCTTCTCCCGCCGGCCGAGGCCTCCTTGGACCTGCCGCCGCGGAGGGCCCGGGTCCCCTTCCCCCGATCTCCCGCCCGGGCCCGGCAGCGACAGGGTGGGGAGCGGCGCCTTTCCCGGCGTCCACAAGCGCCTACCGGCTGCAAGCAGAGCCGCCGCCCCAACCCGCCCTCGTCTCCACCGGAGGACCGGGGCCGGCGGGCTGCCAGCCGCCCAGCGGCAGGGGCCCAAGGCCTGCGGTGTTTGCCAGCCCTCCTTTGGGCACCGGCTGGCCAAGGGGGCGCGGCTGGCCAGCGGGTGGCTTCTGCGAGGACGGAGGGCCAAGGGGTGCCCGTGGCGGCCAAAGCCTCCCTTTAGCAGGGCCCGCCTCCCTCCACCCACCCGCAGCCAAGAGGCGCTGAAGCTCTGCAGGGCGGCTGTCGCTCTCCCGGCCATGCCTGCTTCCTGCCTGCCCTTTCTCCTTCTCCGAACGGGCGCCTCCCATCTTTCCTCTTGCTTCAAGGCAGCTGACAAGAAGCGTGAACACCAACCAACCCCCGTCCCCCGCGCCGTGTGTGCATGTGTGTGTTATGGGCCCTCAGGTGCCTTCCAACTCATGGCTGCCCCATAAAAATATAATGGCCAGCTCCAGCACTCTCCCCCCTCCCCTTAAAAGATGCCTGCCAGTTCAAAGCCCTGGCACACAGGCACACCTTCCAGCCCCTCCAGCAGATCTCCAAAGAGGGGGCCCCGCCCACAAAACCAGAGCCAGGGTGGGAAAAGGCCAGGTTCGGGTCAACGCCGGATGGGCCGCCCTGAGTGGTGAGTGAGCCAACAAATGGCTGCCTGATGACTGCAGTTGGCATACACAGGGATATTTGGAAGGAGAGGGTCCCCCAGATATGTGGGTCCTCCTGGGTTGCCCTAAACAATGCTCCTTCTAAGCTGTGGAGTCTTGTGAGCAAAAATTCTACCTTGAGAGTTACTGGCATTAAAGTTGTGAGTGAGCGACTTGGCTGCTGCATGAATGAGTTTGCTCTGGAGCCTTCCTGAGCGAAGGCAAAAATCTGTGAGCTGGAGGCTAAAAAAATGTGAGCTAGCTCACACTACTCAGCTTAGAGGGAACACAGGCCCTAACCCTAGCTCCATTCACCCTTGGCCGAGAGGTTGGGGGTTCCTGCCCGTAAATCCCAGAGATCCGTGGATGCTGATGAGAGAGAAGCGCATTTCCCCAGCTCTTGGTTGGTCTGTCCTGCGTTCTGGCAGTGTGGGAGTCCCCCTTCCCCTACGGAAGTTAAGACTTTTGGGGAGCCGAGGGCATGAAAAGATTCAGAGCAGGGGGGAGCAGGGCCAGCAGCAGGATCAGAGGACAAATGTGCCCCTCTCCGCATGACTCATGTAGGCATGCTGAGGAAGCAGACGGTGCCACCTGCCCCACTTGCTGGTTTCCTCTCACCCTTGCTGAGCGGCTCAGTGGGCATGAAAACTTCCTGGTTTGATCTCTCCATTACCGCTCTCACATGGCTGCTGTGTACAGAGGCCTGGGGGGGGGGCTTTCTTCTGCTTGGCAGTTTTCCTTTCTCCGTTTCAAGAAAAAGCCAAGGACAGCCCATTGCAGCCCAGTCCAGACCCTTGGGGAGCTGAACCACTTTTTAGAAGGGTTTGAAAAGGAACAAACCCCCCCCCCCACACACACTTTTCTTACCCCAGGTTTTGATTTCCTCCTCCATCACTGGCTCACTTATTAGCTACAGACTGGGAGAAGTCTGGGTGGAAAATTTTCTTTCGTTACACTAGAACGTAATTACCAGGGGAGAGGCGATCCTGGATCTGGTCCTAAGTAATGCCCAAGACCTGGTGAGAGATGTTAAAGTGATTGCACCACTTGGGAACTGTGACCAAAATGTTATTGAGTCCAACATTTGTATAAATAGGGAGTTGCCCCAAAAGACTGACACAACCACTTTTAACTTTAAAAAGGGTAACTTCTCTGATATGAGGGGATATGTGGGGAGAGTTAGGTGGCTTTAAAAGGATTTTACACTGGAACTGAAATTCACAGCCTGAGGATGTAGAGATGGCCACAGGCACAGATGGCTTTAAAAGGGGATTGGACAGATTCATGGAGGAGAGGGCTATCAGTGGCTACTAGCCATGGTGACTAAAGAGAACCTCCACATTCAGAGGCAGTTAGCCTCTGAACACCAGAGCCAGGAGGCGACATCAGGGGAAGGCCTCGGCCTCTGTGCCCTGGCGTTGGACCTCCAGAGGAACTGGCTGGCCCCTGCGTGGGACAGGATGGGGGCTGCCTTCACACCCTGCTGTGGGCTTCCCAGGGGCAGCCACATGGGGAGCAGGCCGCTGGGCTAGAGAAAGGCCAGTGTTGTTGTTCTAGTCCAGTGGAGCACTTCTTACATTCTTACCAGAGCAAATGGAAAAGATGTGGAGATCTGGGCCTGTTCTCCCCACCATACTAAAACCAATAAAATAGTAACACAGAACAGTTTAATTAAAACTAACTGTAAAGTTTGTATTTATACCCTACCTTTTTATAATGTATTTTCTTTCACACTGACATTATTTCAATATGTGTTTATGGGAAGACAACACAAATCTTTTAAAAAACTTTTTCACACAGCAAAGTTTCCATTAATAAGAAAAGCTGCAACTGAATTTGGTTAATGTCTCCCTCCAGCTCTCATAAACTGAGCCTATGACAAATAAACATATGAACAGTGGCCAAGGACTCTTTGACACAGCTTTGAAACTTGGAATTTGATGGTCCCCTCCCCAAGGGCACAGCTGCTTCAGGGAAGCTGAAAAAAGACTGTTTTTCCAGGATATGGTGGGGGTGGGGTGGGGAATTGATACCCCTTTCCTCAGGGGCAGGGGACCGTGGGGCCCTAGTGAGATTTGTGACTTACTCTTTCTTACAAGTGACTGGAACTCCAGAGGTGGCAGCTAAAGTCTCAGATCTTCTGTACAGCAAATTATCAGCATTTCAGAATTTAAAAGGTCATCAGAACAATATCTTGAAAGACCATAGTGACTACTACTCTGTATGAACATTTCCCTTATTAAAATACTGCAGTCCATTAAATACAATCTGAAACCGCAACAAAGTTCAGGTGTCTCTAGGTTTTGGGGTACTGCATGTGACTTAACAGGTTGCTGGTTTGAGCCCCCAGTGGGAGGATAAAGACTTACCACCGCCACCATGTATCACCACAATCTTTGATCACCTATGGCACCACGTGAGCCATTCTGAGGCATTTGGTCAGTCTCAAGTGTTTTATCAGACTTGCAGATGAGGAAGAAGTTGCGGGTTACAGAACTGAGGTGAGAGAGGAAAGCGGCTGGCAATATATTTGCTGAAACTGGCCACCCTGCTGTTATTTCTGCAGATACCCTACAAAGATGGGCCTTACTTGGGGGGGGGGGGAGAAAAGCCCCCCCCCCCATGTGGTGGTATCCTGGAGCCAGAAAAAAGAGGTCTCTTCTCCCACAAGGACCAGAGTCCGAGCAAAGAGGGTGGCTCCTGCCAAGCCTAGAAGTGGGGGATAAATGGGAAGGGGAGTCACTTCCGCTCATTCAAAGCCTGGACTCGGCAGTATACACTTGCTGTATTACACAGACCCCTGGAATTGTCCTCTATTCTATCAGGACTTGAGAGTTAGAAATAATCATAAAAGATTCCAGAGCAGAAGAAGCTGCCTGTAAGGCTTAAATGTTTGATAACCACAGAGCACACACCTACGTTGTATGTCGAGGGAGGGGGAAGTACCAAATGAGACACCAGCAGGCCTCCTCTCCTCTTCCACGGGTGCTGCATTACTATGGAAACACTCCTGAAATCTACGATGGTGTTGGCTTCCTCCCCCCCCCCACCCTTTGCAGCCTACAGTGAAAGGTTTACTGACGGCACAAAGAGGGAGGGAGGGAAAGAGAAAGACTATGTGAGTCAAGAAACCGAAAAGGCCCCCTCTCCCCAACCTGCTTTCACAGCAAAAATACGCACAGTGTGGCCAGCGAATGGGAGGGTTCACACAGGCCCCTGCTTCTTTGGTGACAGAGCTTTACGCCCACATCTCAGTTTCCCCTGTTTCTGCCTGGTACCTTGGGTTACTTCTGTATGCACAGATCAACTGCAGCCCAAAAGGGATGTCTGTGTGACAGATTCTCTCCCCCGCAGACTGCCAGCACTTTGGGAAGAGCTTTTCTGCCCTGGTAACTGGCGATGTTGCAGGATCATTCCTCTGACTGAAGGTGGAATCCTCCAAAGTCTTCCTCGGGCTCACAGGCCATTGCCATTGGGTGCCTGCCCAGGGTAGCCACGGTACAGGAAAAGACGGAGCTTCCGGGAGGAATGCTCTGCTGTTCTCTCCGGCCAGAGTTCCACTCAGGATAGAGAAGCTGCAAGGAAAGTTAGCCAAAGTCACTGCAAAGGGACAGCAGTCTGTGAAGCAGCATCTTCCCATTTTTATCCTGCCTTTCCTCCTCAGGCAACCTGTAGGGGTCTGCCTGGCTCCAGTTTATTCTCACAACAACCAGGCTAAGAGACAGACTAAGGCTGGGGGGAGTACCTCATTGGAAATGAGGACTCTGTGTGATTTTTATTTCCTGCTGGGGATCATCAGGAAAGAGGCCGAGAATAAGACTGCCCTTCATAATGCCCTTATACATTTGGAATATTAGGTACAATTCTCATCACCACCTCTCAAAGTGAAGCTTGAAGAGGTGTAAAAAGGTGCAGAAAAGAGCAACCAAAATCATCATGGAATTTAGAGCATGGACTTTATGAAGAACATGGTTAGGTATCTGGGGCTTCTGGAAAAAATGCGACTGAGAAGTTGTATGACAGATCTACAAAACTGTGCATGGTAAAAAGAAAACAGATAGAGAGAAAGCTTTCACTTTCCTCCCTTTCCCAGAGCACTGGACCTCGTGGGAACCCTAAAAAATGGACTGGCAGTAAAGTCAAGACAGACAAAACTAAATACTGTTTCACATACTGAGTAGCTGACCTGTGGAACTCCCTGCCTTGAAACCAGCTGGTAGCTGTGGGTTTAAAAGGAGGCAGGACAGATTTATTTGGGCCCCATAAAGGCAGAAAGTCATCTGTCAACATGGCCTTCTGCAGCCTACATGGGACAAACAGCTCTGTCTCTGCAGGAGAAGATAAATGGACATGGTGCTGACATAAGAAATGTCAATATTCAGAAACCTGCGGCAAAACATTCTTCTCTACCAGGACATTTTCCTGATGACCCAAAACTCACACATCTTCACCAAAGGAGTTTCAAAGGCAGACTTTAGTGAGAAACCACTGCATTAGGACTCATGAGGAGCATAGCCTTACCAATCAGGAATTAAACAGAACAGCCATTTTTCTAAGCCACTGCAGGAATTAAA
The DNA here is from genome assembly GCA_029233225.1 of Lepidodactylus listeri. Lineage (NCBI taxonomy): Eukaryota > Metazoa > Chordata > Lepidosauria > Squamata > Gekkonidae > Lepidodactylus > Lepidodactylus listeri. The sequence goes on from JARCFY010000018.1 coordinate 55,871,475, forward strand.
TGGCTCAGCGCTAGAGAGACTGTCATGAAATGGTCCCACTGCTTACCTTGTATATTTTTTACTTTTGCATGGAAATATCATATGAACATATTAAGTAGCCTTATACTGAATCAGACCCTTGGTCCATCAAAGTTAGTATTGTCTACTCAGGCTGGCAGCAGCTCCCCAGGGTCTCAGGCTGAGTTTTTTTGTGTAACCTCCTGCCTGGTCCTTTTTCACTGGAGATGCCGGGGAGTGAGCCGGGGGCCTTCTGCATGCCAGGCAGAGGCTCCGCCACTGAGCCGCAGCCCTTGCCTGTAGTTCATGGCCTTTTCACCTCACCCCCCCCCCCCCCCCCAGTTCTGTAATGTAGATATTCTGTGGACCAGGAATCCATGTTGTGCTTATGACAAAGTGCTTGGGGCCCGGCGTTCATGAAAGTTCCTGCTTCAGTAAACATGCCAGTTTTGAAGGAGACATAAGAGTCTTTTTTCTTTCTGCAGGACCAGGCAGGAGCAAGTGGAACTGGCTGAGTGGATGAGATTGCTTACAACTGCCCTGCTGCTTTGACATTTCCTCTGAAGCAGGTGGAATCGCGAAAAACAAGAGGCTGCAGTTGACTCTGCTCTGGTCATTGTTACAGAGGGAGAGTCCCCCCCCACCACTCAGGTTTCTGATTATTAACGGCATCATAATGTTGTCCACAGCAGAATATGCTTCCTGGGTTGGAAGAAACTTGCAATCTGAACACCCAGGCGCCCGCCCACTCACCCACCCACTGCTTGTGGCTTTGTAAGCCCAGCTTACCTGTGTATTGCCGTGTGTCTGGAAGACCGGGTCCTCTTTCTCATAGAAATGGGCAGCAGCGCCTGGCATGCTGAAGGGGCTCCAAAGTGCTCTGTGGTGCGGGCCGGCTGCACTGCTGTCTCCTTCCTCAAATGGCTGGGGTGGACACCCACCCCACTTAGCCTTCTTCAGCCTGGAAAGTGTGGATTGCAAACACACAGCAGGTGTAAAGAAAGGAGTGTGGGCACAGAGGGCCTCTGTAGTCGAGATTCTCAGCTCAGTAACAGCTCAGGTATCATTATTCAGTTGCCATGTGGCATTTGGGCATGTCCCCTCCATGCAGGGCTTCTGTCGAAGCGAATAATTTCCCCAGCACTCAGACAGAAATGTTTAATTTCTGGGGAAATGTAGTTTTTACTCCAGCTAGATTAAGCTGTCATGGGGAAAAGGGGGCTTTTGGTTTTTTAAAGTTATTTGGGAGCCATGTTCTCCCCTAGTGTCCACTCAGTCTCAGAAGTACTCACCTTGACCTTTAAACACAAGAAGTGGCCAAATGCTAGCAAGACCACAGCCAGCCCTGCCCCATTCCATAGACTTTGTTTCACCCTGTTTGTATTTATTTATTTATTTGCTTATTGGGATTTATATCCCGCCCTCCCCAGATGCCCTCCCCTGACTCTCCGCCTTAGTCCTCACACCTTCCCCTCCTCCCCTGTCCAGGTCTGCCCTGAGTTTCCCTTTGGCCGAGAAAGGTCCTTGTCCTACTCGTCGATGGTACTTTGCCGCCTCTTCAGTTCCTCCAGATGGTAACAGACGGACAGGACGCCGCCTTTTTCGAGCCTTTGCTGCTTGGCCCCCTTTTTCTTCCTCCGACACAGTTCCTTGGGTGGTGGAAGTTTCTGCTCGGTTGAAAGCACCCGCCAGGGGAAAGGGTCTCCTTCTGCCTCCGCAGGCCTTTGAGCTACACAGCCAGACATCTGAGGGGAGAAGAACATGTTTGCCAACACGTCTACACGTTTGCCAACGTTTCCCAGAGGGAAATAGGGACCCATTCTGCGGCCGCTCTGTTCTCAGGGAAAGGATCCTTGCACAAAGCAGCCTCCAGCCACTAGCAGGCATTGCCTAGAGAGCCACATTTGGCCTACACTTGAGGCCTCAGACAGCAGCTCTTGTAGAGCCAGCATCCAACGCACAGCCTTCCCAGAGGTGGCCCTCTCTTCCTCTCTGCTGTTCTGAATGGGTCTACTCTTAGCAGTCCTTCGGGAGCATCATCAGCCCAGTGCAGTGAGGGCCCAGTGCCTGCAGAGAGCATGAGCCAGGAGCCAGCCTTCCAGCACCCATCTGCAGCAGCAGCTCCTCCTCCTCCGTGTGCCAGGAGAGCTTCTTAGGGGATTGTTGTGAGCCCTGTTAATTATGGGGAGGAGGGTGCCCTTTGGATTTCCCTGCCTCAGGCACCAAATTCTCTGCCCTCCTGCTCAGCCAACTTTCAAGCAAATTAAACCTAATTAATAAGCTGGGCGTGTCTGGGATTCTCCAGGTAAAACAATCATCCTCTCTCTTTTCACAGTGTGTGGTGAATATTAAACAACAACAGGAAAGTATCAGGTTCCGCGGAGCAAATTACGTTTGCAACAAAACACACACACAGAGTAAGCAAGAAAGAGCATATTGATCAAGACAAAAACCTCCCCCCCCCCCCCCATTTGTGTTTTCCTTTCTGAAACATGGGGCATTGGTTCAGCTGAAGAAAAGCAAATAATCTCAAGCCAAGCTGCCTGCCGTCCATTCAAAACCTACCAGCAGGGATGGTGCCTCGTGGTATTCGTCCATCCAGTGGGAGCTGAAAGATAAATGTTCTGCCAAGTACCATCTTTTGTTACATCTTATAAATCCATAACTGGGCGGAGGGGGGGGGCTTTGGCAGCCATGGGCATAAGCTGCATTTGCGCTATGCAGGCACCACTGAAATGCTTCTGAAGATATCGAGCAGCTTTAGGACATCAGAACCTCAGTCCAGCAAGCTCAACCCTGTCTCCTTCAGCTGCCAGTGATCTCCCAGAGGCTCAGGTGGAGAAAAAGGTCTTTCCTGGCACCTGCAGCCTGAAATCCTTCAGCTGGAGATGGCAGGGATCAGCCTGGGGATCCTTGGCAAGCAGTCAAAGTCTCCATGCTGCTGCTGCTGAGTTATGGGCCCTCCACCTCAGGTCAATCTAACTCAGTCTTGACCGAAGTGGCTCTTCAAAACCTCAGGCAGAGAAAGTCCTTCTGCATGAGAACCACCAGCGAGAGATGCCAGCGACTGAACAGGAGATTCTCTGCATGCTGAGCTATAGCCATCCTCCAAGAAAAGCTGGATTCTGTGACTTGCATCAATTAGGTATGTTGGGTATATTGGCATATATCTGCATATGTACTCTTTCTGATAACCTGAGGGACTATTCAGGAGCACTGAAACTCACTGGCTTGGACGCTGGAAGTCTTATGCATACAGCCAAAAGCTGAGAATCTTTCTAAAAATTAATTTTGGGTGGGTTGCCGTGCTCATCTGAAGCAGCAGAACAAAGTTTGAGTCCAGTGGCACCTTTGAGACCAACAGAGTTTAATTCTGGGTACAAGCTTTCATGTGCACCTGTGTGCACACGAAAGCTTATCCCCAGAATAAAGCTTCATTGGTTTTAAAGGTGCCACTGGACTCAAACTTTGTTCTACAAATTATGTTTCTGATTCTCAGGATACCAAAATCGGCAGTCCCTGGCAGGCTTTATGGGTGCAGCACTGGCGGTAAGGTGTCTCAGTCATAAGCAGGGAATGCCAGCTGTGGCATTGGGCATCACAAGCAGACAATTTGACTTAAATTTTAGCTGGAGGTTTTCAAACTGCTGCAGAAAACCTGCTGCTCACAGGGTGCCTGGTAAGCAGTCCAGGTTTTGCAAATCTATTTGCATGTCTCTGTACATTCTTGTGTCGCTTGACAACCAAAGCAGCCTGGCTATTTCTGGGGTATGGAAGGCAATTTCAAGCTGTCATCCAAAACACTGAGTAGAAGACAGGGAAGGAAAGAAAAGAAAAGAAGCTAGAGAGAGAGAGATCTCCCAAAGCACTGGGTCTCTACTCTGTCCCATGGTGCATAATTTGTGTGACACTGAAGTACCTTTGCTGTTGGACGAGCCTGTCCCAAAAGTCACCATGGGAACACTCGGCACTGGGCATGTCGGGGTCCTCTTCCAACATGTATCTGCTGACTGTCTTAGACCGCCTTGGAAAGCAGAGGAAGAAGATGCATGTTGTGGATAAGCCCAGCCATTGTAAGCATGTCATCAGTGGCAGGCCATGGAATCATGCTCTGTCAGCCCCTTGCTCTCCGCCCATCATAGATTTAAGTGTAATTTTTGCAGGACAGCGTCTTCTTCTGTGCTCTGCCATCTGAGCAGGGCTTTCTACAGGTTCACCCTGCAAATGGGTAAAATCAACAGCTGTCCGTACACACACATTCTTGGTTGTGGCCCCCACCTCATGGGATGCTAGGTATGCCACCCTCCAGGTGGGACCTTGGTTCCCCATTTGTAATAAGGGGATAAGAACACTGATTTACACCTTACAGGGTTGTTGTAAGGATTACAGCCAGATAATATGTGTAACAAAGTGCTTTAGTCAAAAAGCCTTTGGAACCACCTCTGACACTGGACTACACAATCAGGAAACCGAATGCTCAGGCCATCTGCTCATCCAGAAAGCTAGTTAACAAACCTAGCCTCCCTATCTACGGAGACAAAAATAAACAGAAAGCTATCAAGTTCTTTCCAATATTTCACTCATGCTTAGCTATTCTGAACTTTCAGGCACATGTTGTTTATTTCCTGCTTGATAGCCACAAAACAAGGAGAAAATCTTGAAAGCAACTCATACAGAGAATGCAAAGTTAATTTTTTAAAAGTTGACTGGCACATCATTGTATGATGAGTCTAGCTTTCAGGTGGAGTCAGGGAAGGCCTCTAGGAAGATAAGCAATTATACAAACACCATAAATACTTATAATGGTTTTCCTTCACATCTTCCCAGGCCTTGAATTTAGCACTAGGCTGTTAAATTTAATAACCCCAAGTAAGTAAACACACACAGAACATTCTTATAGATCTCCAAGGAATCTATGGAGAAGACCAATACAGATCTGTTCTCTGGAGGCCAGGTCTACCAATAACAGGGAAAGGGCTGAGTAGACCAGAGGCCAGGCCTACCAATATAGTGGGAAAGGGTGGATACTGGGTAGACCTGTTCTCTGGAGGACAGGTCTACCAATATAGAGGACTGGGGCAGGAAGACCAGTTATCTGGAGGACAGGTCTACCAATAGAGTGGAAAAAGGTGAGTGAAATTTGACTTGATTCTGTTTTCTCTTATAATATTTAAATTATTCTTAAAATATAGTTTAAATATAATATAAAATAATTTATTCTGAGAGTTAAAGAAATCTTGTAAAAATTACTTTATGCGATAGTGAAATGTAGACTCGCTCACAGTTGTAATGCTACTAGCTTTTTTGCTCATGAGGTAGAATTTCTGCTCACAACGCTGTGAAGCTTAGAGGGAACATTCAGCCTCTCTGCCCTATTGCTGGACCTCCGGAGGGACTGGCTGGCCCCTGTGTGAGATGGGATACTGGACTGGACGAACCCTCACTGGTCTGACCCAGCAGGGCTCTTCTTACATTCTTACCCCCCCCCCCCCCACACACACACACAGAGGCCAAAATAAAGGGATTGCCCTGCTTGGTTCAAAGACCTTCAACTTGTTCGGTTTCTCTCTGCCACCTGCTGGTGGTTATTTGCCGAAGGTGGGCCTGCTTTATATTTTACAACTTAGTTTTAAATCACCTCTGCTCCCCCTGTCAAATGCAGAAGCTGGACAGGCAATAATGCTCCAGAGGTGAGGCCGTTGATAAAGTTATGACTTCCCAGGAGAAACAAAAGAAGGCAAAGTTCTCAGTCTCAGACAGGCTGCCTTATCTTGCTTTCGCCTCACCCAAGAATTCAATGCTGGTGAGTCAGCCCGAATGCTGTATAAAAAGAACTGCGCCAGGCTCTTCTTCAGCCTTTGCTTCAGGCTTTTTCGCATTTCCTTTTCCAGTGCCAGGAAAAACTGTGTGGCTGCCAAGTGCCTGAATATCAGTGGCTGGGGGGAGGGAGGTTTGGGGCGTTTGCCGGAAGGCAACAAAATTAGGGCTCCCCCCTTATTACCTGGCACTGAGCCAGGAAGCTGATGTGACCGCAGCATCATCTACATTCAATCATCTGATGCCCTAACCAAGATTGTTTTTAGATTGTTTTAATTCGGTTGTAACTATTTTAAGCCTATTTATTGTATATTACAGTCAGTACATTTGCTGAGTTTACTTGTGTAACCCACCCTGAGCCCGCTTGCAGGGAGGGTGGGATAACTAACTAACTAACTAATGTCTGTGTCCCATGGAAAGAAACAAGCAGACTTTCCCCCGCCTCCAGCTCAGATTCATGACCAAGGCTGGGATCCCACGTGTGTGGTACCTGCAATGATCCACATGTGAAGTCGCATCTGTCATCCACCAGGTCTAAATTACAAACCTCTAAAATGGACAGCTTCTTTGCGGTAAACCAAACCAGCTTACTTTGCATAGGGGATGAGAGAAACGGCGCTGTCCTCTTCCATCTCTGGGAGGGTTTGGTGAAGACTTGTGGGTCTATTTGCTCTTTGAGCCTTCCACTTTTGCCCCTCTCTCTCCTCTTAGCCTGACACGAAAAACAGAAACGGAAGGGTCAGACAAATGGGCCACCTGCCCCAGAAAGACCCCTTACTCTCCTCAGGACAATTGGTTGCCATTTTGGTTTGGGGACAACTCAGGTATCACAGCTGAGCCTTTGGGGTGTGTCTCTGGTCTCCTTGTGCCTCTGGAATCCATACTTGTTTGGCCAGCTGGTGGGCATGGCAGACCACACTGCCTCACAGGGTGTAACTGGTGCTCATGTGAAACCTGAATGCCTGATTACAGAGAATGCCCTTTCCAAGACATCGACATTTTTGAGGGGCAAAAAACCCTGCTCCACCAATACTATTCCTATATATTTCTCTCATTGCCCTTTCTCTCAGGAATTCAGTGTAGCAGTTGGGGGGGATTGTCCCAATTTATCCTCACAACAACCCTGGGGGGGGGTAGCCTAAGAACATCCCCAGAGCCTCGTGCCTAAGCAGAAATTAAAATGCAGGCTCTTCTGTCCCAGCTCCAGCGCTGTGGCCACTGCACTGTGTTATCGTTTCCTCCTAACAGACAGCTCCCCCCCCCCCGACCCCTACTGTGACAGATAACCATGGCCATTAATTGCTCCTTCATGATGACTCCCCACCATACACACATGGGCACACACTCCATGGCTGCTGTCCCTTCTGCTCCTCACGCAACTGAGGGGATGCTGAAATAGGCACCACTCTTGTTCCTAGAGAAAGATCTGGCGCAGGGGAGAGAAACAGAGAGCTATTACTGCGGAGCACGCTTGACAGAGGGAGCGTGGGTGTGATTGTATTAGGCAGGGCCCAGGCATGAGACGGTGGTTTATGTGTGGGCAAGAAGCACAAGGGCAGCCATTTTGTTTGCTTCTTTTACAGATCTCTCTCACAGATACGACAATTCCCCTTAGTCACCTCAGGCCACTCAAGAGAGGGAGCTTGGGCAGCCCCCCAAAATGTGGGAAATCTCAAAGGCTAGATGGGAGGGGGGGAGAGGAAAAGGCGGGAAAACCTCTGAGGGACTTAGGTGGAAAAGATTTGAGAATGAGCGGGGGAGGGGAGGGAGGCGGCAGGGAAATCTGGGCCTGAGGGGACCCTGGCTGGGTGGGAATGTTTTAAATACATCAAATAAATAAAGGGGGGGGGAGAGAAAGGCCACCGACTTAGAAGTGGGAGGGATAAAATGACAGACGGTAGATGCAGCCAAGGGGTGATTCAAACATGTTTGTGAGGGGCATTTTATTTTGGGGGTGACAAAGGAGGAGGAGGCAAGATGGTGGGGAGGAAGGCATGGAAGGACGGGAAAGGGCAGCTGAAGAAGAGAGCCAAATGTTAGTGGTGGAAAGTGAAAAACGGACGCCTGGGAGGGTCCTCATCGTCAGGAGGACAAAATGGCTGGACTAGCAGTGAGCTGAGGGGGACAGTGAAAGCCACAAAGCCTCACTCAGGCAGCTGCTTCTTTCTTACTCCTTTTGGGACAGAAACGCATAATGTAAAGACTCTTGGACTCTTTGAAGCTTTTACCTCAAATATCTCGGAGACGCTCCTGGACTCCAGTCTAACAATACGTAAGCGGCTAAACAATGAGTCACACGCAACATATCCATAAATATTCAGTAAAGTAGAATGTCTCAGATTTGTCAACAAAAATTTTCTTACATTCTCTGGGCATTATCCATACATACAACCCCAGTACATATCAATTATTTCTCCATCTCTTTCCCACATATTTCCCTTCAAGTAAATCTTTAAAATGTGTAATCTTATACATAGCCCCTTAGCCCTTATATTCCATTCTTTTTTTCTAACAAAATGTCAACACTTGGTAGACAAACCTGCTTGTAAACATGTGTCCTCGATATTAGTACAAAGTTTGAGTCCAGTGGCACCTTTAAGACCAAGAAAGTTTAATTTGGGTATAAGTATTTGTGCGCATGCACATAAAAGCTTATACCCAGACTTAAACTTTGTCGGCCCTCAAGGTGCCTGATTGGACTCAAACTTTGTTCTGCTGCTTCAGACCAACATGGCTACTACCCACCTGAACCTAGATATTTGTATAGAAGCCAGAAGATAGTCAGTGAGCTGAGGGGGACAGTATTCAGTATTCTTTCCCAACACCCACTTTTTAATAGCCCAAAAGAATCATTATTAGAGCACCACCTCTGGCCAGATCACCCCCCCCCCCCCATAGCACCAGCCCATTTTGGCTCTCAAAAATGACACCGGGGGGGGGGGGAGGTAAGGCAGGAGCCTTTCCTCCCTCCACTTTGTGGTCCTGATCCAGACCAGGGCCCTGCTGTGCTTTTACACAGGAGTTGCCCCCAGGGACTTGTACCTGCAGTATAGCTGCAAGTCCCAACAGCAAATTTGTGTAAAGCGTAGCTTGGCCTTTGTGCATGCATCCAGAGAGGCAGCTTTAGGGCAAACCAGACAGACCTTCTGAAGTGTGAGGCGTGTGGTTCTGACATACACTTGCTGCATTTGTGGCTTTCTCCTGGAGTATCTGCCTGTCTCCATGCTTATTTGGGATTCATGATACCAGCTTCTATAAACCCAAGTTTGAACCCGCACACTGTCATGGGAAGTTTCCTGGGTTACTTCAGGCCAGTCGCACTCTCTCAGCCTAGCCTGCCTCATAGGGCTGTTGTGAGGATATAATGGAGAAGAGAATGGTGTAAGCCACTTTGGGACCCGACTGGGATGAAAGGCAGGGTATACATGAAGTAAACAAACAAAACAAACATGGAATCTTCTGCATAACCATTATATTCCTTTCTTTTTTTGTAACAAAATGTCAACACTTGGTAGATGAACCTGTGTCTTTGATACCTGTGTAGAAGTCAGTAGATAACAGACTAACAGTCTGTATTCTTTCTTAATACTAGCTTTTTAATAACCCAACAGGATAATTATTGGAGCACCACTGGCCAGCGGAATGAACACCCAGTCTAGAGACAGCACAAGAGACTTCCTTTTGTAGGCCGGTATGTACAGAAAGGGTTAACACTTGAATGCTTAAATGGGGGGGGGGGGGCTCTGCCTCCACCCTTGCCCCTGCCTGGAACCAGTCCCAGTCTAATCCCAGTTCCCAGCAGGTACAGCCACAGTCCACAACTGGCACTAGCCCCTGTGTGTGTCCATCTGTTTCCTGCTGTGGTCACCATTCTTGGGAAATGCAGAGGAGGGTTTCCTACAACAGAGGACCCCCTCCCCCCCCTTTGCAGGCATTATTTAGAATTTTAAACACACACAATTTGCATCAGGTGCACAGCAGTTTGTGGCATTAACTTTGTAAGGGAGGGAATTGTTACCAACAGCAGCCGCTACAACAAGACCTCCAGGAAAGGCGATTCCAGTCCACTGTCTCAGTGTGACAATCCCAGAGACAAGCCATGGCTCTGCCCAAAAGGTTCGGCCCCACCTGAATTACCCCAGCATCATGGATCATGTGTGCATTCTGCGCTTACACCCGGGAGCTGAGGCCAGGATCTGGCTCATTTTCCCTTTAGAGCAGTCCTGCGAGACTGCTTGGGTATGGAGCAAGGCCACACTCCATGGCTGAGCGGGACTCTGATCCTTCTCCACCTCCTCTGTCTCTCTGGATCTCCATCACATCCCAGATGGAGTTAATCAGCTGCAGCTCTGGCAGCACAGGAGGAGTCATGCAGCACATGAAAGACTGCCCTTTTTACTCTCCTCTAATGTGGGCCTGAACTACAGCTACCAATCTCCAGGTGGGGCCTGGAGACCTCCCGGAATTACAGTTGTGCTCCAGACTGGAAAGGGTTGGTAACTCCGGGCTTGGGAACACCTGGAGGCTTGAGGGTGAGGGACAGGAGGGACCTTGGCAGGGTGTAATGTCCTACAGTCCACCATCCAAAGCAGCCATTTTTCTCCAGGAGAAGTGGAATAAATGGTTTAGGTAAATAATTACGAAATACACAAGCTACATCTATGTAGACTGGAAATCAGTGCTAATTCCGGGATATCTTTGGCCGCCGCCCGCCTGGTCGCAGTACCCCATCAACGCAGCAGGGGGAGCCCCGGCCGGAGCCGCCGGGAGGGCCGCCCTCCCCTCGCCCTCTCCCGCGGCTCTCGCGGGTTTTCCCGTGCCCCACAATGGGGGGGGGGGCTTCCCACCTTCCCGCCCTCCCGCCCCGCCCTCCTTCGTCCTGGCAGCGCTTCTTGGCCGCAGTAGAAGCCAAGAAGCCGTCCAAGCGGAGGAAGCGAACTCGTTCCGTAACATGGCGAAGCCTCCAGCCGGGCGGCTCCTTCAGCTTCGCCTTCCGGAGTGGGGGAAGGGAAGCAACTAGCAAAGCGGGGGTGGGGGTGGGGGGAGGCCGGGCAGCTCTCGGGTTCTCGCCCTAAACTGTAAACATATTTTTTAAAGTGGGAACTTGCTGTACATATTAGATTATCATTAAAGAAAAATCTTCCCAGGCTTTCTAGGCGATGTCCCCTACTCCGTTTTTATCCTCATCCTAACAGCCCTGCGAGGTAGGTTAGGCACGGTGTGCGTGAGATTCTTCGGATTATGGCCGGACCTGTTTTTCTATCTAGTCGTATTTCTTTTTTAAAAATTGCAGCTGTGTTTCTAATCAACTTTCCACGCACCGTAGGTGGTGGACAATAAAAACATTAAAAAGCAAGATGGAGGGGGGGGGAACCACATATATAACTATAGAAAAAACAGTGTTAGAAACCCACATTATTCAGTGAAGGCACATCAGACGACAGTGATAAAGGGGGAAAGACGAATCTCCAGGGGGAGGAAGAAGCAAGGGGTTTTGGTGTCACAGCAGAGAAGGCCCTTTCTTGGCTTGTCACCCATCCAGCTTCGGATGGGGTGGGCACCCACAGCAGGGCCTCCAAAAGCAACCATTCACAGTGGTCAGGTACTGAAGACATGCTGGCCCTAAACTGTAGGGCAGGCTTGAAGCAAACTGGGAGCCAGGCAGGTGTCACAAGGCCGGAGTACGAGTGTGTCTGTAGGGCCCCCTCCACCCAGAATTCCAGCCACAGCGTTCTGCACCAACCGGAACTTCTGGACCCTCTTCAAGGACAGCCCCACATACAGTGCTGTCTAATCTAGCCGTTACCAGGGCCTCCACCACCATGGCAAGATCTCTCCCCCCCCAGAAAGGCAGCAGCTGGATGGTGCTCCTGGCCAGCTGCCACCGGCTTTTCCAGCAGGAGGCCCGGGTGGGTCCCGCAGCGTCCCCCAAGCGACACAAACCTGCTTCCTCCTTTTGGCGGAAGTGGTCCTTTTCGAGACACAAGAGTCACGATAAAATTCTCCCTCGGCAGACAGCAGGCTGTAGCGGCTCCACTCTTCCAAAAGGGGCTAGGAGCACATTTGCCACACTGGGAGGTTGTGGTCACACACAGGAAATAATTCACTTTCAATGCACTTCCCAACTGGATTTTGCCAGTTCACACGGTAAAATCCAGTTGGAAAGTGCACTGAAAGTGGATTATTTATTTAGCGTGTGTGACCGCAGCCTCAGTTGTGTGCCCTGGTTGGACAGCGGCGGTCCCCGCTCCCTCCAGTGTTGGTCACTTGTGGACCAACTATGTAAGCCGCCCTGAGCCTGCTGGCGGGGGGCGGGGGATAAATTGAATAAATAAACAAATTGTTGCGCCGAAGGCGAGCTTCGGACTGGGTCCGGTGCGAGCGTCGCGGGTGCGCTGCAGGCCTGTGAAGGAGAAACGGGCCGGGCTCGTGCTGCAGGAGCTGCGGGGCGGCCGGGGGCGCAAGGAGATGAAAGGGCCAGGGGCGAGGGAAAGGGATGCCTCTCTAGATCGCGACTCAGCACCTGCGGATGCTTCTACCGAGGAAGAGCCTGCTTCCCTTCAGCGCATCTTGCTGCGCCGGGCTGGCAGGTTGCAGCGCCGCAGAGGTGAGCAGCCCGCGGCGCCAGGGCGCGTTGCCCTTTTAAGAACTGCCCACCTCCCAGGGAGGGGCCAGGGAACTTTTCCCGTCTCGCGACATTCCTCCCCCTTTCCCGCGTGCTCCTCCCCGCTCCGCCTTTGCCCTGCCCGGCGGGCGCCGGCTCCGACGGCGCCCTCTGCCCCTCCGCCGCCCGGGCCCCGCTGCCCGCCCCACCGTCCCCGGCGAGAATGCCGCCGCATCAGCCCTGAGAGCGCAGGGGAAAGGGGGCGCCAGGAGGCGAAGCGCGGAGGGAGGCAGGCCCCCGGCGGGGGGAGGAAGGAAGGCAGGCAGGCGGAGGAAGGTGGGTTGGCCGGCCGGCAGGCAGGCAGGCAGGCGAGAGAACGAGAGAGAGCTGCTGGGGCGGGCGGCGGAGGCGACCTTCCCGGCCAAAGGAAGCGCTCAGGCCGGGGCGGGGAGCGAAGCGGTCAGCAGGGCCCGGGGACTGGTGCTGCGAGTCTCCGGGGCCTGCGGCTGGGAGGGGCCTTCTCCCCCAAGCGGAGGGAGCGAGGGGACGGCCAAGATCGCTGGGCTCGGGGTCACTAGGGACTCCCCTCACCCAGCAGGCGGGATTTTGCCGGCGTGTGGCTTGGCTCGCTTGCTGGAGCTAGTCCTTTTCTCTGCTTATGTCCCAGTATGGTCCAAATCAGGCGTGATGTGGGTGGCTGGAGAAGCTGGACAAGGGCCTTCCTTCCTTTTTCCAGCCCCCCCCCCCCCAAGCTATGAAGGTGTCCGGAAATTTCTGAGGGCAGCGGGTCCTAATGATGATGCACCAATCCTCCCCCTTCCCGGAGCATCCTCAGGAGGAGGCTGAAAGCCAGGCAGGCATAGCTGATACCCACATCGTTGCCTAGGTTTTTAAGCAGCTAGACTACCCAGGGAGGACCTGGGCTTGGCAGCAAGCCATGGAATGGAGCATAGACTAGATATGGGCCGGTGGAGGAAAAAACATTGCCAAAAAGCTGTGTCTGCCCTCCCCCCATCACTGGGAAAGGGGCCACGAGGACCGATCCCTAGGCCAGTGCTGGACCCCCCCCACACACTTGTATGGTTTGGGGTTCCCAGCAATGATTTCCCTGAAGCTTGTAAAAGCAAAAACTTGGGAGGGGGGAGGGTTGGAAGCATAAAGGAGAACCGGCTTGTCAGTGGTTATTTTTAGAAGCGTGACCCGTTCCTGGCGCTGGATGGGAATACATAGAAAACTCTCTGAACTGTGCTGGAGCTGGAAGATACAAACTGATGCTGGGGAGGACAGGCTGTGTGACAGTCCTCTTCTGGGATTATAAAATGGGGGGGATGATCTTGCTCCTTGGACTAATGAAGGTTGATGCCGGAGTATGCAGAACTTTTGGGTGGCACAGAACCCTTCATCTGGCACAGTCCTGAGTCTAACGGGCGCCTGCAGCGGAGGAAGAGGCAGTGTGTTTGCCTGACACTAGTCACAGACACTTTCCGCACTTCCGCACTAGGTTGCAAGGAGGGCCACAGGGACAGCCATGTCCCGAGGAAGGAGGTGCATGGTGGCGGGAGAAAGAAAGAGGGTCGTGTATTGGGGATGGATTAAGATGGGCAGCTGTATTGGTCCGTCTGCAGCAGAAGAAAAGAGCGAGAGTCCAGGAGCCCCTTCAAGACTAACAAAACTGGTGGCAGAGGAGGAGCTTTCATGAGACACTGCTCTTTTCAGATCTGAAGAGGTGAGCCAGTGACTCACACAAGCTCCTCCCCTTCCACAAATGTTGTTAGTCTTTAAGGTGCTCCTGGATTCTCCTGCTCTTTTCTGACGGTGTCCTGGGGCTCTCAGGTGATCTTCAGTCTCCTCTGTCCATGGATGTTCTCTTCCTTGCCGTACAAGCCGTTTGGGTTTTTTTTGGTGTGTTTAGGTTGCAGAAGGAGGGGACGGTTTCCAGAGCCCGGTGTCCAGAGATGGCTTTTCCTCCTAGCCCTGCTGCAGGCTAGTGGGTTCAGAGGGCATCCTGTCAAGGTCCAGACTGCAGCTTGGGGACAGCTGCCATTTGGGAGAAAGGTGAGAGGAGCGCAGGAACACTGAGTCTCTGTGGGGAAGCGGGCTGCTCGGGCCGCTTGGGTTATGTCAGATTTTCTCTCAGTTCTGGGAAAGGCCCTTGAGAGCCATTTCGTGTCTCTCGGTTGTGTCAGGCGGCTATCTGGTGATCCCCCCCCCCCCCCAATTGGTGCTTCATTTCTGGGCTGGTTTATTTATGCAGTCCGCCTTCGCCTTTCTTTGTGAGACTCAGAGTGGATTACTCAGCGTAAATCGATACAGTCCATATGATGAGACATCTGACAAACAATGTACCAGGATGGGGATTAGAGGGATCTGCATAAGCACACCATCTATCATATAAACAGGAGGCTTTGAATAATAACAGACGGGTTAAGCAGGGTTCTCAGAGGCACTGTTTTACACAAGAGTTTACAAAACAGTCATTACACACACACACACACACACACACTTCTGATTTTGGCCAACAGGCTGAGAAACAATAAGCCCTCCTCCTGCTGTTCTAAACAAAATGGTTGCAGGTGGGGAGGAATTGCCTCCCCTCTTGTCTTGGTCTCCCCTTTGAGCATGGCCAGAGTGCAGTCGTAGGAGGACTCGCCTGCCTCCCTTCCAGATGGGGGCTTCGTATTGTTTTGTGGTGTAGTGGCTAAGGGTGGTGGACTCTAATCTGGAGAGCCGGATCTGACTCCCCACCTCCTCCTCCTCCCTGTGAAGCCTGCGGGGTGACCTTGGGCCAGTCGCATTTCTCTCAGGACTCTCAGCCCCACCGACCTCACAAGGCGCCTGTGGTGGGGAGAGGAAGGGAAGGCGATTGTCATCCGCTTTGAGACTCCTTAAGGTAGAGAAGCGCAGGATGTAAAAAGCAGCTCTTCTTCTTTGCAGTTTGCCCTCTTAGGTTCACCTGCTCCAGTTGCCTGCTGTCAGTTCCTGCAGGGTGGCTGGTGTAGGCGAGGTGGAGGGAGAGAGGTAGTCTTTGGGGCAGGGGATCGTGAGCATGAGCCCTCTGCTTGTGGGGACTGGCTAATGGGGCAGAGCTGACCTCCCCCCCCCCCCCCCCCGCAAGCCATTGCTTACCCCTGGAAAGAATTCCCACATTCACGGCTCTGCTCTTGCAGAGTTCAGAGAGTCTCAGCCCCCTGCCCCCTACAAACAGTGGCTGTTCAGTTTTCGTGATGAGCTGGCAGTCTTCTCTTTGGAATTTTTTCCCTCTTGCTTGGGGGGGGGGTGATCCTGTCCTGTTTGCATTGACCGTCCTGATCCCTTCCCTTGTAACTGCTCGTTGAGGGACAGACAGCTGATCAAATATCTCCTGCTTTGCCAGGAGGCCTCGGTGACCTTCTCCCCCCCACCCCCCCCAAAAGCTTTGTGTTGAGGGCTGAGCTGGCCTGGGAGCTTGCTCGCTGCTTGCTTTCCTCTCCTGTTGGTTCTGCAGGCTGGGAGTTTGTTTTGCACGCTGCTGCCGTTGGGTCTGGGTTGCTCAATGCAGGGAGGGAGAAGCACTGCTCAGAGATTGGGCCGCTGTTAGTGGGACAGGGAGCGTTTCAAGGTTTGTCAGCTTGCTGGGTCTTGCTGTCTGCCTGCCCGCTCAGATCCGTGGCTTCACTGTATGAGTCTTTCCCCTCCCTCTTTGGCCTCCTAGCCTGGCAGTCCCAAAGTTCCCTTTGTCTACTCCCTTCCTGCCAAGGACTGGCTGCAGCTCTTTCTGCCTCTGGGCTGCCCTCTGCAAGGTGTTCTCTGTGGCCTGTTCTTTCTTCTAGTGTAGGCAGCTTCGGTGCCCCCCCTTCCCCCCATCTGTTCTGCCTTCCTGTTTCTGGTCATTGTGCATTCAAGGCTGCTTGCCTCTGGTGCCATGTATGTGTCTCATAAGGACCAGGTCTCATCGCAGCAACGTTGTGCTATTCTAAAAGTTGCTATTCTCTGGCAAAATAACATCAAAGGGTGAAACTGTCAAAACTTAGAATTCACTGGGAGCTTTGATGTTATCTCCCAAGGACTGGACAAAGACCTGGGACTCCTTGGCCATTACAGGGGTTAGTTGGGTTAGTTAAACTTGGGAGATCGCAATATCACCAATGCCTGCTGTTGTGAATGGTCTTGAAAGTTTCTTTTTCTTGGTTGCATTTGGATTTTGGAAAATTACCTCTCCCCTTGCACTCCCTGCACTTCATGGCCCTCCATCCCCTTCCTCACTTTGTATTCAGAAGTCTGAGGACCAGCTTTGCACCTTTGACAAAGTGGGCTCCAGTCCACAGCAAGCTCTGCTAGAGTGAAATCTTGGTGGTTTTCAAGGCTCCTGCTTATTTTGCTGTGGCACGTGGGTGTGGCTCCTCCTGTGGGACTGTGACCTGTGTTCCTGGCATGGGGTCTAGGATCAGGCCCCCGGATGATGGTGGCAGGTGGAGCTTCGTGCAGTTGGCTGGTGGGCTGTGTTGGCAGCCCTTGCGGGGGAAAGAGAGAACTTGTGAATCTCTTAAATGGCTGCTTGTTTTTTTGGATGCCTTTCAAGCATTTGGCTTTTCTGTAAATACTGGGTGTGCCGGCTCTGTCTGCATGCATTCATGAGCACAGAGGTGGTGCCCAGAGCACAGAGCCACATCCCTGCCTAAGCATCTCTGGAGAGAGAGAGAGAGCCAGCCACCACCGATGGTTCATGTACACACCCCTTCTGTGGGAAATCTGTAGCACTTTCTTTGGAGCTTTGCATGTTGCCTGAAAGCAGGTGGGATGAGCGGAGGCCCTTTGCAGAGAACCCAGAGCTCCAGATGGAATTTTCCCACCTCTGCAAAGTGCAGTGACCTGGATGGAGCGCTGATGCGGAGTGCTGCCCCAGTCATGCTGGGCTCGTGCTGGTCCCTGTGAGGCAGGTTGGGCAATACACTTCCTCGGCAGCCTTGCCAGCACAAGAGGCAGGGTGTTGTAAAGGGACCCCAGGGCATTCGATGGGAGTCCTGACGGGGTACGTGTTTATTCACTCCATTTATACCCCACCTTTCTCTCCAGTGGGGGTCCAAAGCGGCTGACAGTCTTCTCCCCTCCTCCATTTCGGCCTTACAACAACCCTGTGAGGTAGGTGAGGCTGAGAGAGCATGACTGGCCCAAGTTCACCCGGAGGGCTTCCTTGGCACAAGGGGGGATTCGAACCGAGGTCTCCCACATCCTAGTTCGACACTCTGACCACTGCACCAAAGTGGAGATTCTTCACCAAGGTTGCCTCTAGGTCTCAACTGCCATTTTCTCAAGAGAAAACTGTGGCTTTGGAGAGGGGGATTGCTACTTGATGGTTTGCAGCCTGAGGGTTTCGAAGTTGATAAAGAATTGCTGAAGAAGAGGTGGATAAATATTTCAACTTTCTCAGCACTGGAATTACCTTCTCGGGCATCCTGGTGCACACGGTGTTTTGTTTTTTTCAGGGAGGGTTTAGCACTGGAAGGCATCTTTTGAAAGAGGGAAATACTCCCCTTCCTGCTTCCTGTGCATCAGAGGTTGTCTGCCCCGTGCCCCCCCTCCCCTCCCCTCCCTTGAGTGTCTGGCAGGGAGCTTTGACACAGAACAGTTCCTGCTCAGCTGCAGATTGGCCATTCCGCCCCCCCCCCCCAATTCGTTGTCCTCCCCCTGCTGGGTTGTAACGGTGTTGACTTCTCCTTTCAAGCAGCTGGACTTCTGTCTCCTCCTTGCCAAAAGGCCTGGTTAGTTGTGTGGGTTATGGGACCTGCCTGGATCAAAGAGACTGATTTTATTGGAAAAGACCTGTGAGGGGAGGGGCTGTGACTTCTTGGTAGAGCCTCTGCTTTGCATAAAGACCCTCCCCCCACCCCCGCATCTCCAGTTAAGGGGATCAGGTGGACCCTGCTGGAGAGTCCCTGCGAGTCGGAGTAGACAAGGTGGACCCTGAGGGTCTGATGGGGTGACTCACTATAAAGCAGAGCTTCGTGTGTGTTTCAGGCAGCTGGTTTTCACAGCTCTGTAACTGCTGTGAGGCAGAGTGCCTCCGGAAAAGCAAGTGAGAAAGAGTTTGGTGTCGTGGTTAAGTGCGCGGACTCTAATCTGGGAGAACCGGGTTTGATTCCCCACTCCTCCACTTGCACTTGGCTGGATGACAGTGGGCAAGCCGTAGCTCTGGACCAGCTGTTCTCTCAAGGACAGCTTGGGAAAGAGCTCTCTCAGCCCCATCTACCTCACAGGGTGTCTCTTGTGGGGAGGGGAAGGGAAAGGAGTTTGTAAGCCGCTCTGAGACGCCAAGTGAGTGAAGGGCGGGGTATAAATCTAATCTCTTCTTCTTCTCTTCTTCTTCTATTTACAAGCGTCTGTCCACTTTTGGGAATGTTTTCCTCCATGTCTGGAGATTCTTGCCCATTCAGATTTTTTGGGGGGTGGGGTGGGCACCAGCTGCCTCTTCTTCCTGTTGCAATGAGGGTGGATGCTTTGGGGCAAGGGTGTGTGTGTCCTTTACCACCAGTAATTAACATGGCCTGATTGCCCAGAAGCCATAATTAAAGGCTTATCAGCAGCGCACCTCCTGTTGCATTGCACTTTGGGTGGCTCCTTCATGCTTTGGATGCCACTGGAGAGACCAACTTGACTATCAGCTTATAATGGCCGTTGGCTGCGCATGAGAAAACAAGCCAGCCAAGCCTTGTTGCGGGGCCTCTTTCCAAAAACTGGCCGTGGCACCTGAGCTGTCCCTCTCATTGGTCACCTATGCCTGTGGAGGACGGAGGAATAACTAGCTAGAGCTATTAATCTGAATGCTGCTTGAAGGGAGGCTGCTGTTCCGTGGCGGAACCGTGCCTTGCCTGTGGAAGGTCTTGAGGTCAAGCCGAGTCTTGGCACCTTGGGTGTGGGAGGTGCAGCTGGGGAAGACCTTTCTCTGCCTGAGTCCCTGGAGACCAGCTAGTCAGAGTGGAAAGTCCTGAGGTGGCTGGACCCGGCCTGAGGCAGTTTCAGAGGTACTGTGCGCGATGCTAGCTTAAGGCCCATGTTGTGCTTTATTATTCATTTTGAGGGGCAGTGCGGTATACAGGGTTGGACTAGGGGCTGGGAGACCTAGGTTTAGATCTCTGCTGTGCCATGGGAAGTTGTTGTGAGTGCCCTGGGGTCAGTCAGCCACTCTCAGCCCTGCAGGGATGTTGTGAGATTAAATGGACGAGTGCCCTGTAAGTGGCTGTGGGTCCCCAAACTGCTGTTTTCTCTTTTTTTGGGGGGGGGGGAGCTCTGTCTTCCCACTTAGCAGAGGTCTGAGCCCATTTGGTCTCTCCTCTGTTTTTTAAAAGCTGTTCCCTGCAGCTGCTGTGTAGTTTTGGGGAGCCCCAGCTGGAACCCAGGCCCAACTCTTTCAAAACCTCAACAAGTAATTTGGCCCCTTGCCTGCCTTTTTCTCTCATCGGCCAGGATGTGGGCCGAGGGGTGCACCTCAGGTCTTTCACAGGCCCTTCAGAAGAGGGCCAGGTGGAGAGCAGAGGGGGCTCTCTGTGAACCTGCCCCCTGCTGGTCACTTCAGGATTTTAGCTTGGGTCCAAAGTGATCTGGTGTCTGTGGTGCCAAGTCAGAAACCTTAGCTTTGTGGAAGTGGTCGTTTTCTTTTGGAAGGAATGCCGCAAGCCAAAATGATGTTGTTGTTTCAGGCTTTCTGTGTCTCCTTTGCTTACCCAGTTGGAATATTTTTGCAGCCAGGGGTGGCCGTTGGTGGGAAGTGGAAAGAGGGCTTGTAGCCACAGGACAGCTCACAGCACAGAGCTGAAACAGCAAATGCTTTAAACATACAAGCCAGTTTTTCATCTGTGAAAATCTGCTGTGGGGAAGCGGGAGTGGGGGGGGCCTGGGAAAATCCTCGTGCTTCAAAGGCCCGCAGAGGGCTCTGTCTAGATCATTTTTTTCCAGGCAAGTGAGAGCAGGAAGGAGTCTTTCCTGGACATGCTTGGCAGTCACAAGTAGGCAGGGGGAGGAAGGATGCAGCGAGACGCCCAGAGAGAGCCCAGCCGGTGCTGCTTCTTCTTAATGTGCGGGCTGCCCCTTTGCCACCAGCATCCTGTCCCATTGGACTCTGGGCAGTATTGCCGGGCAGTGTGTGGCATGGGAGGCCAGTGCCTGGTTTATGAAGACAAAGCTGCTGGTCTCGCCCAGAGGACGGTTTAGATTGCTGCTGGTGTCCTTTGGTGGCTGTGGACCTGGGCACCAGGCAAAGGCACCTGTGCGGGAGGGGCTTCTGGCTGAGGGCCTGCTGCTGAAACAGCACGGTTAGTCCCCACCCCTCTGCCCTGGGTGCCAAGGGAGCATTCTCCTCCCCACCTCTCTCAATCCCCTCTTCCTGCATTTCGACTCTGGGCTGACCACAGAAATGGTGGGCATTGCCCATTGGCCAGCCGGCCCTCCTTTCTTAGGCTTGTCTTGTGGCACGTGTGTTAGCTGGTGCCTTGCAGGGAGGTGGGAGGGGTGGCTCTTCTGGGTTTGGGCCTTCTTGATCCAGCTGGGCTGGGATGAGCTGTCTGCTGTGGCCGAGAGGAGCCTCAAAACAGGAAGGATCTCTTTGTTGGGATTCCAGCGAACTTACTTGTTTTCACAGTATTCTCTCTCTCTCTCTCTCTCTCTCTCTCTCTCTCGCACAGATAAACACACGCCCCTCTGTAGGAATGCAGCTCCCTGGCTGGCCATTCTTTTGGCCCTGCAAATGAAAATGGAGGGTCTGGCATGCCTGAGATTTTCATCCCAGGTTCTTCTTATTTTTATCTTGACATTTTAAAACATGGAAGCAGATACTGAGTTTTGGATTTTTTTAAAAAAGAGCATCATTTATAAAACTAAATGCTCTGAGGATTGAACTGGGCCTGCTTGGCAGTCAGTACCTTGCAGATTGGGGCCTGCAAGTGAACAGGGGTTTCCTCTCCGTGGTTACCAGACCCTTCTCCCAGAGCATTCATATGTCTTTGGACTAGTAGTTGCTGGTTTGTCTGGCCTACCAGATGACAACATTGCTAGGTATGAAAGGCAGCTGGGTGGGTGGGGTCTGATGCTGTTGGTGCTGAGTCACACGGATCCTGGTACATGTCTAGTGTGCATTTACATGCAACACTCAGAGAGTTGCAGGCTTACTTGGAGCCTGGGATATTTTCACCTCCATACCTTTCTGGCATTTATGATTTTTAAACAGTCTCTCCAGCTGTGCAGCTGGATCACCTGGAAAGTGTTTTATGGCCCGTCCCAATCAGGGGTGGACCTCTTGTCCTTTGCTGTCTGTTTTGTATCTGCAGAGTGATGTGGCCCAGGCCACCTGATGCTTGCGCAGAATTAGTACATGAGCTGAACATTTGAAATAGCATCCCAGATTTCACCCCCCCTTCCAGAAGTTTGCAGAGAAGAACTGACGTTTATGGGGCGGGGGCACATGGGCTCTCTTCTGTGGTCAGGTTTCTGCATGATTTTTAAAATTTAATCTCAGAGTTGGAAGAGAAGAACCACCTGCCAATGCAGGAACTGCAGCTATCGTGTCCCTGACAAGTAGGTATCCAGTCGATATTGAGAAACCTCATGATAGCTTTGTTTGATTTACCTTTGCTCCAGAGAGGAGATGTGATCGGGATGTAGAAACCTGCCATTGTGGAGCGTTGGAGGGTCTGAGGCTCCGGGGCTGTTGGGCCAGGGTGCTTTGCTTGCAGCGGGTTCTGGAGGTAGAGAGGTGTGGGGGAATCCCTTTCTGAGCCTCAGGCCACCTTGCCAGGCTGAGCATCCAATGCCAGGGACCACGGGCCTGCCTCCGGAGGCGGGTGAGGTGCAAGAGTTGTGTGCCTCATGCTGGAGCCTGGGGTGAGCACAGGCCAGGTTCATCTCTCTTCACGCTCTTGCTCTGCTGGGGAACAGCTGTCCTGGCTAAAAATAATTCCTTTGGAGCTGTCAGCAGCCATCATGTGAGCAAGCAGTTTGATTTGGCCGTCTCTGCACTGCTGCTTTGATGTCCTTGGGATCACACGGTGCCAGGAAACGGCCAGTGCCCTGTTGTGTTTTGAAAGGGGGCTCAGCGCTGCGAGGGGAGGAGGGGGCAGCGTGTTCCCACTTCCTTTCCCCTTCAGCCCGGCCTGCATTCTCCAAGGATAAGCAGGTGTGTGTGTTATTTGGAACCAGGAGTATGTTTGGTTTTTAAATTAGGGTTCTGTCTGTGGTGTGTTGCTTACCTTTGCTGTCCCTTTGCAGTCTGCCTCCCCCTGTCCCCAGCCCCGGCTGATGCCAGTTCTCCTGTTGGAGAGGGTTGGATGACTGTGGCCGAGGTGGCCCAGGCTGTCTTCTCAGATCTCAGAAGCTAACCAGGGTCCCCCTTTGTCAGCGTTCGGATGGGACACCATAGAGGAGGTCCAGGGTTGCTATGCAGAGGACGGCAATGGCAAACCACCTCTCGTCTCGAAAACCCTGCGGGGTCACCATGAGCCAGGTGTGACTTGACAGCACTTTCCACCACCAGAGTGTGGAACAGGTTAACATAGATGCTGTGCTGAAGCCAGGTGTTCAGGGAAGGGTTCATAACTTATGGGGCAGGATGTCTTGGCCATCAGACCTGGGGGAGAGAGCCCTGCCCGAGACCTCAGAGGGCGGCTGGGCCAACGCTCTTCCCTCTCTTTTTCAGGCCAGCTGCTTCCTTGATGCTTCTCTGTCTTGAATATGGATGCGGTTACCACCCTGGGTGCATAAGCCCTACCTCTCTTGGGGGGAGGGGGGGTGCCTTGTCGGGAACTGTTCCTGTAGTCAAAGGTGGGGATGGAACTCTGACCAGGTGGAGGTGGTTTGGGTGGAGATGTGGCCGGGGGGGGGGGGGGGGGGGGGGGGGGGGGTTGTGGGTTGTACTCGGGCTGAAGACTCTGACTAGCTGTTTGGGAGATGCTGTTGTATTCAGCATGGGGTAGGGGTTGGATTAGGATCTGGGAGTAGCAGGTTTGAATTCCTGCTCTGCCATGGAAGCTTGCTGGGTGACCTTGGGCCAGTCGTAAAACTCTCAGCCTACCTTACCTCCCAGGGTTGTTGTGAGGATAAAACGGAGGAGGGGAGAATTATGTGAGCTATCTTGGGTCCCCACTGGAGAGAAATGTGGGATATAAGCAAAGTAAACGAATGCCTGTCCCTGGATGCCCAGGTGGCAGAGGTGGCCAGGAGCCATTTGGCTCATCTGTTGCCTGTGCCCTTCCCCAGCCAGCAGGGGCCTGGCCACAGTTCCTCATGCTGTAGCGCTCCTGCCTCGAGTGGTGTCTTTTCAGAGTGCCTTTAAAAAGTGAAGGTGGCTGCTGGGGGGTGAGAGAGGGCAGGCAGCTCCGGGCGGGGAGGAGTTCTGGCTTTGTACTCTTTGAGCCGACTCCCAGTGAGTTCCTCAGTGCTATCTAAAGTGCTGGCATTGAGCTGTACTGCTTTGAACGGCCTGCCGCTAGGGTGTCTCTAGGACTGCCTCCTCTCCTAGGAACCTACCCGCGTACTTGAATCATCTTGATGTCCCCAAGGGCCCTGACAAAATCACCTGTCGAGACAGGTTTTCAGCACCCCTCGCTGTTGACTTTCTGACTGAGGCAGGACATTTTAGGAGGTCCTTTGGGTAGGTTTCCCCTGTCTGGACAGAGAGCAGATGTGGGCTCTGTTGTGTGTGTGTGTGTGTGTGTGTTTGCCCTGGGGAACTGGTGTGGAGATGAGTTGTGGTCCCACAACTCCTGTTAGAGGGATACGAAAATGGGTCCTGGATCTCCTGAGTCTCCAGCTTGCAGCCCTGTTTTTTCCCTGCTGCTGCTTCTACTGACTGGCCGTGGTGTGCTTGTTGCCTCCAGCCCCAGGGTCTGTTTTGGAGGCAAGGTGAGCCGCTGGGCAGGACCCCTTCCCCTCCCCACCTACTCATTGCTGTCAGAGGCCCCTTGTCCTCGGCATGAACTTCTGCCAGGCTGGGAAAGGGGAGGCCAGAAGTCCCCTGCCTTCCTGAGGTGCCGGGCTGACCAGGGCTGGAGAGCGGTGCGCTTGCCTTGCCTTGCCTTGGGCTGCCTCTCTGCTCGCATGTCTGGGGCAGTCCCAAAGTCTGTTTTCCCTTCAGACTCGACTCCTGGCTTGCAGAAGCTGAGTGTGGATCCGATCTGGCCTTGTGCTCTTCTGGCAGCACTGCTGACAGGTGCATGGGTGTGAGAAGGGAGGAGAAGGCGTGCTTTGTGCTTGGCATCTGCCGAGACTCATGGCTGGCTTTCCCTGCCCTCCAGCGTGCCAAGCGACTGTGTTTTCCCCAGGGGGCTTGTAAGGACTCGCTGGTTCTCTCCACCTTGATGCAAGTGAAAACTTTCTTCAGGGGCTGGTGATGCTCTTGAGCTGTGCACTGCCTGTGATGCGGGTGCTGATCTCTTGTTTCTTGTCTGGCGCATGGAGACAGGGCCTGTGCTGGGATACTAATGGCAGGCTGTTTTTATTGGTAGCACACTTTTCAGGTGACGGTGGTTTTCCAGTTGCAAGGGAGTCGGGCTCCTGTCCTTCGTCTGCAGGTGACAGAAGACAGGAGGGAAGAGCCAGGGGAGGGAGGGATTGGACTGGTCGTTTGTCTGCAGTCGGGAGCGCCCCCCCCCCCCCCAACCCTTCAGTTGCGGGTCTTTTTCCTGGGAAGGAGGCAAAGCTTCCTTTTTAGAGGATCGGAGGACGACTAAAGTAACTCCAGTTTTTAAAAAGGAAGTTTCAGAAAATTGATATAAAGGTAATTTTAACTTTTCTCTTGGGTGAATGAGTTGAAAGCGTTCACTAAAGGGCTTACTTAACCCCCAGACAAGCTGGCTGTGCAGAGGAAGGATTGGCCTGGCTTCTGCAAAAGTCGGTCCTACTTCACAGCTTGGAAAAAGTTCTTTCAGAGAGTCAGCAAGAATGTAGCTCAGGATGATCTGGTAGACAAAAAAGTACCAGAATTTCCAAAAAGATTTTCCCAGAGCCCCTGACCAGAGGTTCCTGAGCAGAGTTTGTAATCACAGGGTTAAAGGACAGCCCCTTGGGTGGATTCGTAATTCTCTAGACTACAGGAGACTGAGAGCAGGAGTGAATGGGGAGTTCTCGCAGTGGGGGGGGCTGGGCGTAAGCAGTGGGGCCCCCCAGATCTGCGTGAGGACTGGTGCCGTTTAACACTGATCAGGGACCTGCCGCCAGGGCTGGCAGAGAGGAAGCCAGGTTTGTGGATGGGGACAGTCCTCGGTCCACGCGAGCAGGGCTGAACTGGCAGCGCCAAACTGGGGAAGGGATCTTGGGGTCCTGGTGAAAAGTGCCTAGAGCAGGTTTGTTCTGTGTGCGGTGGCAGCAGGCAGGACAGACTGCACAAGAGGGGAAGGGGAGGGAGAACAGCACTGCAGGAGTGGCCGTACCCTCGTCTCCATCCAGGGGTGGCCTCACCGGGAATCCTGCGTGCCGTTCTGGGCGCCATACCTCAAAAAGGACATTGCAGAGCTGGAAAAGTCTACAAAAAAGAGCAACCCACATAAGCAAGGTCTTGGAGCATCTTCTCTATGAGGAAAGGCTAAGGAGTTTGGAGTGGGTTTTTTGGGGGGGGGGGGGTCTGTTTTTAAGAAGGTGACTAACAGGGTTCATGATGGAGACTTACAAAATTTTGCCACGGGTGGAGAGAGTGGCTAGAGAGTTGTGCAGCAGGCTGTGTCAGGAGATCATCGGAGGGTTTCCCAAAAGGGCTCAGGGAGGTGCTCAGAGAAAACGGGGGGTATCTGTTCCAGGCCCCAGGTGCCACTGAAGGGGCTCTTCAGCTGGTGGCCCCCAGTTCCATGCCTATAGTGGGGGCGTGCTTTTCTGTGCTAGATAGTCCCGGTTGAGGATTTGGGTTGGCTGCAGTGGCTGGCCATGGGGGGACAAAAGGGCGAGCCAGGCATGGCTTCAGGACGAGCCTTTGGGAATTCTTCCGGCTGCAACACAGCCCCGGCCCCACCCTTCTGTCGCTGGGGTACGTAGAGGAGAGCTGCCTCAGAGAGCCAAGGATCCCGTGAGCGTCAAAGGTGCCCTTCTGAGGCATGCACCTTGAGGTGGAAGGGCTGCCCAAACCAGGCAGGGAATGTGCCTTGGCAGGCTTTGGGAGCCGGGTAGACCTGTTGCAGCAGAGGGAAATGTCTGGGGCCGAGTGCCAAGTAGACAAGGAAGGGCTGTGGCTAGCAGTATAATATTAGCATATTTGTGTGCATTTGTGTATTGGGCAGAATTCTGCTTTGGTTGGCTGGATGGCCTGGTGGACTTCTCGGCAGAAAGTGAAATTCTCTGCCCTGTCTGGGGAGAGCCCTGCTGGGCATGCCTTCTCCCCACAGCCTTGCCCTGTTCTCCCAGGTGTGCCTGGCCTTGGAACAGACTCCACTTACCTGTTGCGCCTGCCGAGGCACAAGGCCCACAGAGGCCACGCCGCAAAAGAGCCCTGGTTGTGCTGGGCAGCTTGGCCAAGCCCTTCTGACTGCACATGGTTTGGCTTTTCAGGAGCTGAAGCTTTGCCACTGACTTCAAAGTCCTTGGACCTTTGGGAGAGGGGCTGCGAACCCCTTCTGGATGCCGTGAACGTCATTTACTCCTGTGACTCTTTGCACGCTGGCCCCAAGGAAGGCCGAGTGCCGCTCATAGGAATTTCGGGCCCCTGGTTTTTAGGCACAGGGTTTGTGGGCTCACATTCCGCAGTTGTCTGTTGCCCCAGAATGCAATGCTCCCTCAGCGGGTGTTGTCTCCTAGCTATTATTTGATGTTTGGTTCCAAACACAAGGCAAGCATTTAATTAACACCTTCATGGTTCCTTGGAAACAGTTTTAATGACAGGTCTCAGCACAGGTAACTTGACAGAAAAGTGCTTTTGAACATGTCCAAAGTGATGTTGGCTCACTTCTGAGCTTCTGGATGCCTGGAACATCTTTTTCTATTTTAAACTGCTGCTGTCTGACCCCAAGTGGAAGAAGAAGAGATTGTATTTATATCCTGCCCTTCACTACCCAAAGGAGTCTCAGAGAGGCTTAAAATCTCCTTTCCCTTCCCCTCCCCACCACAGACAGACACCCTGTGAGGTAGGTGGGGCTGAGAGAGCTCTTTTGAGAACTGCCCTTGAGAGAACAGACCTTATGACTGACCCAATGTCACACCAGCAGCTGCATGTGGAGAAGTGGGGAATCAAACCTGTTTCTCCCAGATTAGAGTCCGCACCCCTAACCACTACGCCAAACTGGCTCTCTAGATGAGGGGCAGAGAGGCTGGGATGTCCAGTTCTTCACTCACTGCCAGGGCAGCCTGTGGCTGTGATTTGGTTTCCTGTTGCAGAACCACTCAGAGGCAATGCTTCCTCTAAGGTGTGGAGTCTTATGAGCAAAAATTCTACTTTGTGAACTACTGGCATTAAAGTTGTGAGTGAGTGATTTGGCAACTGCATAAATTTAGTTTGCTCTGGAGCCATCCTTCCTGAGCTAAGACAAACGTGTGAGCTGGAGGCTAAAAAATCGTGAGCTAGCTCACACTAACTCAACTTAGAGGGAACACTGCTCAGAGGCCAAAGGAATCTGTGCTGCTGCTGTTGCTGCTAAAGGGACCAGGTGTCTGTCATTCAAAACTGACAAAGCCAAACTGACCCCTTTGTTGTGGCACAACACTTCCTTGGCCAGAACCCGTTTCTTGCCAAATCCACGAGGCTTTACGCTTAGGAAGCACTCTCATGTGGCTGATGAAGTGGGTTCTGGCATGCAGAGGCTTCCCGCCGGAAGAAACCTGCCCATCTTTCAGGAGCCACCCATGTGCTTCCTTGTTTGCCTTGCAGTAGTCTAGCTGAGCTGTCTGTCTGGAATGCATTATTCAAGGCGTTTTGTCCCCCTTCCTACTACAATACCTTCTTTCCTTGGCTGAAGTGCCTGGAACGGTGAGGCTCTGGGCTTTCTGTGCAGAACCCTGAAACTCTTCAGAGGGGAAATGTAAGTTTTGATGAGAAATGTGCTGTGCCAGCCTGTATCTGAGTTATGGAGTTGCAGCAGTCAAGGGACTTTATGGAGCTAGGGAGTTTTACCAGGTATCTGTGTTAGTTATGTAGTAGAACCACTGGATCCGCACCCAGAAGCACCTTAGAGGGCACCAAGATTTTCGGGATATCAGCTTTCGAGAGCCAAAGCTCCCGTTGTTGGATACAAAGGCAGGGATGTACCTTCCTTATATTTACATTATTTATATTCCACCTTAGAGCTGGTGTTCATAAAGTGCATTGTATGGTTCCTAGAAAGTTTGCATGAAGTCTGTGAAGGCTTTTGGCTCTGGGTAGTGATGCAATGCTGTTAGGGAGATGAAGCCCGGGGGGGGGGGGGGGGTGAGCAGGGGATGTTTTGGGTTTTCTTTTTCCTGAAGAATTTTCAGTTTTTCTAGTGGAAGAACTGGAAGTTTCAGTTAACACAGAAAGAAACTATGAAATGTCCTCCTCTTGGAATGAATAAAATGCTTTTTAAGGCAAGGTTTTACGCACTCACAATGTATAGTGAGAAGACTTTATGTAATGCAGCCCATAGCATTAGCAAATAATACTTCCTGTGTATTCTTTTGGCCTGCACAACTCATTTTCAAGCATATATCATAAGAATGTGACTACTTTTGTCCATAGTTAATATGCTGAAATGTGCATGATGGTACTGAAGAGTTCACTATGTTTTGAAGTTTAGTGAACTTAATATCCAAAGATGTTGCTTGGTCTGTGTTGTGTGCATGGGACGGTTTCTGGTGATTCGCTAGATTCATGGAGGATAAGTCTACCAGTGGTCATGATGGAACAGGCCTGCTTTGGCTTGCAGACCCGGCTCTACCCACTCCTCCTTGGCATTGCCAACTCCTATAGGGGGTTACTTTTTCCACTAGGGCAACTCACTGCCACTATGTGTCCTTTTTTGGGGCGGGGGGTTTCCTGCTAGGAGGGACAGGGCTCCTAGCTCTCCCTTTCCAACCTGAGGCCCTGCCTCGGTGTCCTCCATGAACCAGAGCCTGGTTGCCACAGAGACCAATTACAACTTTGGGGCTCCCCTGGAGAAATAGCCAAGTGCACACTGACTGCTTTCCTCCCAACCCGGGGGTGGGGTCCCCTCTTGCACTTGCGTGTCCGAGACGGTGGGAGAAACTAGGTGGTACAGAGACTGAGAACCAACCTCCAAAGTCAAAGAAGATTTATTAAAAAGAAAATACTTCCAAGCATCTTTAAGCACAGCACTAGATCAGCAAACATATTTCAAAAGAAAATTGGTCATAAATGCAATCCTCTTTCCCTACAATTTTGCTTGTAGAAACCAAAAGTATTTATACTGTTAAGTTTTGTAAATAAGCTAACTAATACAAATGTGTGTGCTCAGTTATTGTTGATGTGTTTTATGTTGATGAAGCAGAGAAATAAGTTTAGGCTTCATAAGATAGTATGGATTGTTTTTCCCACAAATGTCTTTTCTTTTCCTTCTCATACCCTACCACAACTTTTGTTAGTCTTTAAAGTTCTGTTGTTGTTGTTGTTGTTCAGTCACCCAGTCAAGTCCGACTCTTGGCGACCGCATGAACCACATCACGCCAGGCCCTCCTGTCTTCCGTCCTGCTCCAGAGTTTGCTTAATTTCATGTTCACTGCATCGATGACACTGTCTAACCATCTCATCCTTTGCCGTCCCCTTCTTCTTTGACTTTCAATCTTTCCCAGCATCAGGGTCTTCTCTAGTTAATGCTCCCTTCTCATTCGGGGCCAAAGTATTTGAGCTTCAGCTTCAGTATCTGGCCTTCCAGGGAACAGTCAGGGTTGATTTCTGTTAGGATTGACTGATTTGATCTCCTTTAAGGTTCTACTGGACTCTTAACTCTTTTCTAGAACCAACTTAGCCACTCTGGTGCACCGCGCACTGCCTGGTAAAGGGGCAACTTGTCCGCCATAGCACAATATTTCTTTCTGTGTTTGACCTTTTGCGCCAGGAAGCCTGGCAGGCACTTTCAGTGAAATAATGATTGTTATTGGAAAAGGGCACAACTCCCATTTTTAAACAAGGTAATAAAAAATACAAACAAGATCAAGTTAACCTTGAGGTCACTGAAGGCCCCCTGCACACAAGGAAAATCCAGTCTCTTAACCATAATTAAATAAATGAATTGTAAAGCAAATCAAAGTTCAAATAATTATGTTAAAATGCTTTAAAAATCTTAGGAAACCCAATACACAAACACCCTGAAATCTCACCTGTGTACTTTGACACTCTGGAACCTGAGTAACTCTTCCTTGTGACATTTTTTATAGGCAAAGTGACTTCCACTATCTTTTAAAAAAATCATATAATTTTATCATGTGTTGATTCTACAGATACAGGATGTGTTCTCAATAAATTACTACACAGTCATACGCAGGTGTGTCGAGATCATATCTGATCATGCTCACTGACTGCTGAAGCAAGATTAAAAAGACTGTGTTTAGCACTTCACTAGTAATTAAAAGGCAGTAGTTCATCTTTTATCTTCCGCTTCATTAATTGGCTGTCAAAGATAAAAGGCCCTGTACTTCCCGTGACCAGTTGGTGAACTCTCCACAAAGGGTGTGAAAAGTACACAAAAACATATGTGTCACATGCATATCATGACACCCGTGTCTCCCCCAGGGAGGAGTGAGGAGGCAGAGCTGTTTGCCATGCTTGGGGTTGTATCATTTGCATTCGTGGCAAAAATTTTAAGCCCTTCCTGTCACTTGGGCTGAAGCTGTCAGAGTGGCTCCGTGTTCCTGTTATGGTTCTCAGTGCAGAAAAGTAAATACTGTGAAATGTTATACCTGTCTGTTGTATTGTCTCTTCTCTTCCCCCCGCAGGTAATCCCATGGTGAGCTGCCCCTGAATCTGACCCAAAATGGCCAGTGCTTCCGTCAAAGTGGCTGTCCGGGTACGGCCTTTCAATGCCCGCGAAATCAGCCGAGATGCCAAATGTGTGATTCAGATGCAGGGAAAAAGCACCTGTAAGTTACCTCCCCCATGTGGGTCTGCTCTCCTCTGGAGTCAAGGGTGGGCTTGCGCATGTATGTATGTGGGGAGGGAATGCCAAATGAAAGGAGTTGTGAGAAAGACGCATGACTTGAAAATCGGTGAAATGTCTTGTCTGAAGTGAGGGACAAAAGCCAGCGCTTCCCCGTATGGTGGCCCGTTCAGTGCTGATGGCTGAAGCAGGGCTGTGAGTGAGAAGTGCGTGGAAGGTCTCCTGCCACCCCCAGTCACGGCAGGGGAAGGCCTTTCTCTGCTGGAGACCGAGGAGGAGGAAGAGACTGAAAAGGTCTGACTTATGACAAAGCTGCACTGGTGTGTTGGGGCACAGACACCTCCGCTGGGCTGTCTGTCTTTCCAAAGAGTGGGGCAGCCCTCGGAGACCCCCGTGGAGGATTGGCCTCTTTCCATGGGAGGCTGTTCATACCAGGGGGCTGAGGCTCAGACCATAGCTCACTTGCTAGAACGCAGGTGGTGCTGAGTTCCTATCAGAAGTGCATCAGGAGGAAGGGTCTTCTTCCCAGCCATTCCTGCTTCTGATCTTGGAGCTCTGCTGGCTGGTGAGATAGCCAGTTGGGAAGGAGGGAGTGGGCACAGGCTGGGAGGCACTCAGGCCCCCTGCCCGCCGCTTTGTAGGAATGGAGTGCGGCAGCGGCCCCAGTTTTCAGATGGAGGCTGTCAGTAGGGTGTTGTCTGGACCTCAGGTGCAGAAGGTGAGCTGCCTTCCTGTCTGTCCAGTGGCTGCTTGCTGATTTATTTAAGCATTTATATCCCACTGTTCCTTGTGATTCATTTTTTTTTTCAGTTTAAGACCCCCCCCCCAAACACAAACCCCCAATCTTCTCCCCCCTTAAAAGATGCCTGCTGTCCAAACCCCCTCAGAAGCCCTGGCAAACAGGCCGGCCTTGCAGTGCCTCCTGAGGATCTCCTCCCCTCTCCAGGGAGCCCATCCCTCAAAGCCGGAGCCACCACAGAAGGGGCCTGGCCTCTAGCTGGTGCCAGACGGGCCGCCCTGAGTGGTGAGGTGGCCGATGGATGGTGCCCAGGGACCAGTGGGAGGGGAGGCTCCTTCAGTTTTGTGAATGGCCTGTCTCTGGACGGTTTCTTCTTCCCCAAACTCTGCAGAATTGGAGGCAGGTGTATTAGCTTCATTAAATCAGTTAAAAATAAGGTCATGAGGAGGGTTCCGAGGGGCGCCCCTGGCTGAGCCAGCGGAGGGTGTGTGTGTCTCGGATAGGGTGTCCAGGATCCCAGGGTTAACTAAGCTGAGGCTGCCTTGTCAGATGAGGCCCAGGACTCCCAAGGTGCTGTGGCCACCATGGGTCTCTCAGGTTCTGAGGGGCCCAGCACATGAGAAGGGATGCACTTGGTGTCTGATAAGCAGGCCAGCAGAGTGGCCAGGAGCTCCTTCTACCCAGCTGCATTTGCTTTGCCAGCACTCTTCTTTCTTTTGTACCTTCACGGCTGGATTACTGTAAGGCCCTCTTCGTTGGGCTGTCCTTGCAGAAAGGCTGGAAACTGCAGCTTGTCCAGAATGAGGCTGCCTCATTATTTTCTGGGGCTGGAGTATGGGGACAGATGGTCTTTCCCCATCTTGAAGCAGCTCCACTGGACTTAGAACCAAACTGGCAGCCAATTTAGGCTGCTGCTGCTGCTGCTGCTGCTTTAAAGCCCATCAGGGCCTAAAACCAACAACGCCCGTCTTCAGGCTGCCACCTGCTGGCTGTTCTCCTTAGGTTGGCCAGCCTGGCATTGACTCAGCGCCAAGAAGAAATTCTGGGTACAACTATTTTAGTAAATATATTTAAAAAGTTTTTAAAACCATTTTAATTGCCAGGGGCACTTCCTTCTTCTGCTCAGAGTGGCACATGTGGCTCCCCCCCCCCCCCATTTTATTCCCACAGCCACCTGAGAGCCATGACTGTCCTAAGGTCATCCAGTGAGGATTTGAGCTCAGTACTCTTAACCATTCTGCTGGGTTCTGCAGGGTGGTATGGCTTTTATACCCCCCCCCATCTGCTGTGGGTCTGAAAGGCTTGATTTGAACACAGAGCTTGGGGAGCAGGCCAGTTTGAATCAGGCGCTAGCATAAACGGAGAGGGCTTTTGCTTCAGCAGTGCCCTGTTGCAGTTGGGCCTAATTCTTCCCCAGACTGAGTGCATTTGAAGATTTTATTGGTGGGGGGGGGGGGAATAAAACGGGGGACAATGAAACTGAAGACATTGAGTCCTCTATGCAAGGAAAAGAGTTGCGTTCTGACTTCATGGAGCCTCCAGCCTTTTGTTCCAAGCTGTGTCCTAGAGCCACTCGGAGAGGAAGTTTTGGGTGGGGAAATCCTGCCCCGAGGGCTTGGCTGTGATGGGATTCTGGCTGGCTGTGCAGATTTCACAGCTTATCAAAACAGGGCTGCAGTAACATCGTTGAGGGTTCCGTTTCGTTGAATTAATGCTGCTGCCTGGTAATGGGAGTGGGGGCTTCATGTCTGCCAGAGTCCTGGTGGGTTCATGTCAATCTGGCCCCCCAAGAAACTTTTACTGCTTCAGAGCCTGCAGAAGAGTATGATGATAAACTGCTTTCTGTCTAAAATCTCAGCTGCCTTTGCTGAGAAGGGGTCGCTTTCAAGGGAGCCTCTCCCCCAGAAAAAGGCACAGGATTCTTCTCGGTCCCTCCCCCTCCCCACTGCCCAGTTCTTGACGCAGGTCTCCCCCCACCCATGCTGGGGCTGGCCTTGGAAGGGGGCTGTTTGTCCTCTTCTATATTTAGCCCTGCAGCAGCTGAGAGGCCTTTGCAGGGGGTATGGCCCTTTCCCACAGCACTGTCTGTGGCTCCTGAAGTCAGGAAGGGACACCTTCACCCCCCCCCTCCCCAAAGACATCATTCCGCCCACCCTCCCCACAGCTATGTGAGCGATGTCTGGAATGCTCCCCCCCCCCACACTGCTGCTCCTTGGTTGGCCCTGGGAGGATGTGGGTTTCCTCGAAGGCTTGAGGGTGCGGCTCTGTTTGTCCTTCTCTTCTGACACCGTCCTCTGCAGCAGCCTCTGCTCTGAGGGGGCCCCTCGCCAGCCTTTTTGCTGGGGCGGGCTCGGAGTCTGCCCTCCGGGTCTTCAGGTCTTCTGTGAGTGCCAGGGGGAGTGGCTGGCAAACAAGCAAGCGGCCCATGTCTCTGGGGATTACCTGGAGCTCAGTGTGGATGGCAGTGCTTTGCCCCAAGGGAAGGGAGTCCCGTTTGTGGGAAGAAGCCTTTGTCAGCATCCATTGGCAGGAGGATCATTACATGTTGGCTCTTGCTGATGTTTTGGGTGTGCATAAGATTGTCAGGCGGCACCACAAGGGCTGTGGGAGTTTGGGGGGGGGATAGGACCTGGAGCCCCCGCAAGAGAAGCTGGGGTATTTGTGGA
This sequence comes from Lepidodactylus listeri, assembly GCA_029233225.1. NCBI lineage: Eukaryota > Metazoa > Chordata > Lepidosauria > Squamata > Gekkonidae > Lepidodactylus > Lepidodactylus listeri. The sequence goes on from JARCFY010000018.1 coordinate 55,906,305, forward strand.
GGTCGGTGCTAAATTACAAATCCAGTAAATTGTAAGCTAAATACCATACATAGCTTTTAATAATATACAATAAGTGTAGTCAAAGAATCACATCAGACTCTCATGTAATCAGTTACATGCTAAAAGACTGGACCTGTTTCAACAGAGCTGACTTCATCAGTGGTCAACTATACAATAATTTTCCCCCTAAAAGATTCCTGTTGTCAAAAGCATGTGTATAACATACTATTGCCCACAGTATGTCTAGAAATAAAACATCAATAATATGAAATGGGCATGTTTTGTTGGCTCGTGCCCAAAGAATGTAATTTTAAAATATTTGTATAAAAAGGAAATTTTAAAAATCTGGCTCTGTGGTGGAACACCTGTCCCGGCCTGCGGAAGGTGTCCGCCCTGTGCAGTCAGAAGGGCCAGGCGACAGGTGATGCAGGGGTCCTCTTCACAGGGTCCCAGGGAGCCGCTGCCTGTCAGATTAGACAGTACAGACCTTGATAAGCCAAGAGCCCAATTCAGTATGAGGCAGCAGCTTCATGCGTCTCTTGTGTTCACATGTCATGTTTCACTGACTGCAACTTCATCCAACTATTTACTTGGGGGTTTAGTGAAGGTGCTTAATTTTCAGAATTTTCAGAACCCGCAAAATCTCTTGGCAAAATTATTTTGCTGTTACCTAATGAGAGTAAAAAAGAGAGTACCTGCAGGGTCACCCATTCTGAGCAGGTCTCTGCTCACAGTTGGACATGTCCGTCTGTCACATTTTTATCCCAGTTGTCCTCGGGGGGGGGGGGGAAGCTGGGGTTGACGTAGGTGGTGCTCCCCTCCTCTACTTTATCCTGACACAAACCCTGGGGAGGGCATGAAGCCGAGAGAGAGGGACTGGGCCGAGGTTGCCCATTGAGCTTCTATGGCTGAGTGGGCATTTGGACCTGGCCCGATTGGATGTTGTGAATTGCAGCACGCCAATTCTGACATGGTTATCCCCAGTTGACTTTTGAGCAAGGATGTTGCCGCCTGCACTCAGAGGACGTGGCATGACTCTGTGCATGTCCCTTTTGCTGAGTGAAGAAGCAACGTTGGTTTGCCTTCACAGTGGCTAAGAGTGATCAGTGAACGGTCATGTGTATTGGCTCTCCGTGTGACCTGGGTGTGGCTTCTTAGCGGGGAGAGATGGGAAGGCTGTTTGGGACAAGCTGCTCCAGGCCTGCCCTCTGGTCTAACTTTCCAGCTTCCATCCAGGAAGAACCAGCGTCAGCGCTGCCAGTGGGTTGCCAGCCGATGCTTTGCTGTCTGGTTCCACCATTTTTTGCTGCCTGCCCAATCCGGCATGAATGGGACGCGTTTCTGCGAATGAAAAGCAACCCTTCTGTGCAAGCTGGGGGTGTGAGGGAATCCCACAGCTTAACCCTTCGCGCACCGCCTGCCCTTGAAGGCGAGAGGGATTGTGAACTTCCTGCTCCCATGGAGAGCACCCACCCACTCCTTGCAGAGTGGGCCCCTGGGCGACCTCTGTCCCAAGTGGCGTTTTCTGCCTGAGCTGTCCCAGGAGGGTTGGCAGGAAAGAGTCAGTGCTGGCAGAAGCGACAGAACAAGAGGCCACCTTAACACTTTGTTTGAAACGCCTCTAGGCATGTACAGAGTGTATTCCCCTTGACATCAGAGAAAGACGTCTGGTTCTTTGCCCTCCAAAGGTCAGAGGGGTCCCGAGGGCAGCCGTCTGGGTCTGCAGGGGAACAGCTGGATTTGAGCGCCTCAGAGGCCAACGAGATTTTGGGGGCAATAAACTTTTGAGGACCACGGCTCGTGAAATCTCCTGCCCAGAAAACCTGTGCTGGTCTCTAGGGTGCTGCTGGACTCGAATCTGGCACTGTCGAAGGGTGGGGTGGGGCTTCCAAACGGGCTGGAGCCTTGGGGCCTCTGCACTGCTGCATTTGGCAACAGAGGCCCTTGCCTGCCGGTTGCCCAGGTGTGCCCTGGGCTCCCCTTGAAGCAGACCCGTGCTGGCTGAGTGCCAGGGATCGCCCATCCCACTGTCCTGTTCTGGGACTGTGGTTTCTCTTTCCCCCTTCTCTCCCCATCCCCTTCATGTGCAAGCATCACACCTCGCGGAGAGTTCCCTAACTGGTCCTGAGGCTGGCTACAGACCGAGCAGATCTGTGTTTCAAACTGAGTTGGGGCTGCCAAGAGGCTGTTGGCATAAGAAGGCCGCAGAGGCTGCCAAAGGGGGCTGGTGACAGCAGGAGGCCGGGGGTGGGTGGGGGACATGTGAGGACAGGAACAGAGTGCCCTGCTCCCAGGAGAGGTGTGACTCATGCTTGCGCGTGAGGGTGGGTGGCCCATGGCTGTGACTTTCAGGTGGCTTTCTGGATCACAGAGCCCTCAAGCTGGAGAGGGGGACGTAGGGGCCTTTGTTTCGGGAGGCCTTTGGCTAGCATTATGAACCAGGAAGCTGACCAGTTGTTTTAATTCTCCCGAGTGGATTGTTGTTATGCTGATATTTTAATTGATTTTAATTATCTATATTTATTGCATTTGTTTGTATTTGTATGGCATCTGTACTGTATTTTTAAGTGTTGTGAGCCTCCCCAAGGCCCCGGTGGGGAGACGGTGTGCGGTATAAATTAAATAAATAAAGAATCCACTGCTGAGTGCAGGAAATGCTGGCTGGAGCCTCCCACGGGGCGGCTGTCCAGCCCGTCTGAAGCTCCCGGCAAAGGAGAGCCTGCCCTCATACCCAGTGGAAGGCTTCCGTTCTTCCTCCCCAGAGGGCAGGTCTGCGATGGGTGGGCGTGGCCTAGTGGTTAGAGAGAGCTCCGCCCTTGATCAGGCTGTGGGAGACACAGATCTTCTCCACCTCGCTGGGTGGGGACTTCATGGGGTCTCCACAGGTCGGCTGCAACTTGACCGCACAGACTTGGCTCTTTCTTTTTTGCCTGCCCTGCTGCCTTTGGACTGACTGTGGGGCATTCTCTCCAGCACTGGTTGGCTGCTGAAAGGAGACTCTGTTATGGCTCCACTGGTGAAGCACAAAACCCCCTCAGGCTGTCAGGGGAAATGGCCAAGTGTGTCCTTTCAAAGACTGGCACAGGAAAGGGGGGGTGGGCCCATTAGTTGCAGTCCAGCTATTTAACCAGTGGGTTTACCTGGGTTGGCAGTTCAGGCTTTCCTTGGGTGATCTGTTGTCCCCTCATGTGGCTGTTGTGGCCACCGTGGGTCTCTCCCCTGCGTGCGCCCCTCTGCTCCTTGTGTGCCAGGTGACTTGCCATCACCTCTGAGACTGTTATGTAAGGGCAGGCCGCACAGGCGTCTCTCTTCACGCTCTTCATCCATGTTGCTCTCTTCTCTGCAGGTATCACCAATCCCAAGCAGGCAAAAGATGTCCCCAAGAATTTCACCTTTGATTATTCCTACTGGTCTCATACCTCTGTGAGTGAGCTGGGCTGGGAAGGAGAGATGCCGTGGGGGGGAGGGGGGTTTTGATGGTGATCAGGAGTGTCCGGGCAAGGCCTTGGCTGAGGCCAAGGTCTTTCTGGTCCGGCAGCTGAGCTGGGGAAGGGCTGGGCTTGTTGGCTGTAGGTGGGCTTGGTGCCCAGGGCAGAGAAGGAGAGAGGGCAGCTGCAGCCCTCAGGGCGCCCTGGCAATCGCAGCTTTTTCTTTCCTAGGAGGAGGACCCCAGTTTTGCTTCCCAGTGGCAAGTCTACAAAGACATTGGAGAGGAAATGCTGCTTCACGCCTTCGAGGGCTACAATGTTTGCATCTTTGCCTACGGGCAGACGGGGGCTGGCAAGTCGTACACCATGATGGGCAAGCAGGAGACTGGCCACCAGGGCATCATACCTCAGGTATAAGGGGGGAGGGGGTGCGTGTGCTGGGACGTGCCAGGCGAGAGAGCCCGAGGGCTGCCATCCACGGTCAGAAGAGAGGCCTGTCTCACGCAGCTCTTCTGGACATCGGCAGGGCAGGGAGGTGATGGCATTTGGCGGCACGTTCAGGGAGGGCAGAGGGGTCTCCTCTCTGGATGGGGTGGTTGTGTGGCTGACTCTGGTGGCCTCCTGGAGATTCATCCTCCCCCCGCCCCCCAGTCTGGTTTCACCGGTGCCTTCCCAAGGTGGGCATGGGCTCTGAACACCTGAAGTGGAGTCTCGTGGGCCCTTGAGGGCTCACAGGTTTCTGTCCTAGTGTCGGACCAGGGCCCATGACAGCCCATGCTAGAATCAGAGCCTGTAAGTTTTGTAAGGAGCCAGAGGGGTTGTTTTTGCTGCCCCAGGCTAAGCTTGGCTGCCCCCCCACTGGAATCAGTTCGCTGCCGTACTCGCTGTGGCCCAGGCTGACTGGGCTGATTGAGGGATGGGGACAAGATCAGTCCGTTGTCTCTGAGGGCAGCCAATTTCTCTATCCCTGCTCACTTTGAGCTCTGCCCCTCCTGCTAGTTTGGTGTGGTGGTTAAGTGGGCGGATTCTAATCTGGGAGGACCGGGTTTGATTCCCCACTCCTCCACTTGCACCTGCTGGATGACCTTGGGCAAGCTGTAGTTCTGGCACAGCTGTTCTTGAAAAAGGGCAGTTTCTGTCAGAGCTCTCTCAGCCCCGCCTACCTCACAGGGTGTCTGTTGTGGGGAGGGGAAGGGAAAGGAGACTGTAAGCCACTCTGACTCCCTTGGGTAGTGAAGGGTGGGGTATAAATCCAGTCTCCTCCTCTTCTTCTTCTTTAAGTCCTGCCTCCGGCCCCCCACCTAGTCTCTTCTGCTTTGTCTCTCTCTCACCAGCTCTGCAAAGATCTTTTTGCCCGAGTGAATGAGAACAAGTGCCCCAACCTCTCCTATTCTGTGGAGGTAAGTGCCGGCCCCACCCCCTTCTCTTGTCCTCAGCCCCACATGTTTCCAGAGTGCCCCTTCCATCACTTCCTCCCCCTGTCCTGCCGTTGTCCCAGGTGAGCTACATGGAGATCTACTGTGAGCGTGTTCGGGACCTCCTGAACCCCAAGAGCCGCGGGAACCTCCGCGTGCGGGAGCACCCTATCATGGGGCCCTACGTGGAAGACCTCTCCAAGCTCGCGGTCACCTCCTTTGAAGATATTGCGGACCTCATGGACTGCGGCAACAAAGCCAGGTACATTCCTTTGCTGGCTGAGGGACTTTTTGCCGGCTGAGGGACCCAGGAGTCCTGGTGCCCGCCAGGAAGTCGGGTGGGAGAACAGGGGCTGGTGGTGGTGGCTCCCAAGAACAGCAGCAAGTACAAGTCTTCCTTGTCCCTACATTTGGAGGACCCACAGCACTGTCCCTTGTGTGTGATGCGGCAGCCACTCATGGCTGGACGGGGCTAGGGGTCCCTCTCACACCAACATGTGCACACACCTTCCCCCAGGACTGTGGCTGCCACCAACATGAATGAGACCAGCAGCCGCTCCCATGCCGTGTTCACCATCGTATTCACGCAGCACCGCCATGACGAGCTCACGGACCTCGACACGGAGAAGGTAAGGGGTGTTGGCAGTCTTCGGGAGGGAGGGGCACACGATGCCCTCTGGGGAAGAATGAGCACCCCCCCCCCCAAAAAAAATTGGGCACCGTCCTGGCTAGTGCCTGGTGCTGCTGTGCAGGCTGCTGCACTCCGCTCCAGGGCAACCCAAAGGAAGTCAGGCAGAGTGGCTGGAGGGCGGGTTTGGACTGGCGAGCCCCTGACCCTTCTTAGCCCAGCGGTGGCCTCTTAGTCTGCGTGGGAAGTTTTTGTGCACTGGATGGATTGCTGCAGCAGTTAGAGTGCTGGGCTAGGATCCAGGAGGCTTGGGATCAAGTCCCCACTCTGGCAGGAAGCCTGCTGCGTGATCTAGAGCCGGGTATTAACGCTGAGCCTGACCTACCTCACAGGGATGTTGTAAGGATGAAATGGAAGAAGGGGGGGAACATGCTTGCTGTCCTGAGTTCTTTGGAGGAAAGGGGTATGTGTGTGTGTGTGTGTGTGTGTGTGTGTGTGGAGAATGTGTCGAATAAACAAAGCAGTCCTTTCCTTTCTTTGAGGAACTCAGGGCTGCCCCCATTTTATCATCCCAACAAGAACCCTGTGAGGGAGGGGAGGCCAAGAGAGACTGACTGGGCCAAAGTCACCCAGGGAGCTTCCCATGGCAGGGTGGGGGGAAGGGGCCTGAACTGGGGCCTCCCAGGTCCCCTCTTGGCCAAGTGTGGTGCCTGGAGGGTGGGCTTCGGCTGGCCCCCAAGGGCAGATCTGGCATCTCGCCATGCTTCAGTCCTGAGACAGACTGGGTGGGAATGTGGGTCCTGATCCCAGTTAGACATCGTTTCGCCCAACAAAGGGGGCTGCCTTCCCCCCCCCCCCCACACACACACTCTGTCTTCCAGGTCAGCAAAATCAGCCTGGTCGACCTGGCTGGGAGCGAGCGTGCCGATTCGTCCGGAGCAAAAGGCATGCGCTTAAAGGTGAGCGGACAGCTGCAGGATTCAGAATTGCCATGACTGGGGTGGCGCGGGGTCTCTGGCTGTATGTCAAGACAGGTGAATTGTAAAAGAAAACCCCCTTTCCCCCTCCAGGAAGGTGCCAATATTAACAAATCCCTGACCACCCTGGGCAAAGTCATATCAGCCCTGGCAGAGATGGTAAGTGGTCCCCAGATTCCTCCCGACTTCCTTGGCCAAAGGTGTCGCAGACTCCTGGGACCTGCAGGGGCCAGGGGAAAAGCTTTAGTGAAAGGGGTGGGGGCAAGCACAGCTCCCCCAGGCTGAAAACTTTCCGCAGGCCTGAGGAATGCCATAGAAAAGCGTTTCTGTGGAAGGGGTTCGTAATCTCTTGCGGAACTCCTCTAGAAGCTGTCGACAGTTGGTGGTCCAGAGGAGTTTGCAGTGGGGAGTGATGCTTTCTGTATCCCCCCTTGCCCCTGCCGGAAGGATGCCTTTGTTCTTTGCTTCCCTCATGGCTCCAACCTGCCAAGGAGAAGGGGAGTGGGGCTGGGCTGGGCTGGGCTGGGCTGGCTGGACAGGCCCATCTGCGGCTGGTTTTGTGGCTGGTTCCTCGGCTCTGTCCTTTGGATTGTGGCCCTTCCATCTGGGCAGAGCTGGAGGCAGCCTGAGCGGGGAGCTTCTGGGGTTTGCTTTCTGCCAGTGGGTGGTGTCCTTGCTGGTCCTCTCATCATTCCTCCCTCTTCCCACTTTGCCAGCAAAGCAACAAGAAAAAGAAGTCTGAATTCATCCCTTACCGGGACTCGGTGCTCACCTGGCTGCTGAAAGAGAACCTGGGTGAGGGGGCTGGAGAGCGTTTGGGTCGGGTCAGAGGCTGGAGGTGGGGTGGGGGATTCAGACAACCCAGATGGTTCGGGAGGCACAGCAAGCAAAAAGACAACTGGGGGATGGGATAAGAGGCTTATCAAACAATGCCTAGGGGTGGAGAGAGCGGGGAAAGAGAACTTCTTCTTCCTCTCCCAAAATATGAGACCTCAGGGGCACCGAGTGAAATTGCTGGGCATGAGGTTTAGGGGCAGGAGATAGAGAGAGAGAAGTGTGGGTGTAAGTCCTGGATGGGAGCGGGAGGGCCCACGCCCTTGAGAGGGTGTCCTCAGCCTCTCCCTTTCTCTGCTCCTCAGGAGGCAATTCCCGCACGGCCATGATCGCTGCCCTCAGCCCAGCAGATATCAACTATGAGGAGACGCTGAGCACCCTCCGGTGAGCTGAGGGAAGGGGAGATGGGGGCCTCCTGACCTGGCGTGGCATCAGGCGGCCTTGTCCCTGACTCCTCTGCCTTGGGCCCTCCTGTTCTCTCCCAGTTACGCCGACCGCGCCAAGCAGATTCGCTGCAATGCTGTCATCAATGAGGACCCCAACGCCCGGCTCATCCGTGAGCTCAAGGAGGAAGTGGCCAGACTGCGGGACCTCCTCTCTGCCCAGGGATTGTCATCCACCGCCTTTGCCAGTACGTGCAGTGGGGCAGACCCTGTAGGCGTGCTCAGAAGCACTCTCTTCTTCTTCCCTTGTATGGCCGAGGGCTGAGAGCTTTTTCTGGTGGGCACACAAGAGGCAGTGGCAGCCCCACGCTTATGGGACAACTTCCCCGGGGAGGTGCGTTTGGCTCTCTTCCTTTTGCTCTTCAGGAGGCAGCTGGAGATGGTTTTACTTAGGACTACATTTGACTAATTTAGTTTTTATTCATGGATAGTCCTGAGATTTTAAACTGCAGTCTTGTATGTGTTTTATAGTTGTTGTTTTATTTATATTGTAAGCTGCCTTGAGTGCCGCAAAGTAGAAAGGTGGCTAATAAGTGTTTTAAATTAATAAAAAAGCCCCAGATTAAGGCCCTGTTATATTCCAGCAGGCAAAGAACCAAGACTGGAGAGATCTCTCCCCATCTCACCCCCAGCGTGGGAGATGCTGGGTTTGGTTTCCTCATGGGACTGCCGCCTTCTCCAGGGTCAGATAGGAGAAGGGTGCGGCTTCTGACTGTGTGCATTTCAGGTTCAAAGCCCGAAGATCCGGGAGGTGGATCCAGCGTTCCCCCCTCCTCTTTGGCGCCCACGGCTGAATTGCCCCTTGCCCTCAATGGGGAGTCGGAGCCTTACTCCTGCGTGGATGATCAGATTATCTGCACAGAGGAGGCCATGGAGAGGCTGCAGGTGAGGCCCTCGGAGAGGCTGGGAGGGCTGGAAGAGGCATCAAGTGCAGCATTCAAAGGTCGGTCATTCTGGAGAGAACGTCTCCTACACATCCCTCTCTTGGAAGAAGAACAAGAAAACCATGGAAGGCTCCTTTCATTGAAGAGTGGCCAGCACACAGAGATCTGAGTGCAATTCTGGGCCTCCCTTTTCCCCCAGTGGAGGGTGCCATTTTACGGGTGCCCCCTGAGCTTCTAGCTGCACTGGAGTCCCTGCTTGTGTTCTGTCTGGCACTTTTCTGTGGCATCTCCTGCTTGGTGCTGCACCCGCCATCTAGCAGGGCAATACTACAGAAATGGTCCTTGGCACAGCTCCTGTCCTCTCCAGTTCGAGGGGCTCTGGCTGAGTGAGCAGCTCTCTCGGAGCGCCTTTGCCAACCTGGGCACGCAAGAGGGAGCCCAGCAGTTTGCCTGGATAGCAGGTCCTGCTCCTCCCCCGCAGGGACACTCTCTCTTCAGCCTGTCCTGCTTTCCTGCATGCTACACACTCGGTGGCTCAGGCAGCCTTGGCAGGACTTCTCTCAGGAGGCCGGTGAGGCCCACCCCTGGATGTCTTTGGAGGCCTTTCTAGGAATGCGGGCCAGGCTGCCTGCCTCACAGGAGCAAGGCTCACAAAGCTGCCATGCAGCAGGGCCTTCCCATGGTCCATCTGGCCCAGGACTCCCTCTGCGGAGGGGCAGGGTAGTGAAGGGCCTTTCCCAGAGGCTGCTGCTGGAGACCTGTGGATTGAGCCCCAGGGGTCATCCGCACACCAAGCAGGGGCTTAGCCAATCAGCCGCGGCCCTGTGGTCTCCCACCAAGAGGTACGCACACAAAAAAATTGGGATTTTTTTTCTATTCAGATACATTGGACCCCAAAAAATTCAGGATCATCTCCCAAAAACCCTGAATTCCAGTACTGGTGTGGTATTCAGTTTCAGGGTTGTTTTTTTTCAGAAATCCTGAATTTTTTTGGCTCCATTATACAGTCTGGGATCATTACAGTCAATAGGGAGTCCATCTGGTGGTGGTATCCAAGGGTCTGGGGGGGGCTGTTTTTTGAGGTAGAGTCACCAAAATTTCAGCATAGCTTCTGAAATTTTGTGGGTCCAATTTTGTGGGCTTCCAAAAAAAGTGTCCCCATCCTCCATTGTTTCCATGATGGGAAAAAATCAGCAAAAAAACCAGGGACTGATGTCAAATGAGAGAGTCTCTGCAGTCAAAACTAAAGGGGGGGGGATTCTTCCAAGCCCAGCAGAACCAGTGCATGTAGAGAGTGCCCAGCAGAACCAGAGCATGTACAAAGTACCCAGCAGAACCAATGTTGCTATGGCAATCCCAATTCAACAGATCCAAGCGAGGGGGGGCTGCAAAACCAACACAGCGAGCACATGTACAGAGTGCTCAGCAGAACCAGTGCATGTACAGAGTGCCCAAAGAAGGTGCCCCCATCCTCCATTGTTTTCAATGGTGGAAAAAAAGAAAGCATATAAGGGAAGGCACTGGATTTTGGCGGGCACTAGTACAATGCACTGGTACTGCTTGGCACTCTATACATGCACTGGCTATGCTGGGCTTGGAACCCCCCCCCCTTGCTTGGATTTGTTGAGCTGGCATTGCCACAGCGGCATTGGTTCTGCTGGGCACTCTGTACATGCACTGACTGTGCTAGGTTTGCAAAAAAAACCAAACCCCAACCTTGCTTGGATTTGTTGAGCTGGCATTGCCACAGTGGCACTGGTTATGCAAAAATTCCCCCCACCTTCAGTTTCAACTGCAGAGACTCTCTGGTTTGACATCAGTCTCTGCTTTTTGCTGTTTTTTCCCCCCTCCATTGGAAATAACGGAAGATGGGGGCCCATAGAATTGGACCCCCTGGTCCGATCCTTTTGAATCTTGAGGGGGTCTTTTGAGGAGAGGCACCAGAACCTACATTGGAAATTTAATACCTCTACCTCAAAAAACAAACACTGGGTACCCCTGGATATATTCTCCATTATTGTCTATGGGGATCATTAACTATAATGGTCCCCATAGATTATCATAGAGCTGAAGGCGTTTGAAGGTGTCATGGTCCCGTTAGATGCGTTCGTGAAGCTGCAGCTTCACCTGGAACAGCATTTAAAGGAAGTGCAATGCCATTTAGCTGTGGCTATCCTGTTTTCCCAGATAATCTCAATTTTTTTCGGGATTATCTGGGATTGGCTATGCTCGATAGCCAAAAATACAACCCCCTCTATATCAGTTCGAAAGAATAGTTGATAAATACCAGTAAGGTATTTTCTGGCTATTTTTTTCAGCTTGGAGAGAGCCAAATGCAGACCCCCTCCTCCCAATCCCTCCTCCTCCTCAGAACTAATTTTATATGGATAAAAGGCCCGGGTGGGGGTGGGGGTGCGGGTGGGGGTGGGGTTGGACCCAAGATGGATACCTCCCAGGTGACGACTTGCTCTTGTAGGAGACTGAGAAGATCATCGCCGAGCTCAATGAAACGTGGGAGGAGAAGCTGCGCAAGACGGAGGCGATCCGGATGGACCGGTAAATTCTGTGCTCCCTGCCACGTCTGCTGAGGCATCCCTTTTGTGTGCACGAGTGTGCGTGCGTAAGCCAGAAATGTGCCTGCTTCTTAGAAGCTTCAGGCCCTTGAGCCTGAAGGGAGCTGAGAAGAACTTGCTTTCTCTGGCTTCAGCCTGTGGTGGTGGTCTTTGCACCCCCAGGCGGGAGGCAGAAGTCTTGTTTTTATTTATTTATTTTACCATTTATACCCCACCGAAGCAGGCTCAGGACAGCTTACACAAGATAAAATACTGATCAACAATCAAAAGTTTCATAAAATATTTAAAACGTGGAGCATGTGGAGGTGCTTGGTTTGTAGAAGAACAGACCTGAGGCTGTCCAAGTCCGCTCTCCGGGGGCTTGCCTCTGAATCTTCTTTCTGAGGTGTGCCCGTAGGGCTGAGAGCTGTTGTCTTTCCTGCAGAGAGGCGCTCCTGGCGGAAATGGGTGTGGCTCTCCGGGAGGATGGGGGCACCGTGGGAGTCTTCTCTCCCAAGAAGGTAGGCACCTCTAGCCGGGGGACGTGCCTGGGTGGCCGGCTGCAGCTGCTCCCTGGAGGCACTGGTGGGGCTAAAGTGTCCCCCGTCATCTTGGGCGCTCCAGGATGGCTCTGGCAGAGTGAGAGATGATACAGCATCCAGCAGCCTTTTGAAAAAGGTCAGCTTGTCCAAGATAAATCAGAGGTCCAGGAACACCCTGCAGACTAACATCTGTTTCCAGATGAGCTCTTGTGGGTCACAGCTGGCTTCTGCTCAGGATTCACTACAGCTTGCCTGGAAACAAATGCTGTCCATCTTCAAGGGGCCCCACTGGACTTTGCCTTTGCTACAGCAGCTGCCCCCCTTTGCAGTCTGTTTTGTTCGAGGCCTGTTTTGTTCGAGGCCTTGTGTTTGGGGGGGGGGGGGGCAGGGTCAGGGTTGCTTCCCAGGTGTTCCAATACTGTGGTTGGGAGAGATCTTGGGGGGGGGGAGCACACACACAAAAAAAATGGGTCACCTGTAGAGATAGCCCCCCCCTTCCACTGTGTCTCCCTGCCTCTACCTTGTTCCTGTCTCTTGTGCAGACTCCACACCTGGTTAACTTGAATGAGGACCCCCTGATGTCCGAGTGCCTCCTCTACCACATCAAGGATGGCGTCACCCGGTGAGAACCGCTGGGCTAGGCTGGTGAGGATGGGAGCCCCCCCCCCAAAAAAGCCCCCTTGCTTGCTCTCCCCCTCCCCCTGGGGCTGGGCCACCATCTGGAGCCTTCTTCTCTCCCTGCTGCAGAGTTGGCCAGGTGAATGTGGACATCAAGCTGACTGGGCAGTTCATTAAGGAGCAGCACTGCCTCTTCCGCAGCAGCACCATGGACTCTGGAGAAGGTGGGTGGGGCGGGGGTGGGGGGTGGGCAAGAAGAGGGTCAGGGTTTGAACATCTCCAGTGATGGCTCTAGAATAATGGCATTTCCTCTCCCATCTCTTGTGCTTGCATGGAGCAGAGTGGTGTGACTGCAGGGGCGTGCGCCAGCAGGTATCAGATGGTCAGTGGGTCTCGGTAGTGTGTGGGGATGCCTTGCCAGAGGCTTCGCGTCCTGCTTCCGGTTCTCTCCAGAATGGGGCAGGCCTGGGGTCATTAACCAGGAGGGCAAAGGCCGAGTGGACGCACGTGCCTCGGCTACCCAGAGGCCTTCTGGAGAGAGGCAGTGCTGATTTCTGATCCTCTCCCCTTCCAGTTGTTGTCACGCTGGAGCCATGTGAGGGTGCAGAGACCTATGTCAACGGGAAGCAGGTGACGGACTCGCTGGTGCTGAGGTCAGGTAGGCTGCAGGCGCTGGGCGGATGTTGTTGTCCGCTGTTCTTCCCTCCTCCAAGATTCCGTTGCCTGGGGTTGGGATGCAGGGCCATGGTTTGCTGTCAAGGGTCTGAGCCATGTCAAAGGAAGGCTCTTGGGTGCGCCTTGGGAAAGCCCCCAGCTTTTCTGACCCACCAGTTCTGCCAAGGGGCCGTGTGAAGCAGCCCCTCAGGGGGAAGGGCGTGGGATGGGTGGAGTGGTGGAGGGGACGGCCTGGAGGGGAGCGTGGTCAGTTTGGGTACACTTCCCTGAAGCCTGTGTAACAGCGCCCCCATGGGATCCTCTCCTGCGATGCTGGCATGCCTTGTGGAACAGCCACCTCTGGGCCAGCCCTGGGCTGCCAACATCTCTGCCCCCCCCCCCCCCAGTGCTGTGATGGAGCAACGCGCAGGTGGAGGGATTCTGCCCTGTGCCCCTCTGAGCATGGTTTTCTGTGTCCAGGGAACCGGATAGTGATGGGCAAGAACCACGTCTTCCGCTTCAACCACCCAGAGCAGGCGCGGATGGAGAGAGAGCGGAACCCCCCCCTTGAGAGCCAGCTGGAGCCGGTGGACTGGAACTTTGCCCAGCGGGAGCTGTTGGAGAAGCAGGGCATCGACATCAAGCTGGAGATGGAGAAGAGGTGGGTGGGGGCACATGTGGCTTGGGGGGGGACGACAGCTGGAAGAAGACAGACACCACCACCACCCCCCAGCAGCAGCAGCAGCAAGCACCACCAGGGCAGGGGCCAAGGCCGACGCCTCGGCTGAGGGTAGCCCAGGCTTGCCCTGGGACTGCCCGGGAAGACAAGCCAGAGGCTCCTCAACTGGCTGTCTTGGGAGGTGGGGATGGGGGGCCCTTCTGCTGACAAGCCTCCCTGCCCTCGTGAGCTTTACCCTCTGTGGACCCATTCACGAGACCGTCACGTTGAATGCTGAGGGGGAAATGGACTTACTTAGGATTTTTATTTATTTATTCGGTATTTTTTAGTCACCACTCACCCGAAGGGTCTGGTGGTGACTTATTAAAATCAATAAGGTAAAAAACAACACAAAAACAAATATAAAATATTGACATTCACATATTAAAATACATGGCTCCCACAGTCCAAGCACACGGTTCCCCTCCGAGGGCCACCCAGCACTATTCAGCTGGGCATGTCCTGGGGACAGCTAAGCGAGCCCTCCTGTGGCCAGGCCCCTGGGCGATGACCGAAGGGAATGTGGGTGGGTGTGGGGGGAGTTTAACGGGAAAAGTGGTCCCATAGGTAGGAGGGTCCCAGACCACTGAGGGCTTTAATGGTCAGCACCAACACCTCGAATTGGATCTGAAGACAAATTGGTCTGGCAGCTGCATTCTGGACCACCTGCGGTTTCCGATGCCTTTCCCAGGGTAGCCCTACGTAGAGTGAATGGCAGTAGTCCACTCTGGAGGTGACCCTTGCAGGGATCACTGTGGCATGGTCTGACCCAGACAGATAAGGAGCCAGCTGGCAGACCTGGCAAAGGTGAAAGACCATCGACCGTGCTGCCATGGACACTTGTTTGTCCAGTGACAGTGCAGAATCCAACCCTACCCCCGAGGCTCTTGACAGAGTCTACAGCTGTCAGCTGGACCCCATCGAGTCTCGGCAGTGACCCTCCAGCTGGCATTTCAGTCTTTCCAGCCCCATGACCTCCGTCGTGGATGGATTCAATTTCAGCCAGCTCCCCCTTAACCATCGGACTGCCTCATCCAGGCACTGGGGTTGTGCCGAGAGATCTGCCGCTGGCTGCTTCTCCAGCAGGAGGAAGAGCTGAGTGTCATCAGCATATTGGTGGCCCCCAACTCCAAACCGCCTCATGTTCTTGGTAAGAGGGTGCATATATATGTTAAATACCATCGGAGAGCCTGTGGGACCCCACCATTCAGGTCTTGTCAGGAAGACCTCTCCTCCCCGAGAGCCGCCCTCTGAGACCATCCCTGGAGGAACAAGGAGAACCAACTAAGGGAGGCAAGGCGGTCGATCAGGACCAAATGGTCAGCAGTACTGGAGGCCACTGATAGATCTAGAAGGATCGACAGGACCGGCATGCCTTTGTCCAGATGTGAACGGAGATCATCAGCCAAAGCGACCAGTGCTGTCTTGGGCCTGAAGCCCAATTGAAAAGGGTCCAGGGCAGATGTCTCATCCAGGAAAACCTGGAGCTGCTTCGCCTCTGCTTGCTCAGTTACTTTCCCCAGAAAAGGTAGATTAGACACTGGGTGGTAATTGGCCAGCTCCTTTTAATCTAAGGAGGATTTCTTCAGCAAAGGTCTAACAATCGCCTCCTCAAGGGAGCCTTGCAAGAGAGACAAATTAATAATCTGTCTCAAAGGGCCACTTACCTCTTCGTGGCATGATTTTACCAGCCACGAGGGACGAGGATCTAAGGAGCGGGTCGCTGGCTTCACAGCTGTCAGGATCCCAGCAACATCTGCAAGGGGAGCAGGCCAGAAGAGCCCCGGAAAGAACCAGGCGGTGCAAGCCGATCCTCCGTCCCACCACTGTTGCCAAATCCAGCAGCCAACTCCCGGTGGAGTTTAGAGACTTTATCCACATAAGAATCCACAGATGAACCACAGCGGAGCGCCACATCAGTATCTGTTTGGGGGTGGTCAGTTGTTGAGCCAGTCTGAAAACCAGAGCTGGTTGCGAGCTGGCGGATACAAGGGAGGCAGCAAAAGAATCTCTTTTTGCCGCTTTCACTGCCCCCTTGTAGGCCTCCTTCAGCTGGGCTCTGTAGTGTGTTCTCACCCTGTGAGCCACGAGGGGCCGGGGGGGTGCCATGGTCAGAGCATCAGACTAGTGGGGGAGAAAGACGGGATATATAAATTTTAATAAAGGAGATTTGCTGATATTTATTTGTCCTGGAGAGCTTTTAGGCTGCCTCTCCACCCTCAAAAGAGAAACAATACCAGTAAAAGCTGCCTCACCCATCTAAAATGAGCCGGCAATAAACCCTGTAGGCCTCCTCCCCACCCCACCCCCTCTCAGTCCAGCTGGGAGGCCACCGGAGGAAGAAGCGAGGCCTGGAAGCGTAGGGACCCCCCCTCCCCCCCCCCCGTCTCACCACCTACTGGGGCAGGAATTCTGCTGGGGGCTGTTCTTCAGGCCCTCACCTCTTCTAGGGCTGGCTCCTGCCAGGCACAGGTGGCAAAGCCTGGGGAGGGTGCCGGGCAGAGGGCCATGGGGCTGAGGCCTGCTTGGACTTGCAGTGACTCTTCCTGTCCTCTCTCCCCCCCCCCCCCCCCAGACTCCAGGACCTGGAGAGCCAGTACCGGCGGGAGAAGGAGGAGGCCGACCTTCTTCTGGAGCAGCAGAGACTGGTATGGGGAGGGGGAGGGGGGCGGGCACAGGGGTCTCTGTTCCCCAGGGAGGGGCCAGCTGTCAGGGTGCCCCTCAGAGAAGCTGAGCGACTTATTCTGGCCAGCTTCTGCTAGGGAGCGGGGGGGGGGGGTGCCCTGTGTGGCTGGAATGCCTGTTCCATGTGGGTGCAGAAGCGCAGCAGTCAGTCTCACTCAGGGCTCCCAAACTCCTTGAGCCAGGAGGCACCTTTGGGAATCTGACACAGACGCAAAAGGGCCGTTGCAGGAGGCAGGGAGTGGGGCTCTGCACAACTCTGATCAGAGCACATGGGTGAAAAGTGCTTCTGGCACACGCACCAGGATGCATATTGTGCTAACAAAGAAACAGTCAGGACAGCCCCAGCAGCCTGTCAGAAGCTCTGCTGACTCCACCCCCTTTCTAAAAACACCTGGGGGGCACCAGTCAAGGTATTGGCGGTTGCCATAGTGCTCACGGGCACCACATCGGGGGACCCCTGTACTCCTCTCACTGCCTTTGGAAGACCCGTTGGTGGGGCACCGGGGGGGGGGGGGGAGTCTCTCGGTGCAGCTGTAGGGTGAAAGAAACCTGCGCTCACTCCAGCCCTCCCTTCCTTCCTCTGTCCCCGGCAGTACGCAGACTCAGACAGTGGCGACGACTCGGACAAGCGCTCATGTGAGGAGAGCTGGCGCCTCATTTCCTCGCTGAGGGAGAAGCTCCCGGCCACCAAAGTGCAGACCATCGTGCGCCGCTGTGGCCTGCCGAGCTCTGGCAAGAGGCGGGAGCCCTTGCGTGTGTACCAGATTCCGCAGCGCCGCCGGCTGGCCAAGGACCCCCGCTGGCTGACGCTGGCCGACCTCAAGATGCAGGCCGTTAAGGAGATCTGCTACGAGGTGGCGCTCAATGACTTCCGCCACTCCCGCCAGGAGATCGAGGCCATGAGCATTGTCAAGATGAAGGAACTGTGCCGCCTCTACGGGAAGCGCGACCCCAATGAACGGGACAGCTGGCGGGCGGTGGCCCGGGATGTGTGGGACACCGTTGGGGGAGGCGAGGCAGACGGCACGACGGGCAGCAGTGGCCCTGGGGGGGGGGGGCTCTGATGGCCGAGCTGGCACTCCTGGCACGGATGTAGACGACCTCCGAGCTCACATTGACAAGCTGACTGATATCCTTCAGGAGGTGAAAATACAGAACAACATGAAGGATGAAGAGATCCGCTCTCTGCGGGATCGCGTGGTCAAGATGGAGCGGGTCATCCCCATTTCTGCCCAGGTGAGCTGCTCCGGTCGCATTTCCGTTCGCGCTCGATCTGTGGTTGCAGACATGGAGGCTGTTGGTGGGACATGCCCTCAAGTCCCAGGTGACTTACGGCAACCCCTGGCGACTCTTCAAGGGGTTTCCAAGGCAAGAGCCATTCAGAGGTGGTTGGCCACTGCCTGCCTCTGTGTAGCAACCCTGGGCGGTCTCCCCGGGGCTGACCCTGCCAGGCGTCCGAGCTCTGCTGAGAGTGGGCAACCCGGGGCTGGTTTCAGACTTGGCCGGAATGAAAGTCTTGGGGCAGCAGAGCGGAGGTCATGGGTTCCCACCGTCTGCTCTTCCGCCATACGGAGTGCCCAGGAGTCGCTTGTGGGTTTTTTCCTGCCTGAGCCAGCCTTGCAGGTGGGGGTGGGGGTGGGGGTGGGGGAGAGAAAACATGGCCGAATCCCCACAGAGGCAAGTCGTGAAGTGGGCCCTGAGCCCTTCCCCTGGGCCTCTGGGTGCCAGACACTGCCCTGCCCCGGACTCCCAAGGGACCAGCTCCCCCCTCTGCCCAGTTTCTGCCCCAAGGCCTCCCACACCCTGCAGCCAGAGAAATGGAATTCTGCAGCCGATCATATGCCCCTGGGGGGGGGGGGGGAGGTGCGCTTTCGGAGGGGGTGTCGCCCAGGTTCAGTCCTCGACATGTCCAGTGAAAAGGTCTCCCGGGCAGGAGGGGATGTGAAGGGACCTCTTCTGCCTGAGAGGGTGGAGAGCCACGGCCAGGACGCGTAGACAGGACTGACCTTGACGGGACGGAGGGTCTGATTCCGTCAGGTGGGGGTCATGGTGTTGGTCTGAAGCAGCAGGCCAGAGTCCGAGTCCAGTTGGGCACCTTTGGGACCAACAGAGTTTGATTCTGGGTAGAAGCGTTTGGCCGCATGCAGACTTTAACTCTGTTGGTCTTAAAGGTGACACTGAACTCAAAGCCTTTGGTCTGATTCAGTGTCCCGTGTGCTCATGTGTGTGCCTCTTCCTCTCTCCCGCTCTCCTCCTTTGCTGCAGGAGGACGAAGACCTAGAGAACGAGTGGGGCTCCTTGCTGCTGGCGGAAAGCCTGGCGGTCGACAGGGAACCCCAGGAGCAGCCGGGCAGCAAGGGGGAGGCAGAGGCAGAGGCGGCCTCCAGCTACGAACGGGTCACCCGCCTGATGGAGAAGGACCCTGCCTTCCGGCGTGGGCGCCTCCGCTGGCTCCGGCAGGAGCAAGCCCGGCTCCAGAACCTGCAGCAGCAGCAGCTCGGCCGGTCCCTGCGCCGCAACCAGCCACACGGCACCGTGCCCGGCAAGTTCATCCCCCCCCAGGACTGCAAGCTGCGCTTCCCCTTCAAGAGCAACCCCCAGCACCGCTACTCCTGGGGACCCAACTCTGGCTTCATGGTGGGGGGCAGCGGCGGGGAGAAGGAGCCAGGGACCAGCCCACAGGCCTCCCAGGCCCCGAGCCCCAAACCCGCCCACCAAGGCAGCCCCCCGCCTCAGCAGAAACGGTCGGCCCACCCCACCCGACGCAACTCCCTGGAAGGCGGGCAGCGGGGCAGGCGCGGACAGGGCCAAGAGCACTACCAGGCCCGCAAGCACAACTACTACCCCCGCCAGCACCAGCCGTACCCCCAGCACCGGCCCGGCAATCCTGATGGCGACACCCCCCCACGCATGCGCCGGCAGCGATCAGCACCCAACCTGCAGCAGGAGCGGGAGAGCACTCTGTAATGGGGGGGGGGGAGGGGTGAAGTCTGGAGGAAAGAGCAGCCCCTGGGCCCCTGCCCTGCTCAGCCTGAGTGAGGGGCAGCTGCTGTTGGACTTGGGCCTCTCCACCTGAGATGGGGGGGGGCAGAGGACTGTGATGGGGGGCCAGCAGGGGGGTGGTGGGTGAGGGAAGAGTGGAGTCTGCTGGGTGACTGCAGGTGAAGGGGAGAGCGGATGGAGGAGGGGACGCCAAAGATACTAGATTAGGAAATTCAGGCACAGTTTGCAGAGGCCTTGTGGCCACTTGTGGGGGTGGGGGGAGCAGCTTTTGATGACTATTGGAGGGAGGGAGGGAGGGAGCTGGAGAGATGGGGCAGGGGGTGAAGGGAGAAGGACTGTGCAAAGACACGTGGGAAGTGGGAAGTCGGGAGGGCTTGTGTGTTGGTAGTTGCAGGGGGTCGGGATGGGGAGGAGAGAATCACAATGTCCGGGCAGCAGCCCCCCCCCCCCCATATGACTATCCTGTCCCTGCTTGGGTGGGGCAGGCTTGGCTGGTTGCGTTTGTGTGTGTGTGTGTGTGTTGCCCGGAGCCGAAGGCCAGGAGGTTGAGTGTGGAGGAGGAAGGGTTTCCCCTTGCTGGGGTTGGCATCTTTTCCTTGCTGAGTGTGGCTCCCTTGGGCTGGGGCTATGGGGGGGGGGGTTCAGCCTTGGCTGTCTGTCTGCTTCTGTGTGTCTTTCAGCCTGAGTGGGGGTGGGGGGGATGGCACAGAACCCATTGCGCGGGGGGCGGGGGAACAGCCACTGTGTGGCCCTGATGGGCTGGGCGAGGCGCAGAGGGGATTCTGTGCCCTCGAAAGGCGCCAAATTCTACCCTCCTCCCAGAACTTGGGTGAACCCCCCCCCCATCCTCAAGACCTCACTTTCTGTAGGGCTTCCTCACTACAGGGGGTTTGGTGGCATGTGTTTTGGGGGGGGGTGCTCAGCTCCCGTGGCCACATCTTCCTCTGTTGTGATCCTGCCCATTTGGATGGGATGTGTGGTGAGCCCCTCCCCCCCCCCCGTTTCCCTCCCCCTCCAGTGGAACTTGCCCTGAGGCTTCCAGCTGGGGGGGGGAGGTCCAGCCCACAGCTATGGTTGCCAGCTCTGGGTTTGGAAATGCGGGGGGGGGGGGTTTTTTTTTGATGCTGTAGAGCCCACCCTCCGAAGCAGCTTTGCTGTAGATTGGAGATCAGTTGTAATTCTGGGAGCCCTCCAGCCTATTCCTGGAGGCTGGCATCCCTAGCCATGGACCTTAAGAAGGGAGGGGAGGGTCCGTGCCCGACCCCCTCCACACCTGCCTTTTGAGGTGTTCTGGCTGCTGCGCTGGTCCCTGAGTTGTGTTTCTGGCTCCCTCCTAAGCAGGGGGCTCGGGGTGGGTGAAGGGTGCCCCCTCCCGCTGACCCCCCTCCCGCCCCCCCCCCCTTGGGGCTTCAGAGTCCTTTCCAATAAAGTGGTCTGCCTGTGCCTCGGCTCTCTGCTGCGCTGGTCTTCCTTGGGGGGAGGCAGGGCTGCGGGAGGGGGCGGCCTCTTTTCCGGCTCCGCCGCCTTCCCTGCCGCGTGTGCCAGGGGAAGGGGGGCCCAGACGCTGCTGCTGCGGGCAGGGCGGGGGGCAGGGCAGGACTGGTGGCTTGAGGAGCCGGAGCCCTCGGGAGGCTGCCCGCGGAGGGAGGGAGGGAGCGGCCCGGTGGGTGGCGGCGGCGGCCGTGAGGGGGGCAGGATCTGCGGCCCCTCTCCCCTAGGCCCCCTTCAGCGGCGGGAGGGGGAGGGAAGGCGCCTGGAGCCGGACTCGCGAGCGCGGCCGGGTTCCGTCTTGGCCTTCTTCAGCCGTGGCGGGTCCCCGCCTTCAGGCCCTCCCTCGGGTCCAATGCCCCGTCCAAGCTGCGGGGGCCTGTGAGCAAAACTCCTGCTTTGCGAGCTCCTGGCATTAAAGCGGCGAGCGAGCCAGTTGGCTCCAGCAGGAATTAGTTTGCACTGGAGCCAGATCCTTCCTGAGCGAAGGGAGAAACGTGTGAGCCACAGGCTGAAAGGCTGAGCCACCCCACACTGACTCGGGTTTCCCTGCACGGAGACGAGCGTGCTCAACAGCTCAGCCCTTCGTTTGCCAGAGGCGCCCTCCCGCCCTGGGGTGGCCAGGAGCAGCACAGCGACGCGGGAGTCCAGCCGGGCGCCTTGGAGACCGCCAGAGTTCGGTCCCGGGCAGAGGCTCGCGGGTGCGTGCCCACGGAGGAGGAGGAGGACCGCGCGCGCACCCAGGGGTCGGACTCTTCTTGGGCTTCCAGGCGCTCGGCCGGACTCCAGCGTCGTTCTTCACCAGCAACTCCCGCCAATGGGGCAAGGGCGCCACGCGAGGGGGGGGGGGGGGCTGGCTTTCCTTGGCCAGTGTGGGCCCGGACCAGCGGGAGCCCTGCCCGAAAGGAGCCTGGGGCGCCGAGGCGGCGAAAGCACCCTGCGCGCGCGGAGAGAATGAGGTTCGCCCGGAGCGGAAGGCCAGGAGGGCGGCTTTTCCTAGACCAGACGACCCCCCGCCGCCTCCTTGTCCTCACAACGGCAGCCCTGGCACGGGAAGGCTCGCCAGCACCGCGGCAGAACAGCCGTTGGAACCGCCGCCCGGCCGGCGGGCTCCCCAGCAGCCGGGCTTTCCGCGCAGATCCCCCGGCGGCGGCGGCAGAGTCCAGCCCGAGTCCTCCTTGGCCGCGGGGGGGGGGGGAGGGGGAGTCTTTCAGCCGCCGGGATGATGCCCGAAGCCCCGGGACGCTCAGCCCCCCCCCCCATTCCGAGCAATGCCCGCCCTTCGCTCTGCCCCCCCACCTCTCCGCTATTGGCTGAGCTCTGCCAGGCGCCCGCCTCTCTTAGCCGATCTCCCCGCTGTATTCGGTCTGCTGGGAGGCCCCGCCCACCGCACTCCCTGATTGGCGGGAGTCCGTCGGTGGCGTCAGAGGCGCGGCTGCCCGAGGTCCCGTCCCAGGAGGTCTCTTCCGCCCCTGCAGGCCTGGGGCCGCCCCTCCAGCGCCCGCTCGTCGGTTCACACAGCAGAGAGACCCGTGTACACGTGGGCCCGAAACAGCGCCCGTTTAGGCGGAAGGCGCAGGAGCAGCGGGGTTCCGGAGGAGGGAGCGCCTGCTGCAGCCTCCCGTTCCCGCACTCCAACGGACACCAGGGAACCGGCGCGCCTATGTGGCGGCGGCGGGGGGGGGGGGGAGAGAGAGCTGCCTCGGGGAGACCTCCTGGCACCCAGGCTCCCTCTCAGCTGCGGAGTCCTGTGAGCAAAAAGTCTACTTTGGAAGCTTCTGGCATCAATGCTGTGAGGGGGCGATTTGGCTGCTGCATAAGATACTTTGCTCTGGAGCCAGATCCTTCCTGAGCCGAGACAGAAATGTGTGAGCCGGAGGCTAAAGAACTCAGCTGAGAGGGAGCACTGCGAGTCCTGGCCGTCCGGGCGCACCGAGGACCGGCGGATGCCTAAGTGGCTTCTGCCGCCTCGTCCTGGCTGGTCCAGGCGGGCCCCGTCCCCTCAGAGCTGGGAAGCCGGGCAGGATCAGTCCCCGGGCCTCCGGAAAGAGGTCGCCCCCAGGGCTCCTGACACACTCTCAGGCCTCTGCGGGCCCCTTGCATTGAAGCCCCCCCCCCCCCCAGCCATGAGGCACCCCCGGGAGTCGGTGGCTTGGCGGCGCTCTCCTCCACCGCCGCCGCCGCCTAGCCGTGTTGGCCTGCCCGCATGCAACCCGTGATGGCGGGGGACTGACCGCGCGGCCCGCGTCTCAGTGCCGGACTCGCTCCCCGTCAGGGCCAAGGCGCTGGGCTGGTGGGCGCAGTTTCCCCGCCGGGGCGCTCTCGGCACGTGCTCGGGGGCTGCCTTGCCCCGGAGCCCCTCCCTCCTGCGACGGGGCCGCTGGGCTTGGCGGCCCGGCCCGGCCCGGCCCCCTTGGAGGCGGTAGCCGCCTCCCTCCTCTCCCCTCGCGCCCCTCCCGTTGCCTTTGACACTCGGCGCGGCAGCAGGAGCAGCTGGAAGCCCGGCTCTTCGTCCGCCCCGTCCAGCCCAGCGCAGCGCCCCGATGGAGCCGGCGGCCCTCGCCCCTCTGCTGCTCTTGCTCTCGCTCCTGCAGCTGAGCCGAGCCCAGGAGAGCCCCCCGGCAGCCCCCGCCAGCAACCACACCAGGTACCCTCCTCCGACCCGCCGGCCGGAGCTCGGTGGTGACCCTGGCTGGGTCCCGCCGGAGCCCCTGGCCCGAGCAGCCGGAGCCCGCCTCCCGTCCAGCCCCCGGCTGGCGGTCGGGGCCCCTGCGCGGTGCCGCACATCTGGAAGGGCTTAGGCGGGCGAGAGCTGCGCTGCCTGCCAGCAGCCCAGACGCGCTGAGCGGATTCCCGGAATTCTTGGAAGGGCGTCCGGAGCTACTGGGCGGGAGAAGGAGAGGGAGCAGCAGAGGGGGTGGGGTGGGCGGTGGCGGCTTCCCTACTCTCCTGGAGACCTTGGCAGGGGCAGAGAGAACCAGAGCCTTCCTAGCCTGTTCCTTCCTGCCCCCTGGCTCCTTTCGGAACAAAGAGCGGGTCCTGCTTGCCCCCTCGCCTGGCACCCTCCTGCTGCCTCTGTCTGTCTGTCTGTCTCTCTGCTCAGGCCTGTCTTCCTCTGTGGGGGGGACTATACCGGCGACACCGGCTACATCGCCAGCGAGGGCTTCCCCAGC
Source organism: Lepidodactylus listeri (assembly GCA_029233225.1). Classification (NCBI taxonomy): domain Eukaryota; kingdom Metazoa; phylum Chordata; class Lepidosauria; order Squamata; family Gekkonidae; genus Lepidodactylus; species Lepidodactylus listeri. The sequence goes on from JARCFY010000018.1 coordinate 55,930,347, forward strand.
CACTACCCTTCCAGCAAGAAATGTACCTGGACTATAACGGTAACTAGCAGCTCCCGTGGGAATCGGAGTCTCCAGAGCAGGATTGGGGTTCAAACTGCCCAGGAACCCATAGCTATCCCTTATCCCGGAGCTTGCGGGGGCTGCTTGTCCTTTCTGGTTGAGGAGAATAAAGCACTCTGTGCATGCTCGGAAACTGCTAGGATGCTTCCAGAATTCCACACTGGGGGCATAAAGGAATCTCTCCCGAGACTGGCAGAGAGGAGCGGGGGGGGGGGGGGGAAGCTGGGCATGGTTGCATCAGAGGTGAAATGAATTCCATTAGTCAAGCTGCCACCACCCTGCCCCTCAAGATAGTGTTATCTGCGCACAATGGAAGGAGGATGGTTTCTTTTGTTCCCCATCTATGAACACTGTATTTCAGAAACTGGCATAATGTGGAACGGCGGGGGGGGGGGGGGGGGTGTTGAGAAGGAAGGAGGTCCCTTTCCCGTTTGGGGATGCATCTTGGCAGGGGGGTTTCCTGGCTTGGTTGCTGGTCCCCCTCTTGACCGCCTGCTTGCCCCCTCCAGGTGCCAGAAGGCCAAGTGGTGATTTTGTCCTTCCGGGTTTTCGATCTGGAGCCAGACCCTGTTTGTCGCTACGACTACCTGGATGTGTACAATGGACACCAGGCGGTGGAGGGACAGCATCTGGGCCGCTTCTGTGGCACCTTCCGCCCAGGGGCCATCCTCTCCACCAGCAACCGCATGATGCTGCAGATGGTCTCTGACGAGGGCACTGGTGGGCGCGGGTTCCTCGTGTGGTACAGTGGCGGACTCCCTCACGTCAACGGTAAGGGGGGGCGTTCTTGTCTCACCTTTTGGCTCTAGGCTCTTGGAGCCTGCAGTCCGTCTTGCAAAATGCCCAGAATCCCTTCGCAACCCTTGCCAGGAACAGAGAGGATGCTGGGAAAACAGGCTCTGTTTTCTGTGGGTCTTTTTATGTTTAGTAGTTTTGGATTCAATTAATCAGGCGTTTCTCATGCCTTGAGGGTGACAGTTGTGTTTGGAACAAACTTTCCCCTCTTTGCCACCAAGTGACCCATGCATAAGTGGTGTGTGAATTCTAGAAAAATCTCAAGTATTAACATATAGCCTATTTAATGGATAAGCCAGGGACACAGTTTGGGGGGGGGGGTTGGGCTCTCTTACTCAACAGCTGGTTAAATCTGTAAGTTGTCACATTCTGTTTCCATTCTGGACAAGAGATGCTGCAACTTTCTCCCTCCCACATCATTGCATAACAACAAGGGCCTGAATTGGGAAGGGGGAAGCTTCAGATCCACCCCACTGAGACCCCGCCTCCATCAGGACTTGGAACAGGAGAAGGCCTAGCGTGGAGGGGGGGTCACTCCTGGGCCCTGCTGTCACTGTGGAGGGTGCCTGGAGGGGCTTGGGAAACCTCTCCCTTGCAGTGATGAGGGGTGGCTTGAGGGGCCAGCTGGAAAGACAGTGGGCCTGCTGGTATCTGCCCCCAAAGGTCCCCTCCCTTCTGGGCCGGGCCAGGCCAGGCTCTTCCTGCCTCCCCTCTGGCCCTGCAGCTGGTCAAAGCTGGACTCTCCAGTGCTGGATCCTCTGAATCCCTTGGAACCCATCATTAGCCAGAACTCTGTGGTCTCCCAAATTGCTGTTTTGCTCAGCAGGGTTCTCTTTCCCTTGGGGGCCTCCCCTCCCACCTGCTCTCCCCCCTCACCAGCAGTTTGCAGAGCAAACAGCAGTCACACCAGAAGATGCCCGCCCGGACTGCTGACCAGTACCCAGCACCCACACAAGAGGCCCTTTGCGGAGGGCAGGACTGAAGACACGTGTGGGTTAGAGTGCTCCGTTCCAGGGAAAGAAAGGATGGGCCAGGGAAGAGAGTTGCTGGCGGGCTTCTGCAGAAGAGTGCTAGGCCTGTCCGCGAGTGGGCGAGCAGCTCTTTCTCAGCCTGCAGGTGGGGGCAACCCTTCGCACAGGAGTCGCCAGGCGTGTGTTACAAAGGCCTCCCCGATCTACGTGCTCTTTTGCATGCGGGCAGGCGGTCTGGCCCGGCGTTTGCATGGCATGCATTGATTTGTGTGCTTCCTTGCGATGCATGAGAAAGGACCCTCTGAGCCCGACTCCCTTGGGGGGTCTGGTTAATGCACGGGCGTTTCTGTGGGCAGCGATTTCCACCCAGGGAGATGGCTTGTAGAGAAGCGCATTTACAAGTTTATGCCAAGTTTCCTCACCTGTGGAGAAATCTCAGTGCTTGTGCCGAAAGAGATTTTTTCTCCTGCATACTTGTTCCCAGACCTGCACTGGATCAGGACAATGAGCCACATCGGCAGCACTCCCTCCCTCCCCCCACCCCCTGGGTTCTAAGAGATTTGGGGGGGGGGGTAGGTTGCAGGTGTTTCTCCACTTTCCTTCCCACACGAGCACTGCCCGCCTTTCCTCTTTGAAGACGCAGACACAGCAGAAGCCTTTGCCACCATGGGCTTAACAAGCTTGCATGTGTGAATTCTCAGCTGATCCCCCCTGACTTTGCCCTCCCCTTCCATTCTTTCTTTCCGGCTGCAGAGAACCAGTTCTGTGGAGGGAAACTGGAGAAGCCCCAGGGCACCCTCAAGACCCCCAACTGGCCCGAGAGTGACTACCCTGCTGGGATCAGTTGCTCCTGGCACATCGTTGCCCCAAAGAAGAAGGTGAGGGGGAGGTGGCTCCCAGCCCCTGAGCACTGCCACCCCACCTTCTCCCCTCCCCCATGCCTTGACAACCCATCCTGGCCCCTCCCCCCCCGCAGAGCCCTCCCACTTTCACCTTCACTCGCACCCCCTTCCCAGAGCCCTCTGGGGGTGGGGCTGCCCTGCAGAGGGGCAGGAGTTGGACTCTTCTGTCTCTGCATGGCCCAGGTGATCGCACTGACTTTCGGGAAGTTTGATGTGGAGCCGGACATCTACTGCCGCTATGACTACGTTGTGGTCTTCCAGGGGGCCACCGAGGACGACTCGCAGCGAATCGGCAAGTTCTGCGGAGACCACTCCCCCAGGTGGGCCGGCCAGCCCCCCCCTCCCCCCGCCAAAATGATGCTCCTTGGGGTCGGCTGCCTGACAGTTCTGGAAAGGCTGCTTAAGCCTCCTAACTGGGTCCGTGATGAGAAACAGATCCAAGAAAATCTGAGAATATTTATATCAATTTTCAGTCATGTGAACAAAAACCATTAAATCCCATGCCCCCCCCCCCCGTGTTTTGCAAAATTAACAGATGGGGCGGGGCTGAAGCCTCCCAAAGAGCAGCTCAGGTTTAGCAAACTGATTTGGGTGTCATTTTGCAACCGTTTCTCCTCAGGGTTTCTGGGCCTCGATGCTCCAGGGGGGCCTTTAGTGACTGGGGAGCCAGTGGGCCAGAGTGACTGATGCCCCTTCAAAGTGGCCGGGGGTGTGTGGGGGTGTGTGTGCGCGTCTCTCCTGGCTCCAGGGAGGAGAAATCTTTTCATTCCTTTTTCTCTTTTCAGCCCAATCTACTCGGATGGAAATGAACTGCTGGTCCAGTTTGTCTCTGATCTCAGTGTCACGGCTGACGGCTTCTCTGCTTCCTATGTGGTGCGGAGCCGCAACGAGCTGCTGGTGGACAAAGGTGTCCCCAAGCCCCCAAGCCGGGTCTTCCCAGGCACCAAGCCAGCTCAGCCGGGTGGCAGACCTGTCCCGCCAAAGCCCAAACCTGCCAGCAAGCCAGCAGGGCATCCCAAACCACCCCCAGTCCCGAAACCAAGGCCTGATGATGGAGCGCCCACAGTGGCCAGCCCCGGTAAGACTGCCCACGGGAGGCACCGGGGGAGCCTGGCTAGCAGGCTGGGGGGGGGGGGGGGTTGGGCTGGCAGGGGGGGTTCGGCATCCCAGCTGGGGGTCCCAGCACAGGAGGGGTGCCCCTGAGTACGCACAGAGCTCTGTCCCTTAGGAAGCCCAGGCAAGCGTTGGGGCAGGGAGGGCCCTCGCGCTCTTCCAGGGATAGAGGGGTCCTGACCCCCTTCCCTTTTTGCTGCCTGCAGGTGACACTGCGTGCCCACAGCAATGCCGCCGGACAGGGACTCTTCACAGCAATTTCTGCACCAGCGATTTTGGTGAGATGTTTTGGGGCATGGATGTGTGCCCATGGGTGTGTGTGTGTGTGTGCGTGCGGTGGGGGGTGGGGTCTGTTTCACGTACTTGGGTTTGAATTTATAGTGCAGCACTGCATGTGACACACACACACACACACCCCAATTCTGCCAGAATGGGTGGCTGAGCCAGGCAGAAGCTGAAGCCATCAGGAGCACGGCAGCAGCCCCCATTTCGAGGCAGGCCGCCTCCTCCTCCTCCTCCAGGCCCCCTAACTGTCCCCTCCCCTCTGCTGGGCCTCCCGGAGGGTCATTCCTGGCTCCCTCTTCTCCCGGCTTGTGCAGTGATCACGGGGACAGTGAAGACAATCCTGCGAGACGCTGAGAACCGAGTGACCGCTTTCGTGCTACCCATGAACACTTTCAAGGCGGGCACCCTGAGCCTCCCGGCCCCAAGAAGCGATGGCTTCCTCCGCCTGGAAGTGCCTTGCAGACAATGCCCCATCCTCAAGAAAGGTGAGTGAGAGCCCTTCCCCTGTGGCCGGCACGAGGTTCCAGGTCTCCTCCTCCGCCAGGGACTAAGTGCCAGGGGTGTCCCAGGGCCTGGAGGTGTTCCTAGAGGGCTGCCTGCAGGGGGGGACTGGCCAGAGGCAAGCCTCGGATCAGAGACCCTTCAGCTCCCAGGGCTGCCAGCCTCCCCCACCCCACCCCCTGGAGCCCCTGGCGAGCTGCTTCTCCTCCCTTGCAGGTGCCAGCTATGTCTTCATGGGCAAGGTGGGTGCCAAAGGACAGGGCCTCCTTCCGCCCAGCAGTTTTGTGGTTCCATTCCGGCAGCAGCAGCAGCAGATCCTCACCAACTTCAGCAAGCGCCCGTGCTCTATTCCTGCGGCCAGGAACCAGACCTGAGCCCGCTCACCTGGAGAGCCTCTCCTCTTGCCCCACCGCCCTGCTTCCCTATGGACAGAGATGCCTCCTGGTGCACTGTAGCCAATAAAAGGGGGGGAATCCTGCTCCCGGACCCCTGGCTCTCACTTACAACTGTGCCCACCTGTTTTCACACACCCCGCCACCACACACGAGTGTTCTGCCCTTCTGTCTACACTGGCAGGGGGGGTCCACAGCATGACAGCAGTGCGGGGGGGAGGGATGCTTCACCTCTTCCCTTTTCCCACCAGGCAACTGTGCTCTGGACCCAGTTCCTGAGTGTTGCGCAACTGTCTTCGTGAGGGGTGAGGGGCTGAGCTGTGTGGCCTGCCTGCTCTGTGACTCAGGGAAGGTGTCCTGATCGATCGGCAGGGCTTCCTGGATGACGCCTTGGGGGGGAGGGGAGGGCAGAGGCTGGCCCAGGAGCTCAGACCTCGCCAAGAAGTGGTGGGTCCAGGTCCGTCCAGGGCAGAAGAAGGCGGGATGCCCCCTCCTCACTGACAAACTACTTTTGACTCCCACAGGCATTTATCCTGAACCAGAGTCAGGGTCCCTCAAGGTCCCTCTGGCCTGCCTCTGACTGCCGGCGGCCCTCCCTTGTCTCCGGCCCGAGGACCCCCAATGCTTTTGAGCCAGGGCTGCCAGTGGGACCGAACCAAGTCCAGGACCTTCCCCCGCACAAAGCAGAGGCTCTTCCACTCAGCCTCCCCAAGCGACAAACAGAAGCATTTCTCTCTGCCTGGCCCCAGCTGTTGAGTGGAAGCAGCGGGCCGGGCGGGGCCCCTTTGCACCTGCTGCCGCCTCTGCCATGGCTGGGGGCTCCAGCGCAGCACATGCCTCGGTAGGGCTGGGAGCAGACAAGGGCCCCCAGTGCTGGAGCAAGGCCTCGGGTTGGGGAACCCCAGGGAGTGAGGGCCTCCTGCAGCTCTCGGCCTTGGATCCTCCACGAGGGGGGTGCCTGGTGGCCGCTGGGCTCTTTCAAGCACCCTTTCCGGAGGAAATAGCTGGTTGCGGTTCCACCCACGGAGCTTGGCACGAGCGAGAGGGCCCGTCCCATTGTTCTATGCCGGGTGTGGAGGGGGCCAGATCCCGGGACACTGGGCGTGGGAGACCAAAAGACTGTCCAGAAGCTTCCAAGGGGGTGGGCGCAGGAGAAATCCACTCCTCAGCCCAACTCCTGCCCTCTTCCTGCCTTCCTGCCAGCACAGAGCTCCTCCACCCACCAGGATTCCCCCTCCGAGGTCACAGGGCCTCCTCCATTCAGCCTTCTCCAGAGGCGCCTCTGCCACTTACTCCATGGGACCCACCCGGGGGTGCCGCCCGACCCTTCCCCCTGCAATGGCTGTCGGGGAGGGCAGGGAGCCTCCCAAGCTAAGCTGAGGAGCTCAGCTGTCAGTGGCCCAGACTGGGCACCCAGCAAGGGCTCCACACAGTGAAAATCTTAATCCAGTACTTTCCAAAAACTGCAGCACCCTGTTTTGTAAAAGGCTGAGAATTGGCCTGCTGGTCTACCATGCAATACAGCCTTTAGCATGGGGTGGGATGGGGTGGGGGAGGGCCTGGCTAAAAGGGTCCTGCAGCTACCCAGGAGGCAAGCGGGAAGAGAGAGAAGAGCAAGAGTCCCAGGAGCACCTTAAAGACTAACCCAATTTGTGGCAGGGTAGGCACTTCCCTGAGTCACTACTCACTTCTTCAGATACAGCTAGACTGTGAGTCCATCTGTTCTACATACTGGAAATGGGAGTAATTTCAGATGCCAAATGAATAACGTTGTCAGCTGAATGACAATAGCAGGTGTGATTGGATTAGGTGTGATATGCAGAGAGGTAATAGGACAGGAAACCTAAGTCTGGCTTAAGTCCAGGAGAATGCATTGTCTTGAGCTTCATTATCAGACGATATCAGAAAGCCGCAGCCAGGCAGAGTGGAAGGGCCGGGAGGCCTTCAGAGAGTTGGTGCCGGGCGCCACCTGGCGGCGGGTGCCAGATCAGCAGGGCGAAAAGAGACCGCGAGGAGGCTCCCCGGCCGCCGCTGTCCCGTCCCGATGCGACCGCCAGGCCGGGCGCCAGGGCCTGGAGGGACTCGGCGCAGGTGGGAGCGTCCCCTCCTTGCGCGGGCCCCCACGTCTCCCGCGGGGCTGTGCCGAAAAAGAAGCGGGGCGCAGCAGGAGCGGGGCGCAGCGGGGGGGACGGACAAGGTCGGCATGGCCGAAGGGCTGGCTCTGGAGGCAGTCTCGCCGCCCCTTCCCGCGGGCTTGGCGGCTTGGGTTGCCCGCTGCTGCCTGCCGCCGCCCTCCCGGGACGGAGGGGCGTCTGACGGCCCCCGCTGTCTCTCCGCCCGGCGGACGCGCCACCCGGGCCGGGTGCTGCGGGCAGGAGCGGGGGCACGGCCCAGGGGGCCAGGTCAGGCCAGCAGCGTGCGGCCCCTTGCCTTGGCCCCGGTCCCCGGCCCGGCCAGCCGCCCGCTGCGGGCGCGCTTGGGGGGGGGGGGGAGGAGGCTTGCGCTCCCCCCTCACAGCCGCCGCCGCCGCCCCAGCCCATTGATTCCGGGCGCGCAGGACTGGCTCACGGGCCGCGCGTGCGGGGCGGGGCTTGGCCCCAGCAGCCCCCCCCCCAGCGGGCGGGGCTTCTCTGCTGCGCTGGCGCTGAGCCGGCGCGCAAAGCGGCACCTGCAGGAGCCCTCCCGGGCAGGTGGCGGCTCAGCTCCTGGGCAGCGCGTCCCCCGGGCTAGCCTCCCTGGTGCCGGCGGCCGCCTTTCTGCAGCAACGGGCGCTGCAGCATCTACGGCTCGGCGGCGGGGAGGGGAGGGGGCGAAGGAGCGGCGGCGGCGCTGTCCCAGGCTCTGCCTGCCTGCCGCATCCAGCTCGCCCGTCCATCGGCACCTGCTCCTCCGGCCACGGACACCCCGAGAGCGAACCGCGCGGCGGCTCCTTCTTCGAGCAGGCAAGGCCAGAGGAGCGCCATCGCTTCGGCTCCCGCCCCCCCCCCCCCCCCCGGCGCTCGGAGCCTGCAAAGCGCGGGCAGATCTCAGCCTAGCAACCGGGCGTGCGGGCCCCCCTCCCCGCCGAAGGCAGGCCGTCTGCCTTGGAAGCGCTTCCCTTTTCCCGCCTCAGCCTCCCCACCCTTGTGGCCCGGGAGAACGGCCAGGTGCTCCGCTAATGCCTCCACGTTTCTCTCTCCATCAGGTCTCTCCACCCCCGAGGAGAGCTGATTCCACCCATCTCTTGACACCCAGGGGCTGGCAGGGGCTGAGGCGAGCCACCCCATGGGCGTGGGGGGCAATTTGCCCCTCGGGGCCTGCAGGCCCCGGGCCTTGCTGCTGCGCTCCAGCGAAGTGCCTCTGAGCGTGACAGAGAGCTTCATCCTGAGTGGCTACCGCTGTCCGGGCTACACCTTTGTCCAGTGCCTGGTCTCGGCCTTCCAGCCCACCAACGAGACGGGCAACTTCTGGACCCACTTCCTGGCTGTCTTCGTCTTTGCTTTCCACTTCCTGGAGCAATTCTGGAGCGAGGGCCCCGGCCCGAGGGAGCTGCTGGATCCTTTCTATTACCCCCTCTGGAACTATTTCCTGGGCGTCTGTGGCCTCCTGGTTGCCAGCAGCATGGCGCACCTCTTCAACTCCATGTCCCTGGTCATCCGGGAGATCTGCTTCTACATTGACTATGGGACCATCAGCGCCTACACGGTGGGCTCCTCCTTGGCCTACTTCTACTACATCCATCCGCGAGGACCCCCAGTGCTGACAGCCAGCGCCACTAATCTCTCCTCCAGCCCCTGGCCAGATGGCGAGGGCAGCAGCTGGCTTTCTGCGTTGGTGGGCCGAATGGGCACCTGGTTTGAGGCCTTGTACGTGCCCACGGCTTGCCTCATCGCCCTCTTCTGTACATTGGCCTGCTGCAGCACCCGCCACCAGTGGCAGCGGTACCGCTACCTGATCCGCACACTGGTTTTCTTGCTGCCTTTTGTGGTGGTCTCCATCCCTGTCTTCCACAAGTTGTGGTGGGCTGGTGGAGGCCAAGGGACCGGCCACTTCTTCCTTCGCCACTGTTTCTGGCTGCTGGCCTCGGGGATCTTCAACATCAGCAAGATTCCTGAGCGCTTCAGCCCGGGAAAATTTGACATCTGGGGCCACAGCCATCAGTGGTTCCATTGCTGCACCTTCATGAGCATCTTGGACGAACTGTACATGATTCGAGGGGAAATCCAGGAGCTGGGCATGGGCCCTCCGCTGCTGCTGCCCAGAGTGCCAACCTTCCTCTCCACCTTTGGAGTGATGCTGCTCTTGCTCCTGCTTCTGGCCAGCATCATTGGCTGGTTTGGAGTCAGAGCCCACGCCAGGCAGCAGTACAGCAAGCTGAGGAAAGGGGACTGATGGAGCCAGGTGGGACTCCTCCGGCTGCCTGATTTGCATGGGTGCTGGGAGAGCCATTGGGGATGGCCGAGGACCGACTGGGGCTTTTGAAACCCTGTTGTTTACAGCTTACACTGGATTTGGAGGGGGGAGGGGCTGAGGGGTGTGTGAGATGCAGAAGAATGAAATAAATGAGGTGACTTGAACTAAGCAGCGGCTCTTGGAGATGCACTGCTCCCCCCCCCCCCGCGTCTGTTGGATGGAGCTGGGTGCCTCCCCCAGCAAACACTGCTTCAGCAGGGAGTGGGAGGACAGAGATTGGAACAGTAACGATTCTCCAGCATGCAAATTTGTGGCCTTGCGTGAGGAAAGCTATTGGGCTGAATTTCCCTTTGGGGTGGGTAGGCATGTTGTGTGTGCGTGGAGAAGCCAGGATGCAAAGGTTTTCAGGGAGGGAGGGGGCCCAAGCAAGAGTGACAGCGCGAGGGAGGGGTGGTGCTCTATCACAGCCTGTAGCTGGGGACTTCCCTTGGGGTTTGGCCTGAGCTCCTAAGCCCAACTTCTGCTGGGAGTCAGAACTGGACTGCCTCCTGGAGGAGGAAGCCCTGTTGGGAGGGAGGCTGAGAGACTAGGAGAGTCCGCCTGGGCTTGGCAGTGGAGTTTGGAACGGTGGTCCTGTTCTCCCCCCCCCCTCTTCTGCTTCCCTTCCCTTCCCCTTCATTTTAGACAACATCTTTTAAAAGGGCAAAACCTAACCCAAGGTCCCCCTTTCCTCCTGGCCTGGTTCTCCCCCCACCCCACCAGCACAATTCCCAGGCTCACAGGACAGTTTTTAATTCTCCCTAAATATATACAGGCACACATGGCGCTGTTGTGCTTAATGCACAAAAATAGGGGGGGAGGGGAGGGGAGAAAGCCACAGTAAAAATAGCCTGAGTGGAAACTTGTGCTGCTGTCACCTCTGGGCGGGGGTGGGGGGCACGTTCAGCAACCGAGGGCTGCCCTGCCCCACCAAACGGCCACTAGCCCCTTCCCTGGCCCTTCGGCCAGCAGGAAAATCTCCCTTCCCCTCCCCTCTCCCAGAGAGAAATTGAGGTCAGTGCTGTGCTGGGTGACAGCTGCTGGAGGAGGGGAAGACAAGCAGGCGGGGCAAACCGCACCATCCTGGTCACAGAGTGGATAGGCGGTGGGAAGGCCGACACCCCCCTCTCTCCATGCCATCCTTTCCTCTGGGATAAAAGTGGAGGGACAGGGGCTCCACTGGCAAGCATCTTTCCCTTGCAGTAATAAGGATGCCTTTGAGTGTGTGTGGAGTGCTTTTGGGTCCACCAGGCAGGTCCTTAACTGCTGTGGCCTGGCCCTTTCCAGAAGGGCTGCCCTGCTCTTGCGTCCAGCCCCTCTCCTCTTTCCAAAAAAGGCCAAGTCAGCATCACTTTTGACTCATTTCAGGGCCAAAGACCCGGACTAGTACTGCCAGGGAACCATGAGTAAAGTAGCAGAGTGCTCAAGGAAGACTGAAACGCGGCAAAGCTGGGGCAACAGACTTCCCACAATAACTGGGCCGGCTGAGCGGAGGCATCAGTTGCTGGCGCTCTCCCATCTGCCTCCCCTGACTCTCAGGGGCTCGGGCTCGGAGTGTGACTTTCCTCCACATGCCCAGGGTGTGGTCCTTGCTGTTTCTCTGGGCAAAGCCAAGTGCCCAGCATCAGGACCCCAAGGAGCTGCCTAGCACAGAGCAAGCTTTTCTTGGTTCACTGCTCAGACCAGATGCTTCTTGTTGGGAGGCGGGGTCAAAAATCTCCAGGGGAGCCATGACCACCTCCCCCCCAGGTGGGTCCCACGAGAGATTTAGGGGCTGCTGCTCCCTGCTCACAGGTGTTCTCTTCTTCCAGCTCAGATCCGGACTCCTGTGCTCATCCTGGAGCCCCAGAGCTTCTTTCGCCTCTCCTCTGCCCTGGGGATCTGGTTTCCCCAGCAAGGGATTGTTTATGTTTCTGCGTCCAAACAGTCGCCTGTAGGGACTGTTGAATGCATACGCCCCAGCAGCTGATTCCTTTCCAGTTGTGCCTGAGCACTCCATTGAAGCATTTCTGATTGGACGTAGAAAGATCTATGGGCAATTCGCTGGCTAGGCGGGATACAAATCGGAAAAAATAAAAAAATAAAACACCATTAAATTAATGGAGTTCTCAGTCTGACTTAGACCACTGAGAAAGGCCAGGGACGGAAGCGCGTTTGATACTGGTCCCTGCCCATGGGGACAATGTTTCCCCCCCCCCATTCCTCTGTTCCCCGCCATGGCTGGAGGCGCCATGCATCTGATGAAGGGAGCTCTGCCTCATGGCAGCTTGAGCGGGAATACATTGAAGATGCTGTCTGACTCCTGTTTAAAGGAGGCTCTTAAATTAACAACTAGTTCTGTGTGTGTGTGGAAGAAAAGAAAAACATTCAGACAAAAACCAAGGGCTATCCAGTAAAACATACAGTAGGTCAGGGAAGAAGGAAAGAAAGTCAGTCTGTGAAACTCATTGCCACAGGCTCTTAGCAGAACCGGACCTTTACAAAACGATTAAACAAGTCAGTTGTTGAGGGGTCTAGCTGTGTTTACCAGCCATGACGGCCAGAAAAACCACCTTCCTGCTCCAAGGTCAGGCACCTCCAGTCACTACAGATTAAGAAAGAGGAAGAGGTAGAAACCTATGAAGCTGCCTTATACGGAGGGAGGGAGGGAGGCAGACTCCTGGGCCACCTTGCCCGTGATGGGCTTGCCTGACTGGCCGAGGGGCTCTGGCAGAGAGAGGTCTTGCGCAGTCCTGGCCGGCATTGCACCAGGGAGCTTGTGCACGCCATGCCCTGGCCCGGGCTCATCCCCTAAATCGCGCCTGTGTGTCTATTCTCCTGGACCCCTACCTGGCTTCTCCCACGGGCTCTGACTCCCCGTGGCAGGCTGCCTGCCCGCTTCCCAGACGCTGCCTCAGCATGAGCAGAAAGGGCCTCCTTCTCAAGGCGGGCTGAATGGAGAGAGTGAGCCCAGGGCAGAGGAGGCAAGGCCAAGCCAGGACCTTCATTCTGCTGGGGAACACGGAACAGAGCTACTGCGCTGACTGGTGGGGCTAAAGACAGGAGGAGGAAACGGACCATGTCTGGACTGGGGGTGCATTTAGGTGAAAGTGAAACCCAGAAGTCTGTGGGAGAAAAGTTGGCACCTGTTCAAGGGAACTGGTAGCATCTACAAAGTGAGCTGATGGCCAGTTGTGGGGAGTCAGTACTCTCCAAAGGAGAAGACAAATGGATCTTTGGCGTATCGGGGCTCAGAGCCATTCTCTCAGAGCAAGTCCTGGGGGGATGGCTCTGAGCTCCTACATACCTAGGTGGGTCAATCTAGTCCGGTATCTTGTTTCTCACAGCAGCCCACCAGATTCTTCTGGGAAGCCTACAAGCGGGTGAGGAAGGCAGGTGCACTCTCTCTGAACACGGAGGAGCTATTGGGCCATCATGGCCAAGATCCTTTGACAGACCTCTCGTCTTCCTCTTCCTCCTCCATGAGTCTGTCCAGTGCCCTTTTAAAGCCATTTTTGTGTAGTGGTTAAGTGCATGGACTCTAATCTGGGACTGATTCCCCACTCCTCCACTTGCACCTGCTGGATGACCTTGGGCAAGCCATAGCCCTGTACCAGCTGTTCACTGAAGGACAGTTGTCTCAGAGCTCTCTCAGCCCCACCTACCTCACAGGGTGTCTGTTGTGGGGAGGGGAAGGGAAAGGAGTTTGTAAGCCGCTCTGAGACTCCAACTGAGTGAAGGGCGGGGTAGAAATCCACTCTTCTTCTTCTTCTTCTAAGCTAGCAGTGAGGACTACATCTTGTGGCAGTGAATTCCCCAAATTAATTGCTCTCAGTGGAGAAGTGCTCTGCTCAGCCCTGAAGCTACCTTCCTATCCATTTGATTGGGTGCCTGATCTCCCTTCAGTCCACCCTCCTGCTCTCTCCCTGTCCCCTCCCACAGTGAACTCTGGGAACTTTGAACCAGCCAAGCTGCTGGCTGTCCAGAAGCACCTGCCAGGGTCCTTGGGCCCTGGGCAGACTTAGTCCTGGGATCAGAGGGCAGCTCTTGCAGGGCCTTTGTCCTCCCCACCAGAGAGATGGCATGGCAGGCCTTGTAAGCAGAGAAAACCTGTTCTGAGCTGCTGCTGCTGCTGCTGCTGGGGAGATGAGCAGTGCCCTCAGTGTCTAGTGCCCCCCAAACTGACACGTAACTGTCCCTTAATTCAGACTGCGTCCCTCTCTGCTGGTGAAAGATTTATTTATTTCATTTATATCCTGCCTTTCTCCCCAACGAGGACCCGACACAGCTTATATCATTCTCCTCTCTTCCATCTTATCCTCCCAATAATCCTGTGAGAGGGGATGGGCTCAGACTGGCACCAGCGAGCCTCCATGACAGAGCAGGGGATTCAGGCATGGGTCCCCCAAACCCTAGTCTGACATTCTGGCCAGCATGCATTGGGGGAGAGGGCAGGGGGAGAGAGAGAGAGAGAGAGAGGCTGCTCTGGATTCTCCTGTTAGTAATTAATTGGCTGAACAGCTAGATTCAAGTCCACCAGCACCTCAGGGACCAGTCAGATTTTTGGAGTAGAGGCTTCCAAGAATCAGAGCTCCCTTTGTCAGACTCTCAGAAGCTCTGACCCCCCCTGTTGGTCTCTCAGGTGCTGCTGGACTTGAACCTGGCTGTTGTGCAGCAGACTGACACGACTTCCCTCTGGAACGAGCGGGCGGAAGGGGCTCTTGAGAAGGTGTGCCAGAGATGGGGAGGCGGGAGGGGAAGGCCCGATGCCGGTCACACAGTCACTTGAGGGGCATCCCTCATCCCATACCAACCATCCCCTGTCCTTCTGATGGCCCAATATGGCTGTTTGTCACTTACCCTTGCATGGTCCAGCGGAAGCTGCGTTAGATCTGTGCTTGTGGTTTATTTATTCCCAATTGTTCACTGTGAAGTCTTCTCTATCTCTGAATCATGATCCATGATGCGTAGAGGGATGGGTAACAGGGAGAGGAGGAATGGGGAAGCCACGGTCTGTGAGCTGCTAGCTGGAAGGAGGGGAGCCGTGTTCAGCTGCCCGCTGGATCATGTCCAGCGCCTCCCAGAAAAAGTCTTTCTGGAATGTCATGAGGGGCATGCTGCCCACCGCTTCCTTCATCGTGGCCATGCGCCCCTCTAGCGTCCGGCACTTGTGCAGCTGGCTCAGGTACTCCTCGCACGCCCGGGCAGCCATGGCCTCAGTGTCACTGGGCAGCAGTCCTGCCTTGCTGGCAGGCAGCTCTCGGTAGGCGGGCACTTCCTCAATGTCGTGGCTGGACAGCATGTAGAGGCACTCGCGGGTGGAGCAGATGCGGCGGACACACGGGGGCACCTGCAGCAGGGGGACGGCCAGGGTGAGACCAGCATGGGAGAGGCTCTGCGTCCCAGGGTGAGAAGGGCTTCTAGGGTTACGGGACTTTCTCTTCAGCAGCATGCAATCCACTCTGCATGTATCTGCGTGTCTTGCAAAAAGTGGGTGACCCTTTTCCTTGCTCAGTTTGGAGGAGTTTTTGTCTTATGCCAAATTATGTAATCGTACTCCTATTCAGTGGTGGGTATTACAGGGAGGGAGTGGGAGAGGTACACAGTGAGGGTCTCCACTTTCGGACCCATTAGAAACCTCACTCAGACCTGCTGGAACTTCTTGGTCTGTAAGGAAAAATGCTCTGCTCTTAACTTTAGAAAGTCGCTCTTTGGGAAAACAGACAAACCAAAAGAAAGATTGGCTGTGGGGCAGAGGGGGGGGGGGCAAAGCTCAGATTCTGAGGGTTGCCCAGGAATCCCTGACTTCCATGTTGGAGGCTTACACTGGGAAGGAGTCCCTGTGCTATGCTCCCAGTGGCCCCCCTCCTGCTCCTGCCCTCCCCTCCCCCCAAGGGGTGCCCCTCACCTTGGTGTGCAGCCGGACAAAAGAGGCATTGCCTTTGGGCCACCCAGGGAGGCGCCCTCCAGCGCCACAGCCGCAGCCCATGAGGTCCTTCCCAAGGTCTCCACTGTGGCTCAGCACCAGCGTATGGTTGAGGCCACACCACAGGTCTAGGGGGCACTTCAGGTAGTGCACCTGGATGGGAAGGGGACAGAGAAGGTATCTGAGGAGGGCAGAGGGTCTGCCCCTCCCGTCCATCAGAGCGGCACTTGGGAAGCTTCCTGCCACCAGCAGAGTTGAATCAGACTGAACACTACTCAAGGCAGAATTGTGTTCCCACTCTCTCCGTACAATTTGATATCTGTAGGAGTATTTGCCCGTGGCTGCACGGCCCACAGAGCCTCAAACCAGGGTGAGCCCAAAATCATACGGGTCGTGATGCTGTTGCAGGGAGCAAGGCTGATGCTGGACAGTGGGCAGACCAGGCTCACCCTGGCCCAGGGGGAGGTGGAGTGGGGACTGGGCAGCCCGCCACTCCTCCTGTCTGCCCACCCCATGGGCCGTGTGCTCCCTCTCAGTTGCATCTCAGCTGGGCGATCTGCTCCCCGCCCCTCGCATCTCACCTGAGCAGGCTCCCCTCGGTCAATCTTGTCTCCTGTGCCCAGCTGGCCATAGCGGTTGTTTCCTTGCATGAACATCCTCCCAAACTCATCCACTAGCCCCAGATGGTTGTAACCAAGGGCACAGGTAAGCACCTGGAGGGAAGCAGAGGTGGGGCAAAGAAAGGACTGAGGGCTTGACTGGACTGTGGCAGGAGAAGTGAGGCATCCTGAGTCTTAGTTTGAATCAGGGCTAAGGGCCACTCGGCCTCACAGCCTGCTGCCGATGCCTAACCTGGCTCCTAAAGAACATCTGCTCATGTGCAGATTGCAGCTCCTCAGAGAAAAGGGAAACACGGTCAGGGCTGTTGGGGGATGCCAGCCCTTCCAAACCTTCATTACAGAACTTGGACAAGGAGGCCAGAGGGCCTGGTTTCGTTATTTGCTCTAGCAGTGTTGACAACCTACACCGTGGGGCTTGCCCAAAGTCAGGCAAACAGAGGGACTATCTGGCTGCCCACTGCTTGCAATGACTGCGGATGCCAGAGTCCCCAGGTCCTCTGGACAGAGGATGGCCTGCGGCTGAGCCCCAGCAGCTGGAGGGCATGAGAGCTGCAAGGACAGAGAGGGAAAGGGGGCAGAGGCCAGCCGGCCAACTCTTCAGTTTCTGGCGCTGAAATCTCAGAAACCCATCTTGTATCCACTCCCTGCAGTAGTGCTACCCAAAGCTAGATGTGTGGGGGGGGGGGGGCACAGTCCCACTTTGTGTTACCTTCGCTGGAAGAGAGAGGGCCAGGGGCATCTGCTGATCCAGTGGGTCAAAAGCATGGAGGGTGCCAAAGAGATCACGGTAAACACCAGGTGAGTGGACCTCAAAGTACACAGCCCCTTCATCTGCAGAGGGGAGAGAGGATCATGGCTGAACCATCTCAGCCGGCTCCCCCAGTGCAGAATGTACATGTCCCAGGCAAAACAAAAGGGGCACAAATTAGTGTGGAGGGCCCTCCATGCTTAGGAGCCAGTTTGGTGTAGTGGTTAAGTGCGCGGCCTCTAATCTGGGAGAACCGGGTTTGATTCCCCACTCCTCCACTTGCACCTGGCTGGATGACCTTGGGCAAGCCATAGCTCTGGACCAGCTGTTCCCTCAAGGACAGCTTGGGAAAGAGCTCTCTCAGCCCCACCTACCTCACAGGGTGTCTGTTGTGGGGAGGGGAAGGGAAAGGAGTTTGTAAGCCGCTCTGAGACTCCAAGTGAGTGAAGGGTGGGGTATAAATCTAATCTCCTCTCCTCCATCAAGGTCAAGCGTCCAGGCCTCATTTTGGAAACTTTTTGTTCCAGAGCGTACGGCCTCCCTCCTCTCCACCTACACGGATGATTCCTCTCTGCTCCCCCCCCCCCCCCCAGACTTCTGCTGTCTCTTGCTTCCTTCTCCATCACTGCGCCTTGCGTGAAACAGCCTCTCATGCTCTGTTCATCAGGCTGCTTCTCTCCTCCTCCTCTGCCTCCTCCAGCCTGTTCCTTAAAAACCGCTTCTTCGACAAGGACGTTCCCTCCAGCACCCACTTTCCTGAGCCTCTGGCTCCACTTGGGCTTTCCTCCCTCAGGCCCCACTGGCCATTTCTCAGCCCCCGACTTCCTCTTGTGATGGTTGTAACTTATTTATTTACTTCATTTATACCCTGCTTTCCTCCCCTCGAAGGAGTTTGCACCGTTCTCTCCTTGCCTCTCTTTCATCCTCACCACCACCCTATGAGGTAGGACAGGCTGTCGGTGTGTGACTGGCCCAAGGTCGCCCAGCCGGCTTCCGTGGCAGAGTGGGGATTCAGTCCTGGGTCTCCCAGGCCCTAGTCCAACCCTTTAACCACTACACCATGCTGGCTCTGGCCTGGGATGAGGCAGCTCTTAAGCGCTGCATAGCATCTGCCGCTGAATAACTGGGAATCAATCGGCAGCGGCAGTGCTGGTCAGGAGGCACGACTGAGAGGTCTGGCCAGCGTCTGGTTCTGCCTCTGGGCTGCGGGGCCTGGTCTGGCCAGCAGAGCAGCCAATTACCTGTGAGGTAGAGAGCACTGCTCTGGTTGGAGTGCATGTGGTGGATGGAGATGTGGGGAAGGCACTTGGAGACTTTGCGCAGAGCCAGCTGCACCGTGTAGGAGCGAGGCTGGTCCAGTTGTGTCTCATTCACCACCAGACTGTAGATCTTCCCTTCCTCTGCAGAGAAACAGCCCCCCCCACAAGGCGGAGAATGTCAGCCTGCCCTCAGACGCACCAAACAAGCAGGCGGGGGCTTCTTTCTGGGAGGAGAGAGGACCTGTCTCGGTAAGGGCTGCGAGTGCCCTGCACGCAAAGGCTCCTTTGGATTTCTCCTCACAAGTCCTGAGAGGACACCCCGGAGCTCTCCGGTGCAGAAGGACTCTCTGCCGGAGACAGAGGCTCCCTGGGGAAGGAGGGCGGCGGGTGCATGTCCCACTCTGGTCACATGATGAGATGACGGGGCCCGGGAGCAAAGGGCACGGTCCTCTTGGAAGAGGAAGGAGAACAGGGCAGGGGTGAAAAGGCACTTGTTAAACCAAAAGATGTGGCTGCTCTCTCCGCTGACTCTGTGCCCATGAGGGGCAGTAGTTCTTCAGCTCTCTCTCCTCTCACCTGTCAGAAGTAAGAGGCTCCTCTCACTCTCCTGCCCCACCAACACAATCTGCTTGAACTTCATGGAGAAGTGGAAAGTCATCTTGAACACTCGCTGCCCACTGGATTGCAGGTAGACCTCCACGCAGTCACAGAGGCGGCTGCCAGCAGCTGTTCCAGCCTCACTGTGCCCCATCACCGGGGCTACTGGCTGTTCCCGGGTTGCCAGCACATACAGGTATTTACGGTACACAGTGTCACTCCTGGGGTCTGTGGCAAACTGCAGACAGAAGAAGAAAGGATGCAAGGGAACTCAAAATATTGCTACAGGGAATTGCGTTTAGTATTGCTCTAGAGGGGGAAGCAACTGGGCCAAGAAGGTCACCTTCTGCATCTGAGGGCACTGGAGTATCTCCTTCCTCTTGGCCATCAAAAGGTATTGAAGGGTTGCCAACTGCTATGACAGAGATGACTGGTCAACTAGTACACTTTTTATTGCTGCATGAGTCTCTGTAGGACTAGGCAAGCCCATGGTGCAATATGCAGAGACAGAGACTACCCTATATACCAATAGCTGAATATTAAAAGGGGTTATGATTTCAATACCCAACTCCCTGCCCAGATTACAGTCTCCATCTCTAACTCTTCCCCTGGAATTCAAGACAATCAAAGCTCCCAAATTTATTTAAGAGCAGGTATAGCATAATAGCTGTGAGTGATTACATATATAAGGAAGCTGCCTCAGACTGAGTCAGGGTTGTTGATCCACCTGGCTCACAGAGGTCAGGGCAGAGGGCGATGCCAAGGACTGAAGCTGGGACTGCCTGTCTTCCAAGGATGGGCCCTGCCATTCAGCTCAGGAGTGGATTAATGGGTCTTAGACCAATTCATTTCCCAGGCTCCATCCTCCATCATTCTCATGGGCTGAGATGAACACGGATCCTTGAGTACATCTATTGGTTCTTCTTTTTCCCCTAGCTATATACTCCGTTTCCTTATTCAGGTCACATTCCTGTATCTGTTTTTGAATCATCAAGACACAAGAATATGGTTCAGACAGTGTAGCTGAAGACTTTTTCTGCTCTGTCCTGCTTATACACGTAGGATGCATGAAGCGACCGTCTACTGACTCAGCCTCTGGGTCCATCAAGGTCAGTCTTGTCTACTCAGACGGGCAGGGGCTCTCCCTCCAAGGTCTGAGGCGGTCTTTTACAACCCTCACTACCTGATCCTTTTAACTGGAGATGCTGAGGATTGAACCTGGAACCTTCTGCATGGCAAGCAGGCTGAGGGACTTGGGAATGTTTAGTCTGGAGGAGGATGAGGGGGGACATGATTGCTCTCTTGAAGTAGCTGAAGGGCTGTCACTTAGGGCTGTTCCTGTTGGCAGCAGAGGAGAGGACTCGCAATTATGGGTTTAAATTAAAGGCGGGAAGGTACTGGCTGGATCTTAGGAAAAACTTTTTTGCAGGCAGAGTTGTGCAACAGTGGAATCGGCTGCCTCGGGTGGTGGTGAGCTCCCCTCACTGGCAGTCTTTTAGCAGCAGCTGGACAAACATTTGTCAGGGATGCTCTAGGCTGGTCCTGCATTAAGCAGGGAGTTGGACTAGATGGCCTGTATGGGCCCTTCCAACTCTCTGTGATTCTATGATCTACCACTGAGCCACAGCCCCTCCCCCCCCTTCCACCGTTAACTGATTTGCTTTCAGATTCTTTGGCCATTCCTTCTCTTTTAAGGGACTGTGTTTCTCCATTTTCTGTGATGTAACAGGAAGTTTTTTGCCTGAGAGGAACTGAAAGTGCTGGGCAAAGTTTCTTTTGGCACATATCTGTGTGTGCTGATAGTGGCTCAGGGAAAGATGGCCACTCTAGGCCCAGTTCCTGCACAGCTTGTTTTGTTTCGCTTTCACAGGAAGATGCTGCTGCTCAGGAAACATGGTGAGGCTTGCAGTAGAAGTGACTGAAAAGGTAGCAGGTAATCAAGGGACAGGGAAAAGTTTTCCTGAGCCGAGGTGAGGTGTTAGGAACACAGGCCAGCGCTGGTGGCAGGAGGTCATGTCCTCAAGAGCGCCCCAGGTGCCCCTGGAGAGCTCCTCTCCCTGGCAGGCCACTGCCAACATCCAACCTGGCTGACTCTGAAGAGGGCAGGTCCCCAGGAAGGGGTCTGAACTTCTCTGAGAACCTTCCCCTCTAGAGTAACCCTTCTCTGATTGGCAGCTAGGTATCTCAGAGATGAGAAAGCAGCAGCAAGGTGCTCTTTCTCTGGAACCTGCTAGCCAGTGAGACTCTTTCCTCCATCACTTGCATGCTCTGGGCCACGCCTCTGTGCTCCCCGAGAATGCAGCGGTGGAACGGGACACTGTTCGGAACCGCTCCCCCCCCCCCCCAGCATCTGTTGCAAGGCTAGGCTTCCCCCTCCCAGGCACCTACATCCTTGGCACTGCGGCACAGCACCACGTAGCGGCAGGCACGGCGCCACTGGACGTGGCCCATGGTGGAGGAGACCAGGGCGTTCTTGAGGAAGAAGAGGGTGCCGCTGTAGTCAAGGACGAAGACGTGGTCCTTGGTGGGCAAGAACTTCCGGTAGCCATGTGAGAGCAGTGGGGCAACTGTCTTGCTGACGAAATGCCGGCGGCCGCTGAACATCTGGAAGTACAAGCCCTTGGTGTCTGTGGGACAGAAAGACCCCAGGGCAGAGGGGGATTGGGTCTCTCTGGAGGAGCTGACTCAGCGACACCTTTCCCTTCCCTGGGGGTGTTTGGGGCAGAGGGGGCAAGACTCACTTTGTTTCTGCTCAGCCTTCATAATGACGCCACCCCCTCCCCCATGCAAACACAATCTTTTCTCATGGACAGGACTCTCTCCTGTGCAAACGCCACCCTCCCTTGGGCAAGGCTCCCCCCAGTTCTCTGGGCACCCCATTTCACACCAAGCTATACTGACAGTTGAGGATGGCTGAGCGCTTCCAGGGCCGGCTGCCGCCTGAGTTCTCATTCCGCAGCCGAGGGGACAGGCGACGGCAAATCCTCTGCCAGATCCCCTCGCTGTCGCACACCTCGTAGAAGTACCGGCAGGTCTGGCCCAGAGAGACCACGTCCTTCACTGGCAAGAAGGAGATGATGTAGTACAACTGGGCAGCGAGGGGGGGGGGAGAGAAAAGAGACTCAGTCACTGTGCAGGAAGGACAGTTAGATTTGAGTTCAGTACAACTTCAGAAGCCAAGAAGAGTTTCCGGGTACGTGCTTTCAAGAGTCAAAGCTCCCTTCATTGGAGATGAGTAAGAATGGAAGTCTTGGAATCCGTTTATCCCAGTCAGAAGGTGGGAGGGATGCTGTAAAGAATGCTTGCAAAGGGTGACTCTTGAAAGCTTACACCCCGAAACTCTTGTGGGTCTCTAAGGTACCATTGGACTTGAATTGAACTGTTCTACTGCTGACCAAGAAGGCGACCCTCTGAAACTGCAGGAAGGTTCACCCCATTCCCAAACCCCACTCTCACATACCAGCTCTGGAGGGAAAACCTGGATAGAGATGGAGTCTCCTCTGTCCTTCGTTTCAGTGGATGAACGGCGTTGCTTCTTCTTGGGCTGCTGAGGTAGGAGGAAATGAGGGGAAAGGGTGAGCAGGCCTGGACAATCTTATTTCCAGTGCTTCAATTGAAAAAAAGGTGCTGGACCCCAAGCTTTGGCCAGAAGCCACTTCTTCTGAATTTCTAGGATTGACACCTTTAGTTTCCTGGCAAGTCTCTCCTACCTTTAGCAGCTGCATGACAGGCAGTATTTCAGGAGCTGCAGGCTGAAAATGTTGAATTTCTGGCTGCTGCACACCCATTAAAACACAGAGAAGGCTTGCCAGGAAAGCCTCAGATGTGGCCCAGATGTGGCCCTCCTCTGCCAGCTTCATTTCTTAAGTCCTAAGGAGATGCTCCAGCCAAGGGTTCTCAGCACCCACTTAAAACAAGGGTTCTTGGGGTGCAGTGGAAGCCATCATAGTTAAAACTGATTTGAAAAGGGTTTCATCCTCATTTAGATTTGTGGGGCAAATGGAATTGGAGGAATGTTATCAGTGCTCTAAGAGATGATGCACAAATTCTTTTATTATCATTTTTACTTCATTTATACCCCTCCTTGCTTCCCAACAGGTACCCAAAGTGGTTTATATCATCCCCCCCCCCCCCGCCGCGGGGGCAGATTAAGTGGTGTGTGTGTGACTGGCTCAGGATCACCCTGTGACCTTCCAAGCCTGGATCATCTTCCAGATCTTAACCTAACACTCCACCATTACACAATGGCAGTTCTTGATGCATTTCCCTAGATGTGCACCAGGGGGCAAGAGTTCCCTTCTCTAAAGGTAACACAAATTACACAGCCAGAATCTTGACTGGTCAGATAGTTTTCTTTCTTTCTTGATGCACGTGGACAATTAATGCTAGGAAGGGATTCTATTCTGTCACAGATCATTCACAGGGTAATTATGGACATGGCAATGCAAACAATAAATTGTCTTTTCTCAGTGATTTTGTTCTTTTGATCTGTATTTGGAATACAGATACATCCCGGCTGTGAACCAACAGATGCAGCTCTGACTCACTTCTCCAAGATCTTACAGGACAGGCTGAGTCAAGACAGCAGACCTGCTAGGCAAAAAGTCAGCTTGGGTGGATTTTGCCAGTTATTTGACAGAATGCAAGCCTTGGCCTCAGTCCGATTTGCTTTAAATCAGGCTGTCTGGGTGCAGCCAGGCCAAGGAAGACACCCAATGGGGCCTGTGCCCCAGCTCAAGGCCCCCTCTCCCACTGAGCCTCCCCCCCCCCGGCCCCTGTCCTCCTCCTCCTCCTTCTCCTCCCCCTCCTCACACGTGCCCTGCCTGCTCTCGGCAAACTTCCTTTGCAAATATAGCGTGCTCACTCCAAGCGGTTCCTCAGTGCTAGAAATGTGGGAGAAGTGCTGGAGCTTTCTCCTCCTGAGTTTCCGAGCAATGCGCCTGTCGCTCATGTCTGCCCACCCAGCCGGAGCCTGTGCGGTGGGGGTGAGCTCTCAGACCCACCCTTGTTGCTGGGCCCAGCATGGCCAAGGCTTTTCAATGCCTCTGTCCACATGGTCAATTGCCCGAGGGGACATGGCACTATGCGATAATAGCAGGCCTGCTGGCTTCACAGAGACCAGGGTTCCCCTGGTAACTGGGGCACTGTGACATCAGTGCTCCTCCAGGGCTGTCTTTGTGACCTGTGTGCCAAGGACCCTCCTGATCCCGGGCTGAGAGGCTGCCATGTTGTGCCCTGGGGGGGGGGGCTCCATCACTGCACACCACAGAGGCACTCTTGGTAAGTAGAAAGGCAGACCAGGGACTGGAGGTCTCCCCTGTCTTGTTCGGGGGCTGCACCCCTCTGCAGGGTTGCCGCTTGGGTGTGCTGCTTGACACAGGAGTCGCCTTGGGAAACCAGGCGGCTGCTGTGGTTCAGGGTGCTTTCACCCATCTTCGGTTGGTGCCCCAGTTGCACCCATTCCTAGCTCAGTCTGACCTAGCCACAGTGATCCGTGCCTTAGTGACATTTACACTGGACTACTGCAATGTATTCTGCTTGGGGCTACCCATGAACAGTGTTTGGAAGCTGCAGCTAGTGCAGGACCCTGTGGCTTAACTGCTGGTTGGGGCCAGCTCTTGGGAGCTTGTGACCCCAATACTACAGCAATTACACTGGCTACGTCTGCTCCCAAGCCCAATTCAAGATGTTGGTTTCTGTCCTTTAAAGCCCTATCTGGCCTGGGACGAGGGTATCTGAAGGAGCGTCTTCTCCCACCACTCCTGCCCAGGAATTAAGACCACAGGGAGAGGCCCTCCTGACTGTCCCCATGAACCAAAGCTCATCTGGTGGGCACAGGAGAGAGGGCCTTGCTGGTGGCTGCCCCACAGTTCTGGAACCACCTCCTCAGGGCGGTGCGCCTGGCGTTTTGATCCTTTTTCGGAGTCAGCTGAAGATGGTTTTATGGAGGACCACACACCCGATTAAGGTGCCAGCAGCCTGGAACTGTGGTTTTTATGTATCCCATCTATATTGTCAGCTGCCTGAAGAGGGGAGGGGGCCCCGCCGGTGCCGGTCAGCGGTGAGCAGCTGCAGGGGGCGCCAGAGAGCCCCAGACAACCACCCCACCCCCACCCCCACCCCCGCAGACCAAGGCCACCGCAGGCCGGCCCTTCCTGGCAGGGTTGCCAACTCCTGGCTGGGGAGTTGCTGGAGATCTGGGGGGGGTGGCGCCCGGAGAAGGGGGTTCAGTGGGGCGCAATGCCCTCTCGAGTCCCTCCCCCGAAGCAGCCGTTTTGGTTGTTCCGGGAGATCTCCAGGCCACACCTGGGGGTTGGCAACCCTAGCGACAGCCCAGGCAAGGCCTTCTCCGGGCCGGCGCCTCCTTCTAGGCCGCGGTTGGCCGGCCTCATTCCATAGAGGGCGGGCGGGCGGCTTTCTCCGCGGCTGCCCAGGCCGAGCCCCCTTCCCCCTCGGAGCAAGCCCGGCTCCTTCCACCGCCTGACCCCCGGACGGCCACCAGACTCCGGATCGCTATTTGCTTCATGCACGCCCCATAAGCTATTGGTAAATCGGTCTGTCAGTCAGGGATAAACTACCCACTCTCCTGTTACTGATTGGTCAGGCCCCTTATCTTTCAAAGTTGTCGGACCCGCCTCCCCCTGAGGTAACTTTGACCCTGATTGGTCAGCCCCCCCTCCCCCCCTGTGGATTTGCCAACTAGCTGTCACTCTCCCCTTTCCGGGCCGGCTGTTGCCCCAAGATGGAACAAGCACATCTCCTCCCTCTCCCACGGTCTTTTAATCGTTGCCGCCGAAAACACTGGAAGGCGTCACTTCATTGTCTGATTAGTAAAACGGCTGTCATTCACACACTAGGACACGCCTACTCCCGTAGGCTGCACGCTGTGATAAGGCCAAGGCCTCTTTGGCCGCTTAATGATTGGAAAACAGTTACACCACCCGGCCCTCCTCGAATTTCATTTGCTGAAGAGCGAGGACGCGCGGCGGTGCGAGGCGCCGAAGGAAAAGGGGGTCGGCCGAACCGCCTTCTTTGCCGGTGATTGGTTTAAATGGTAGTCAGTGCTCTTCAAGAGCGACTCATTGGCTAGAAGCCCACTAACGTCCCATGTCTGCAGCCTCAAGCACGGGATTGGAGCGAAAAGAGGAAGACCGGGCCCATCTGCTTCCATCGGATTGGCTACCGGGAGTTAACGATCTCGTTTTCCTTCCTGCGATTGGTAACGTGCCTCGTACCCGGCTTCTGATAGGCTACGGCGCCGCCTCACGCCCCGCCCCCTTTGGCTGGGGTCTCGCTGTGTCCGCCTCAGAGCGTTCATTCGGCCAGCGCTGCCGCAAGGGAAAGAGCGGAACCTGCGGCATGGCGGCGGGTGAGGGCGGGGCCGAGCCGCTGCCCCCGCCCTCCCCCTTCCTGCCGGGCCCCGAGCGCGCCCTGGAAGAGGCGGCGGCCTCAGGGAAACTGAGCCTGGCGGGCCGGCACCTGAGGCACTTCCCCGGCGGAGCAGCCCGGCGCTGGGACCTCAGCGACACCACACAGGCGGGTGAGAGGCGTGGTGGGAAGCCTGGCCCCTCCCGCAGCAGGCCGTTCGCCCCGCCCCCAAGCCCCTTCCCTCCGCCCTGGCCTCTCCTGGCCACGCCCCTTCCCGGGCTCCGCCCACTCCCCCTCTGCCCCCCTGTGGGTTGACCCCCTCCGGTTGATTTCTGTGCTGGCCCTCCAAGCCCCTCCCATTTTATCTGGAGCCCTGCCAGGTGGGCCACGTTGCCAAGGGCTGGAGTGCGAGTTCTCCTGGCTCTGCAAGGCTTGCGCGTCGGCTGCCTCTTGCTTCTCCCTCCTTCCCCGCGTTTGGCTTCCTCTGCAAGTCTTTCATTGGGGTGGGGGTTTGGGCCTAGGCATGAGCTGCTACATCTCGGGGACTGAGGAGTTCCTGCTGTGAAGATCCCCCCTCCCCTGAGGAGAAGCTGGACGGGCAGTGTGGGTTATCCCCGTGGTCATGGACAGGCTTTCTGGGAGAGCGGGTCTCCCTGGGACGCCACACAGGAGGGACTGCTGCATTTCCTTTGCGGAACAGAGGGGATTTGCACTGGAAGTGGGGGGGGGGGATCAGCTGTCATCTCTACAGAGAGAGATGTTCGCCTGCAGAGCTGGAGGAGAATGCAGAGATGTTTGTGGGTTTTTTTCAGCCTCTCTTCAGGAGGAAGAGGGGGGCCCTTGGTGATGCAAATCTTCCAAATGCCAGGCAGGTTCAAAGCAGAAGGTGTTCTTGGCTGCCAGGCGGGGAGAGAGATGAGAATCCACCTTGGGTTTCTGCAGCGTAGGTTTGATTGGCAGGAAGATCTGTGAGGGGGAGGAAGAGGGCTGAGTGGGTGAGGCAGAATTTCCTCTGCGGCCTGCTCTGTTAAAGGAGGGGGTCTGCGAGGCTTCTGCGGGGGTGTAGGGGATGGAATTGTGCCCTGGGGGCGGGGGGGGGGCAGGTGGGGCGGGGGGCTTGCCCTGTTTTGTTCTCTTCCCTCAGCTGCTGATTGTGGCGGCGCTGGGCATTGCACATGTCAACTTCCCAAAGAGCAGATGTGCCCACACACGCAGATTGGCAGCCTAAATATCCGGGAC
The DNA here is from genome assembly GCA_029233225.1 of Lepidodactylus listeri. Classification (NCBI taxonomy): domain Eukaryota; kingdom Metazoa; phylum Chordata; class Lepidosauria; order Squamata; family Gekkonidae; genus Lepidodactylus; species Lepidodactylus listeri. The sequence continues at coordinate 55,957,533 of JARCFY010000018.1, forward strand.
TCTGAGGTGCCCAAAATGAATGATGCCTAGAGCAGTTTGTAGAAAAACTGATTTTGGGGGGTGGGGGGAGACGGGGCTGAAGATCGGGTTTGCAGCCGAGTGCCTGCTGCCTGGCCGTAGATAGCGGAGCTCCCTCACCAGGACCGTTAGAGTTAGGGAGGATTGCCTGGTTTGTTGTGGGAACTTCTGTCAAGGCTGCCTGCTTCCTTCTTCCCCCGTGGGTGAGCTTTTTTGTGTGCCTCTATCTGGTTGAGGAAGTGGGTGGATGAACTGGTCTCTCCAGAGAGTTTCTTAGGTGGCAGCTGCGAAAGCAAGGCGGAAGGGAGGCAGTTTGTTTGGGGTATTTCTGTGCTGCCTCTTCAGACCCCTGCTTGAGGTGGCAACGGAGGTGGGGAGATCTGGCTGTGGTCTTGGTCACTGTTCACCTTGCTATTGGATTCCCTTGTTGGGATGCCTGGGAGACAGGCAGGTGTGCTGATGTTTTACTTAAATGGGGCTTTTGGAAACTTACTACTTGTTGTGGGGTGCAGCAGGTCCTCTTTGTAGTGTGGCCCTGGATTGAGGGTCCCGCAGGGGCTCACCGGTGCCTCCCTTTTCTAGGGAAGTGCTTCACAAGTCGTCGGGATCAGGAGGCTGAAACAGAAATCAGCGTGGGGAGGGGGGTGTCTTATGGCGTCTGAAAGGTGGGCTGCAATCACCCTTGTCAGGTTCATGACATGAAACGTGGACTGGAAGCCACAAAAGCATTTGCTGGAGTAAATCTGCTGGTTTTTGCAGTGCCACGGTACATCTCTTTGTCTTTTTTCCTGTAGTGGGCTTGTGTGGCTGAACTGATCGGACGTTTAGAGGGAGGGTTGGAAGTAGACGAGTCTGTGGCTGCCTGAAGTCCAGATTTGTGGGGGGGACCCGGAGCAGACTGAGGAAACGAGGTGTCTTTGCTCTTTCCTGTGCTCTGCGAAGCCTCTTTCTTTCTCTGCTGCTCTGAAAATGTCCCTTGCCAGCTTGTGCAGTTGTGATGGTCGGTCGGATGTAGGGGAAGAGCTCTGGGGCCGCTGAGGATGTCTGGCACAGTCCACGTGCTTGCTACTGACAAGGACAACTTGTGTGGTGGGTGAGAAGGACAGTGCCGTTTCCCGGGAAGACGCAGAGCTCTTTGAAGGCCTTGTGATGTGTCTGTGCAAGCATGCTGCGCCTGGCTTCCTGCTCAAGTGACAGCTAACTTCCATGAGTGCCGCTTTTTTGGCCAGCACTCGTGAGTGCCGGAAGACCATGCTCCGCTGGGCAGCCCTTGTGGATCCGGCCCAGGCTCCACGTAGCAGCCTGGCAGCCAGTTTCCAAACGCAGCTAGCCAGATGCCTCGTGAGCCGGGCACAGCGGTAGTGGACTTCCCTGTAGCTCGTCCTGAAGGTCTGGTGTTGAGAAGTGTACTGCCTCTGCTAAGGGAGGCTCCTTTTTTCTGCCCTGGCAGAGTAGCTGTTGATGGGACATCTCAAGTCCTCTTAGCCATCGCCCCGCCATATGGTGCTGAACTGCACGAGTATAAAAGACATGTTTTGTGGAGCAGTGTTTCCATGGGGGCTTTGGCTAGTGAGTCCTGCGTGTGAGGAGAGGCAGCCTGAAATAAATTGGTTCTTGTAGGCATTGGAGCCAGCTTCACCCCTCTCCTCTGCACCTGGAGGTCAGTTGCTCTGGGTATGGCAAGGGGTGATCTTTGGCTGTTTGTGATTGGACAGGTTGGCAGGGACGCGCCTGCTGTCTGCACCGCCATTCCAGCCCTCATCACTGCCTCTGCCAGGAGACCCCGGGGTCCTCATAGAGGTTCTGTGGGTCAGTTTTGCAAGGTGATGGGCCTGCAGAGTGCTAAAGAGCTTCCTGTTTCTGCTGCTGCCGCCCTCTCAGGTCATGCTGGGTGGAGCCAGAATGCCTCCACTCTCCCTTAGTGAATCAAGGCCAGCGTTTCCCTTGAGAAGAGCCCCTCATCGTCAGGCGGTGCTCTGGTGCTTCCTGGCTTGGCTTGCTGAAGCCCCTGGGCTCAGCCTCCAGTTGTGCTTCTGAGCAGGCCAGCCAGCCGTGTCCTTTTTCTGGGTGATCAGGATCAAAGGATGGAGTGCCTGGGCAATTCATGCCAAACTATGGCTTATCAAAGTCGGTATTGTGCTAAGCCACGGTTTGCTTTCCCAAGCCACAATTTTGGTGTGACTTCTGGATTAGGCCGCTATGTAGAATAAAGCTGACCAATTAGACAGCGCTTTATCTTTGTGTTTATATAGATACTTATAAGATAGTTTTGAGGTGGAAAATATTTCTTGGAAAACTGGAACCGGAGCACATTTTGTCAAGGTCTGGGTTAGGTGCTTTTGGGCTCAGCTAATGGCAAAAACCCTAGCTCCCCCCCCCACCAATGGTCTTCCTGCCAAAATCTTTGCCCGCCCTCTCCCTCCTTTTTTGGGGGGGGGGGGCTGCAGAGCATGGCCCTTCCTCAGAGCAGCTTGTCAGCCCAGAGTTGTCATCGCCCAGAGCATGGAAGGCTCTACTGTAGCCCCGCCAGACGTTCCTGTGGGCGTGTGCTGTCCTGGACTCCAAGCTGTCAGCTTCCCTTCCAGGCTGGGCCCAGCTGGCTCATGCAGACGCATCTCGCCGGAGGTGACTCTTATGTGGAAAAGCTGACAGGGAGTGGCAGCAGGAGAGAGAGAGAGAGAGTCCCGCCCTTCTTGCTTAGCTGCAGGTTCACCCCCTGGGCTGTGTTAGGCAGCAGCACTCCAGCGTCAGGGGTTGCCCTGGAGTTCAGGACTGTTAGTTGAACCTCCTCGTGGCCTCTCTTGCCCCCACGGTGAGAAGTGACGGGCCAGCTTTCCTCACAGTTCGCCCCTTCTGGAGACCTCCATTTGCACTTAATGCTAAATGCCCCCTTGATCCTCTACGGGTTTCTTGACTTTTGTTAACCTGGCCTAGAACAGAAAGCTGGAGGTGGCTATTTTAAAACCAGCTGGTATAGATTTGGGGGCCAGTGTTGGAATGTCCTTGCTTTGGGCTGGATGGCTGCTTGGTCTTTTCCACTCGTGGCTACCCTTGAGGAGTTGATGCTGTTTTCCTTGGAGTGTTGCCTCCAAGGGCACCGTCTCCATCTCTCTGGCACTTGGAACACTTTCCACATGAGAAGTATGCCTGACTGACTGACCGAGTGACCGCTGTCTGTGGCTGGCCAGTGGTACTGTAGAGTTGCTGGTTGCTGGAAGAAATGGCTGCCTTTGGTCGTGGCATGCTCCATGCAAAGTGCAAGAAACTCCACCCCCCCCCCCCATGTGCTGTAAGTTGCTCTGGTGGAGGACCTTCGAGGGAAATTCTTGAGCTAGCCAATGAGGCCTAGGGAAATTTGGGGGGGGGGCTGTGCTCCTCCACACCTCTTTCTCCCTTTTAAAAGCAGGCCTGATGTGCTCTCTGGATCGCCTTGAGAGACTTTCCATTCCTTTTTGAAGGTTGCTTAGCCCTCCAAAGTGTCAGAGAGAGGGGGGGGGATTATGTGTATATATGAAGCTGCTTTGTTCTGAATCAGACCATCGGTCCATCAGGGTCTATGTTGTCTACTCAGACTGGCAGCAGCCCTCCAGGGTCCCAAGGAGAAGTCTTTCATATCACCAATCACCTGGTCCTTTTTAAGTGAAGATGCCACCAGGGATTGAACCTGGGACCTTCAGCGTGCCAAACAGAGGCTCTACCCCTGATGCACGCTACAGGCTGAGCTGCAGTCAAATGCTGGTGGCTGTTGATTGCTTTCTGCCACAGGTGTCCCTTGACGCCTCCCCGTTTCCAGATGGGCTATCTGAGGACCGCCTGGCTAAGGATCCACGGCTCCGCCGTGGCCTGCAACACAGTAGGAGCCTCTGCGCCGAGGTGGGTCACTGGTGGTACCTCCGCAGCCTGGTGTAAAGTGCTCTCCTTTGCAACAATGGTGGACTGGAAGCCTGCCTCAAAGGTTTTAAAGTTCACAGTTGAAGTCTTAGGTTTTAACCTGGGGTCATATGTAGCTGAGCAGAACATCTTGTGGGTTCACTTCCTTGGGATGGCGCTGGTCACTGGAGTAAAAGAACAGGTTGCTAAAAATGCCATGGGGGTGGGGGCTGCTGCTGCCCTCCTCACTCTGGGATGTGGAAGTGTATTTGGTGAAAGGGGGGGGGGGAGGCAAGCTGCATCCAGACTCCGTGTATGGTTCTGCCTGTTCTGTTTGTTAGAACATAAGAGAGAAGCCAATGTTGGATCCGGCCAGTGGAGCATCCAGTCCAACACTCTGTGTCACACAGTGGCCAAAAACCCCAGGTGCCCTCAGGAGGTCCCCCAGAGGGACCAGGACACCAGAAGCCCTCCTCCCACTGTTGCCCCCCCCCCCCCTCAAGCACTAAGAATACAGAGCATCCCTTGCCTCAGACTGAGAGTTCCTATCTGTACCTGGTGGCTCATAGCCACTGATGGACCTCTGCTCCTCCAGATGTTTGTCCAATTCCCTCTTGAAGCCGTCCATGCTTGTAGCTGCCACCACCTCCTGGGGCAGTGAACTCCACATGTGAATCCCTCTGTGGGTGAAGAAGGACTTCCTTTTATCTGTTGTTGTCAGATCCTGTAGCCAGTGATCGCTCTGGAAGGTTGTTTGTGCTTCGGAGTGATTCGCAAAGCTGCCTGAGGTGGCGGGGGGGGGGGGGGGGGATGAGCATCACTGTTTTTGGTGTGTCTTTATTTTTTGTTGTGCTCTGCCCAAGAAGCCTCATGTGAAGCTTGTCGGCCTGCGAGGGCGGCAGAGCCTGGGGCCCAAGGGAGCATTCTGGCATGTCAGGCAGCCTTATGGATGCCCCTTGGGGCCTGGGCTGGGCTGGGCTGGGCGGCAGGGAGCCAGAGGCCCCGCTCTCATGGAAGAGTGACTCCTGGAGGTGTGGGGCATAGCGCCCTTTTCCCCCCTAGGGATTCACTGAGTCATGGGATGAATAAAACAGGGCATGGATGTCATGGCCAGTGTTAAGCAGACGTGGTCATTTCAGAGCGGTCACTCACGCGTTCAAGGTGCCTGTCTTCCTGGTGGGAGAAGCACGGGTCTGTTTCACTGACCTGTCTGTAGGAGAGAGAGGGTAAACGCAACAAAGGGCAGGTGCAAAGCGCCCTCACGGCGGGTGTTCGAGGCAAGAGGTGTTCCAAGCTGGTCTGCCACTGCCTGCTTCTGCATAGCCACCCTGGGCTTTCTCCGTGGTCTCCCTTCCAAATACCAGAGTGCCTTTAAACTTGGAGGTTCTGTTGAGTCATTGACAGACTTGTCCTCCACAAATTTGTCTAATCTTGTAAAGTCATCTGTAAGCTAGTGGAGCCCTTTGCGTCTTGTGGAAGTGGGCTCCATAAGTTAGTTATGCCTTGACAGAGCTTTACTTTCATTTGGTGCCGCTTCTGCTGGAATCTCTTGACTCTTGGGCGAAGGAGGGTTGTGAGCCCTGATGTTCCCGTTGACAAGGGGAAGGGGGCACTGGTGCCCACTCAGTCCTGCTCGTTTACTGGGTCTCCTGTTGTTCTTGGTGCCTCGCTGCAGGCCCTCCCGGGCACCCAGGAAGCTGTGGCCATCTGTGGTGGCCTCTGTGGCTCTCCCGGTTCTCCTCCAGGGATGTTTCCCGTTGTTTGAGCTTGGAGAAGATCAGGGTCGTGTGCTCTGTTTGCTAAAGGAGACCACTCTCTCTCCTTGCCCCTTCCCTAGGAAAGCGTGTTGGCTGCCTCTGCTGACTTCTGCCCTTTGAGTGCGGAGACTGGCCAGAGCTTGAAGAAAGCCGGTTGGGCTGGAGGGGGCCACAGTCCCTGGAGAGTTGTGCAAGCAGGCCTTTGGGCGTTGTGTGCATGGACTCACCCTGAGGCTGGTCTCTGCAGCTGGCTTGAAATGCCTGTTAGTTCCTGTGACAAAGGACAGGCCGTCACCAACTAGGGTGTGAATGGCTTGGTACCAGCAGCCCTTGTTCCAGGAAGCCTGTGTCTGGGGGCCCGGCTGACTGCAAAGGGAAGGAGGTTACGGCCCAGCCTCCTTGTTCCTTTGGGTTTTCGTGTGCCACTTCTGCAGACCAGGGGCCCAGGAGAAGCCCCAGAGCGCTCTCTCTGGCTGTAGAAGTGCCCCTGTGGTTTCATACCCCCTTTCCCTCCCCCCATGTGCTGCTTGCCCTTGAGCTCCCCCCCTCAGTCCAGCTGCCGGGCCATTCGGCGGGGGCAGCAGTGGGAAGCCTTTCTGCTTTTGTTTGGCAGCCGGCCTCCTTCCAGCCGGAGGGTGGGTGGGTGGTGGCCAGCGCAGGTGCCCCAGACAGCCAGCCCCTTGGGGGGGGGGGGTCAGGTTGGTCACCTCGTGGCCGAAGGCTGCGGAGATGCTGGGCAGCAACAGGAGCCTTCGTGGAACTCCTTTCTGCCTCTCCAGATCCCCTGCCCTCTGTTAGGAAAGGGGGGTGAGGGCCCCAGCCCGCCCCCTTCCCGGATGCAGATAAGGGGGCCTGGAACACCCCCCCCAGCCCGAGAAGGTCTCTGCCCTCCAAGCCCTCCGAGCAACCTGCCAGGGTGGCGGAGAGAGCCGAGGCACCGGGATCTCAGGCGATGCTAGGAGGATCCTCCAGCTCTTTGGATCGGCTCCTGGTCGCCTTGGGGTGAGTGAGAAGGACTCAGAGTCTCCGTCCGGGGCTGATCTCTTGCGGCCGGCCCTGGGCGGGCCCCCGCTGATGAGACACTGATGGAACTCTGCTAAATTTGGGCTTCGAGGGGCTGTGAACGAGTCCCCGCTCTTCCCTTCCAGCCGAAGGCACTCCTGTTGCGCACGTGGGAACGTTAGCAGTGGTTGAGGCTTCTGCGTGTGTTTCTGTGGCGTCTCCCCTCCCTCTCCCCCACTGCGTCCTAGCCAGGCTCCTGTGCAGTGGCAGCCACACATTGTCTCTAAAGCCCCTGTTCTCAAACATTCTTGGCACTGCTGAGTCTTCCGGTAGTGTAGACGTGTGGGTCTTGGAGGTGGTTTTCCCTGCTCCTGGTCCTCTCTCTTTCCCCTCTCAGCTGCTGGCTCTCCAGGGAAAGGGGCTTTTTGGGGGGGATCTTTTCCTGGAGAGATGGCCCCCATGGCAGGGAGGGGGAGCTGGTGCAGCCGGCCAGTTTGAATGGCCTGCCTGTGCCTTGGCGCTGCTGTCCATTGGGGAGGGCCAGGGTGCAGCCTGGCCAGGAAGCAAAACCTGTTTGGTGGCTTTCTCGAGTGGGCACGCGCACCGCTCCTCTTTGAGAGGCGAGGGGATGAGAGTACTTGGATTTGGAGGATCAGTTGTGGGCCAAGGGAAGAGAGGAAGGCAGCCGCAGGCTCATGTCAGCCACGGGATTTGGGGAGGGCCTGGGCACACCCCTCACTTTGTTGGTATTCTCCCTTTCTCCCCAAATGGATCCCAAAGCAGCATGCGTTGTTCTGCTCCTCTCCACTTGATCCACACAACAGCCCTGTGAGGTAGATTAGGCTAAGAGTGTGTGGCTGGCCCAAGATTACCCAGTGGGCTTCCATGGCGGAGTGGAGATTCAAACCTGAGTCTCCCCTCCCGATCCTCTTTGGGCACCCTCCCAGGGGCCAGCAGCACCCCTTCAATGACTGCCTCTTGCTTCTCCCCCTTGCGGCCCCTGCTCTTCGCTTGCTGTCTTGCTGCCAGGACAGTGGCGTTTTAAGGGGCCCGACGGTGTGGGAGGAAAGGTCCTGGGAGGGGAGGGGCCCCTTTTATGGAGCACGTGCGAGACTGCAGGGTCTCTGAGACCTTTTTGTGGAAGGTCATGAAGCTGTTGGAGGGTTTCATCGTAATGTGTGTTTTTGGAGATTTTGTGGAGTGGCGATTTATGGTCCAGCCTGATCTCATCAGATCTTGGAAGCAAAGCAAGGTCCAGAGTTAATCGTCGGTTGGGGAGACCCCCCAAGGAAGCCCGGGGTTGCTGCGCAGAGGCAGGCAAGGGCAAACCACCTCTGAACACCTCTTGCCTTGGAAAACCCCACCAGGGTGGCCATAAGGCAGCTGTGATTTGACGGCACTTTCTACCATCACTAGTTCATTGTATCATCTCTCCATTGTTATTATTGGCAAAGCCGAGGCTGCTGTCTGGGACTGCGACAATTCCCCATTGCCCCGGCTGCCTTAAAGTTTACGCTGCCTTCTAGGCACTGGGCAAGCTCTTGCTGCCCCCTTGCATGGGGTGGGTGCCTAAAGATCGAAGGCTAGTCTGAAGGAGCACGGGCCGTGGCCGAGGGTGGCCAGCCTGCCTGACTTTCACCCCAGAGGGTGGCTGTGAGCTGCGGGGCCAAGTTGTGCGGCTGCCCTGCGGAAGCCGCCCTCTCAGAGGTCAGCCCAGTGCTTCTGCTTTGGGGAAGGGATGGAAGCGGCAATAGGAAATCCTTTATTGGCCAGGGCCAAAACAGGGCTGGCTGGGATTCCGTGAGCCCCCCCCCCCCCACACATGTGGGCAGAGCTGACCAGATGTGGACCTGTTTGTACTGTGAAGTGGGGGAGCTGGGTGCCCAAGGCGAAAGCAGAGCACCTTTGGAGCACAGGGTCCGAGTGGGCAGTGCTTCAAACTCAGGGTCACGGTTGTTTGTTCGCCTGGCCTGGAAATACCTTCTAGAGAAGCCGCTCCGCTTCCAAGGAGGAAGCAACCTGGGTCTTGCTGGGCAGTGGCATTCATCATGCCGCGTTTTGTGGCCTGGCAGGCCTTGTTCACACTGAAGCAGGATCTACTCTTTGAAAATTCTTCCCCTGGCCGGGGTGCAGCCTTTGCCTCCATGGAGCTGTTCCAGTGGGCAGCAGAGGAGAGGGCCCAAAGCAGCGGGTTTAAATTACATGCAGAAAGGGATTGGCTGGGTATTAGGGGAAACTTTTTCACGGTCAGGGTGGTTCAAAGGTGGAACCAGCTGCCTCGGGAGGTGGCAAGAAGCTCCCCTTCACTGGCCGCTTTCAAGCAGAGGCTGGACGAGTATTGGTCGGTCAGAGACGCTCTAGGCTGGTCCTGCACGGGGCAGGGGGTCGGACTAGGCGGTCTGCGTGGCCCCCCTTCCCCCTCTGTGATTCTACCCGGCCCTCACCCTTCCCGCTGCCACCTCCCCTCTGCAGCCCCCAGGGTTGTTGGCAGAGCGCTCTCTCCCTCGGCTTCATCTCCCTGTGACCTTCCTCCCTGGGAGCCACGGAGCAGAGCAGGGCGGGCCCTCGCCAAGGCAGACCAGCTGGGACGAGGCGATCGGCAGGGATGAGGCGGTCCTTTCCAGCCTAATCGGATTATGGGTCCATGGGCTTTTTTGGGGGGGGGGTTAGGGTGAAACGCGGGGAGACCCAAGTCTCAGTCCTCGAGACCTGCTTGTGTGTGCTCTGTCTGTTGTTCCCGTGCAGCCAAAGATGGGCCAGTGCGTCTGAGAAGGAAAGGCTGGGCGGGGCCTTGCAGAACAAGCCTGCTGACCCTGGGGGGGGGGAGGATTGGGGGGGCAGCCTCCCACTTTTGGGGTCCAGGAAGGTCCTGGCCAAGGGGGCATGGCTGTGGACTCGCGTGTGTTCCTCTGAGGACTTCAGGGGCACATGCATTTTGGTGGGCCAGTTTGGTGTCGTGGTTAAGTGCACGGTCTCTAATCTGGGAGAACCGGGTTTTATCCCTCAGTCCTTGACTTGCAGCTGCTGGATGACCTTGGGCAAGCCTTAGTTCTGTCAGAGCTGTTCTTGAAAAAGAGCCATTTCTCTCAGAGCTCTCTCAGCCCCACCTACCTCACAGGGTATCTGTTGTGGGGGGGGGGAAGGAGATCATAAGCTGCTCTGGGACTCCCTTGGGTAGTGAAGGGCGGGGTATAAACCCAATCTCCTCCTCTTCTTCTTCTTCTTATCCTGGCATGGCTTTACTACAACCCTGTGAGGTTGGTTGCTGGTTTTCTCAAAGCTACGCAGCACAGCTGGATTCCTGGGACAGGAGCCCAGAGGCGGGTCCTCTGCATGGGGGGCAGCTCCTTGGCTGCAACCTCTGTGGTGCCATCGAGAAACGTGACGGGGGAGGGGGCTGTAGGGACCAGTGCCAATTTGTCAGAGGAAGACATTTGAAGGCTGGGGGTGGTCCCCCCCCCCCCAGTTTTTCTAACAGAAAAATTGGAAATTTTGGAGAATACTGAAAAAAACACCTTAAAACTTTAAAAGCATTCCGTAGACGTATTCAGCTCTTAAGCGCAAGGTGCATTTCTGCACGTAGAACGATACCTGGCCTGCATGAGGGCAGCAGGCGGGGCTCATCCTTGCTTCTGTGGCCCTTCCGACCTGGCTCTGAGGGGCCGGGGGGCTCCGGGGCAGAGCACTGGCGGCTTCGTATGCAGAAGGTCTCTGGCTTAGTCCCTCGCAGCGTCTCCCATTCAAGGATCAGGCAGCGGGTGGTGGGGAAGGGCTTCGCCTGCCTGAGACCCGCTGCCAAGGCTGAGTAGGCAAGAGTGACTCGGAGGGACCGCTGGCCTGGCTCCTTGGAAGGCCGCTTCTTCTCCGTGGGTGGCCCTCTTGTTTGTGGCTGACCTTTGCACCTCTTCCCCAAACCACTGTGACACACAGGCTGGGTATCAAGTAGCTTATCGCCCTGTTTTTCTGGAGGGAGGAAGAGATCAGAAGGAGGTGAGGCAGGAACTGCACCAAAGCCCCTGAGGGGAACTCTGAGAACCCAGCTCTCTCTAACCAGACAGGAAGAACTAAGGCCTGTGGGCTCCGGTAGCAAGGGGGGGGGGGTATATTTGCAGTTTTGCTGTGGCTCAGTGGCAGAGCCTGTCTTTCGCATGCAGAAGGTCCCAGGTTCAGTCCCCCGCTTCTCCCATTGAAAAAGACCGGGCAGGAAGTGATGTGGAAGACGGTTACCAGAGACCCTGGAGAGCAGCTGCCAGTCTCAGTAGACAATATTGACCTTTATAGCTCAGTAGTCTGGGAAGGGGCTGGGGGGAGTGGTAGAGGCCGTGCTTTGCATGCAGAAGGTCCCCGGTTCGATCCCTGACCTGTCCAGGTGAAAGGAGCAGGCAGGAGGTGATGGGAAAGACCTCTTTCTGCCTGAGACCCTGGAGAGAGAGCCGCTGCCAGCCTGCGTGGACAAGACTGACCTGGGTGGGCCCAGGGGGGTCTGATTCAGTAGAAGGCACCTTCATTTAGCAAGTGGGTGGAAGGATAAGTTGGTAGCTAATCCTGTACTTTGAGGGCACCTCTGTTACATTCTCCTTCCTGGGAAGGGGTCCAAGACAGAGTATCATGGCACAGTCTGGCAGGGCCTGCCCTGTCCTTGATATCAGAGCACGGGTTCCGGTTTTTGACGCACAGTTGGCTGCCCAGGCTAACATTCATGGATTTTCCCGCAGTCAGGGAGTTCCTTCTTGGAACCAACCAGAATTTGGGATTCAGGTTCAAAGTTTCCCTCCCAGCCAGTCTCCGCAAAGCTCGGATTAGAGGAGTTAGCCCACCAAAATAAGTAATCTGTCAAGGGACTTTGACAGTTTAGCCAAAGGGTGGAAATTGAGACTAGGCTTTCGTTTCCTAGCTCAGTCGATTGCTCTAAACTGGTTTCTCCCTTTCCTGGGATTTAACTTAGGATCATAATTGCCCCATTCTTCCAAACAAGCTTGTGTTATCATAAAAGAGCCCATATCCTTTCATGGCAGGTACTCAAACTAATACCAGGGTAGTTTAAAGTAGGAACCGAGGGAGGTAGTCAGAGCCGAATGCTTCCTCCAGCAGTCCCGCGTTTGAAGTGGAGCTAAAGTGAATGGGGTAAAGTGGGTGTCTCTGGTGTTTTGTTTGACAAACCACATTTTCTAGGGAATTCGTCTTTTCCTTCTGTGTGTCCAGATATATGAGTTCTTTGGGGTTCTTTATTGTTGGGATACAATCCTGTTTTTAACGGCATGATTTCCCAGTATAACTGGAAGCAGGGAGCTCCCAGCCCTCCTCTGTTGTTAGGCCTGTAGAGAATGGGAGGTTTTAATCTGACTTTTTCAAGCACCTTTTCCAATCATTAATCGTTCTCAAGCTATTAGTGACTAAAATAAAAATAAGGGTTTTTAGGAGTTGGAGGATTTTAACTGCTTTGATTCTACTGCACCAAGAGAAGTTAAAGATTTCTGCTGTTCTACAACAGTCTGAATTTTGTCATTAATTTAAATTTTTAAAAAATCATTTGTTGTGATTTGGATCCTCCAGTGTTTCCACAATGAAGTAATCCAATTATAGCTGCCTTTTGATCCTGAGCTCTCTGGCTGGACTGGCTGTGTTAATGGGTATGATTTCAGATTTTTCATAATTCATTTTCAAGTCTAAAACCTTATAGTAGTAGTTTCTGTTCCTTTTTGAATTTGGGGAAGAGTGATTTCTAGGAAACAGACATAAATTTCTGTGTCATCCATGAGGCGGACTTATATGGTGATCATTCCAAAACTGAGAGGGTTCTTCCTGATGGCTTAAGCAAATGGCTGCTGTGGCGTCAAGGATGGGGGGACAGAGGGCATCTCTGCCATGTTTCTCCCACTGGCCTTGGTCCCCTTGACCGTTCTGTGAGCTGCCCAGTTGCAAGGCGAAGCACTGGCGGGTCAGAGAGACCCTGCTCTGGACGTCATAGTCCGTAAATTCTTGAGAGTTTTGACTATCTTGTGAGTAACTGTGGCCTTTGCAAACAATAACTTCAGTAGAGTCCAGCATTATTAAAAGATTAATTGCTTTCTGCTCTGACCCTATGGGGGGCCTTGGCCGGTGCCGCACGTGATTAAATGGTTCCGAGAGACTGGGTGCAGCAGCGTGTCTCTGTCTTGCTTAGTGACCACCTTCCCTGTTGGCTGAAGGGGAGTCCCTGCCTTCACTGGTATCTGACAATGTGAACGTGCCACGGAACTCCTCTTTTTATTCTGCATTCCTGGTCCACTGCGGCGGCCAGCGGGACAGGGAGAGGCAGGGGATGGGGATGGGTCTTCCGGAGCAAGCAGGCTTTCCTTCCCCGAGGCATTCTGGTCTGTGGGAGGATCTCAGGCACGTTCTTCTGGGTCTCACCACCTGTAGCTTAGCTGTTTTGGCAGGGGCCGGGAGTTCAGCCCAGCTGGCGTTGCCCAGGGCCACACATTCCCAGGTGTCTGTCTGTGCAGGGTTCTGTGTGTCCTCCTGCCGACATCATTGCAGTTAACATGGGAGATGCTGATCCGTTTTGTTCACAGATCTCAAGGAATTCTGGCGTTCTGAGAGGGCTGCCTTCCTCCCTCCCGCATTGTTGTCAGGATCTTGTGTGTGTGAACCGCAAGGAAAGGTGGGATATAAATGTTTTAATAAAGGAATTCATAAATGCAGAGAGCCATAGCTCCGCACAGATCAGGGCGGTGGGGGCCAGTCGGTTCCTGTCCTGCTTTCCCGAGGCCCTCGCTTCCGGGTGCCTGAGAACACGTTATCTCATTTTCTCTTCCTGCCTTTTGCGCCCCCCCCCCAAAGTCTCTGGAATAAACACGCCTTGTCCTTTCCCCCACATTTATGCAATTCCTGCAGTTCACGTGCTGCTGCTGCTGCTGCTTTGTGGTTTCTGGCTTGTTTGGAGAGAGGGCCTGCTCTATCCCAAGCAGCCAGGAGGAGAGAACAGATCCTGTGCTGGTGGCAGCGTTGAATGTAGGAGGCCGGTCTTGCCTGCGCACCTCTTGCACACGAGGCCCACAGATATCAGCCTCTCTTTTGGCCCACGGCGTGCTTCGAGCGTAGAGCAGATATGGTGGTTTCTCTTACTTACTATGGGGATCTGGGGCAGGCAAGAAATGGCAAGAGACAGTGGTGCAGTTTTTTAACCTTTCCTGGAGCACGGCACCTGTGAGAAGTCCTGCCTCTCCCCCGGGGCTTTGCTGACGGGAGGGGGCACAAGACATACCTCAAGGAAGGCCCTCTGGCCACTGAGGCCAGGGCTCTCAGGGTTGCACTGTATTTAGAGCTGGGGTTGCACTGTATTTAGAGCTGTAGAGGTCAAAAGCAGCTCCTTGTACAGAGGCCCGGGCGAGGGGGGGCCGCCAGGGCAGGAGGTTTCAGTCTAGTTTGATCTGGTCACTGTGCCCCTGAGAACCCTGGGTTGGTTCCAGTCAGCTTGTCCCCTCAGCCAGTTCTGGTCCTCTCTGCAGCCCCAGCCCCACGTGGCGTTTGCCCATGCAGGTCCCGTGGCCTCCCCATCACAGCATTGGTTGGCCCTTCCTCCCCTTTTCGCCAGCCAAAGAGCTGGTGGAATCCAACCCCTTAGCCACATCCAAGCCACCTTTCAGGGCAGCCCCTCACGCATGACGTTGTTAGCTGAAGTGTCCCTTAGTTGCAGGAGACGGAGTGTTGTGTTTCATACATTTGCACTGCCTCCCAGACAGCTCTTTGAGAGCCAGGCTAGTTTTATGGGTCACTGGCTGCTCACTCCAAGAACCCCCCCCACACACACACACACGCACACACTGCTAGTCAGTGTCGTCTGCTGTCTCAGCAGGGAAAAGAAATGCCAAAAAAAGGTTCCAGCTCCGAGGAGAGGAGAGCCTAGCAACCACACTGGAGTCCATAGCAACACCACCCACACCCGCCGATCACAGAATGGTGCCCCCCCCCCCCCAATCAGCTGCATATAGAAGCAGCCAGCCAGCTTACGGCAAAGTGTGTCACCCAAGCAGCATTAGGAATGGCAGTCCGAGAGCAAATTCGCTGCCCGTGCCCTGGGTGCCTGCGCTTTGCGGAGAGCGTTCTGCAGGCTGCAGAGTCATCACAGGTGGAGCTGTACTTGCTGTGGGTACGAAGCCGCAGTGATGGAACGGGTCAGACTGATGGCATTGGGTGGTGCAGGAGCCAGCGCAAGCCAGGGCGAGAAGCCAGCGGCACACGGGGCCCTGCCACAGTGGTGTGTTTTGTGGGCTCAGCAGCCGGTTGGCCCTTGGCTGGGGGGGGCGGGGGTCTGCCATCTCCTTCCCCCCTGTCGGTGGGCTCCCTGATGAGAGCCAGGAGAGGTGCCGTGGCAGCAGGGAGTCGGCTGCTACAGGAGCAGTAAGCGGCGTCCTGAGCCTTCCACCCGAGGTTTGAGCGATGGGTGTGAGAGAGCGGCCCTAGCTCAGGTGCTCAGGACATTCCTCTTTGAGGAGAGGGGAGTTTGGTGTCCCCCCCCCCATGGAGGATCCCTTCTCCCATTCCAAGAAGGTCCTCTGAGGGCCTCGGAGCCGAACGGGGGTGAGAGGAGCTCCCCTGCCCCCGCTGCTTTTCCAGGGGACCCACAGAGCCCCGTGGGGATTTGGACCCGGTTCATGCAACTCAGCATTTCTCAAAATGGTAGAATTTTTTTAAAAAAAGAAGACCTCAAGTTTAAATCAAAGCACACATATTGCCTTAATGTGATCCTCAGGATTTTATTCATGGTGGGTAGTTTCAGTTTCCTTGGTGCTGTGAGTGCCAGCCAGCCCTCGGTCTCTGTCGGGAAGAAACTACAAGCTAATATTTGGCTGGGCGAGTAACCATAGAAACCGGGGGCTGGAGGGCAAGGCCATTGCCAGAGCCCAGGCGTTTCTGCACCTGCGATTTGGCCAGGGGTTTCTGAACACTGCTAGGATTTAACCTTGGAGGTAGAGATGGGACGGCCTAGGAAATGTTGGGAGAGGATTTCTATGAAATATTTTCTCTTTTAGAATGTGTGGAATGCTTCAGAAGGCAAGATTTTTCACATTCGATGTAGAACGTAAAGAAATCTGAAGGCTTTTTTATTTTTCCCATGGAAAAATGGAGAAATTTGGGGGAACACTAAAAAGTTTATGCTGCTTTTTTCAAGACTTTTTTGCTCAAGTGAAAATAGTTTTAGCAACAATTAATATGCTACGATGTATTTAATGATAATGCATCATTAATGAGTTCAGGGTTTTCAGCATTATAAAGTTTAGCTTAATATCCGCACATGCCGGTAGTCCTCCCTATTGCAACTCTTTGAGTTTTCCTCCAAGTAATAGATTTCCTTCTATTTACGACGTAACGCATTTCCTAGCTTACCTTTATTTTTTGTTACCTCTCAGGTGGAAGAAATTAAAGATTTGTGTGCCGTGGTAGCACAGGGTACAGCAATTTGCAAGTCTTTCTCAAGAACTGGGTATGCTTGCAGTTTTCTTATAGAAAACAGTCATGTATGCTTTTAGATTCTACAAGTGTGCTAAATAGTATAACTTTATATGCTAACCAAGTTATAAATGATGCATTTATGTTGTAAAATCCACAAATAAAGTTTCTGTTTCATAGGAAAGGAAGAATTCCGTGTATTTCAATCCCCCCCCCCCCCCCAGTGGCTTCAAAATTTCTGGAGATTTCGCATCCTTGCATAGAAGGCCCTTCCTTGTAACTGCCCAAAAAGCCTCTTTGGGATGGGGGAGGTTGTCCTTTCAGAGTGGGGAAGGGTCTGGCTTGCGGGGATGCTGGAGGGGACTGGGCTGGGTAGACACTGAGCACATGCAGAACTTTGGGTCACACGAGATGTGCAGTTTGCGAGAAGGATGTTTCCCAGAATGCCTGCATGCTGAGCAAGGACGGGCTTTTTGGCCCCTTGGAGACTGGGTCCCAGCTGCAAGGCCCCATGGGTCTCTCAGTGTCCAGAAGGGGCTGAGGGCTCTGCTTTAAAAAGTTTGTTTTTAGTGGCTTAAGGAAAGGATGAGGCCACAAGAAGGAATCTGCCCAGGACAACTTTGGGAGCCCCGGGGAAATCCTTATGTTGTACTCTTCTGGATGGGGACTCCAGACAACTCACTTCGGACGGGGGCAAAACCCCCTGCACTTTCTTGAACAGGGGAGGAAGATGCCTCCTCATCTCTGAGATCCAACTGGAACTCGGCCAGCTGGTTGGAAGGAGGCCCCCTTTGTGCTCCCAAAGGCCCCCTACCTCTGGGCTCTGCGTGGCCACACTTGTCTTCCTAGTCTGGACTGGGAGTTCAAGCCCCACTTCCTTTCCGGCCAGAGGGTGTTTCCATCTGTGCAGTTTTGCTGGCAGCTCACATGACTGATCCAAGCAGCCTCCACCCAGAGGAGCTGCTGTCATTCTGAGGAGAGTGGGCCAGGGGGCCCTTTCAGCTGGCGGTGGAGGACACAGGTCTCTGAACAGTGGGCTTAAATCACAGCTGGGCAGGTGCTAGCAGGATGTTAGAAAGACCTTTTTAACCACAAGGGCATTTTGGTGGTGGAAGAACTGCTTGCCCGGGGATGTGGTGGGTCTTGTAACTGTGTAACCCCCCCCCCCCCCCCCCCCCGGAGGTGCATAAGTGGGCAGATGGCCAATTGTTTGTCATGGATGTCTTGGGTCATCCTGCATGGGGCAAGGGGGTTGGGCTGGGTGGGCTTTATAAAGGCTCCTTCAGACTTTTGATTCTGTGATCCTCCATCTGCAAATCCTGGAGAGAATCTGAAGGCTTCAGATGGGGCTCCCAGGAACTCCTCAGCTGGGTGCTGCATGGCTATCTCTGGCCTTTGGGTTCCTGAAAACAGAGTGGGTGGGGCAAGAGCTCCCCCCCTCGCACCTCAGTCCCAAGCAGGATTGGGCCCCTGCAGCGTTTGGTGTGAAGAAATGCTAGCAGTAAAGTGATGACGCAGCACCTTGTTTGGCCCTGGAAGGATCGCTGCTGGAGGCCAGTTGTCGTCTGCATGGGTTCCACAAGGCTCAGTCCCCGCCCCGGTGTTCTAGAACGGCATTGGTCGAATGTGGATGAGGGCCAGGCCTCTCTGTTGCTTTGACTGGATCCATCAGCAGCCGCGTTTGACACTGTGGGCCCTGCCGTTTTGTTGAGATGTTTAGAAGCAGGAGGGACTAAGAGGCTTGCCTGTGGTTGCTTTAAATCCTCCCTGAGGAGCAGGTCTCAGATGGTTGCTGTTGGAGACCAGCTGTCAGCGGGGTGAGACCCATCTCCTGGGGTTCTCAGGAGTCATTCAATCTCTGTGTAAAGCCCTTAGGAGACGTCATGGAATCACAGAGTTGGACGGGACCTCCAGGGTCATCTAGTCCAACCTCCTGTACAAGGCAGGAAATTCACAACTACCTCTCCCTCCACACCCTCAGTGACTGCTGTTCCACGCCCAGAAGATGACAGAAAACCTCCAGGATCCCTGCCCAAACTGGCCTGGAGAAAAATTGCTTCCTGGCCCCAAAGTGGTGATCGGCATTTCCCTGGGCGTGGAAGAAAGGGCCACAAGAACTTGGGACTGAGGCAACCCCTCCTGCCCTCCCCTCTCATGATCTGCCTCAGTTCACAGAGTCAGCATTGCTGTCAGATGGCCATCCAGCCTCTTGTCTGAACACCTCCAAAGGAGGAGAGCCCGCCACCTCCCGAGGAACCCTGTTCCACTGAGGAACCGCTCTAGCGTCATCCGTGGTTCTGGAGTAGGCTGTTGATGATACGGTGCTGACACCCAGCCCCTGCCTCTCTCTGCTTGAATCTCCTGGGGTATTTCACAGAGCTCTTGAGCCACTGACTGACTGCTGTGGTTCAGTGGTTCAGGCTGGCAGTGCCAGTTGGGGAGGCTGCGGTCCTGAAGGGAAGGCGTGCTGCTTTCCCACCTCTGGTGGAATCCAGCTGATGCTCGCCAACTCTTCAGCGGCAAGAGACACTTTCTGCCACCCTCACTGAGCTCGGGAGATGGCTCAGTAGCTTGACCCGGTTGATCTCTCCATGGGGATCCGTGCCACAGTGACCTCAAGACCGGACTGTTCTGATGCACTCTACAGGAGTGAGTCTGTCTGTCTGTCCTTGAAGTCAACTTGAGGAAGAATCCAGTGGATACAGAATGATGCAGCTCGGTTACTATCGGGAGCTGGGGGGGGGGTATGCTTATTCTGCAGTGACTGCAGTGGCTACTGGTCAGTTACCTGGTTCAGCTCAAAGGGCTGGTTATCCTGGCTTGGACCCACAGCCTGTTCTCCACCCTGACAGCCGTGCCTCTGAAGACACTGTCGCTCCAATGGGTAAGATCTACAGTTGCCTGTAGTGATGCATTCTCCACTGGGGCCCTGGCCTTGGGGAAGGGCTGGCCGGCAGGGATCAGGGAGGCTCTCGGGCTCCGGTAATTCTGCAGGCTGCATAATACAGAATTGTCCTTTCCACAGTCGGATGGAATGCTGCATCCTGCTCCGGCTGCATCGTCTTCTACTTCTGTAGCTCCATTTCCCGAATTGCCTGTGACATTCCATGCCTGATAATTTGTTCTCTTTGCATTATTTTATGGGATGTCCTATGCTGTCTGATTACCTTGTGTGTTTTTTTTAATAATTATAATTTTCAACTATTATCATCCAAAATCAGTCCAACAACGCTAGTATTCGAGGAAGATCCAAATACAGTATATACAAAGAAATGCAAGTCCCCAAAACAACGAAATAACATACAGAGAGAGAGAGAGAGAGGGAAAAAAAGGCTATTTCAGCTACTCCATCTATATCGGGTGATCTGCCTTGAATCTCAGCAAGAAAGCGGGGCTGTAAATGAAGTAAGTAAGTACAGAAAGATGCGTCACCCTGGCAAACAGAAGAGAAAACAACTGGGGGGGGGGGGGGAGAGCCGGCTGGAGCATAGAGGGCACCACTTGGGAATGAGGCTGCAGCATGGGAGAGAACTGGGTGCCCCCTCCCTCCGAAGCGTGTATCGATCATCCTCTGGCAGCTGGGGCTGTTTGTCAGAAGGGAATTGGGGGGGGGGGCTGGAATCAGCATCTTATTCTTTTGAGCCAAGTACAGCCCCAGACAGAAGTGGGTCAGGGATGGGAAGGCCAAGGTCTCGCCAGTGTTAGTCTGTGGCTGCAGCCACATGTGTTCCCGAAGCACAAGTAGGAAGAGGCCACTTGGTCAGCGGTCCGTGGGCGCCATGCTGCCTTCCTCTGTCATCCCTCTCCCCCCTTTTGGTGTAGTCTTCTCAATCGCAGCTGAAGTGTTATGAATAAAGTCTGCTGGCCATTTGCATTGTGCCCCTAGTGCCACCTCCCCTTCTGAGCTTGCTGTGAGCAGAGTGGGGGAGCAAGCAGCCATGGCTGAGTGGCAGAGCCTCTGCTTGGCATGCCGAAGGTCCCAGGTTCAATCCCCAGCATCTTCAGGTGAAAGAGGACCAGGCAGGAGGTGACGGGGAAGACCTCTGCCTGAGACCCTGGAGGGAGAGCGAGAGAGCCACTGCCAGTCTAAGGAGACTGACCTTGATGGTAGTTCCATGTGTGCTGCCCTTTGTCCTGCACTCCCCTCACTGTGGCTTGCCTTCCCTCAGAGCTCCAGGCCCCAGCTCCATTTCCCTGTCAGCTCCCTCTGGGGTCTGAGGCCAGGGCTTAGTGCAGGCTGGGGCTGGCCAGTCTCTCCCCCCCCCCCCCCCACCTGAGCAGTCTCTGTCTGGCAGATTGGCCTGTTCCCCTTGTAGGAGGAAATCCTGGAATTCCAGGCAAGTCACAGCTTCACAGATGTAGTTGTGAAATAGGACCCACTCGCTTGGTCGCAGTACTTGGTGGGGGGAGATGGGGGCTGGCAGCCGCTGCTGTCATGAAGGCCCCGAGAGGTGTGAGGTGCTGCTGGTCTCCAGGGAACCCTGTCTGCTGGAGGATCACTGCTAGCACCCCCTAGCACAACTCTGAGGAAACACTGCCAGGCTGAGAGCTCTAAGAGAACTGCATTTGAGAGGACAGCTCTGAGAGAACTGTGATTGGCCCAAGGTCACCCAGCTGGCTGCATGTGGAGGAGTGGGGAATCAAACCCAGTTCTCCAGGTTAGTGTCTACCACTCTTAACCACTACACAAAATTGGATAAACACCTGTTGCCCAGCGACTGTGTATTTGTGGTGCCCCATAATTGGAGGACTTCCCCCATCACATCTTGTTCTGTTCCTTTTGTCAGGAGCCTAGCAACAAACTCCTCGAGGATGTTTTGGCTCGCCTAAACCAACCTTTAGTGGTGGAGAAAATAAATTTATCTTCTATCTAACGTTGCTGCTCATACGTTATCACTGTATGCAGCGACTGCCCAGAAATTCCGTGCCAAAGCTTTGTATGACATTTAATTCGGTGTGCTTATAGGGCTTATTTTAACCTCACTCTTTTTTAATCTGTTTTTATTGTTGTTGTTACTCTTGATTTTTGGTTAATATTAGCATTTGATGTGTTGCTTTTTAGTATAAGACTATGACAGCGTTTGGCCACGGGCAATAAACTTTCCTGCTGCAATCCCCCCGCCCCGCCCCGCCCCGCCCCGCACTTTCCTCCATGCTGCCCTGCTGATGCCTCTCTTGCGCACCCACGAGCTCCCGGGCAGCAGGCCGGTTTAGTCCTTGAGTGGGGAGGGTGGAGCCCTGCAGGGAGCCTCAGGTCCCACCCACAAAAAAAAATATTTTCAGCTGGCAAGAAGCCTCTAGGCAGCAGCTGTGGCATTGCTAGTCTGAACACTCTGAGTGAGGGGGGAGTTTCTTCCCCCAAGTAACTGTTGGTCGAAACTTGTGGCTTTTTACTGGCGCTCCCTCTGGAGGGAAGCACCCTTCTGGCTCCCACCAAGCGTTTCCACCTGCCCCTGCTGACAGCTGGAATGTGCAGAGAGCCTGAGCGAGCAATTACTGCTCCCAAAAAACCTCCCTTTTAGCCAAGAAAGGAAACATCTGGGTTTTAAAAAAGAATTATTTTTTAGTAGGGGTCTGGAGCTGCCCCCTCCCCAATGGGGGGGGGGGTTTGGCTCTGCCTTTCTCCTTCCCCCTGCCTCTGTGATCTTGCTTCTTGGGGGGGGGCAGCTGTTTGCTCCATTTGGGCAGGCTGTGAAATGCCCGTGCGGCAGCGCCTGGGTGTCTGCCAAGGGTCAGCTTCTTGCAGCTGTGCTTCGGAGGTGGGGGCCCAGGCCACATCCGGGCGGGGGCTCTCCAGCCAGAGAATCTGCACAGCAACGCTGACTGCAGAGCCCTGGGTGGGGGGGATGTGTGTGAGTGAAGTTCTGCACAGAACGGTGAAAGCATAAGCTGTTGAGAGCTCTGCCTGTGTGGGTCACAGCCTTCGGTGGCGCTGCACAGTCAGTCCTCGCCAGGAGAGTCCCAAAGCAGGTGGGCAGGACCAGGTGGAATCCCCAGGAGACTGCCACCACGAGAAGCAGGGGCCATTTTGCAAAACCGGGGCACGGGATTTGGCCGCTGGAGTTTGTGTCCTGGTCCTTCAAAGCCGCCTCTCCTGCCTCCCCTCCCAGCTCCTTCCTCTGAGGTTCTCTCTGTCTACCCTGAACTCGGCAAAGTGGTGCGGCGGTTTATTTATTCATTTACACCGACATACCCTGCTTTCCCTTCCCATTGGGGACCCAAAGCAGTGGAAAGCAGTCTCCTCCTCCTCCTCCTCCTCTCTCTCTGTTTTTATCCTCTGAAACGCTGCCCTGTGAGGTAGATTAGAGCAGGAGAGTGTGTGGCTGTCCCCAGGTAACCCAGTGAGCCTCCGTACTTGGAGCCTGGGGCACCTGCACCCTGCTGCCGCCGCTCCTCTGGCAGTTTCCTTGCCGGCCCGGGGCTTTGCTGGACCGCTTAGAAGAGAGTCCCTGTTGCATCCCTGCTCTGGGCATCCAGAGTGCGTAGTTCATTCTTATCCTGCGGCTAGTGGAGACTCAGGATTTCCCAGGTGTCCCACGTGGAGCTGTGGAGGGAGACTGGCCAGAGAAGCACAAAACAGCGGCTGGCTGAGAACCAGTATCCTTTGCCGTCAGGTCCCTGGGGCTTATGGGGTCGGCTGAACTGAAGTGTCCCTGTCTTTTTGGGCCCCCCCCCCCTCTGGACAGGAGGTTCCTGGAGCAGATCTGTGCACCAGAAGAGAAGCCAGTGCGGTCAGGCGTGGTGTGGAGACAGCAACTCCTCTCCTCCCCCCCCCTTCCCCATTTCTGTAGAAAGACTGTAAGGAAGGAAGCTCACGAAGAGAGGCCTGGCAGGAAGTCCGGGGGTGGGGGGGGGAGGACTCTGCTCCTCCTCCTTCCTCTACTCTGTGAGCAGTTTTGACTGAAACCTCTTTCTCAAACACTCCTTTGTTCCCTTTAATTGTTTGGGCCTGCCCAGAGGCAAAGGGGGGGGGGGAATACCTGCGTACCTGCAAAGGTGTGGCCTGTGCCTCTCCCACTGGATCTCTTCCTGCTGCCCGGGAAGCCGCTGCTGTCTTGCCTCTGGGCTGCTTGGCAGGCCAGGGGAGGGTCGTCCCCTGTGGGATCTCTGGAGTTGGCCCACTTGCCTCAGTGTGTCCAGGAATGACATTGGCTGACGACGTCGTGGGTCTCGCTTGGGGTGGGCCCAGGTGGACATACATGGTTCCTGTGTTCAGACAGTGCAGCCGCCCAGTGTCCCCTGGTCCTCGGTGCCATGGGAGCTGCACTGTCACTTCGAAATGAAAGTGGGCAAACAGGAAGGCCTGCCTGGGCCCGGCTCCCTCGCAAGCTCAGCAGTGGTGGGCTAAGGGCAGGCCCGAAGGCGAGGAGGATCACAGAACATAAGAGCGGCACAAATGAAAAAATGTCTTAAACAGGCATGAAAAACTGCCCCGTAAGCAATGCAGAAAGTGCACTCCGAATGTCGAAGGCAAAGCAGTGAAAGCACAGCAATGCCTACAGTGGCCCCTTCGGCAGACTGCCGTCCTGTTGCACTGTCAAGGTGCCCTGCTTCACTACAGCTGGGATCCCTTCATAAAAACACCCTCCAGTTCGTTTGTATCTCACGTCTCCCATGGGATGACAAGAGCCTTCCTGCCCCACCTTAGGCAGGCTATTCCGCAAGGTGTGGGTGTGGGGGGGAGGCGCTACAAAGAACGAGCGTGTCCAGGCAGTCGGCATTCTTAGCCATATGCAGGGTGGCGCCTTCAGGAGGCTTGGCTCAGGTGAGTGAAGCTGTTATGATGGATCGTAGGTAGCAAGAACGGTTATCCTGTACGTGCATGAGTCTAGGGCCTTCGGAACTGATAACCAGTAACTTGAATTGAACCTGGTATAGCCAACAGGTAGCTAATGGGGTGACTGCAGAATGGGTGTGGTGTGCACACTCTGGCCAGCTCCTGGTAGTAACGGATCTATGGCATTCTCTGTGCCAGATGGAGTTTCCAAGTTGACTTCAAGGGGCAGACCTGTGTAAAGTGCACTATGGTAGTCTAGTCCAAGGTAACCATAGTGTGGTTCCATGGGCCAGTCAGCCAAGTTAAGGAGGGTTACTTCTGGAACCTCCCTGGAACTTCAGGACTCTCTGAATGCATACTGCTGAGGGGGAACAATTGAGGGTGGGGGGAGATGTTGGCTTCCTTGCCAGGAGTGGGCATCAGCTCAGCAGAAACTGATGGATTGCAGGTTGAAGGGAAGCTGCTGCCCTGCCGGTCAAAGTGGCCTCCCCACAAAGTGAAGCGTCATGGCCCAGGCTACCCGGACCTTTTTAGATCTTGGAAGCAAAGCAGGGTCGGCCCCAGTTGGTACTTGGGTGGGAGATCACCGCAGACGTCCCAGGTCTCGCCTTGAAAGCCCTGCAGGGTCGACGGAAGTCGGCTGTGACTCGAGAGCACTTCCCATCATCCCTGTGTGTGCAGCCTTTGGCATGTGGCTCTCAGGTCCTCCCCCAGCTAAGCACGTGGACTTCTCCACTGCTGCAGTGGGCAGGCACAAAGGCTGGCACCGCATGGCACGGCCAGTGCATCACCAGGACCGTGGGGCTGTGCCAGGCCACAAGCACTGGTGTCGTGTTTACCTCTTAACCTGAGGGGGCTGCGTCTGTTTCCGGTCTGGTGCCAGGGAAACGGGGTCCTTGGAGATGGTGAGGGAGGGCTTGTTTGCAGCTTTGAGAAGCAAGCTGGCGGTGCCATTTTTAGCAGGATGTAGCCTTTGGAGCAGAACTGGCCATCACCTTGGCGGTGGTGGGTTTTTTACAGGAGGGGAGCCGCCACCTGGTCCTTTTCCACATCATGCAAGCACAATCTCTGCTGCTGAGCCACGGCCCCACACCAGCTCAGAACGACCTAGCTCGCAGTCTTGTTGTGAGGATAAAATGGAAAGGGGAAAACCTTGTAGACCACGCTGAGCTCCTTGTAAGAAGGGGGACAGGGGAGGAAGGGCTAACCAAAGAGACATTTGTCCCCGTCCCCCCGTCTTCCCCCCATGTGTAAAACTGGCAGTGCAGTGTCTGGAATGGGGGGGGGAGGTGTTTTGTCCTGAGAGTGGGGTTTTCTTTTGCTTTTTTCCCTGGCAGGGCACATTTCTCTCATTCTGCGGGGTCTGCATTCACGGGGCCTCATTTCCAGGAGTGTGTCTTTAAACTGTTGTTGCCTGGAGAGTTCTGAGGAAGAGACAGCTGCAGCTGGGGGTGGGGGGGAGGTGAAGGGTTTCGCGGTTCAAAGTGGCCGGAGGTCAGAAAGGGAGCTGTGTTTCTCTGAGGCCTGCCCTGGCGGGTGGTGCTCCCGTCCCTCCACTGCTTGGGGGGCAGAGAGCAGGGTAGTCTGGAGCGGGCCCGGTGTTTTCTTGAGGGCGGGCCCGGTGCTTCCCAGGGCTGGCCCAGACGAGGGCGGTGGTGGAAGCCTGGATTTCAGGGCCTGGGGACGCTCAGCTCGATGTGGAGGCCACATGGGTTTCCCTGGTTTGTTTATTCTTTCATACTGACACCCTGCCCTCCCCGCAAACGAGCTCAGGTCGGCTTACAATAGGGCACACAGTGGTTGATCCCCAGCAGTCGGCATGGACACAGGAAAAGTGTGTACATCCAGTTCCCACTAATCATAAACATCTTCTGGGTCCAAGGGACAGTGGCAGTGAATTGAGCTCTGTTCACAGGAAGCTGCTGCTGCAACCCAGACAGACCTTGGTGGGGCAGGAATGGTGGGTCTCTCTCCCCTCCCTGTGACCTGTGAAGGCTGCCGCAGCCCAGGTGCCTGTTAAGTACTGTGGGCCTGAGGGGGAAATTAATGGCCTAGGACACGACAAGGTTTATAATCCTGAATGCGGGGCTGGAAACGATTGTGAGCTCGAGAGGGCCCCCAAAGCCCCTGTTGTTGGATGGGACTCTGTCGCAGTGGAGAGAGAGGGGCCGGTTTCAGGCATTGTGCATCCCCCTGCACATTCTGCCATTCTGGGTGGGGGAAGGCGCTCCCCCCCCCTTCAGGTGGACCCCAAGCGGGTCTCTCGCTGCCGCCTTGTGGCTGCGCATCTCGCCGGCTCCCCCCCTCCCCAGCTCTGGCATCAGGCTGGCTGGGAGAACAAATGTGCTTCTGAGAAGCTGAACGCTGCCCTCTGTGGATCGTATGGCTGGCCGCTGGGCACACACACAGTTGGCCTCTGTCTCCACCAAGGGGTCACATGGGCCGGCCATCCAGTCACTGGGGGGGCCACGGAGGGAGGGGAGCCTGGCTCTGTCCCACCATCTGTCAGGCTGCTGAACCCCCCCTCCCCAGGGAGGCTGCCCTGAGGGCCTCTGGCTGTGGGTGGGGAGCACTGCTTGGGATCTCGCTGCTCGAGTAGCGGCCGGAGTGGCCTTGGGGGCATCTAGCGGAGACCCGGTGCCTGGTATCGTCACCACGCAGTGCCTGGCGCGATGTCCTCTCAGTGCCCCCCCCCCCCCCGGCATCTCTTCTGTTTCTTGATGGCTCCCCAGCCTTTGGCTACAGTCACTGCTGCTGGCGGAGGGAAGCCCGTGGCTGCTGCTGGTTGACGCTCCGGCTTCCTGGCTTGCATCTGCCAGCCACCTGCTTCGGTCTGCATTCCAGCGCCTGCCGGATCAAAGTGGCATCGCTGTTGTGTCCGAGGGTGGGGGAGGGGGGCACTGCAGTTGGGAAGGCCACGGGGAAAGAATTCTTTTTTGCCGCAGAAAGGTCTGCTATCCTGGCTTGTGCTCCCTGGTTCTGGTTCTGGGGCAGGGCCAGCTGGTCTCTTCCTCTTCTTCTGAACCAGCCAGGAGGGTCTTCGGAACACTTTCCCCTCCATCTCTGGTCTTCTGTTCCTCCTTCAGGGCCCAGTTTGAGGTCCCCTGCCAAGCTTGGGCTCTGGACGTCCCAGCCGCCCGGTCCGGAGGCTCCTACAGGGCTGGCATTCAGAGAGCATTTTGGGTGGGGGGTGTCTGCCCCCCCCCCCCTTGAGGGTTGGAGAAGGGAAGGAACTAAGACCTCTGGGGGCACAGTCTGGTGGGTGGGAGGTTCTCTGGGCTGAGCTCCCCTGAAGCAATCAGGCACACCATGCAAGAGCCCCTTTGGGTCGCAGCCCATGTTGACTGGTGTGCATGCACGGGGGCAGGGGTGGGGGGACCACCCCCATGTGTTTTCCACATGTCCATTCCCGTGATAAGGAGTGTTGCAAAAAAGTTGTCCCATCCCGAAATGAGTAAGAAAAGGAAGCTCTGACAGGAATCCAGCAGCACTAACCAGGTTTATTCTGGTTTAAGCTTTCCTTAGAGCAGGTTTCATCCGACACAAGTGGTGTGGAAAATCTTTTTACTGGGTGTGTTTATAGCCAAAATCACAGATCTTTTTTTTTTTGGGGGGGGGGGGGTTGTAGCAGAGAGAGACGCCTCTCGTAAAGCATTTGGGTTTGGGTCCGTCTGCAAGGGCCCATGGGATGCAGGCAGCTGTTAAGCACAGTGAATATGGGGAGAGGGCAGGGGGTCCAGCCTCTCTTTCTCAGGGTGGAGGGGAACAGAGTGTCATCAGGCAGGATAAGCCGTCTCTCATCAAGGAAGGGGTAATATGAGATATAAGTGGGGCGGAGGAGAAGCAACGTGTGTGAAGGTTAGTGGAGTTGGCCTGCAGTAGAACCGCTGAAGGGCTGGATTTGAGGGGCAGGAGCTTCCGAGAGCCACAGCCAACTTCCGGTGGACCCTGCAGGGTTTCCAAGGCAGGTGAGGTTCACAGGTGGACTTCCTTGGTGGTCTCCCATCGAAATACCAGGGCCGAGCCTGCCAAGCCTCTGGGATCTGAGGGGATCAGGCCAGCCTGCTCCATCCCGGTCAGGGCTCTGTGAAAGATGCAAGTAGGAAAAGGAAACCCACGTCTCTGCTGAAGCCCGGAGGAGAGGGGCTGCTGAATCTCTTCCGTGAGTTCTGATTCAGCACATCTGTGTTGGATTCGCCCTTTGAAGTTTCTGGGGATGTTAGCAGTGGCGTCCAGATCTACAGCCGCACACGCAGGGAAATTAGAGTGTTCTCCTGCTGGTTTCTGAATGCTTCAGTGTGTTTCTGCCTCTTTTGCTTCTGTTTATTCCGCTGCGTAAAGACTGACCTGTTTGTCCAGTGTAGACAGCAAAAGGGCATTGCTGACACAGGATGGTGTAGTTTAAATTGGAAGATGTGCCTGAGAGGGTGTAGCTGATGTGGATAGGAGACATGGCTAGAGATCCCCAAGTGCAGCTCTCTCCTCTCTTCACCCCAACAATAGTTTTGTCAGGTGGTAGAATTAATGCCTGGAATGAGGGGCTCAGGAGGGTTTGGGGGCGGGGGGCCTGCCTGCATTTTCTGCTGCCGCCGCCTTTTCACCGCCCGCCCCTGTCCCTGTCTTCTGTCAAAACTTTGTTCACTCCCTTAGGTTTATTCTGCTGTTTCTCCAAGGAACTCAAGATGGGGGTGGGGTGGGGTGGTGCACTGTTTTCCCTCCCCATTTAAATCTGACCCCAAACCTCTCAGGTGGGTCCAGCTGAGATTGACTGGCCCACAGTCAGCAGGAGAACTTCATGCTCAAGTGGGGTTTTGAACCCAGATCTCACCAGTCCAAGTCTGACACCGTGGTTCTTCTCCGTTAGGCTTTGGCCAGCATGCTCTTTGTGTATATGTGTGCTGGAAGACCCTGGGTCACAGAGTAAACCGGAAACGTTGCAAAGACCGAAAAAAGAACAGTGTCTGAAGCTGTATATGCAGATAGCGACCAGCTCAGTTGTGTGCACGCAGTACCTACACGGATCATTTAATATAACCACTCAAAAGGCCGAATGCACCTGTGGTGGTGTGTCTGTTTTGGCAAACAGCCTCCACCAGTGGCTCACGCCATAGGTGTAATTAATACCGTCACATCCCACTCACGCAGTGGAAAGCTGTAACCAGCCACCAAGACCTGTCGGATAACCAAAGTAAAAGCTGGGAATGTAATATGAAGACTTTAAAACAGAATGCCCGGCTTCAATGGGTTCTTCCGTACCTGGAGACCACTGGTCAAAAACAGCCAGGCCAGAGAGTGCGCACCAGTGAGCCAACGGACCACATGTATCACCAAATGGAGGCCAGACAGTGCCTTCAAGGAGGTCCGGTGGTGGCTGCAGCTTAAGGGAGTGGCCGGCCCAAAGTCACCCAGTCAACTCTGTGGCAGCGTAGGAATGTGAACCTGCATCTCCCCAGTTCTCACTTGGGGGGTCTCTAGCCACTGCACCATGCTGCTTGTCGAGTTCTGACTGCAGCCCATCTGTGGGGCTGCTGCAGGAAGAAGGCCCCCTTGCGTGATGGGTTGGGCGTCTTGAAGAAGTGCTGCGAGGGGTCATGTGCCCTTCTTTCTGTCCCTCTCCCTCCCACCCTGCAGATCTGTCCCGGAATCGTTTTGCAGAGGTGCCGGAAGTGGCCTGCCACCTGATGTCCTTGGAAGGGCTGACCTTGTACCACAACTGCCTGCGCAGCATCCCTCCAGCCATAGCCAACCTCCAGGCCCTCACCTACCTGAACCTCAGGTGAGCCGGGGAGGCGGTGGCCACACTCTGCTCTTTGGTTAGAAGGGAGTCTGTCGTGCCTGGGGGCGAGAAGGCGGCGGCACCCCTGCCTGAGACCGATCCCACTGTGGCAGACAGACAGGACACCTCCTCCTCGGTCAGCTCTTGCTCTCCCCCCACCCTGACAGCCGAAACCAGCTGACCTCCCTGCCGGCCTGCCTCTGCCGCTTGCCCTTGAAGGTCCTCATTGCCAGCAACAACAAGCTGGTGAGCCTGCCCGACGACATTGGCGCTCTCCACAACCTCCGCCAGCTGGTGAGCCAGGGAAGGGAGGGAGGGCAGGGAGTCGGGTGGGGAAAGCCAGACCGCGGGTAGCGCCTCCCCCCACCCCCCACTTCTGTGCTCTCTCTTGGTCCGGCCGGGCTGAAGCTTTAGTACCTTGGGTCTGTGGTGTTGCCTCCGCTGCAGGTCCTGGGAGAGCCCTCAGCTCCAAAGGCAGGGTGGCTCTCCCCTCCCCCCGAGGGGCACTGGAGCATGAGCCACCCGCCCTGGCTGTCCTGGGGCCCTGGCTACCTGGCTGGATATCCCCAGGTGGAGGCTCTGGCCTCCAGTCCTCGGCAGTGCTGCTCCCCCCCACCTCCCGGCTTGCTCCTGTCTCCTGGGAGAGCTGCAGGCCTCTCCTTCCCCCCTCGGGGAGCCTGGCGCACCCAGAGATTACACCGGCCTCAGCCCAAGGGCAGGGGCTCTACTCACCTGCGGCTTCTCTGACCAGGACGTCGGCAGCAATGAGCTGCAGTCCCTGCCGCTGAGCATGGGGGGCCTGGAGTCTCTTCGGGACCTCAGCATCCGGAGGAACCAAATCGACAGCCTGCCTGAAGGTCAGTGCTCCCATGGATGGGCTGGACGGGTTCCGGTCCCTGCTTGCCTGCGGCTGCTCCTTGCCCGGGGAGCCTCCCTCTCCTGGGACCCAGAGCCAGCACTCCCCGGCTGGTGGTGACCGGTGGCTCTCCCCGGCTGGTTGCCTCCACAGAGCTGGCCGAGCTCCCACTGGTGCGGCTGGACTTCTCCTACAACCGGGTGGCTCACATTCCTGTCTGCTTCCGGCACCTGCGGTACCTGCAGTGCATCCTCCTGGAACACAACCCCTTGCAGTCCCCACCTGCGCAGGTAGGCAGGGGGAGAACCCCCAGGTGACTACCTGGCCCGGGAGGCACAGACAGTGTCCCTTCAGTGGCTCTCCCCAAAATCTCTCTCTCCCCTGCTCTGCCCAGTCCCTCCTTTAGCTCCGCTGCTCTTCACGATGCTCCCACCAGGGCTTGTGGAGGAGAACCAGCTAGCTCTGCCCAGAGGTCCAGGTGTGGAGAGAGGTTGTGCCGGGGCTTTCCTGCTCACTCTCTTTGCCTTTGCCCATGCCCTGGCATCTCTCTGCAGGCGTGGTGGCAGTGGTGCCCCAGTCTTGGTCTCCCTCTTTACAATCTGGGGCTTGGACACCAGAGATTTACCCCGGGGAGACTTGGGCATGGGGGCAGGCAGTGGCAATGGAGCCAAGCGGTTAGGAGGCAGATCGGCCTACTCGAGGGCGCCCCCCCCCCCCCGCCTTGCAGATTCCCTCCAGGCGAACCGCCTTCCCCTCAGAGAGCGCCCCAGGGAGAACATCGCCTGGGATTCGGGGGTGGGGGGGAGACCCAGAGGGACACATTCTCCAGTCTCCGCCTCATCTTCCAGAAGAGGAGGGAAAGGAACTTGCTCCACCCAGTTGGCGCCCCTTCTTTTGTGGGAGAGCCAGCCAGACTGTGACCCCCACCCGTCTCCTGCAGATCTGTGCGAAAGGCAAAGTCCACATCTTCAAGTACCTCCACCTCGAAGCCTGCAGCAAGGCCCGGTTGGACCTGGAGGAGTTTGCCCGAGGAAACCGCCCCACTGGCTTTGGCATGAGGTAAGGCACTCTTGGAAGAGGAGAGGCGGCCAGTGGCCCCGGTCAAGGAACGGCCTGTCAGGGCGTCGAGTCTGGGGGGAGGGGGACAGGAAGGCTGTGGCAGCCCCTCTCTGAGGGGTGGGAGGTGGGTCTCGGCAGGAGGGGGAGCTCGGGGGTCTGTCCCCAACAACTCTGCTGTGCCGTCTTCTCCCAGTCTCCTGGAGGAATTCTACCCGATGCGGCAGTACGGCGGCCTCGACTCAGGCTTCAACAGTGTCGACAGCGGAAGCAAGCGGTGGTCGGGAAATGAGGTATGGGGTGGCCAGACTTCTGCAGTGCAGGTTGCTTTGCCCTTTCGGAGGGAAGGTGGCCCCGATCCCCCCGTGGCTTGGACAGGATGGCCTCCGGGGCTGCTTCTGTGTTCTGGCCCAGTGGTTGTTCTGTGGGCAGCTGCAGGGAATGTCCTCTCCAGAGTCCTTCTCATTCCTTGTCTCTCCACCCGGCAGTCAACGGACGAGTTCTCAGACCTTTCCTTCCGCATTGCGGAGCTCGCCCGGGACCCCCGACAGTTGAAAGAGAAGCGCAACGGGGCAGGTGAGTAGCCCGGCCAGCGGGTTGGGCCGTGACTCGGCGAGAGGAGGTGTCCTGGGGCAGAGACCTCACCGGGTGGGGATCCTTTCCTTTCCTTTCAGCAGCGGATGCCAGTGAGTTGGAACAGATCGACTATATTGACAGCAGCATCAACGGTGATGAGGAAGAAGAGGTAAGGGGGTGGGGGCCAGCCAGCAAGGCATGGGCCCGTCAGAGGGCGGCTTGCGCAGGGAGGGGGGTGACAGGGCCAGCTAGTCTCCTGGGAGGTTCTGGAGGCAGGGTCTCATGGGCAGCCCTTCACCCCTGAGGGAGCTCTCGGGGCACAGAGATCGGCAAGGTTGGGCAGGGCAGGGCAGGCTGAACCGCTCTGAGAGCATTATGCCCCCCCCCACACACCGTTATCCAGGAGGGACTCCCAAGGCCCGGGGTGGGGGGGAGGCTGCCAGTGGCCCCCCCCCCCCCCCCGGAGGAGGCATCATGCAAGCCAGCCTTCCAGCAGGCCACTCCCTCCTCCTCCTCCTCCTCCTCCTCCTCCTCCTCCTGCAAAGGAACTGGTGTCTTCTCTCCTAGGAGCAGCTGAAGCCTGGGAAGAGCAGCCTTCAGAGAGCCGGCGGCGGTGGCACAGCGGAGCAGAGCCTGAGCGGCAGGTGCGCAGCGCCCCCTAGTGCCTCTTGCCCTGACTGCTGTAGGCTGCCAAAGGGAGGGGAAAGCATAGATGAATCCATGAAGCCGTCTCACACTGAGCCAGACCTTTGCGCCATCAGGGTCTCTGTTGCCTCCTCAGGCTGTCAGCGGCTCTCCAGGGTCTCAGGCAGAGACATCTTTCTCATCACCTCCTACCCGGTCCTTTTTGACTAGGACCTTCTGCATGCCAAGCAGAGGCCCTGTCACTGAGGCATGGCCCCTCCCTCCCTCCCTCCCTCCCTCCCTCCCTCCCTGTAAGGAGCGGCCCCTCCCTCGAGCCCAGAAGGACGGAGGAGGCATCCTCCTTGGTCTTTGTGCAGCTCCGTGGGTGTCTCTGCCAATGGTGCTTGCTCCTGGGGAGAGTGGCTGCCTTTGGGGGCGGGGGGGTGGGGGGAGATCTTGCTTCCTCTGGGCCCTCCACTTCAGCTTGCCTGCCTACTTGGAAACCTGCCATGCTTGGCCCAGCAGGGTCCTTTCTAGTGTTCCCTCTAAGCTTGAGTTAGTATGAGCTAGCTCACAGTTTTTTAGCCTCCGGCTCACACATTTTTGTCTTCGCTCAGGAAGGATGGCTCCAGAGCAAAGTAATTTATGCAGTAGCCAAATTGCTTGCTCAGTACTTTAATGCCGGAAGCTCACAAAGTAGAATGGTTGCTCACAAGACTCCACAGCTTAGAGGGAACATTGGCTTTCTGTCTTCCCCGATGCCTGCCGGGCGCCTGCGCTCGGCTTTAGTCCAGTGATTCTGTTGCT
This sequence comes from Lepidodactylus listeri, assembly GCA_029233225.1. Classification (NCBI taxonomy): domain Eukaryota; kingdom Metazoa; phylum Chordata; class Lepidosauria; order Squamata; family Gekkonidae; genus Lepidodactylus; species Lepidodactylus listeri. The sequence continues at coordinate 55,991,084 of JARCFY010000018.1, forward strand.
CCCTTGGGTGCACACAGAGCCTCCGGGGGTGCTGCCCTGTCCAGGCTGGAGCCGTCGGGAGAGGAGCGCCGCCGCCCAGAGGTCCTGCAGTTGTGGCAGGAGAGGGAGCGCCAGCAGCAGCTGCAGCCACCCCGGGCCCTGTGGAGCCAGGGGAGAGAGAAGCGGGACAGGTGGGCTTGCCTTTTCTCTCGGGGGGGGGGTTGCAGCTGGGGGGCCGTGGAAACACAGCAAGGCTTTCCGGTGAACAAAAGCTTCCCAAGGGCCTCACTGCTGGAACTGCTGGGGGCTGTTTCTGGCAACTTAAGTTCTGGCCCTGGGAAGTTCTTTCGAGTCACAGCTGACTTATGGTGGCCCTGTAGGGTTTCTGAGGCAAGAGACAAGTGGAGGTGTTTTGCCTTTGCCTGCCTCTGCGTTGAGACCCTGGGCTTCCTTGGTCATTTTGCATCCAAGCATTAGCCAGGGCTGACCGAGTCCTTATGAGATCGGGCTGGCCTGGCCCATCCAGGTCAAGGCGAGAGTCAAACAGTGGTGGTTTTGCCCTTGCCTGCCTCTGCGTAGCGACCCTGGGCTTCCTTGCTGGTCTCCTGTCCAAGTATTGACCAGGGCCGACCCTGCGTCCAAGACCTGGCAAGATGGGGCTAGCCTGGGCCGTCCAGGTCAGGGCCTTTGGTTCTAGTTGGGTGTGGTTCTCAGCGTGTGGGTAGCAGCTGGCGAGCATTCTGGTGCCCAGCACTTCTGGATACCACCCGTTGCCCCCTTTCCCCGAGGAGAGCAGCGCCCTTGGGGTCTGGGCCTCCTTTCCCCTTGGAACAGGCCTCCTGGGCGCCAGAGGAAGGAGCCCTTCTGCCTCCTGGGTCACAATGTCCCCGTTTTTCTCTCCCCCCCCGCCCCCCCGGCCCCGAGTTTTACACAGAGCGTGTGGCTGCCACTGTCCCCTGTTTACAGAGCATTTCTAATCTGCAAAGAGCTGGACAGTCTTCAGCATTTCCATCCTGACAGCCCGCCCCCCCGGTGAAGTGGGGGTTGTTGCTGTTCCTCGTGATATGGGGGGGGGGGGGGTGACTGCAGCTTGGGGACAGGAGGGCCAGCCCAGAGCCATGCCAGGTCTGGTGGTAGCAGTTCATGCTCTCTCCCCACGGGAATCACTTGGTTGTGGGATCCTCTTGTGGATCCAGAATTGGACAAATGACAGGAATCCCAGTCAGTGTGGTCGGAGTATCTTCCTTACAAGCAAAGGCCAAGGGGTTGGGGGCTTTTTACTTTAGAGCAAAGACAATGAACAGTGTTTATATGGGGGGGGGGCACAATAGAGGTTTATAAAATCATGTGCAGGGTAGAGAGAGTGGACAGAGAAACTTTTCCCTTCCTGTCCGAAAACACGAGAACTTGAGGGCATCCAGTAGCCATTACCATGCCCCCCCCCCCATAGTGCAGAGTGGTGTTTCCTTTTGCCTGTCCTGAATCAGCTGCCCATCCGCTGCAGGGCAGGCACGAGGAAGTCCTCCGCGAGGCCTGAGGCAGGGTGCTGGCCTCAGTGGACCACGGCTCTGGCCCAGCGGGGCCCCCCTGAGCTTCTGTCTTGGAAGAGCTGTTCCCAGCGTTCCAAATAACTGCAGCTGCGCCAGACAGCCACGCAGGGGCCATTTTGTGTGCGGTCGCTTTTCGAGTCCTCCAGTAGGGAGTAGAAAAGAGCAAGAGTCCAGGAGCACCTGCAAGACTTAACAGCAGTGGTGGGGGCAGGGGAGGGGAGCAGCTTCGGTTGGTCTTTCAGGTGCTCCTGGACGCCTGCTGTTTTCTGCTGCTGCAGTCAGACTCCCATAGCGACCCACCTTGGTCTGTCTCTAGTAGGGAGGATTTGCTGCCCACGGATGCAGGGAGCTGTTTTAAAAGGGGGATTCGGCAGACTCATGGAGGAGGAGTCCGCTGATGGCCAGATGGGGGCCAGCCTGTGAGGACCACTGCTGGGGAGGGGGGGCACAGCTTTGGTGTCTGCACTCAGCTTGCAGGCCCTCTGGGGAGCCCTTGCAGGGCATGGGAGGGGGTGGGGTGCTGGGCCCAGCGGGCCACTGATCTGGTGCTCTTAGGACAAGAGATGCTGGTTCCTGTCCCAGCTGGTTCCTGACTGTGGCTTCTTTCTCTCCCCCTCCCCCCCACAGTGGCCTGGTTGAGAACAGCAGCAGCCTCCCCCAGCTGAGGCACCGTGGCCAGGTAGGACGTGAGCACCCCTTGGCAGTGCGTGGGAGGGAGGGCGTGAGCTCCACAGGCAGGCCTTTGCACATGCTCCTGGGGACAGGCAGTGCCCCTCTGCTCACCAGCACCCATCCGAGAGAAGCCAGTGTGCTGCTTGCATTGCTTGCCGTTCTCCAAATCAACCCCACCCCATCCCCAATAGCCCACTTTTCTGGCACAGAGAAACAAGACGCCTTTCCCCCTGTCTCTTGCAGGGAGCTGAGCAGCTGGCCGGTTCCTCCCGACAAGCTGTGTGTCATGGGGGTGAGTCCAAGACAGGGCCTGGCGGAAGAGTCCGGGGGGGGGGTGGAGGTCTGCACTCCTGGCAAAGCAGGCTGGGAGGGATGGGTCCAGGGGCCCGATGGAGGAGAATGTCGGGTGTGGGCAGCAAAGGCTGCGTTGATGGGTGGAGAGAGTGGGACAGGAGGTTCCGGGGGGGGGGGTGTATGTCTCTGGAGAGAAGTCTGGGAGCAGGGGAGGCCAGAAACTGCCCCTCGCTTTGGGGGTGGGGACCCTCTGTCTGCTCAAGGCCCCTCCCCCCCCACCTCACCTCACCTCACCTCACCTCTGCAGATCTGGCTCAGCCGCAGAACTGTACAGCTGCCTACCCATCCTCCCGAGAGCCTGGTTTCACGCAGAAGCCCGCCAGCTTCCTCTTCCGCTCCTCGTCCCGGAACAGCCTCCAGCGGAGCTCTGGTAAGTACCAGTGAGCAAAGAAGACACTCCTGTCCTGCTGGTCTGTGGCCCCTGGGTGCTCTGGGTGCCGCTCCGCCAAGAGGTAGAGGCTGGAGAAGGAGCAGCTAGAGGACTGCGGGGGGGGTGGGGGGGTGTCACTGGAGACGGGTCCAGGAGTTCATAACGATGTTCCCACAAGCTCCCTGGATCTACTTGTTTATAAAGCGAGGGTGGGCTAAAGGTTGGTAGGGCCAGGGCACAGCGTCTCTCCTCAGTTGTTTTATGCGGCTCCTAATTGAAAGCCTGGTGGAAGAGCTCCGTCTTGCAGGCCCTGTGGAACTGTAAAAGGTCCTGCAGGGCCCTGATCTCTTCCGGGAGCTCATTCCACCAGTACGGAGCCGCTACTGAGAAGGCCCTGGCCCTGGTTGTCATCTTTGGGACCCAGGAGGGCCAGCCGGTTTTGGGCCCCTGAAATACTAACACTAAAGCACTGTGTAACAATAACAACAATGTATTCTTAAATCCACTCAAAAAATTGTTATTTCTATACCAATGCAATGGTATTTATGATGTTTTGTACTTTATTTACATAGTGATTGTGATATTTTAAATTAGCATAATAAATACCATTGCCATTACATTGGAACAGAAATAACACATTTTTGAGCGGAGTTAAGATTACGTTGGTGTTCTGGCTACGCAGTGCTTTAGTGTTGGTATCTTCTGCCAGGCACAGGGGGGTGGCAGGCCTCTGGTGAGCCTCCGAGGGCTGGGAGCGTGGGGGCAGGCGAATGACTTTTGACCCCCGTTGCCCTGGAGAATATACTTCTCTTCCAGTCTGTCCATAAACAAGGTTGCAAGTTCAGGGGTGAGTTTGCCTCTCATTGTTGGGGCAAAAATCAGCCAATAGAATTCATCCTGAAATTGGAAGCATTGCAGGAGACATTCTGTTGGATAGATATTTGACCCTGACCTGGTCTTCTGTGCCTCTTGAGCGGTTCCTTCTGTTACTGATATGCCAGGTGCTTGGGTTGTGATGAGAAAATGCTGGGGGGGGGGTAAGCTGCTCTACCTCTTGCCTCTTTGTCCTGGGTGCCTCCTCTCCAGAGCCTCCCACGCCACCCCGCTTTTTGTTTCCAAGGGTTATCCTGGCCTGAGCCGTACCCTGCTGAGCCCAGCCACCCGTTGAGGCTGCGTGCGGGATCACCGGCGCTGGATGAGAGAGAGCTAACAGCTCAGCTGCGTAAGGTGAGCCGGACACCAGTACAGACCAACCCAACAGTCACCACCCCCAGGCATCCTTGACTTGTGGGGGGAAAGGCTCTTTGTAAGGTTGTCTTTGTGGCTTGATGGGGCTGCAGTGGCTCAGTGGTTAAGACGCTGAACTGCAGACCAGAAGGTCAGTAGTTTGGCAGTTCAAGACCCGAGTGCCACAGGATGGAGTGAGCTCCCGACTCTGGTCCCAGCTCCTGCCAACCTAGCAGTTAGAAAGCAAAAAATTGCAAGTAGATAAATAGGTACCACTTTGGAGGGAAGGTAACAACATTCCATGCACCTCAGCGTCTAGTCATGCTAGCCACATGACCACGGAAACATCTTTGGACAGCGCTGGCTCTTCGGCTTGGAAACGGAGATGAGCACTGCATCCCTATAGTCGTATTAGACTGGCTTTCGAGCAAGGGAAACCGTTACCTTTATCTTTGTGGCTTGAGTATTTTGAGTGTCCAGAGACATGCTCAGGGCACGGAATGCCAGAATGATGGCCGGGGGGAGAGCAGGAGGCCATGCGTGCCCGAAATGGGGATTCTGAGCCCAGGAAAACTGGATCTGGTGTGGTGCAAAGGTCTGTCCCTTACGGGGCTCTCCATGTACACATTTCCCAGCATTTCTTGAGGAGCAGCCACTTGCTTCCTTTGCTTCCTAATGGCAGCCCCTGTTTGTGAGGATGCCAGATTCCGTGGGCCCCGGTCTCCACAGTCCCCTGCTGTGCTCACACGGCTCCCCCCTCCTATCTCTCCAGGCAATCGAGTCCCACCTGAAGATCACTCTTGCTGAGGACCTGGGCGAGGCGCTGGCCAATGGGGTGGTCCTCTGCCAGCTGATCAACCACCTGCGCCCACGGTCGGTGCCCTTTATCCATGTGCCCTCCCCGGCTGTGGTGAGCCTCTGTGTGACCTGGGTGGAAACATGTTCGGGGTGGGAAGTAGAAAGCCCAGTTGGAAACGGAATCCGCAAGCAGATAAAAATCCTGGCAGGCCCACGCCCGGGGGGGGGGGGGGGGGGCGTTGCTCCTGGGGACCTCCTGGGGTGGCCTCTGACCGTATTCCAATTCTGCCCTCCCCCCACGCAGACACGCAGAAGGGGTGGTGGAAGGGTGTGTGTGAGAGTGAAATAGATGGGCAGTAGATTAGGGACTGAGAGGAGCAAGTGTGTCTTCATGCATCCTTGTGGATTTCCTGCCACATGGCATGGCAGCAGATGAGACCCAAGGGGCGGGGCGAGGCTGGGCTGGGCTGGGCTAGTGGGGGGGTGGGGATGCTGGAGCCGCTTGGCTTCTGATGCCCCTTCCCTTCTCCTTTCCTCTCGGCAGCCAAAGCTGAATGCCATCAAAAGTCGGAAGAACGTGGAGAGCTTCTTGCAGGCCTGCCGCCACCTGGGGGTCCCAGAGGTGAGCAGGGGCTTACTGAGGCTTGGCGGGGGGGGGGTGTTTGTATGCCCTGCCAATGGGCAAGGAGAAGCCTCCGCTTGGCAGTGATTTCAGCCCCCCCCCCCGGCCTCAGTGTGCTTTTCAGGGCTTCTGGCTTGTAGTGCAGACCTTGTCCCTTCCCCCACACACACCCCCTTCAGCCACCACCTGTCCTGTCCCGTTGCCGATCTGTTAACACGCGTGTGTGTGCATGCGTGCGTGTGCGCAGTGTTGTCTCATCCTGGGTTCTCTCCATCTGCCACAGGTCTCCCTCTGCTCCGCCTCTGACGTCGTCCGCGGCAACACCCACGGCTTGCTCCGCCTTCTCCTCGCGCTGCCAGGCCTTGCTCCGGGAAGGGTGGTGGCTCCTTTGCCTGCCGCCCCCCTGTTGGAGCACCTGCTGGGCTTTGGCGTCTTCTACGTCTCTCTCATGCTGCTGCTGTATCTCGGCTATTTCAGGCTTTGCGGCTTCTGAGGGGGGCAGGGGGAGTCTGGGCTGGGGGCTGGGGTTCCTCCTGGCCACGTGGCCTTCCAAAGAAGGGAGGGGGAGTCCTTCCATGGCCGTCCTCAGATGGAGCCGGCGGGTGCCTCCCACCCTGGCCATCTCTGTGGCTGCTGCGACTTCCTTGGGGCTTTTGCGCAGATTTGCACAGGGGCAAGCCTTCCCTCTAAACAAGGAAGGGGGGGGGATGAGGAATGGGCAGATTTTCTGTCTTCTTCCCAGGAGTCGGGGGGGGGGGGGGGACAGAGCCGTTTGTCAGTATACAAAAGCCTCCCTTTCTCTGCCAGCCAGGAGGGGCTCTGAGCCACTGTGCATCTGAAGCACTTATGGGCTGTGCCCCCCCCCCCCTTCCGGGAGGCTCTCTTTGCTCAGTCGTATCTGTGCCTTGTCCATCTCATCCTGGTGTTTGGTCAAGTCAGATGCCCATTGCCCTGGGCTTCTCTTCCCTTGAGTCGGGGGCACTTCAGCTGTGTTGCACTGATTCATGAGTGCCTGAAGTGGGGTGGGGGCAGTGTGGGGAGGAGGGAGCCCCTGGCCCTGAGTCTGGGCCCCAGCATCTCAGGTGAGCACGATCCTAATTGGCAGTGCTGAACCCCAGAGCAGCTGAGCTTCCTTCCTTCTTTCCTTCCTTCCTTCCAAAGGCGAGCGTTCTTTGGCCTTGCCTCGACTGCCTGCGTCCCGTCCCCGTCCCCGTCCCCCCCAGTGCTGGCTGCGCGAGGTTGGGGGCTCTAGCTCAGGTTGTCCCAGGCCCCAGTGGCCGCATGATCCTAAACCAAATGAAGCCCTCTTTGGCAGGAAGCGGTCTTGGGAAGATCTCCTCTTTTATAGAGGCTGCACAGTCTCGTGGGCAGTTCAGGGATCTCTGCTGTGGGGCCCTTTCACTCTTCACTGTCCTTTGCCAGCTCGGGGAGGTTGCCAGGTTCAGGGCCAGGGCGTGTCTCGGGTGAAAAATCTCTGCCCCTCATTGCCTTCTTCTGAACGCTCTCCCCTTCCTCCCGGCACTGTCCAGGGGTGCCGGGCAACTTCCTGGTCCCTCGAGGCGAAGTTGCCCCTTTAGTTTGAATGTGCAATTGAGAGAGGGAGGGGAACACCTTTGGAACTGCTGGCAGGGGTTCGGCTCCATCTGAAAACCTTTCATGCCTGTTTCCTGGCTACGACAGCCCCTGGGTGTAGGCAGCCTGCCGTGCCCCTCCTAACCTGTCATGCCTTACGATGCAGCCCTTGAACAGAAATGCCTTAACTGCAACTGAGGAGGGGAGGGGGGTCTCCTCCCACCAGACGGGCCTCCAGAAGCGCCTTCCTTCTGGATCCTCTTTCCAACACCCGCCCCCATGGCTCTCCCCCCCTTGCTGCCTTAAACACATTAAATTATACATATATATATTTTATATATATATATTATCTCTATAAATATATATATATATATTTGAAGAGAAGATGATTATGGGATATTGTAAAGACTTTGTTTTTAAGCATGTACAGAATTGTAAATAGATTAATTTCTATTTATCTCGCATTCCGTCTCTCAGGATGGAATTCCTCTAAAGGGCTCTAGTTTTTCAGTTTTTTGCCTGTAAACTCACTTTGTGTGTGCGTGCGTGAGCGCTAGCTTCTGTTGCAGTCTTCTGAAGAAAGGTTCCTGTTTGTTTTGCTTTACTTTTGTACATTGTGAAATGTGAAGAAGGACTTCTTTCCCCCCCTAAAGCTGACCCTGCCTGACGTCTGTGTGTTTGCTTCCCCTTCAGCTTCTGGCAGCCGCAGCCTCCGTCGTCCCCCCACCCCTTTCTGTTACGTGCACTGTGAGACTCTCTGCCGCAAGCAATGTATGTCGGCTTGCGAGAGGGAAAGGGGGCTACTCCGACTGCCCCCTTGATACCCAAGAGGACATGGTGCACACCCCGGACCCTCTGCCATCCCCCCACACCCCCCAGGGAAGGTAGCTGAAGTCTCCGGGGGGCCTTGTCCCTGCACCACCTGCCTCTGTCGGGCATGCCTGCCTGCTCAGAAGCCAGGCCCCTGCGGTGTTCAGGGCGGGAGCTTCCCCAGTGGCTGCTGAGAGTCCGTGGTCCTGAACACACTCTGGAGACTTCCTTCGGAGTCAGTGTGGCCTTTGCCATGGGCCAGCAGCAGGCCCTGCCTCTCTTCCTGCACCAAGAGGTGGGTGACCTGGAGCCACTGTTTCCCATGAGCACCAGGGGCCACTCAAGGAAGGCCATGCTCCTGCCTTGGCACACCATGGGCTGATACTTTGCAGGAGGCAAAGACTGCTGCCTCAAAGGGTGTTGATGCTGCCTGCATCGTAGGATTGCTCTCAAGGGAGCAGACAAAACTCCATTGCAGTAGAACCAGCACTTAAGTCCACGTTCCCCAGTCAGGGAATCTGTGTGGCATCCAGCCTGTTTCCAGGGAGCCAGAGAAAGGCTGACAGCAGGCATCATGGCGGGGGGGGCAGAAGTGGCCATGGGGGGATGTCTAGAGGGAGGGAGGCAGAGGGAAGGCAGAGACGCCGGCTGGGGGGCTAGCAGAGGAGGGTGGGCCACTGGCAGCTCTGTTGCAGTCCCCAGTGAAGGAGGAGGTGGGGACCAGGTCACAGAAGGCAGGGCAGAGGAGGCCGGCAGGAGCGGAAGGGAAGGCTGGAGGAGTCCTTCGTTCCCATGGGACAGTGTGGGCCCAGGCCCTCCCTCCCTCCAAGGGTCCCGGAGGCCTTTGCTCCCCTAACTTGTGCCCCCCTGCCCTCCCTCCCCCCCCCCAGGAGTTGCTCTGCTCTGCCCAGCATGCATTGGAGGAAGAGGGCCTGCTCCGCTTGGCTGCAGCCGTCCAGGCTCTCCTGGAGACGGCCAGCACCACCCCAGCGGGACCCGGGAAGAGACCGGCCTAATCTGTGGACTCGGAGTGGGAATCGGCCGCTTGGTGCCATGGACCTCTGAACGTTCTTTTCTCAGGGACCCATTCAGAAAGGCAGCCGGGCCGGGGGTGGGCTGAGCTCTGGGGGCAGAAGGGGCTGCCCCTCCTCACAGGGGTCGCGTGCCTCTCCCCAGCCCAGTGTGGCAGAGGAGGGCGGGGTCCGGCCCTGGCGGGAGGGGGGTCAAGACCAGCCCCAAGTGAAACTGCCTGCCACTGAGTGGCCTCGGGGCCCTCCCGGTCAGGCGTGCCTCTCTTGATTGGCAGCCGCTCTCGAGGTCTTGGGCCAGGACCTTTCACATAACCTGTGAAGACGGGGGGGGGGGGGGTGCTGCTCTCCCTTTCCTTCCCAGTGGCTCAGGTTGCAGGTCAACAAGGGGCCGTGCTGCTGCCATCAAGGGCCAACTGGCAGCAATTCACAAGGGAGGGTGGGCATCCATCCTGGCAGCTGCCAGCTGCACTCCATGCAACAAGTCCGTGTGGGTGATGAAGCTGACCAGCGCAGGGCCTTTGACCTCTTTGCTCCATGAACATAAGCTCCTGCTTAGCATCCCGCCGAGGCCCAGAGGATCCCAGCGAAGCTGCCCAGCAACACCCTCAAGGCCACGGCCGGAAGAGATCACCCCTCCTGGCCCAGGCACTCCAGCAGGCGGCAGGAAGAGCTTCCGTGGGAGAGGGGGGAATTAAGCTTTTTTTCAAATAAATTATGAAAAAATTCACGTGACGGCTGGGGGTGGGCTGGCATTTGGCTTCACATCCTGGCCCTTAGGAACATCCTGGTTTTGCACATCACGCACACACACACTTCAAGGCTCTCAAATGTGAAATGGCTGACCTCCAGACACGTCACTAAAACTGGCCTCCTTGATGGGAAAGAAGCCACTGTGGGCCTGACTTTAAGAGCAGACTGTGGGGGCGGGATGGAGGGGGAAGCCAGCTGGCCTTTCGTGTCTGTTTCAGGTAGACTGGAGGAGGCTGGCAGTGAAGAGGGGATTGTCCGCACTTGCAGGGGGGGGGAGGCCTGCTCAGGAAGGACCAGTCAGGCCTCTGGAAGGTGAAGTCCTGCCTCACCAGACTTGAGGGTTTCTTGGGCGGGGGGCATTTCCACACTTGGGCTTTCTGATGGAATCGGAATAAGTGTCATGCGATAAGAGAATCTGGTTCAAAGATCTAGAAGCTGGCCCAAAGGATAGGAATGTGCCCTAAGAGCCCTGCTCCCTGTTGACCAGGGAGGGTCCATCTAGTCCAGTATCCTGCCTCACAGTGGGCAACCGGCTCCACTGGAGAGCTCAAGAAACAGGGCAGGGAGGCCAAGACCTTCCCCTTTTGCTGCCTCCCAGCACCAGGATTCAGAGGTTTGCTGCCTCTAAGAGGGTAGCTGTTGAGGGACCTCTCGCGTAAACTGCCTGATGACCTTTACAATGGAGAGGCTGTAAACTGTGTGGACTCCCAAGCAGTGAGGTGGAGCTGGGGTGAGCAGGAGGGGGGAAACCAGAGTGGGTACAAAACACTCCCAGAGAAACATTCACCGTCAGGTGAATGGGCGGCAAAAGAAGGTCATGCTGGGCTTCTTGCAAAGCCAAAACTGGATTCGGGTATATGCTGGTGCGTCTGAACTGGCTGAAACAGAAAGAGATCTTGGGGTGGTTGTGGAAAGCTCAATGAAAATGGCAAAAAAAAGCAAACTATACTAGAGTCAGGTGGGTTGCTGTGCTGATCTGAACCAATAAAGTAAGAGGTAGTATCTTTGAGACCAACAGAGTAACTCTGGGTAGAAGCTTTTGTGTGTGCAGGAAAGCTTGTACCCAGGATTAAGCTCTGTTGTCTTAATGGTGCCACTAGACTCAACTAGGGACAAAGGGGGGGGGGACGTAACCCTGGAATCTAAAAAGGTAAGTCAAACAGAATAGAGGGCCAGCAATAAAAATTTGATGTATATAATATAAAAAGCTACATGTATTTATTAGCAAAGAATTAAAAACCATAAGGGCTCATGTAAAAAATACCAAAATCTTATACACAAGGGCCAATGGACTCGACCTGATGCAAATCGGCACGTATCATAATACAATACAGTCATACAGTTACGCAACATAGATGCGGGACATAAATCCAATCTCCCCTCTCTGGGTTGGGAAATACCCGGGGACTTTGGGGGTGGAGCCTGGAGAGGGCGGGGCTTCGGGAGGGGAGGGGCCTCAGCATGGCCCAGTGCCACAGAGCCCACTCTCCAAAGCGGCCATTTTCTCCGGGGGAGCTGATACCCGTCAGACTCAGCTGTAAAAGCGGGAGATCCCCAGGCCCCGCCTGGAGGCTGGCAGCCCTACCTGCAGGGCCTGCCCCGGGGGGAGCGCGAAAAGCGCCTCCCCGTCCACCGAACACGAGAACGAGGCTGGCGCGCGGAGGGAGCCTGTCGCCTACGGAACGCCATGTCACCGGGGGCGGCCCGGCCTCGGTCAGTCCGCCCACCCGCCCGGCGTTGCTGTTTCCGGCGCGCCTCCTGCGCCTTCACGGGCCCGCGCGTGACGTCACGAGATCCTAGGGGCGGGGCTTCCGGAGGAGGAGGAGGCGGCGGCCAAGATGGCGGAGCTGGACCTGCTGGGCTCCATCCTGAGCTCCATGGAGCCCCCGCCCAGCATGGGCGACCGCGAGGCCCGCCGCGTCAGGGGTCAGTGCCGCGGGGGGGGGGGGGGGTGGAGGGAGGGAGGGGCTCTCTGGGACTCCGCCGTGGAAGCCGCCTGGGGGACCCAGCCGAACCCGCCCTGCCCGCTCTCGGGGGGGGGGGGGGGGAGAGGGCCCGTCCCCGGGGGGGGGGCTATAAATGAAGCGCGCCAGAGTTAACCCCACCGCTGCTGCTGCTGCCGCCTCCGCCGCCGCCTCCTAGAGGCAGGACACAGATACGTGTGTGTGTGATAGATATAGATATATGTCTGTATATGGCCAGGGGTGGCCAAATTTGCTTAGCGCAACAGCCACACAGAATAAACGTGAAATGTCTGAGAGCCGCAAGACCAGTGTTCCCTCTAAGCTGTGGAGTCTTGTGAGCAAAAAATCTACTTGTGTGAGTTACTGGGCATTAAAGTTTGTGGAAGACAAAAATGTGTGAGCCGGAGGCTAGAAAACTGAGCTAGCTCACACTAACTTCACTTAGAGGGAACAGTGAGCAAGATGTGAACAAACATCACACACACATTTTTATTGAAAAATATGCAAATTAGCTTTTTATAAACATTCAACTGTGTGAAAGAGCCACATGTGGCTATGTTATAGACTAATGGAGTCTGAAGTGGCCCAGACTGTGAGCAGAGAAGACCCTGAAGCTCAGGTTGCCACCCCACCCCGCCACTAGCAGGGAATGGGGACAGGACAGAGCAGGGTGGCCTGATCCAGACTGGGAAACTCCTGGCGATTTGAGGAAGGTATTCCACACACAAAAAAATCTCTATTTATTAGTACAGAAAATTCACGAAGTAGTGTTAAGTCCTAAGTGTGAAAAGTCTTCTTAAGAAGTAGAGGATGCATTTCACACCTCATCAGTGTATACAGCTTCGAATCCTGTTAAAAAACGTCCCATGCAGATGCCGGCTTGAAGCTGTGTTTCAAGAGACTTATTCTAGGCAGGAGCAGTACAGACAACATTCTTTGTGCTATTAAAAACATATCATAAAGTTTAAACAAGAATACATCTCCAGTACCTTTCAAAGAATCTGTTTCTCTAGGGGAACTGGTTTCTGTATTCTGGAGGGGACCTGTAATTCCAGGGGATCACCAGGCCCCACCTGGAGGCTGGCAACAAACACGGGAAACACAGCAAGGTTGAGTAAACATGGAGAATCACTGTGTACAAACAAAGCACACAGTTCTGATATGCTGCTATAACTTCATTATTCAATTAAATCATATACTTGCAATATGCAGAGAGAATTTTTTCCCTGGATACTATGTAAGGTACATTCTGGTATATTGTATTTGTGATTTAGTTCTAGGAAAAATAATTTGCCTGAAGAAGAATTTATTGAAACATGCAACTTTTGCCTGGAAGGCATGTTGCATGATGTTTGCTGCATCTCTTTTCTGAAAGCAAGACAACCGACAACATTGAATTCTGTCTGTCTCTGTAGCTGTGGACATTCCTACAAGACATATATTGTCATATTCATTTGTATATCTTTATGTCATTGTTATCAGTGCACTATAATCAGGTTGCACTAGGGTCTTTATTGTATATTATAAGTATATGACTTAACTGAATAATGAAGTCATAGTTGCATATCGGAGTGGTGTGTTCTGTTTGTACACGGTGATTCTCCACGTTTACCCCACCTGGAGGCTGGCATCCCTACTTGGGGCTGTTTTGGAAAGCTCAATCAAAATGGTACCTCAGCATGTGGCGGCGGATGCAAAATGCAAACGCCGTTAGGAAAGGGGCTGAAAATAAGATGGCCGATATTATACGGCCCCAGGTCTGAATGGCCCAGGCCAGCCTGCTCTCACCAGACCTTGGAAGCTCAGCAGGCTCAGCCCTGGCCAGTACTCCGGAGGGGGGCCACCAGGGAAGCCCAGGGCCACTCGGCAGAGGCAGGCAAGGGCAGAACCGCCTCTGGACATCCAAGCGTGGAAGCTAAGCAGAGTCGGCCCTGGCTAATTCTTAGCAGGGGGGCCAGCAGGGAAGTCCAGGGTTGTGACAAGGCAGGTGACTGGTGGGAACCCTTCTTGTTCGTCTCTTGCCTTGAAAACCCTCCAGGGTCGCCATGGACTTGCTGTGACTTGGTAGCCTTTCCTACCACACAGATCCATGGTGCGGCCTCATTTGAAATGTTGTGTGCAGTTTTGGTCGCCGTCCCTCAAAAAGGACATTGCTGGAAAAAAAGTACAGAAGAGGGCAGCCATGGCGATTAAAGGGTTGGAGGGCCCAGCTTCCCTACGAGGAAAGGCTGAAGAGTCTGGGACTGGTCACTTTAGAAGAGAGCCAATTAAAGGGGGTCATGACAGAGGATTGTCAAATCATTCATAGAGCATAGAGCGGGAACAGAGAACTTTCCCTGCCTCTTCCAAAAGAGTACAATTTTGGGGAGCATCCAGGAGGTCATAGCCTCTCTGTGTGCTGCCTTGGTCAGGCTGCACCTTGAGTACTGTGGGCAGTTCTGGAGGCCTCACTCCAAAAAGGATGTGGACTAAATTGAGAGGGTGCAGAGGAGAGTGACGAGGATGATCAGGGGTCTGGAAACTGAGCCCTCCGAGGAAAGGCTGAGGGCCTTGGGAATGTTTAGTTTGGAGAAGAGGAGATTGAGGGGGGACCTGATTGCTCTCTTTAAACATTTGAAAGGCTGTCATTTGGAGGAGGGCAAGGAGCTGTTCCAGTCAGCAGCAGAGGAGAGGGCCTGAAGCAACGGGTTGAAATTACAGGCAGAAAAGTATCAGCTGGATAGTAGGAAAAACTTTTTCACAATTTCTCAGAGTGGTTCAAAGGTAGAACCAGCTGCCTCGGGAGGTGGCAAGAAGCTCCCCTTCACTGGCCACTTTCAAGCAGAGGCTGGACGAGTATTGGTCAGAGATGCTCTAGGCTGGTCCTGCACTGGGCAGGGGGTCGGACTAGGCGGTCTGCATGACCCCTTCCAATTCTATGACTCTATGGGCAGCAGATTCAGGCCAAACAATACTGCCTTACTGAATGAGCGATTGAAATATGGAACTCACTGCCAGAGTGGTGGCCACAGCTATAAAAGGGGATTAGACAGATTCCTGGAGAAGAGGTCTGCCAGTGGCTACTGGCCATGATGACTAAAGGGAACTTCCCAGTGCCAGGAGGCAACATCAGGGGAGGGCTTTGGCCTCTGGGCCCATTTGCTGGCCTTCCAGGGAAACTGGTTGGCTGCTGGGTGAAACGGGATACTGGACTAGATGGGCCCCCACTGGTCTGATCCAGCAGGGCGCTTCTTATGGCTCAGAGGCTGCCGCTTGCTGAGGAAGGGCAAAGCATGTGTGCCACTGGGAGCGCCTGGGCAGAGCAGAAACATCCAAGATGCCGACTGTATGGCCTTGAATGCACAAGAGCAGCTGCCTCGCTGTCTCCTCCAGCATCTTGTTTCGCAAGAGGCCAGCTGGATGCACCCAGAAGGCACAAGCAGGCATGGGGTTTAATTTATTTCAGACTCTGTACAGACGGCCTTTCAGCTTGAAAACCCTGAAGGCTATTTACAATTCAATCAAAACCCCAAGCTCTTCCTGTTGTTTTTTCCTCCCAGTCCTGATATTGATACGTTGCCTCTGAACATGGAGGCTCCATTTAGCCATCTCGGTTCACAACCTCTCCTCTTCTGTGACTTTGCCCAGTGCCTTTGGAGAGTTCTGACCTTGTGGCAGGGAGTTCCACCAGTTCTTTGACCCCCCCCCCCCGACTCTTGTCTCCCCCGCAGAACAAACAGCCCAGCTGAAGAAACTGCAGGAGCAGGAGAAGCGGCAGAAGGTCGAGTTCCGGAAGCGGGTGCGTTCTTCCCCCCCCCCCCCCCCCCCAGCTCTCCTCTCCCCAAACTGGGCCGGCATTTGGCAGCTCCTGAAAAATGAAACATTTCTGCCAGCGTGAGCTTTCCCAAGTCAGAGCTCACTTCCTCAGATCCAAACGAAAGAAAGATCATTCTCGTATTTATCCAACACATGTCAGAAGTGGGAGAGGGAGGAGTTGTTCACTGCCAGCCAGACACACTAAAGGTTTCCCTTTCCCTGGTCGCTGCCCCAGATGGAGAAGGAGGTGTCCAGCTTCATTCAGGACAGCAGCCAGACCAAGAAGAAATTCCAGCCCATGACCAAGGTTGAGCGCAGTATCCTGTGAGTCCCTGAGGGCCCCGGGGGGGGGGGGGGGTGTCCGTGGGTGTCCCTGTCGTGGCTCCGGGGGTGGGGGGGAGGCAGGCAGCCCCGGGGGGTGGTCACAGCCTCTGAGGCCTCAAGTCGGGTGTCCCATTTCAGGCATGACGTGGTGGAAGTGGCTGGACTCACCTCCTTCTCCTTCGGCGAGGATGAGGATTCACGCTACGTCATGGTTTTTAAGAAGGCAAGTGAACGGTGGGTTTGGAGGCCAGCCAAAGCTCCGTTCCCCATCCCCGTCCTAACAGCCGTCTTCCCTACCCCAGGAATTTGCCCCATCGGATGAAGAGCTGGAAACCTACCGCAGAGGGGAGGAGTGGGACCCCCAGCAGGCGCAGGAGAAGCGTCGGCTAAAGGTGAGGGGCAGCGGGTGTGGCCAGGGAGGAACTGACCCCAGGGGCCAGAGTGGGGCTGAACAGGAGGGGTGCCAAAGGCTTCCGCTCCGTAACTCCGGGGGCCCAAGCCTCCCTTCCCCCTCCAGGTCAAACCCTCCTTCGAGGTCCCTTCCCACCCTGCAGAGGAAGCCGGGCCCTGGGCCCTCTCCCCAGCCGGGAGCTGTGGATGGACGCCCCCCCCCCCCCCCGAGGAGCGGGGAGGGCCTCTTGCCTGGCTGTGCCCCCCCCTCACCCGGGTCTTCCAGCCAGAGCGCCAGGGGCTGTGTGTGTGGCCCCGTGCTCCCTCCAGGCCCCCTTCGGGGTCCTTAGCCGCTGCCCCCTCCCCAACAGGAGCTGGCTCAGAAGCAGGCAGAGGAGGAGGCCCTGAGGGGGCCGGCGGTGGTGAACCCCAACAGCGATTACAAGGACAAGTACAGCCACCTCATAGGCAAGGTGGCTGCCAAGGACGCTGCCCACACCATGGAGGCCAACAAGGCCTACGGCTGTGGTGAGTCAGGGAGGGCGGAGGGAGGCTTCTGGGGGCGGGGGGGGGGGGAGGTTGTCCTGGCCTGCTGGTTCTGTTCTAGCTCCCCCTCCCTCTGCGTCCCCTCCCAGTTCCTGCGGCCAACAAGAGGGACACACGCTCCATCGAGGAGGCTATGAACGAGATCCGGGCCAAGAAGCGCCTGCGCCAGTCGGAGGAGGAGAGACGGGCACCGCCTGCCAAGAGCTCGTAGGGCAGGGCCGCCCTCAAGGGTGTCAGGGATCCTCTCCAGAGCCACTGCTGCAGCTGCCCTTTGTGGGTCCTGTTTCGGTGCTCCGGGGAGGAGGAGGATCTGCGTCCTGTCCCCTCCCCCCACCCCCTGGTCCGCCCTCCTTCCCCTCTTCTCCTTGCACTTCTTGAGTATTTTTAACCCAGAGTCACTGGCGGTATTTTGATTTTAATTCTGGCGAGGGAGGGGCCATGGTCAGTGCTGCCCTCGCATGGCACCAGGACTGAGCGGAGGGCCACACCCTGAGCCTTTGGAGGACTGCGGGGGGGGGGGAGGGGGTGTCAGTGAGCAAACCTCCCCAGTTTTGCTAGTGTCCAGCTGAAGGCCCCCCCAGCCCATGGAGGGAGCCTTCCCTCTTGCAGGTGTGGGGGTGGGTGAGCTTCCAGGCCCGCCCTCCCAGCCAGCCCCCCCCCCGGCCTGTTTCTGTGCAGTCCCAGTCCCACCTGTTAGAGGGGATATCCGCCCCGCAGAGAGAACTGCCGCCCAGCTCCTGCCCTTGGCACCCAGTGCCCTCCTGCTACTTTCTGTGGCCTCCGGCTCTCCTGGTCACAGGAGCCACTGACAACTCCCCACTCCCACACCGTGCAGCTGTGAAAGGGTTCAGTGGGATTCAGAACAGAGGCCTGGGGGGGGGGGGGAGTCACAACATGACTTGCAGCTGCTGCTTCTCCGCTTCAATCCTGTGCCCAGACTGGAAGGTTTTTATTCAGCTGGCATTTCCAGCATCTCTTCCAATGTGAAATGGCTGTCCTCCCCCCCCCCCATCTCCCCTGGTCTTTGCAGGACTGTAAATTCTGGCATGGAGGGGTAGAGCTTGGGGGGGAAGAGGTTGTATGTACAGCATTAAAACCAGTTTTGAATGCTACTTGCCTTTACCTATTGTAATTGTGGATGGAAGAATACATATTTTAGTGTATGTAGTGGGGGGGGGAAGTGTGTATTCTACTTGGGGAAGTCTGGGGGGATATCAGGCAAGCCCTCTGTTGGGGGGGGGGATGGTGACTCAAAGTCTCTGAATCCCAGCGCCAGCAGGCAGCATCAGGGAAAGGCCTCTCTGCCCTGTTGCTTGGCCCTCCAGAGGAACTGGCTGGCCACTGTGTGAGATGGGATGCTGGACTGGATGGAACCTCACTGGTCTCGCCCAGCAGGACTCTTCTGAGGTTCTTCTCAGGGGAAGGCCTCGGCCTCTCTGCCCTGTTGTTGGCCCTCCAGAGGAACTGGCTGGCCACTGTGTGAGACAGGATGCTGGACTAGAGGGACCCTCACTGGTCTGATCCAGCAGGGCTCTTCTGAGGTTCTTCTCAGGGGAAGGCCTCGGCCTCTCTGCCCTGTTGTTGGCCCTCCAGAGGAATTGGCTGGCCACTGTGTGAGACGGGAGGCTGGACTAGAGGGACCCTCACTGGTCTTGATCTAGCAGGGCTCTTCTGAGGTTCTTCTCAGGGGAAGGCCTCGGCCTCACTGCCCTGTTGCTGGCCCTCCAGAGGAACTGGCTGGCTTCTGTGTGAGATGGGATGCTGGACTGGATGGACCCTCACTGGCCTGATCCAGCAGGGCTCTTCTGGTGTTCTTAGGGGCCCCTATGTTGAAAATGACCAGATTTGGCTTTAAAAATTCAAGCTGGAAGATGCCCCCTCTCCCCCCTGCTATCTCCTGAGGCCGTGAACCTGGAGGGACGATTCCTTGAACCCTGGGCAGTGTGCACCTTAGACTAGGGCAGGGGAGACCTGGGCCCCAGTCTAAATCCCGACCCCCCCTCCCAGTCAGGAGAGCATTCAGGCTGCTGGGGTTCAAGTGCCTTTTTATTCCACACCCCACGAGGGGCTCGGTGGTGGTGCTGGTGGTGACGGGGCTCCTCCAGTGCTCTGCAGCGCTTCATGCGGAAAGGTGGCGGGTTCCAAACGGCTGTGTCACATGTTGTGACTGGTGCTTGAGCCCCAGACAGCGCAGTGTCCCGGCAGAGGGGGGACGGGGGCCCTGCAGCTCCAGGCAGAGCTTTCTTTACTTGGCGCGGGGGTTCCGGAATTTGCGGCCTGCAAAGTGGGCTTTGTCCCCCAGCTCTTCCTCAATCCTGCCAAGGAGAAGAGAGTGAGCGGCTGAACTCCCAGCACTGGCTGCATCCAGCTGCCCAAGCCCCCCCCCCCAAGGCAAGTGAGACCCCCATTCACCTCATCAGTTGGTTGTACTTGGAAAGACGCTCCGACCGGCAGGGCGCTCCTGTCTTGATCTGCAAAAGAGCCCCAAGAGGCGGTCAGGGTGTGTGGAGGGAGGGCCGGCATCGGCCCCCCCTGCAGGAGCGTTGCTGCCCCTGGCCCCAGCCCCTCACCTGTCCTGTGCAGAGGCCCACCACCAGGTCGGCAATGAAGGTGTCCTCCGTCTCCCCTGACCGGTGGCTCACCATGACCCCCCAGCCGTTGCTCTGGGCCAGTCTGCAGCTGCCGAGGAGTGAAGAGAAACGGGGGTGGTCAGCAGCCTGCCCCCTCGCCCCGGGGCCCCCGCCCCCTGCCCGTCCCCCCCCCCTTGCACTCACGCCTGGATGGACTCCGTGACGGAGCCGATCTGGTTGACCTTGAGGAGGAGGCAGTTGCAGGCTTTCTGCTCCACGGCCTTCTGGATGCGCTTGGGGTTGGTGACCGTCAGATCGTCGCCCACAATCTGGATCTGGACCTGAGTCAGGAACTTCTTCCACGTCTCCCAGTCGTCCTGGTCAAAAGGGTCCTCGATGGAGACCACTGGGAGGAGGGGAGATAGCCGGAGGGGGGTGGGGGAGTGTTAAGCACAGCATGGCTTGGGAGGGGTCCCTCTCCCAGCCCAACTGCCTGATTCCATGCACAGGAGAGGCCAGGAGTTGGGGTGGGGTGCCCCTGAGCATGTGCGGGCGGCCTCTGTCCGGCCCCTGAGTACCCAAGATCAGCCCTGCCCACCATCTGTGGGGTCAGCTGCTCTGCCCCCCCCCCCTCACCAGGGTAGTTCTTGATGAAGCTCTGGTAAAGCTCGCCCAGTTTCTCGCCAGTGATATATCGGTTCGGGTCATCGGGGGACTTGAAGTCCAGGTCGTATTTGCCGTTGCGGTAGAACTCGGAGGCCGCCACGTCCATGCCGATCACCACCTTGTCGGGGTAGCCGGCCTTCTCGATGGCAGACTTCAGCAGCTCCAGGGCTGTGGGCAGCAACAGGGACCCGTGAGGGGCCTCCCCAGGGAGAAGCCCCCCTCCCGCACACGCCTCAGCAGAATTCCCACTGGGGACCCTACCCAGTCAGGACGAATCACCACCCCTTTCAGTCACCCTGCACATGAAAGCCCATGCCCAGAACGGAACTCGGTTGGTCTTGAAGGTGCCCCTGGACTCCCAAGTTCGTTCTGTCGCTTCAGACCAACATGGCTGCCCGCACCTGAATCTGTCTTCATGGGGAGGAAGTTCGCTAGAGGGCCGGTGCTCATCTTAAGGGAAGTGGCTCAGAGCGCCAGGCGAAGGCCACTTTCCGGGGGGGGGGGGTTAGCCCCCATGGGAGAGACTGGGGTAGGATTCTGAGTAGCCCTGCATGGGACTGCTTTTTTCTAGTTTGGTTTGGATCCAGCTCTGTGAAACGCTGGCTGCCTTAAACAAAAGAGACCCTTTCCTGGATTTCTGGCTAGCGGGAGTTCTTTGCCTTCATGGCCCTTAAAGGCAGATCATAAAACCATTTAATCAAATTTCCTTTATTTCCTCCAAGTGGCTCAGGCTGGTGTATGTGGTCCCCTCCCCAGTTTAACTTCACAACACCCCTGTGAGGTGGGCTAGGCAGAGGGGGTGACCAGCAAGCTTTATGAGGAAATAGAAGCTGTGTCTCTGTGGCAGTCGGCCAACACATGATCCCCCCCCCCCATCTTGCCACCTGTCCCGCTCCCTGGGTGGAGTGGGCTTTATAGGCCCCCTTCTGCAAAGCCTCTGCCTGGCAGCGCCCCCCCCCCCCCCCGTGGCCTTTCCACAGGGCTCCAGTTACACCCTCTGAGCTAATTCTGGCCCTGGCGTTTAAAGGTCTGGGGTGGAAGGGGAGGCCGGTTTGAAACGCGAGACCTGAGGGCTAAAAGCAGCGGGCCACAGAGCCCCCGCCCTACCTTCGTTGTTCTCCAAGATGTTGGGAGCAAAGCCCCCCTCATCCCCCACGTTGGTGGCATCCTTGCCGTACTTGGCCTTGATGACCGCCTTCAGGTTGTGGTAGACTTCGGCCCCGATCCTCATGGCCTCCTTGAAATTGCTGGCCCCCACAGGGAGGATCATGAACTCCTGCATGGCCAGTTTGTTCCCTGCATGGGAGCCCCCGTTGATCACGTTGAAAGCCTGGGGGGGGGGGGGAGAGAGAATAAAAGCCCGCGGTGGTTCCCATGCACACACAGTGCTGTTTGCTAGTCCCTTCCCAGTCAGGTAGGCCTCAGGACCTGCCCGGGAGTTCCTGGGCCCAATCTGCACCTTCTCTGGGGCGGGTCCTGGCCCCCCTTCCCCTGACCCACTTGCTGTTCCCCCCCCCCCCAGTCAAGGGTGTAGACTTTCCAATTTCCCGGGGGGGTATGTGTGTGTGCTGGGGCTGGGCCAGAGACATGACAGGCCATTGTCTCCAGGGGAGGCTCGGCATGTCCTGGAAAAGTTTTTTGGGGGGGGGCCTCCAGCTCCCCAGCCCCCCTGAAGTTGATGCCTATGCCCCTAGTTCCAGAGCCCTTGAGTGAGGCTTCCGTTCCCCCTCTTCTCTGGGTCCCCCCCTCCTTTTGGGTCACTCACGGGGACTGGGAGGATAATCTCTGCATTTCCGGCCAGGTCTGCGATGTGGCGGTAGAGGGGGACCCCTTTTTCGGCTGCACCGGCCTTGCAGACGGCAAGCGAGACCCCAAGGATGGCGTTGGCCCCAAACTTGGCTGTGGTCAGGAAGGAAGGAGGGCCGAAGGTGAGCCCCCCTGGCCAGTGAGGAGGGCCAACGGGGCGCAGGGGGGGAGTGGGCTGGCAGCTCAGACTCACATTTGTTCTCGGTGCCGTCCAGCTCGATCATCACTTTGTCAATCTTCTCTTGCTCCACCACACTGAGTTTCTGTTATTTGTGCGAAATTTGGGGAGGGGGACAGCGGGGAGGGAATTTACTTCCCAGGAAGGCCTAACCAGAGGCAGAGATGGGCGTCCAAAGGGGCTTGCTGAGACCCAGGCCATCCGCAGTGGAGAACAGGCGCTGGAGTCTTGGATGCTCGTGCTGAAATTCAGTCTCCTCCTTACCGACATGCCTCAGGGCTTGGCTGTTCCAGAGCCCTCCCTGTCCTCCCAAACCTTGCGGATTAGCTTGCGGAGTTCAAATCACGGAACCCTTTTTATGTCTCTTTCTTAACTGGGCAGTGCACAGGAAGGAATGTTTCAGCTGGGAGAATTGACACTTCAGCTTTCTGCCCCCCCCCCCCCCCCGGCCCAGGAAACCCAGGCCTCCTGGCTTCCAGAGTCCCTGGCTCCACCCCAAGAATGAGATGGTCTTTAATTTGTTAGCTGTCCTCCTCCTGGTCAATACCCCAGCCACGGCTGACCTGAAAGTCCAGGATTCAAACTGAATGGCGGGACAGGTGGTGACGGGGCCTCTGAGCATGGGCAGAGTGGCTTTTCTGCACAACCCACAGGTGGGGGAGAAGCAGAGGCAAACGCTGTGGATGAAGTTGGGGGTAGTTTAGGAAATCCTCCCCCCCCTGCCCCACCTGGAAGTGGACAAGAAGAGTGGCCCTAGGGGTCCCTTGCTGTCCCCTGGAGGCCCAGCTTGTCTGAGGCTCTGGGACCCGTTCAGTCCTCTGCTGTACTGTGGAAAGGGGTCTTCCACCTAGCTCTTGCCAAGCAGAGGGCTCCCCAGGGTGTGGGCAAAAATGCTAACCCAACCCCCCCCCCCACACACACACACAGCTCTCTCACCTTCTCCAGCAGAGCAGGGGCCAGAGTCTTGTTGATGTGTTCCACCGCTTTCAGCACCCCTGCAGGGCAGGCAGAGAGGTTACCCCACGGAAGTTCATGGCAGCACCTCTCCCCCTCATCCCCCCACCACCTGTGGGTCAAAGTCTATCCTGGACCCACTGAAGAAGTTAGGCAGAATTGCACAAAATGGGGGGGGGGCAGGGAAGGTGGCCAAAGGACAGACTGCCCAGTGGGGGTGGCTCAAGGCAAAGAAGGAGGGCAGCAGCATCCAGGTGGGGGCTGAAGAGCTGCAGGGGCAACGACGGCCCCCCCATGGCCTGTGTGGACATAGTGGTGCTCGACCCCCCCCCTTCTGCCTCAGCTCTGCAGGATTTGCCGCACCCACCGTTTTTAGCCCCTCACTGTCCTGTGGCAGTCAATTCCGCAGGCCAAGGGCGTTCCTTGCCCTTCCCTCGCCTTGGCTGCTGCAGCCGGCCAGTTCCCGGCTTGCCCCAGACCTCCTTCTCCGCTCCCTGGCCCCGAAGAGGCCAGTTGCCCCCCCCCCCCCACCAGCCCGCGTTTCCTCCCCCCTCTCACCTTTGCCCAGGTACCGGGCCTTGTCCCCGTCCCGAAGTTCCAGGGCCTCGTAGATGCCGGTGGAGGCTCCGCTGGGCACCGCAGCCCGGAAGCGACCTGCCGAGAGGAAGCGGGGGGACGGGGGGAGTCAGCGTCCCTTCACACACACCCCCAGGGCTCCCCGCGCGGCAAGAGCGCCCCCCCCCGGAGGCTTTCCCCGCCGCTTACCCTTGGCGGTGTGCAAGTCGACCTCCACCGTCGGGTTTCCTCGGGAGTCGAGGATTTCTCGGGCATGGATCTTCTGGATCGACATGGCTGCGGAGAGATGGGACACGAAGGGGCATTTGGGGGGAGGGGGGGAGCTCAAGGAGGGCCTTCCCGGGCGCGGCAGAGTTCCCCCGCCCCGCTCCCGCATCCGCCCCCCAGGGGCCTGGCTCCCGAGGGCCCCCCTCCCCCTTCCCCTCCGGGCGCGGGCGGCACTCACTGGCGGGGCGGCGGGCTGCTCGGGTGGGGGCGGCGGCGGGCGGGCTGGCTGTCGCTGCAGACAGTGGCGGCCCGGGGGGAGCGGCCCGGCGCCTTTATAGTCGGGGGGGGGGGGGGAGGCGGACGGCAGCTCCGCCCCCGGGGAGCCCCTCGAGCGCGTCGGCGCTGGGCACAGCCAACCCTTGCCTTTCCTGGCGGGCTCTACCCTGGCAGGGGATCGGGGCCGCCCGCGCCCCTCTGCGCCGCCGCCACCCCGATCCTCCCAGCCCGCCCCCGCCCCGCCCCGCCCGGCGTCTGGGCCTAAATTTAGACGGCGCGAAAGGCCAAAGGGTCCATTCCAAGGGCCGCCCGAAAGGACACGCCGGCAACTCAAGCCGCCTCTCGGGCAGGCGGGCCGGGCCTGGCCGGACCGGACCGGACGGGTGGGCGGGGAGGGAAAGGATGGTCCCGCTTCTATCCCGGGCCGCCGGCGATCTTCCTCGGACGGGAGGCGGCCGCCGGCTGCCCCTCTGCCTGCAGCGATCCCGAAGGGGGGGGGGAGCCTCTGGCGGGCCCTGCTGACCTTGGCGTGACCTCCCCGCGGCCCGGGCCACAGCGCCAAGCAAAGGGCACCGGGCTGAGGTTTCCCGCTTGGCCGGCGGCCAGTGGCCGGGCGTTCCGAGGGCGCGGGGGGAGGGGGGCCGAGCCTGCCGCGGAGCGCCCCCTGGCGGTCCAGGGAGGGAGTGGGGGGGGGGCTTGGGTCGTTCCGGAGTCCCGGGGGCCGGGCGACCCCAAGAGCTTTCCGTTGGGCGGGCGGGGGGGGGGATCTCTCTGACCGGGGGGGGGGGGGTGCTCGGAGCCCTGCCGGTGTTTCGCCCGGACTGGCAACCAGAGATCCCTTCCTAAGGCCCAGAAATGTATAGTCGGTGACGCAAACCTCACCTGTTGAATGCCTTCTTTCTTCTTGAGAGGAGGGGAGCGCATTGCGACCCTCCCCCCCCCCCCCCGTTTCCCGCTGGGGCGCGGTTCAGATTTGGGGCCGGTTGGAGGTGCGGGGTGGCGGCGGAGAGTGGCAGGCTGAGCCCCAGTCCCTACTCAGTGTTCCCCTAACCAATGCCTCAGTCTCCCCCCAGGGTTGGCAACTCCAGGCTGGGGAAAGTCCTAAAGATTTGGGGGATGGGGCCTAGGAAGGGCAGGGTTTGGGGAGGGAGATTCCACCCTCCAGAGCAGCCATTTCCTCCAGGGGGGCTGGCGTCTCTGTTCTGGAGATCCCTTGTACTGCTCAGGGTGGGTGGGTCTCCAGGTCCCACCTGGAGATTGGCAAACCCAGTCCCACCGCATCAGGTTTCCTCCAGTCCACCCGCGGCCGTCACTGCAGTCCTTTGCTGAGGCAGCGTGTGTACACAGAGAAGCTTCTACCAGGAATAAAGCTTTGTGGGTCTCAGAGGTGCCTGACGGGACTCAGACTTTGTTCTGCTGCTTCAGTCCAAGACCCCGGCCCTGCTTCCCTCACACGCCCGTTGCTGTGGGAAATCTCTCCTTTGTTCCCCGCAGGGGCCATTTCTCTAGACAGGCCATGGCTTCCAATGAGTTCCGTACCTCCCCCCCCCAGCACCCTTGGCCTGAGTCCTGGGCCCTCCTTGCCTGCAACTGGGGCCAAGGCCTTTGTCTGAGCCGTTCCGGGCCCCGTCTTCTGACAAGCCGCCTGCCTCCTCGCTGGCCCGGAGCGTTTCATCCACTAGACCAGGGGTGGGCAAACTGTGGCTCGGGAGCCGCATGCGGCTCTTTCACATCTATTGTGTGGCTCCCGGCAGGGCGGCTGGGGAAGCTAAATATCATTAGCAAACAAGTATCACTGGACAAATTAATATCATTATCAATATCTGCTTTTACCCCTTTTGTTATTATTTTTGGCAGTCTCATTTAATGTTAATAAAAAGCCAATTTGCTTATTTTCCAATAAAAGCAGGTAATATTTGTTCATGTCTTGTGGCTCTCAAACATCTGATGTTTATTCTACGCAGCTCTTACATTAAGCAAGTTTGGCCACCCCTGTTCTAGGTGGCTCTTACGCTGAGCAAGTTTGCCCACCCCAGCACAAGACCGGCACACCTGAAAGAGCGCCTGCTCCCATAGAAGTGATCCTCTTGGGGGGGGGGGGAGCCCTGCTTCAGGCACCCCCTGCCATCTGAGGCCGGACAGCAGCAAGCCAAGAAAGGGCCTCCTCGGGCACAGCACCGAGGTCAAGGAGTTCCCGCCCCTGTCTGCCTCTCCGGCCAGCAGGGGAAGACTTTTCTGTCCCGCCTGGCTGACCCTCCTCGCTTGTTTGTTTTAGTTCTTGGTTTTTAGGGTTATGATTTCAACGTGGGCTTTTAATGGTGCGGTGGAGCTCCTCCCACATTGGCCCCGCTCTCCCCTCACCTTCTTGGGGCCCTCTCCCAGGTACCTCAGGGCCAGTTTCCCCTCTGCTGCCCCCCTCCCCCCCCCCCCGCCACACTCACCCACTGGCTGATCCGACCCAGCCTGTCCTGGGCCACCCTGATCCTCCACAGTGGGCCCCCTTTTATTTCTCCATTGCTCCTGCTCGCCAGGGTCCCCCAAGCGGGGGGGGGGGTACAGTGAAGCCCCACCCACCAACCGGGAGGGGGCATCATTGTGATGCTGACAATCAGGGCCTGGCCTCCCCCTCCCCCATGCCCACAGCTCCACCAGCTGTCAGGGGAGGTGGCCAGCCCCCCCTCCCCCCACTGAAGTCTTCAGCCTTGGAACCTCTTGGTCTGTGAGAGGGCTGCACATGGTGACCCCACCCCAGAAAGAGGAGGGAAGGCCCAGTAGCCCCCTTTCCCCAGCCCAGCCCAGCCCCCTCCCCTAAAAGCTCCTCCCTGGGTGGGGTGTTTTTTGTACCCTTCCAAAAGTCTTGGCCTGGCGGGAGGCTTGGGTTGCCCGCTTCAGGTTGGGAGAGCCCCAGAGATGTGGGGGGTGCCACCTGGTAGGGTGGTATTTGGGGGAGGGGATGGATCTGGATGGGGGTATCAGACCATAGAGCAGATGTTCCTTTGGAGAGCGCTTGTAATCCTGGGAGATCTCCAGGCCCCTCCTGGAGGTTGGCAACCCTAATCATGCCCCCTCTGAGCCCTGAGAGCCCCTCCTCTCTCCCAGGGAGAGGACCCCCTGCCTGCCCACCATCAGCCATTGGCCATTTCTTATGGGTCAGTCAACAAGGCGTCATCTCCAGTCTAAGGATGCAGAAACTCACCGGCTGCATTTCTGGCACTTCCATGCCCCCCCCACCCCCCCACCCTGGTCCCCAGTCAATGGGCACTTGGGTGCCCAAGAAGGCTGACTCCTCTGGCTGGCTTTCTGGGCTGCAGAACTGGGGGTCTGGCCCCACGGAGGACCCAGCTAGAGCGTGGCCCCTGATGCTTGCCTGACAGAACTCGTATTTTAGAGATTCAGGCGTACTTTGAAACCACTCGTTCCGTTCCCTGCTCACTTACCAGGGCTGTCTTCTTCTTCCTCCCGTCCGTCCTGCTTACATGGGTCTAAGCACCCGTCCCAGCCCACTTCCGGCCTCAGCACGGCAGGCAGCCGTTATCTGCTTAGCTGAGCAAGTCTGATCTGCTGCTGGCAAAGGTGGTGTGGCACTCTGCCCAGCCATGCCCTGCCCTGCCCCAGGCTGTGGCGGGCTCTTTTGACCCATCCAGCTCTTGACCTTGCCAGCCATGGACGCCAGGGAGGTAGGGGGCTGGCGGGCAAGGGGTGCTGCTAGGCTGGCCAGGGCAGTGCTCGCTCGCTCTCTCCCTCCCCCCTCAGCAGGCCTTAACCAAGGAACTGTCCAAGGGGTCATTCTTGGCCCGCTGGCTTGGTGGCTCTGGCTGCTGACCTGGGCTTGACGCTGCCGGAGCAGAGCTGTAGGGCACCCCACACACATGGGTCAGAAGCCCAAGGCCAGGGAGGGGCTCGGCCACAGGCGAATGGCTCCTCCAGCCCCGGCAGCAGCTCCCCCCCTCCCCCGCAGCAGAACAGAAGCAGGCAGCTTGCAGGGGAAACGTCACTTCCTCACCTTCCCCACAGCCCTGGTTTCTCCTTTGTGGCTTCCCTCCCTGGGCCAGGAAGTGGGGGGGGGGGGGGGCGGGGGGGGACGGTTGGCCACTGCCGCATCGGAAGGCTGGAGACCAGAGGGTCAGAGCTTCTTGTAGGGAAAATCAACAGGGGCCCCCTTTGCAGCAGGGGGCTGAAGTCAGCAGGTCCCCGGGCCCAGCCTCCTTGCTCACGGCACTCCATGCCCAGCACGCGCCAAGACCTAGAAGGGCTGCAAGGCGCACGAAGCGGGGGGGGGGGAGGGGGGAGAGAAAGAAGCAGCAGCAGCAGCTGGCGCATGAAACCTCTTAGCACACCTCCTATCCATCTATCGCATTTTCACTCCAAGGAGCTGGGGGGGGGGGATCCTGCACAGTTCTCCTGCCCTCCAACTATGCCCTCCCAACAACCCTGTGAGGGAGAGGATGAACGGGTGCCACCAGCTCACTTGAGGGCACTCCATCGTTGGGTGGGGATTGGAACCCAGGACTTCAGGTTCCTAGTCTGATCCTAACCACTTGTCTGGATCTCCCCTCAGTTTTCCCAAACCTCACATGCTGCCAGGTGGCGGGGGTGCAGCTGAGTCCCAAATTAGGGGCCCACGG
Organism: Lepidodactylus listeri; assembly: GCA_029233225.1. Classification (NCBI taxonomy): domain Eukaryota; kingdom Metazoa; phylum Chordata; class Lepidosauria; order Squamata; family Gekkonidae; genus Lepidodactylus; species Lepidodactylus listeri. The sequence continues at coordinate 56,019,696 of JARCFY010000018.1, forward strand.
TGTGGGGAGGAGTCGTGTTCCCCATGGATCACTGCTGGGCCAGCCAGGGCCCCTTCCACATCGGCAGGAGGGAATGTGGCTGTCCAGGACAAGGCCGGCCTCAGGGCATGGGGGGGGGGGTGTCTCCTGAAGCGGCCTTCCCCTGCATCCCAGACCCCAGGGCCAGGGAAAGCGTCTGAGTCCAGGGGCTCCTGTCAGACCCACAAAGGTTTCTTCTGGGCCCACGAGGGTCCGTCTTGGTGCGTCTCCAGGATCTCAGACTGGGGTCTTTCCCATCACCCACTCAGAGGCCCTGCGGGTGGCTCAGGGGCAAAGCCTCGGCTTGGCAGGCAGGCAGGCAGGCAGGCAGGAGGGCCCCCCCCCCCAGTCTCTGGTTCCTCCAGTCCAGGGGACCAGGCAGGAGGTGGTGTGGAAGACCTCCCCCCACCCCCTGAAACCCTCGGGAGAGGGAGGCGCTGCCAGGCTGAGTTGCCAAAACTGCCCTTCGTGCCCCCCCCCCTTGCTGATTTGGTGGAGGGCCACTTCCTGCATTCTGCCTGGTCCTTTTCACTGGGGAGGAGAGGCCCTGGGGGAGGGGGAGGGGGCTCTTCCACAGCAGGCCAGTTGGCCGAGGAGGAAGAGGAGGAGGTGGTGGAGGAGGAAGGGCGGCAGGGCAGCTTCTGCAGAGGTAGGAGGGCCTGTGGGGTGACTTGGAACTCTCCCTCTCGGGTGGACTCTGTGGCGGGGACACCCCTGCGGACTCTCCACTCCCCTGTGCCACAGATACCGAGGGCACCCCCCCCCCCCCCGTGTACACAGGCCCCTGCAGGCAGTGCTCTTGGGGGTTCTGCGGCCTCCTTTGTTTACTTAATTTGCATCCTGCCTTTCTCCCCAGCGGCTGGCCTTCTTCTCCTCTCCTCCTTTTTGTCCTCACAACGACCCTGTGAGGGAGGCTAGGTCAGGTGGCGTGTCTGTGACATCACGCGTGGGGATCCGACCCTCAGTCTCCCACAGCTCTCAGCCACTGCCCCACACCAGCGCTCTTGCTGCGCAGCCCAGGCCGACCGCCTCGGTCCCACCACCACACAGGCCAGGAAAGTGCCGGGAAGGCCTGGGGAAAGGGGCCAGTTGGACCCAGGCTGAATGAAGCCTCCCCTCCTGCCCACTAGAGAGAAGTGGAAGCCCCAGGCCTGGCTGGGGAATGGGAAGCCATCTGCACATGCTCCGGAGCACTGTTCTTCCATCCCAAGACAGAGCTCAGGCTCCTCCTAGGTACGGGGGGCACCTCCCGGCCTGGCCCCACTCCTCCTGCCCCCCCCCCTGAAAGGACAACCCTTCGCCACCTCCAGCTGGAGGCTGCACCGCAGGGCCACCCCCCCACTTCGGCCTGTGGCCTTTGCAACATTCGCACTCTCTCTTTGCTGGGCCAATCAGGCGTGCTCTGCAAAGGCAACCAGCGGGCGACTTCCCGGGCACAGGATGGAGACTTGGGGGAGGGGGGAGAAGTGTAGAGAGCAGGTGGAGAGGTTCATTCGGGTGGCAGGGTGTGTGTGACACAAGGTACTCAGGATCGTGGCTGGGCTGGGAACACACATGGGCCCAGAGAAAGGATCACATCTGCACTTCTGTTGTCAAGATCAAAGGCCAGCCAGGGGCCAGCACAAAAAGGGCCGGGGGCTGTGCATGAGACACCCCCGGGCAGGCAATGCTCCCTCTAAGCTGTGGAGTCCTGTGAGCAAAACTTCTACTTTTTGAGCTACTGGCATCAAAGTGGTGAGCCAGCGATTTGGCTGCTGCATAAATTAGTCTGCTCTGGAGCCCTCCTTCCTGAGCTGAGACAAAGATGTGTGAGCTGGAGGCTAACGAACTCTGAGCTAGCTCGCACTGACTCAGCGGAGAGGGGACACTGCCCAGGGGTACCCTGTCACCGGGTGTTTCAGAGGGGTGGCTGTGCTGATCGTGCAATGGAGGAACAGCCAGATCTGAGTTCGGGAGCACCTTAGAGACCCACAGAATTCCCAGTCAAGGAAGGGAGTTTTAACTCTGCAAGCCTGTACCCGGGAAATGCTGTGGGTCTTTAAGGTGCTGCTGGACTCGCGGCCCCCTATCCGCTGCAAGGAGTCAGCCAGCCAGGGAGCTCTGCACTGGAGGCAGTGCCCAGGGCCGGCAGCAGAGGCCTGTCGAATGCCCCCCAGTGAAGGGACCGGCCCGAGGAAATCTCGGCTGGGCGCGGGTCAGCTTGCGAGGCCCTCCGACGGACAGCCAAGGAGAGCAGAGGCCCACCCCGGAGTGGGGGGAGGCTGCATTCCTGGGTTGCAGAACCGGCCTCCCCCTTGTGCGTGCTTGTGCGGCGGGGGGGGGGGGGGGAGGAAATAGTCCCGGTTCCTGCGGAGGGATCGCGGGATCGGGAGCGCCGACAGCCCTTGTGCTGCACAAAGGGAGGAGCGGGGGGGGGGGGGGAGAAGCAGGAGAGAAGCGAACGGGAGAGGGGGACGCATCAAGCGCGCCCCCTCCGGGGTCAAACGCGCGCGGAGAGGGGCGGGGCGTCCGGCTTCTTGCAGGCGGGGCTGGCTCCGGCGCGCCTCCTGGCGGCGGCCCGCGGGAGGGGGCGGGGAGGGCGCGTGCGCGAGCGGAGCCCCGCCCTGCGATCTGGGTGCCTGTGCGTCCGGCGCTCGCCTTCTTCTTGGCCGCCCCGCCCGCCCAGCCCGGAGTCGCTCGTGGCGCGTGCCCAGGAAGGAGCAGCCCCAGCCCCGACGCCGGCCCGCGCTCGCAGACTCCGCGGGGCAGAGCTCCCTTCCCAGCCAGGCCCGTACCCAGCAGCAGCAGCAGCAGCGATGAGCGGCTGGAGTTGCTACATCGACAGCCTGATGGCCGACGGCACCTGCCAGGACGCCGCCATCGTGGGCTACAAGGACGTGCCGTCCGTCTGGGCCGCCGCCCCGGGCAAGACCTTCGCCGGAATCACAGTGAGCGGCCCCGGGAAGGAGGGGGGGGGGCGCGCGGGCGAGGGAGGGAGCGGATGAGCGAGCGAGCGGGGCCTCCCTTCCCTCTGTCCTCGGGGTGGGGGTGGGGAAAGGGCGCTTCCTGCCTCCCCCTCTCCTGCCTGCCTGCCTGCCTTCCTTCCTCCCTGCCCGGGCGCGCGCGCGCGAGAGAGGGCGAGGGCCGGGGGCGCCGACGGGGAAGCGGGCGGGCGCGGCTGCCGTCTCCTGGCCGCGTTTGCAGGAAGCGGGGGTGGTGCCTTCTCCGCCTGGCCCGCACCTGAGAGGCGCTGCTTGGGGGGGAGGGGGGCGCGGGCTTTGTGCGGGAGGCGCCGCCACTTCCTCCAGTCGGCGGGCGTGTGCCGGCCCGGCTCGGCTGGGCCCGGCCCGCTCCTCTCTGCCAGAGGAAGTGACTCAAGCGCCCGTTGCCACTGAGTTGGCGGGCGGGGCTGGGGGGGCGGCCGGCCTTTCCCGGCTCCTTCTTGCCCCCCCCCGGTCCGGTGGAGTGGCGCCCGGCCCCGCCCGGGCAGGCGGACGGAGCGCGCGGCCCTCCCCCCCGCCCCTCTTCTCCTCCTCCCCGCCCCTCTTCTCCTCCTCCTCCTCCTCCTGGGCGCGGGTCTCGAACCCGCCGGGCGCCAAGTCCCGCCAGCCCCGGAAGTCCCCCGCGCGCGAGCCGGCGCCCAGGGCCCGCCGGCCCCCCTCCGGTGCCACGTCTCCGCTCCTCGCCGGGCCGGCCTTGGGGCGCCTCCAGGATCTCCGGGTTGGGGCTGGGCCCGCAGGATCCCGCTGCGGCGCCCCAGCCCCAGATCAGGGCTCTTTTCCAGGCGGACCACACTCCCCCGCTCGATCGGGGCAGGGCCGACCTCTGAGGAGCCCCCACCCCCGCCAGAGCCCCCGGGGCGGAGACGGCGCCCCCCCCCCCCCCCCGCGCACAAAGGCCCCTCGGCGGCGGCAGGAGTGCCTGAGCCCCGTGCGGCCTTTCCTTCCCGTGCGCGGCGGGCGGGCCGGGGGCGGCGGCGGCGGCGGCGAGGAGCCAGCAGTGGGCGGGCGGGCCCGGGCGGGGGCGTCCTCCCGATCCGCTCCCCTCCTCCGCCTGGAGCCGCGGCTGTTGCTGGGCCGCGGACTTCCCCTTTGCGTCTCGGTCAATGTGCAAGCGGGCGAGAGGGCCTGGCCCTGCCCTGCCTACCACAGGCTCTCCTCCTGGTCCGCCGCAGGAAATGCCCGTGACGGGGCGCGCATTGTCCGTGCCCACGTGCACCAGGCAGGCCGCGTGGAGCTGGGATAGCCAGGCCGGGCGGCTTCTCCCTGCCTATGACAGGCGGGGGCACTGAGGGCCCTTCCAGGCCGACTCCTCGGAAGGCCTTGATACCCCCCCCCCCCCAGCTGCAGCACATTGGGGGGGGGCGTATAGCTCTGCTGGTCACCCCTCCCTTCCCTTGTTCTCAGGAGTGGAGAAAGGCCCCCTGAGCAGAGGGGCTTTGTGTGGTGCAGTCCTTCTGGACTTTGCAGACTCCCCCCTCCCCCCCCCCTTGGCCTCCTGCGAGATACCCTTTGGGGAAGAGGGGGCCCTGCGCTCTCTGGTGTTCCCAGAATACGCCCTGGGGCCCGAAGCCCCTTTTCCCAGCAGCTTTGGTGCCAGACCAGGGATGGGAGAGGGGAGTCCTTGGCTGGGAAGCAGGTGGTCTGTCCCAGCTATGCCATTTGGAGGATGGGGAAGAGAGCCCTGCATGCCCTGCTTGTGGGTAGGTTGGAGGAAGGTTCTTGCCAACACAAGGGGGCCTTCCCCCCCACCCCCCAAAGTATGGCAGAGCCAGGAGCTCCTTGATTGAGCCATTGGTGTTTGGCTGCTGGGCAGGGAAGCCGTGGCCCTTGCAAGCTCCCGGCATGGGGAAGGAGTCCCCCCCCTCTGACCCTCTCTTGGGTCTGACCCGTTGTCCTGCTGTCCTTGCAGCCTGCGGAAGTGAATGTCCTGGTAGGAAAGGACCGAGACAATCTGTTTGTGAACGGGCTGACGCTGGGGGGCCAGAAGTGTTCCGTCATCCGGGACAGCTTGCACACGGACGGGGAATGCACCATGGACCTGCGGACCAAGAGCACGGGTGGGGCCCCCACCTTCAACATCACAGCTGCCATGACCAGCAAGAGTGAGTGCCCAGCACAGCCCCCTCTCCTCTCCCCCCCCCTCCACATTTCTTGCAGCTGTCTGCATCTCTTGGGGGGGGGGGGTTGGGCTGCATTCTTTTGCCCAGCAGCTGTGCCCAGGGTCACTTCAGATGGGGGCAGGGTAGCAGACAGCTGTGGTCTAATCCAGCCTCTCTGGAAATAAGGCGGCCACTGTTTGGGCCTGTCGGGGGGCAGCGGGAGGGGGTCATAAATCTTGCAACTGGGAACCTCCCAAAGGGGAGGGAGATGTGGGGGGGGGCTGAATGGCCCTGGGGGGCTTCTTTCTCAGGGGAGCTGCTTGCACTCCTGCCCCCCCCATGTTGTGCAGAATATCCAATTGTGGGGGGGTGGGGGGGGAGAGAAGAGCTCCCTTCTGGGCCTTCCTTCTTGTCTCTTCTGTTCAGGGTCACTCAGACTGCTTGCCCAAGTTGGGTGCGATCCTGTCAGTTTCAGTCCTGAGTTCAGGATTTGTGTTAACTGTTTGATGCATTCTTTCTGGGGGGGGGGGGGGTGTATACACATCTGATTAGAAGGGCCAGAATCCAGAGCTCCTGTGAGGGGCTCCAGGACACTGTCTCCTTTTGCCTCCTCCCCCTCCGCTTCCTGCCAACAACAAGTTGCAGAGTCCTCTGTACCCCGCCCCCCCCCAGGACCACCTTCACAGGCTCCTTAAAAGGCGTTTTGAGGCACAAACACCTCAACCCCCGGCACTTCCTTGGGCTGGGATAGGCAAGTGGGCAGGCTGTGGCCCAGGCGCCTGGCACGCCTCAAGGAGGGGAGGTGGGTGCCACACAACCTGGCCAGTGCGGCTGATGCCACCCCCCCTTGCCTCCCCACTGCAGCGATAGTCCTCGTGATGGGGAAGGAAGGCGTCCACGGTGGCTGCGTCAACAAAAAGTGCTTTGAGATGGCCAACCACTTGCGGAGGTCCCAGTATTGACGTGCCTACCTGCGCGGCCCCGCCCGTGGCACTACTGACGGAACGGTGCAAGGATGTCCAAGGCGGCGGCGACTACCCAGGGCTATCGGCCCTGCCATTGTGGGATCGACCCTGCGGCCAGATCGCCGTATATTCCAGCCCTCCCCCCCACTTGTTGCCTCTCCCCTTCCCCCCCACCCCCGTTTCTATTGGTTTTTTTTCTAAACCCCCCAGCACCCACATTCCTTTTTCTTCTCTCTCTGCCATTTTTTCTATCACAGATCCTTATTGCTGCCAAATTTTCTGGTTGTTACAAGGTGTAGTTTTTTGGTTAAGAAAACTATATTGGAACAAGAAAAATAAAAATAAATTGAATTCTAAAGCGCTCGTCATTGGGAAGGGGGAACAGGATCCACTGGCCGGCACATTTGGCCTCTCTCTGTCCGACCTGGCTGCCAAGGCCTGACCCCCAGGTCTCTGGGTAAGCAGCTCGGAGGGCGGGCCGGCCGGCCGGCCGGGCGTATGTGGCCAGCCCAAGAAAGCGGCGCTCCCCCTACTGATGCAAATATTTGAGCTCCTCTTCCTTGTTTCTCTGGGGCAGAACAGTCATTAAGCAAAGGGGCCAGACAAAGTCTGCTTGTTCCTCGGAACAATGGGTTGTGTTCCAGCAGCGGGTAGAGGCTGCACTGCACTGCTGGAGCCATAGGCACAGGTCTGGTGGGGGGGGACCGTTTCATCTCTGGGTGGCACCACAGCAGCTCCATCTGCCCGGCACGTTGATTGTGACCCCAGCACACGGAAAGAGTGTAGCTCGTGAGGCTTGCTGGTTGGCCCGTCACTTGCCCTGGGTGAGGCCCAAAGTCCAGGAGGTGGACCCCTCCCTGCTGGTAAACAGACAGGCTGAGTCAGCCACTGTTTCTGGGCAGCTGAAAGGGCAGGTTGGCCAGGCAGTGGGACCTCTCTTGGACTGTTTCCAGGAGACCAGGCAGGCCTCCTAAAAAGAGGATGGGGGTGTGTGTGTGGGGGGAGTTTTCTGGCCTGGACGGGGGTACATGCCTGCCTCACAAAATGTGCCAGACCACCAAGAGCCCTCCTCAGCTGTTTTCTTGGGCTTGAAAGGCCTCCCCCAGCTGCCTGTTTCCAGAACTCTCAAAAGGTGGGCATACAAATACCCTAAATAAAAACCAGCCAAGCCCCTCCTGTTAAACCAGCTCCCTTTTAATAGGTTACAGTGCAGACTGAGGAAGAGTTGGCTTCTTCCTGCAGAGAACAGTGGACATACAAAAGCACTGGGAGGACCCCAGACCTCTCTCCCCCAAACAGCTGCTTTACAAGAAACTCCTGCAGCCAAACGTCAACGGAATGTACAGTAAAAATCCCACCCGGTGCATTCAGTAGGAGGTGAAGTGAGGGTGGCTCCAGCACCCGTTCCCAGGCCAGGAAGGAACCCACCTTGGTCCCAGGGGAGGGGGGGGGGACTAGACACAAGAGAAGATGTCAACATCCCCGCCCCACAGAGGGATTAGGTCTCAAATGGAAAAGAGATGAGCAAGTGAAATCCAGCAGAGAACAGAAGAAAAACGGGGGGGGGGGTGTGAGGGCACAGAAGGGAGGACTGTCCCCACCTGTTCGGGGGAAACCCCCCCCCCCCACGAAATCCACCCTGCCTGACTGCTGCTGCCGCAGCAAAGGCTCTCCAAAACCAAATGGGGAAGCTGTAGGTCAGCGTAGCTTGGCTTACTAGAGGGAGGGCCGAGAGACCAGCCGGGCAGTAAAAGTGCAAAAAGGACCAGGCAGAGAAGGCAGCCGGCCTTGCCCCCAAAGGACTCTGGCAGTGGTGGTTCTGGGAGTCTTCCTGTTGGGGTCAGAGGCTGGCCACCCCCAGCATCCTTTGGGTCACCCCCTCCCCCCCACAGCCACACACAGGCTGTACTTCCCAGGAGCCCCTGCCCGCACCGCTCTCTGCTCAGGGCCGCTTCCCTCCCCAGCTCTGCTCACAGTTCTCAGCCCCATTCCGGAGCCTTCCTTCCCAGTTAGGAGACTGGGTGAGGGGGAAGAGATGGGGGCAGCCCCCTCCTCTGGGCGTCTCCCTGCCGGCTAAGCAGCCCCCCCCCCCACTTCCTCTTCTGGTTTCCCTCCCCAAGAGGGGCAACTGCTAGTTCCCTGACACTCCCCTGATAAAAGGTTAAAATATACTGGAAGCTCAGTGGTGAACGCAGAGGGTCCCTGCCTCAGGGGCCTTGCCCCGCCCCCGTGTGAGGCCAGGGTGAGGGGGCAGGAGGGGCTAGACCCGCAGAGGCTGTGGGGGACCGAGGGAGCCGGTGCTGGGCCCTTGCTCCTCCTCTTCCCCCAGGCTGGGGAGGGGGGACTGGGCTGTGCTGCCGAAGGAGGGGCCCAGTGCTGCCCCAGGGGGTGAGGCACGCAGCAGGGGGGTGTGCTCAGAGTCCTGCTCCTCCTCCTCCTCTTCCTCCTCCCTGGGAGGCGGGGGCCGGTCCGCCCCCTCCTCACCCTCCGAGTCAGAGTCCTCTGCCGACCGGATCACGCGCTGCTTGCACACGGGGCAGGTCTTCTTGGTCTGCGTCAGCCAGGGGTCCACACACTTGCAGTGGTAGGCTGGGCGGGGAAAAGGATGGCTCAGCTTCTCACCCCCAGCCTGGCTGGCCGGCCCACCTGGGCCAGAGGCAGGGCCTTGCTCCCCCCCCCCCCCCCCCGCACAAAGCCCACACCCCCAAGCCAGCGCCTCAGCCCTGCCCCTCCCCAGGAGACAGACCTCCGTCCCCTCCTCTTGCCCCTCACCTGCAAGGAGCCACCCCAGACCCTGCCCTTACTGGGAGGCGGTCCAGTTCTCCTGGCCCCACTGCAGCTCCTGCCCAGCTGACTGGCTGGCCGTCTCCCCTGACACCCCCCCCCCCCCCAGTCTCCTTACCATGAGAGCAGGGCAGGATGCGCAGCCGGGCGCCATCCTCATACTCCTCCAGGCAGATGGCACAGACGTCATATTCGTCTCCTGAGAGGGGAGAAGAGAGGGCATGGCTGCCGGAACCCCATGCCAGCCTTCCTGCCAGCTGCGCCCCCCACCGCCTTCACTTCCCTGCCCTGCCTGCTACTGGGGCAGGTCAAGAGCCTGAGTGCCCATCCCCTGGGCTGGAAAGTTTCCAAGGATCACTGTATCGACCTGCACTGGAGCCCCTGAGAGACTGACCAGATTTTGGAGGCAGGACCTTGCAAGGGTCAAAGCTCCCCTCGTCAGACTCTCAAAAGCCCCCCCACCCCGAAAATCTTCTCCGTATCAAAGGTGCTGCTGGACTCCAGTGTAGGTTTTGTTAGAGGAAGTTTGTTGACTTCCACAACAGCCTCGTGAGAGGGGACTGTGGCAGAAGCGGCAGAGTTCCTGTGTGGGGAGTGCTTCAGTCCGGGGAAAAGGCCCTCCGAGAGAGCCAGGCACGAGGCTGGCTGGGGGGGAGGGGGGGGGGGGGAGCCTTCACATGCCTCTTGGCAGCTAAGCAGAAGAGCTGCCACCGGAAGGGCTGGATTAGGCAGGCCCTTGTTCTGACCCAGTTCTTAACGTGCTGGGTGCTGTACAAAGCCATGCCTGTTCAGATGGTTCTAACTGGGAAGGGCTCACATGGCTCGTACTTGGGGATTTTGCTACGGTCCCCCCCCCCCCCCGCAAACTACCTGCAAAGTGGGGGGGTGGCTCGGAGACTGAGTGTGGCTCCTCAGCACTAGACCAGGTGCTCCAGACCCGGGAGGTCCCAGGTTCAGGCCCCAGCAGCACCTCCTGTGAAAAGGATCAGGCCACGGGGGATTGGGAAGACCCTGGGAAGTCGCTCTCTGTCAGAGGAGAAAGCAGCATCATGTGTTCAAGGGTCTACTGCACTGCCTTTGTTCACGTGCTCCAGGGAACACACCATCCCTGCGTGTCTGCACATCCACCCGTTTGTCAGGAAGAGCCCCTGTGCCTGCTGGTCCTTTCTGCTGGACCCAGCATGACTGACAAGAGAAGCAAGCTGATGCAGCTGCAAAATCCCCCTTCCTTCCAGGCTCCGCACGGTCAGTCTGGCCACCTGGATCCACACCACCACAACACGGAGATGGGGTTGCTGTGCTGCTCTTGGCTACCGCAATGCCCCCTCCCCCCAGGCCTTCCCCCAGAGTCCACCTGCCGACTCCACACGGTGCTGCAAAATGCCGCGGCTTGGCTCTCCTCGGGGGCCCGGCAGGGCAGGCCTTTGACTTCCGTTCTGTAGTCCCCCCACCAGCTGGCCATCAGCCACTGGGCTCAGTCTGAAGCAGTGGCTCCCGCAGGTCAGCCCTCCATGGTCTTGGGCCCTCCAACCCGTGAGACCGCCTCTCTCCCCACACTCCACTGGGAGAGCTTTGCTCATCTGAACAGGGCCTTCTGCGGGGGCCACCCAGCCAGTGGGCAAAACCGACAACTGCTCATCCATGTGCCTACCCTGGGGCAGTCCCCAGGCCCCCCCTCTCCCAGCCTTCTGCCCCCCCCCCCATGCGGAGCAGACCCCTCACTCAGGGGGACACTCCGCTGAAGGAGTCAGGGCTGGGGCAGAGCAGCCCGGCCCAGGAAACCCTGTTGCTAGGGATGCCACCACACACCCCTTCCGAAGGGCTGCTCAAAACTGTCATCTGGAAGCCTCCTGCGCTTTGTCCTTGGGGGGGGGGGGGGGCTCTGCCTGGAATTCCTGCGGCCCCTGGTCCCACTGCCCGGCTCAGGAGACCTCTCCTCCTGTCACTGAATCCCTAATCCGAAGGGCGGTGGTGCAAAGGCAGCAGCAGCCAGGGGGCAGAAGGCGCTGCACAGAGGCCACTGGAGGAGGGGGGGGTCAAGTCCCTGGGCAGACAGGGGAGGGGATCTCCTGCAACGTGGGAAGGGGCCAGGGGAGGCTAGGAAGGGCTGCTTGCAGGGCTGGGCGGCGGGCGCTGCAAAAAGCGGAAGGCGGGCGGGCCTCTTTCCCCCTTGCTCGCTTGCAGCAGCGCCTGGGCTGGGAAGGGAAGTGGTCGGAGGGCCGCTCGGCAAGGCCTTATAAGGCAAACGGCAGCGGCGGCTGGGGCAGCCGCTTCCTCCCGGCTCTGAGTCAGCCAGCCCCGCTCCCCCCCCCGCGGAGGGAGGGGCTGGGCGGCTCCCGCAAGGGGGGGAGTGGAGGGAAGGTGTCCCGCAAACAAAGCTGTGGGGGGGGGGGACGAGCGGGACAGGGCCCGGAGGATCCCCTCAGGCTTCACTCCTTCAGATAGGGGGGGGGGGAGCTGGCCTCTCATGCAACAGCAACACTTCCCCCCCCCCCGGCACTCCAGGGGGTTGTGCAGGAGAGGGGAGGGGTCTGGGCTCAGCAGGAGGGCGAGGCTGTGGGCCAGGGCACATGCCCCACTGCTCCAGGGCAGCCCAGCCTTAGCGCCACCTTGCCCCCTTTCGGGCCTGGGACTGCCCAGGGCTGCGGCGGCTGCTGGGCAGAGGGGGAAACATGGACCCTCCAGGGGTGGGCCAACCCCCCCCCCCCCATGATGGCAGTGCAGAATAATCCAGCCTCCTCCCTGTGCCAGCTTGCTAGAGCAACCCCTGAAGGCTGAAAGGGTCCTTTACTTCCCCCTGCAAGACCAACTGCCCGCCCCCCGCTTGGGGGGGGGATTATCCAGGCCTGCTTTCCACTCCAGGCAGAGCCCTCCCCTCCCAAGGCCCCCCCTTGACTTATTTACCCCTGCCTTGCTTCCCTCCCCCCCCCCACCCCTTGAACTGCACACCAGGCAGCTGACACGTGTGTCGTGCAAAGCAGCTCCCCAACCAACCAAGAAAAAAACCCCAAGCCCATCTGCAGCAGCCCAAGAGCACTCCTTCCTGAACAGGGGGCTCAGGTGGCCATGGGGGGGGGGAAGTGGTACAAACAGGAAGCAACCAGTGTACTCTGGAATGAAAGTGTTCTTGAACTGCCCATCCAGTGAAGCTCTCTTGAGGCAGGGAGTTCCAAAGGCTGGGGCCACCACCGAGAGCACCTGCCCCATCTCTTTGCATGCCTCGGTTAATTAAATGACTTTGGGTGGTTTTCCCATGGCAGTTTCCCCACCCTGGATGCCTGGAAGAGAGACAGGGACCCAGGCAGCCCCTCTCAGGGGGGGGCGTGGGGAAAAGGCCTCTCTCAGCCACTGCACTACCGCCCCACGGAACAGTTCTAGAAGGCTCCAGGAAAGGGGGGGGGGCTCTGGAGAGCTGCTCCCTCCCAGGAACGCCCCAGGGGCCCCCCACGCCAGCAAGAACAGCCAGGGGAGAGTCCTGCTGGGGCACCTTCCCTGCCAGCCTGCTGGAGCGTCCCTTGCAAGCCGTTGTCCCCTTTGATGGGGGGGGGGAGTTTGCTGCTGGCAGGCAAGGCACACACCCTCCCCTGGGGCCAGGCAGATGGAAGGAGCCCCCTCCACTACAAGGGAAGGTGGAAAAAACAGAAGTGGTGCCTAGGTGAGGTGAGGCAAAACAAAGAAGCGGCCCTGCCCTCCCCGGGAAGGAAGGAAGAAGGAAGAATGGGCGGGCTGCTTCAAGGGCCCCCTCTGCTGGGGAAAGGGGGCACTGCAGAGGTGGGACCCAGGCCACAGGCCCCTGCCCCCTCGCCCCCAGCCCTCACTCCACTCTCCTGGAACCACCACTGACTTCCAGATGCCCCCTCCCCAATTCTCCCCTGCCTTCCTTGCACAAAGCTCGCCCCTACTCCCCCCCCCCCCCCAGTGTGAGAGATGATCTGGAACTTACACGGGGATCCCTTAAAACTCACCCGGACAGGGATGGAAGGGGAAAACCTCTTCCCTGGGTGGGCTCTTTTCATGCCCCAGATAAGCCCCCCCCCACCCCCACCCCGGCTGTGGCCCTCCCCCCCCCCCTCACCTTTCTTGTACTTGTGGACCGGGATTTTCTTCAGCTGCTCCTTTGACAGGCGGTTCCTCCTCAGCCGTTTCCGATGCTGAATGCAGCGCACAATCTGCTCGAGAGGAAATTCCCAGGTTGGTGTGGGGCTGCCTCCCTGGCCGCCTTCCCAGCCCCCACAAGCCGACCCCCCCACACACACCCCCTTTCACATTTCAGGCACATTCCTAAGTTTTTTAAAGCAGACATGCAAAAATGCTGGGTGCACAAGTCGAGGCCCAGCTGGCAGACGAATGGATGGCCCCCCTGCCGAAGACAGGTCTGCTCCTCACTGTGGAGACCTTCGGTGGCACACCTGGGTTTGCTCTGCAGCGATGTGCGGAACAGCTCGCCAACACTCAACTGTCTCTGAGATTTAGGAAGTCGACAAAGACTGTAACGGCTGAAGCTGGGGCCAGCCAAGAGAACTCACTGGCAGTCAGTCCAAGGCAGGCAAAAGGAAGGACAATGCATCCTTGGCTTGTGGAACGCCTCACCACAAGACGCACTTGACAGCTGTCAGCCTGGATGGCTTTACAATGGAGATCACACATATTCATGGGACGAGGAGAGGTCTGCGAATGGCCGTTACTACATACAACCTCAGTGAGGCCTCCAAGTACCTTTTGTGGGAGCCAGTTTGGTGTCGTGGTTAAGTGCGCGGACTCTAATCTGGGAAAACCGGGTTTGATTCCCCACTCCTCCACTTGCACCTGGCTGGATGACCTTGGGCAAGCCATAGCTCTGGACCAGCTGTTCCCTCAAGGACAGCTTGGGAAAGAGCTCTCTCAGCCCCACCCACCTCACAGGGTGTCTGCTGTGGGGAGGGGAAGGGAAAGGAGATTGTAAGCCGCTCTGAGACTCCCTTAGGGAGTGGAGGGTGGGGTATAAATCCAATCTCCTCTTCTTCTTCTTTGTGGGAGGGGGGGGAGCATAGAAGGGCTATTACCTTCCCACACTTGGGAGGGGGCGGCTTCCTGGAGGCACCGGGGCTACCTGCATGTTGGACTCGAGGGACCTGCGATCTGAGGCCTCCGAGCTGGCAGATTCCAAACGATCCAGGATCCCGCTGAAGGCAGCTCCCTGTCCTTCGGAGGCCTCAAGGTCTATAGGCCAACGAGGCCAGGCCCCCCATCCCTCCCCACCTGCCAGGGGCACCGCAGAACTCACCAGGATGGTACACATCACAGCGATCACGATGCCCACCACGCCCGTGAAAGGGATGAGGTAATAGCCCAGGGGGAAGATGTACTCCGGAATCAAGATGATGCGAGCCCTGGGGAAAGCGGGCAGAGTTCAGGTTCAGTGGGACGTGACCCAACGGAGGTGGCCTTTGCTTGGCGTGGGGGAGGCCCCCTGCCCCTCCACACACGCCCCCTTACGGTGCTGCAGCCAGCCGCCCACCATTCCATTGCACACAAGGGCCAGAAAGGACACCTCTCCTGCCCTAGCACCCACAAGTTCCCCACAGATCCACCCCTCAGGGAGAGATCAAGATGGGTAGCTGTGCTGGTCTGTCTGTAGCACCAGAAAAGAGCAAGAGGGTCCAGGAGCACCTGAAAGACTAACAAAAATATGAGGCAGGGGGAGGCGCTTTCGTGAGTTACTGGCTTGCTTCTCCAGATCAGACATGTGAAGAAGTGAGCCAGTGACTCCCAAAAGCTCCTCCCCTGCCACAGATTCTGTTAGACTTTAAGATGCTCCTGGACTCTCTTGCTCTTTTCTACTACTATCGGGGAAAGAAAAAATAAATCAGTCAGTAACTTTGGGAAAGATCTGCAAACAAGGAGCTGACTTTGGGAAGGGAGAGGGGGTGGAGCTCCTCCCAGCCTTGGAGCCCCAGTTGAAGGAGTCCCTTGAACACCAAGCTCCCAGCTGGGAAATGCTGAGCAGCCCTGACGGAAGATCTCAGCCCACCTGCAGGCCGGTGCTTGTTTCCCGGGGCAGTTCCTGGTGCAGGTGTTCTCAGCCTGAAACCCCACCCCACCCCCCACCCCACCCCCCCACCCCGTGCCGGCAGCCCTACTGGGACCTTATCCCACTGATGGTTTCCTCTGTCGGTGGGGGGGGGGGGGGGGGCTCAGGTTGCTCACACACACACACACACACACACACACACACACACACACACACCCCGGTAAAGGAAAGGAAACCAGCTTTGCCAGGGTAGCATCTCAAAACCATCCTTGTCAAAGGATCTTAGCCAAGATTCGTCTTCTTAGCTAAGCAGCTCTTCTTCAGCCAGACTGGCTTTTGTTGCTACGGTTTTCTGAATTTTGTGAAACACAGGAAAGGTGGAATAAAGAGCAAAACAGGATCCAGAGTGGGAGGCCCGGCTCAGCTCAGCTCAACTGGGGAGGCAGCAGGAGACCACGCGGGAAGTGTTCCAGGAGAGGCTTCGGAACAGCAGTGCCTTCCCGGAGCTGATGGGCTCATGGTAAATTGTACCACAGTTGTCACCAGTGTTCCCTCTAAGCTGAGTTCGTGTGAGCTAGCTCACAGTCTTTTAGCCTCTGGCTCACACATTTCTGTCTTAGCTCAGGAAGGATGAGGCTCCAGAGCAAACTAATTTATGCAGTAGCCACATCGCTCGCTCACAACTTTAATGCCGGTAGCTCACAAAGTAGAATTTTTGCTCACAAGACTCCACAGTTTAGAGGGAGCATTGGTTGTGACTCCTTCAGCGCTTCACTTTTATCGCACGGGGGAGGCCTGAAATGGCTGTGCGGGGGCCGATCTCCCCGTGCAGCTACCAGAATATGGAACACAACCGAGGGAGGATAACAATCACCACACAGCACTGTGGGTAAGAGCCAACGTGGTACAGCAGTTAGACTGTCGGACTAGGACCCGGGAAATCCAGGTTCGAATCCCCACTCGTCCACGGAAGCTTGCTGGGTGTACTTGGGCCAGTCTCTCTGTCTGTCAGCCCAACCTACCTCACAAGGTTGTTGTGAGGATAAAATGGAGGAAGGGGGGAGGGAGAAATGTGAGCTGCTTTGGGCCCCCCATGAGAAGGAAGGCAGTCAGTCATAGAACAAGAAACAGACTCTGCTGTGTTTGGAATCTGTCTCACAAGTGGGACTGGGGACCCCCCCCGAGCAAGGCCCCCCCTTCCGCGGTGGCTCCTACCCTCTCTCATAGGTGAAGAAACTGCGCAAGAATTTGGCTGCGCTCTCCCCAATGAACACGGAAGGGATCGTGATGCGTTTGCGGAGTACCTCTGGAGGAAACAAGAAGGAGAGTGTTTGCGGGTCAGGGAGGCGCGGAAAGGGCGGGTGGACGCTGCCGCCGCCCAGCGGAGTCTGGCAGAGAAAGGGCCCCTCCCTCCCTCCCTCCCCCCCCACTGACCGTCATCCCAGACCATGTGGAGCAGGTCGTCGGAATCCACGTTGTGCACAATGGCGGCCATGTACCCAGCCCGCTGGGCGTGGTACACCTGCAGGGAGGGAGGAGGCATTAGGGGGAGGGGAGCGCAGCAGGACCCACGCTGCCCACACCGGGGCGGGGGGGGGCTCAGAGTCCAGCTGACGTACCGGGGCTGCCCACTGGCCTCTGAACCAAACTCTGGGTCCCAATGCCCTCATGGTGCCCTGGCACAAATGCCAGCCTTCCAGGTCAACCCACCTTGGCATCAAAGTGGCAGTCATATCTCCGGATGAGGGCAATGAAGCCGCTTGTGTTGGATGCCTCTGGAGGGGCCTCAATTGGCTGGCAGGCATTGGCAGGCTTCGCTTCCACTAGGAGGCCCTGGAGGGAGGGGAGGGGAGGGGCTCAGCCCAAGAGGCCCCCAGGAATCTTATGTGCCAGGCCTGCCCCCCCCCCGGAGGAGTCAGGAGCCCTGGGGTCTGGAGGGGAGGGAGTCGGCAGCAACTCTGTGGGTCAACCGTGGCAGCCCCCACGCCTCCTCTCACGTGTTCGGATACCCACCAGGAGTCCCTCAGGTGGTAGCGGATTCCCAAAGTTGGCAGGAAAGTCGGAGAAGTCCATGCTGGAGTTGTGGCCTGACATCTGAGGAGAGACGGGCAGCTGACAAAAGGGGTGGGAAGCGCTCTGCCCGGCCAAGCCCAGTTCCAGTCCCAGCTGGCCCCCACCCGGAGGGTTTCAGTTCAAGGTCTGCTCCTCGCCTCTCGGCAGGCCTCTCCCACCCACCGGGACGGCTGGAGGCCGGGGGCTGTGTCCTGCGACCAGGACGCTCTCCGCCTCCCCTGTGGAAGGCTGCTCTCCCACACGAGACACGTCCGGGGAACAGGGTGACACGCCAGCCCTTTTATTCACTGGCAGGGACTGGAGAAAAAAGGAGGTTATGTAATGTGGCTCAAAACTCTTTCTCCACCAGCTAGAAGGTTTCAGATCCGAACTCTTGGGTACCCAGTTCATTGCCGGGCTCTGGGTTCTGAGGGGAAACCGGCCTCCCCTCACTTTCGGGACCGTCATCATGTCAAGGTGAGCTCCCATTTCCCTCAGAAAGTGGGACTTTGAGACAGCTATGGTCTCTTCTTGCAGCATCCACCATGCTGGCCTGGTTTTTTCACAGACTCCAAGATGCCCAAAGTCTCCTGGGAAGGAATTACCAGCCTTCCCCTCTGAGAGCACAAGCCCCCTCCCTCAGACATGAGCCAATTTAGCCGGCTGGCACTCCCAGCGGACCTGGGCAGTGCCTCCCAAGATGGGTTCTCTCCTGCTTAACGCTCTGGAGACGCAAACCCCATCGGAACCCAGCTGATATGGAGCCGCTTTTTCTCTCCCACTTCCCCCCTCCCATCGGGCCCCTCCTGCCTTCCATGACCATCCCCCCAAAAAAACAATTCTACAAGAAGAATAAGAGAAGAGATTGTATTTATACCCCGGCCCTTCACTACCCAAGAAAGTCTCAGAGCGGCTTACAAAAATCCTTTCCCTTCCCCTCCCCACAACAGACACCCTGTGAGGTAAGTGGGGCTGAGAGAGCTCTTTCCAGAGCTGTCCATGAGAGAACAGCTCTGACAGAACTCTGGCTTGCCCAAGGTCATCCAGCAGCTGCAAGTGGAGGAGTGGGGAATCAAACCCGGTTCTCCCAGATTAGAGTCCGCCCACTTAACCACTACACCAAACTGGCTCTCAACTGGAATCGGTGAGGGACAGAAAGGAGTGGGACTTCTGCCTCTCTGTCCCACCCACACGTAGAAAAATCTCCTCCTCCCCATTTCGCAAGAGGTAACAAGTTCCAGCTATCTGGATATAGTGGATCACGGCCCCTGGGCACCATTCAGTACCTAAAGCCCAGCAGAAATCCTCCCTGCAGTGGAAGCCAAGGCCCCACAGGCTGAGTTCTGGAAAGCGATGATATCCACACGCAGGTGACCACCCAGCTCTGCATTCCCTTATCTGAGCCCCCAGATGCGTTCTGCTTGGTTCTGAACCGGTGCCTGGAGGCTGTGGTCAGATGGCTAAGGCAGGACAAGCTGACAAGAAAGAGGGAAAACTGGCTGGGCAGGCTGATGTTTTCAGAGGGATTGGGTCCACTTGTCTTGGCTGGAATGGAGCTGGATTTTGAGGAGCCGGGAAGAGCTTGGAGGTGGCTCCAGGACCTGGCCTTGTTGGTGTCTGAAAAGCAGACTGGCAGCGTGGCCAAGCGCCTTCTATCCAGCTGCATCTGGTTTGCCAACACTCTCCTTCCTGAGACTCAGCCAGTCTGGCCATACCAACCCCTGCTTTTCCACCTTCACAGCTGGACTACTGCAGCACACTCTTCGTTGGACTGTCCTTGCAGAGGACCCAGGAACGGCCACTGGCTCCGAATATGGCAGCCCCATTACTGCCGGGGGCCAGCCGATGGGAACTTCTCTCGCCCATCCACTGGCCGACAGTTTGTGTCCAAGTCCAAGGCCAGGCCCTGGTTCTGGCCACTAAAATCCCTTGTGGCCTGGGACCCACATATCTAAAGGACCTTTCCCCCCCTAATCCCCCGTGGGCCAACGCTGGCCTGCTCCCCAACTCAAAGTGGTCCCACGGCATCATCCATCGTAGCCACACCAGACCCCTGAGAAGGTGAGTGGAGCACCACTGCCAGGAGCTTCAAAAGGTGCTGCAGGCATCTTTTTGGGGAAGGGGGGGTTATTGTATTCTGGGTGGCTTAAATTTAGAATTGCAGGCTGCCTTGAACAAGGAGGAAAAGGCAGGGCTATAAACATTCCGACAACTCACCGAGCTAAAGAAACCACCCTCCAGCCGGCCAACTCAAATCTACATTTAGGACAGGTACCTGCTTGAGAGCTCTTCTTGCTTAGCAGAGGCGCCCCCGTGTGAAGACAGCGGAGACCTCTGGGAGCCCAGCACCCTTCTCTGTGGCGTGGCCCTGGCTGCATACAGAGGTGTGTTTGGCCAGCCCCACCCAAATGCCTCTCCGGCCGGCCGCAGGCAGGAGCAGCCCATGAACCAGGCCCACGAGTGCGGATCCTGTGGGCAGGAGGGGTTCTCTGGCACACAAGGGGGTTTGTTGCCGGACATCCTGACAGGCTCCCAACACAACCCGGGGAGTGGGGAGCAGCTGCAGAAGCTGCATCAGCTTCGATTTCAGCCGGCAGTGGGCTGGGGCTTTGTGGCGGAGGCCCCCCCCCCCACTTGGCACGCAGAAAGTCCCAGGTGCAACCCCTGGGGGCACCTCCGGGTAAGAAAAGGCCAGGTAGCAGGGGATGGGGAAGACCTTTTCTCTGCCTGAGGCCCTGGAGAGCTGCTGCCAGTCTGAGCCGACAAGATGGATGGGTGCAGCAGGAGGAGGCAGTGACCAATGTACAAGAGGCTGGGCTCAGCAACCAGAGGCCCCCCATGCCTTCCACAGGCTTCCTGGGGGGGGGGGATCAGGCCGGCAGCACCACGGCTGGCGAGAGGACACTTACCGCATGGATGTAGCCCTTTGTGGCTGGGAGCCCCAGGAGCAGGCAGGCCAGCTGGGCGAGAGCCACCATGGGAGGAGGGCCCGGAGGGTGCATCACTGCGGCTGCTGGGCAAGGTCGCGGCAGGAGGCTCCTACGGGGGAGGCACAGAAGAGGAGAGTCGGGGGGGGGGGGCTATGTGGAGCATCCCACACAGGGGAGGGGGCAGCTAGGAGGCACAGCAACAGGGCACTGAGGTGGGGGGCCTGGAGAAAGGGCAGAACGCTCCCCCCCTCCCCAGCAAGAAACCACAGCTGACTGTCATGGGGGGGGGGAGCCTGCAGGCTATGGAGACCCCCCCCCCCCACACACACACACCTTTTCTCTTTTTTGGAAGTAGACCACAAACTCTAACAAACAGATCCTGAGAGGGAAGGCAGGAAGGGATGCCTCAGTGCTTAGGTCCTGTGGCCCTTTTCTACCCACCCAGGGAAATACTGATCATCCCTTTGGGGCCAGGAAGCCATTTTTCTCCAGGCCAGTTTGGCTGGAGATCCTGGAGGTTTTCTTGTCATCTTCTGGGCGTGGAACAGCTGCCACTGGGGGTGTGGAGGGGGAGGACGCTGTGAGTTTCCTGCCTTGGGCAGGGGGCTGGCCTAGATGACCCTGGAGGCCTCTTCCAGCTCTTATGATTCCATGAACCCAGTCACATGCAAAACCAGCCTAGTTAAAAAAGGACAGACTAAAGATAAGACAACAACATCTGAATATAACAGAGTGTTTAAACTCTCCACTGCTGCTGAAATCTGTTTACTAAACCCGGGGGGGGGGGGGGGCTCCTAAAGTGTGTGGAATCCAAAAGCAGAGGACTCTTCTGTGCCCAGGGACTGGAGGCTCAGACAGGCACAGGGAGGTCACATGATTCCTCCTCCCAGGATGGGATTTGTGTAGGACAGCCAAGTAACAGGGCTCCTCGCAGCCATCACGCCCACTGGCTGAGCTGGGGCCGGTCGCTCTCTTTCAGCTCAGCCGACACCACAGGGCCGTTGTGGGGAGAAAATGGAGGCAGGGAGGACCCCATGCATGCTGCCCTGAGGTTCTTGGGGGACGCGAAGGATGGAAATATGACAGATAGAAATATGACAAGAAGCAGCCCTCTTCCCACACTCAGAGGCCTACTCTGAGGAAGGCCAGCGTCCCCCCTCATGGCACGGAAGCTTGCTGGGTGCCCTTGGACCAGCCACGGCCTCTCAGCTAAGCCTTCCTCACAGGGCTGCTGTGAGGCTAAACTGGAGGAGAGGAGACAGATGCCAGCTGCTGCAGGGGGGAAATACAGGGCATCCATGAATGAAATAATGATAAAATAGAATGGCCATCATTGGACACGGGACACGTGAGGTCCAGGCCGAGGGTTTGGGGACAGCGGATTTTGGGGAAGAGAGCAGAGGTGTTCCCAGAGCCAGTGTCCTGTGGGTCACAGACAGCGCTTAAGAGCTGGACCCCCAGGCCTTGAGCCCCCTTTGGGGACACACGCGCAGCTTCAGAGGCTGTGTGGCATGGTGCTTAGAGTGCCAGACCAGGATCGGGGAGAATCAGGTTCAAATCCCCACTGGTGCTCCAGAAGCTTGCTGGGTGACCTTTGGCCAGTCACAGACTCCCCCTCTAGCCTAGCCGACCCCACAGGGGATGTTGGGAAGATAAAATGGAGAAGAGGCGGATGGAAGGAGGATGCAAACCACTTATACGTGAAGTAAAGGCAAGGAGGCAAGGAGGGCTTTGATGGCTTGGAAAGAGGTGTTTTCCTGGCGACCCCATGCCCATGGAGCTGACTTGTCCAGTAACCGATGGAGTGGTTCTCAGAGCCTTAGAGCTGGAAGGGACCTCCAAGGCCATCTAGTCCAACCCCCTGCACAATGCAGGAAATTCACAGCTTCCACCCCCAGTGACCCCCTGTTCCATGCCCAGAAGATGGCAAAAGGACGTTCTAGGATCCCTGGCCTAACTTGCCTGGAGAACAATTGCTTCCTGACCCCAGAGTGGCAATCCGCATTTCCCTGGGCGTGGAAGAAAGGGCCACGAGAACTAAGCACTGAGGCAACCCCTCCTGCCCTCCCTCTCGTGATGACCTGCCTAAGTTCACGGAATCCGCACTGCTGTCTGCTGGCCTCCAAAGAAGGAGCGCCCACCCCCTCCTGAGGAAGCCTGTTCCACTGAGGAACTGCTCTAACTGTCAGGAAGTTCCTCCTAAAGTTTAGCCGAAAATTCTTCTGATTTAATTTCAACCTGTTGGTTCTGGTCCAACCTTCTGGGGCAACAGAAACAGCAATGCACCATCCTCTATAATGACAGCCCTTCAAGTACTTGAAGATGGTGATTCTGTCACCTCAGTCATCTCCTCTCCAGGCTGAACAGACCCAGCTCCTTCAACTTTTCCTCAAAGGACTTGGGTCTCCAGACCCCTCCCCATCTTCATAGCCCTCCTCTGGACATGTTCCAGCCAGTGTTCCCTCTAAGCTGAGTTAGTGTGAGCCAGCTCAGTTTTTTAGCCTCCAGCTCACACATTTTTGTCTTAGCTCAGGAAGGATGGCTCCAGAGCAAACTAATTTATGCAATAGCCAAAATTGCTCACTCACAACATTAATGCCAGTAGCTCACAGAGTAGATTTTTTGCTCACAAGACTCCACAGCTTAGAGGGAGCATTGGCTGCAACTTCTCTATATCCTTCTTTAATTATGGTACCCAAAACTGAACACAGTACTCTAGGTGAGGACTAACCTGAGCAGGGTAAAGCGATACCATCATTTCACGTGATCTGGACATTATACTTCTGTTGATGCCGCCCAAAATGGCATTTGCCTTTTTAGATATGGACTCACACTGCTGACTCATATTCAGTGTATGTTCTACTAAGATCCCTAGATCCTTTTTGCACACACGACTGCCAAGACAAGTCTCCCCCATCCTATAATTATGCCATTTGATTTTTCTTACCTAAATGCAGAACTTTACATTTATTCCCATTTAAATTCATTTTATTTGTTTTAGCCCAGTTTTCCAGCCTGTCAGGATCATCCTGTATCCTGACTCTGTCTTCTACCATATTTGCTACCCCTCCCAATTTAGAATCATCGGCAAATTTATTAAGCATTCCCTCTATATACATCCAAATCACTGATAAAGATATTCAACAAAACAGGTCCCAGGACAGGTCCTTGAGGCTCTCCACTTGTCACTCCTCTCCAAGAGGATGAGGAACCATTCACAAGCACTCTTTAGGGGCCAACTGTCAACCAGTTACAGATCCACTTAACAGTAAGAGGATCCAAACCACATTTTGCCAATTTGTCAACAAGAAAATTATGTGGAACCTCATCAAAAGCCTTCCTGAAATCAAGATAAACGATATCTACAGCATTCCCCTGATCCAGCATGGTTAACTTTGTCAAAAAAAAAAAAGAGAGAGAGAGAGAGAGAGAGAGAGAGAAGGTTAGTCCGACATGACTTGTTCTTGAGAAACCCACACGGGCTCTCAGTAATCACAGCTGTCCTGTCTAAATGCTCAAGGACTGTCTGTTTGATGATTTGTTGTAAGACTTTCCCAGGTATGGACGTCAGGCTGACAGGTTGGCAGTTACCCGGATCCTCCTTTTCCCCCTTGTTGAAGATGGGGACAATATTTGCCCACCTCAAATCTTCTAGCACCTCATTTGTTCTCCAAGAATTCTCAAAAAAATGGGCAGACTCAGAAATCACATCGGCGAAGTAAACAAATAAATAAATAAAAATTAAGCTGCTCCCTTTCCCAGGACAAGGCGAGAGCTAAGGGAAGGGCAGGGCAGAGAGAGCAGGCAGCCCTCAGGTATACCACCAAGAGGGAGACCAGTGCAGGCTGCAAGGAACAAGGCAGAGGTGGGGGGGGGGAGGCTCTCCACCACAGGAAACAAGAAGCCGGCCTTTCAGAAAGCAAAGCAACCTTCCCAGAGGGCCTGGGAGGCGGGGAGCTAAGCCCTCGCCCTCTTGAGGCATGCCAGGCAGCCAGCCGAAGGCTGCCCACTCCGGCTGGTCACGCAAAGCCAACCTCCTCCACCACCACCCCCAGGGTGCTCCAGCAAGAGAAGGAGCAGAGCTGGGTTGGCACTTAGGCAGGGCAAGGCACCACCCAGCCAGCATAAATGCACCTCACAGGGTTGGTGCAGGGGCAAAATCCAATGGGGGGGGAAGGTGCTGAGCGAATTAACACCCCCCCCCAACGTAGCAGGAGGGAGAGGCAAGCTCCAGCCTCTTTTGACCCTCCCGATCCCTGTGCAAACCGGCTGGGCAGAGGCAAAGCTGCTTGCCCAAATTAGCACGGGGGAAGCTGAATCGGGGCCTCCTACACCCAATGTACATTTCTATTGGGTATCTCTCTCTTGGGAGCATAAACCTGAAAGGGAGCAAAAGAGTGTCGGTTTCCATGGACAGGGCCCAGCTGCTCCCCTGGGTCAGCCTGCGAAACCAGGCTGAGTGGGAGGATTCGGGCCAGCGAGCCAAGCGTCGCCCCACAAGAGCAGAGCACACCACCACTCCCAAGCCCCCTCCTCCTTGGCAGGCGGCAGGCAACCCCAGCCTGTTCCCCTCCTGACTCCCAGGGATTTCGGGTGCACATCTGGGGAGTGGATGCCCAGGGGCAGGCTAAAGTCCCTGGCGCATTCCAGCCAGGGGCACCTTCCTTGCCCAAACCCCCAAGGGCAGACAGACATTTCTCAGCTGGGCCAAGAGGGCAGGGAAGGGGCGGGAAAGCAGCCCTCTTCATCTCCACCAGCACCCCTGAACCCGGGCCCTACTCACCCTGACACAGGCAGGCTTGACTCCCTGCTTCACCTCCAAGATGGGGCTGATGTGTATGAGCGGGTTCTCAACGTGCCCCTCGGCTCATGGGCAGGCCACAACTGAGACTGCACCCCACCAGGGCA
Source organism: Lepidodactylus listeri (assembly GCA_029233225.1). Lineage (NCBI taxonomy): Eukaryota > Metazoa > Chordata > Lepidosauria > Squamata > Gekkonidae > Lepidodactylus > Lepidodactylus listeri. The sequence continues at coordinate 56,044,443 of JARCFY010000018.1, forward strand.
GACTGCAGAGGGGCAGCTGGGGGAGTCTGAGGCAGTCCAACCCACAAGAGTCTTGTGGCACCTTAGAGAGAGACACGTGGAGGACAGCTCCAGATTTTTGCAAGCCAGACCCCCCGGGGGGGGGGGGGTTGTCTTCTAGCACCCGGAAGTGGTACGCCTGGCAGAAGGAGGAAGCGCCTCCCCACCCAGACCCTGGAGACGTCAGGCTTGGGACCTGAGCTGGCAGCTGCCCATTTACCGGCCAAAAAGATATAAACGAATATAAATGGGAAGGGCCCCATTCTCAGGAGACAGGGGCAGGGCTGCGTGTGGGGCGGGGGAACCGCTTGCCCAGGCTTCACCCTCTGGGACCGGAAGGGCAAGGAGGGAAAGGAAACCGGGGGAGGGGGCTTTGTGGGGGTCCCTCCCGGAAGAGAGGGGCAGACTGCCGCCTCCCCTGGGACCCAGGACGGTGCTGAAGCGGCTACTTGGCCGTAGGGAGGGCCCTGCTCTCGCGTGCCCCCCCGCCCCCCCCCCGCGCCCTTGCGAGGAGAAAGCCCCCCGCCCCAGAGGTCCCAAATCGGACCCACCCCTGCGCCGACAGCAACACGGGGGAGAGGAGAGGCGAGGCGAGGGGGGGCCCTTCCGTGGGACCCGTGACCTCTGCAGCCACTGCCAGCCAGCCAGGCCAGGGACGCGCCTCCCAAGGCGGGGGCTGCACCCCCCCACACACACACAGCCCCCGCCCCCCCCCCCGCCCTTGCCCTGGTGCCCCCTCCCCCGCGGGGCTTGCAAGGCAGGGTGCCCCCCCCCTCCCCTCTCACCTTCCCGGCGGGAGTGCTGGGGGTCGGGGGGGGGGTCTCTCCCTCTGGCTCAGGGGCGGCGCATGACGGCAGGGCTTCTGCCCGGGGAGGGGGGCGGCTTCTGTTTACAACCCCCTGCGCGGCAACATGGCTGGGAGATCTCGCGAGATGGGGACACGCCGCCGCCACCGCCTCCCCCCTCGCCAGCCAGCCAGTCAGTCAGCGGGGCGGGCTCTTCCGGCTTCCCTCCCCCGGACGCCCGGGCTGTGCAGCACCCGAGCAGGCCCGCCCTCGCCAGATCCCGGCGGGGTCTATTCCTGGCCGCGCCCAGCCGGGGCTCGACTCCGAGGCTGCCCCCACCCCCACCCGGGGATCCTTCCTTCTCCGGCGCTGCCCGCCTCGGGCGAGCCGCTCTCCCTGCGTGTCAAGGGCGGCAGGAGGACTGAGCTGCTTCTTGGCCCGGGGGGGGGTGTGGGGGGGCGGGAGGCGCTCTCTGCCCAGCCCCAGCGGGGGTTGCCCGGGCCCCCCCTCCCCCCCCGGGAGACTGGGGGGGGCTGCTGCCAGATCCCGGCGGGGGACTCCTGGAGGTGTGGGGGCGGGGCCTGGGGAGGGGCGGGGCTCCAGGCGCTCCTCCGCCGTCCTTACCGGCCGGACCGCCCCTCTGCGAGCCCGGGAGCCCGCCCCGCCGAAGGCCAGAGGGACACGTGGGAGGGGGAGGCGCCGAGCCGAGGGATGCTGGCGTGACGTCAGCTGCGGGGTACCCCTGCCCGAGGGACCCTTCGGGGTGGCGCAAACCGCCTGGGGTGTCATCTGGGGCATTAGCCGACCTCCTGCCCTTCCTGGTTAGGGCAGAACACACCGAAGCAAAAAGGGTTTTTTTTTTCCGGAAAAATGTTGCCACCCCCCTCCCTCCCCCCCCCCGGGGGCATTCCCTTCCCGAAACGCCTCGGGACCTTCCCGCCAAAACGCCTCACAGGCGGGGCCGCGCACGCGCAGCGCTGGCTCTGCCCCGCCACCTTTCCCCCGAGAGGTTCTTCTCTTCCTCCCCGGCGCCCCCGCCGTCCCTGCCCGCCTCGGCCCCCTGCGCAGGCGCCGCCCCGGCCACGCGCGCGCGCCCTCCTCCCCCTCGCCCGCCAGGTCCCGCCCCCGCCGGCTGCGCGCGCACTGCCCGGCCCCGCCCCCCGCGGCCGGCCCGGAGTCACCTTGGTCCCGGCGCGAGCGAGCGAGCGAGCGGGCCGGCCAGGCAGCCAGGCGGCAGCGGAGCAGCCCACCCCCGGCGGCGGCGGCGGCGGCAGAGCCGTCATGGTGGCGGGCGGGCCTGGCGCGGCGGCGGCGGCGGCCGAGAAGCCCAAGACCTCCCCCAAGTCCGTCAAGTTCCTCTTCGGGGGCCTGGCCGGGTAAGGACTCCCCACCCCAGGCCCGGCCTGCGCGCGCCGCCTTCCCCCCCCACCCCCCCTCCAGGGCCGCGGGGGCGGGGCTGGGGGCGGGGTTGTTTCCCGCGGGCCCGCCGCTTCCCTGCGCTCCCCCCGCGCGCCCGGTGCCCTGGAGGCGTGCAGAGAAGACGCAGACCGGCCGGGGCCGGGGGGGCGCCGTGTGGAGAGCAACAGGTTCCCTCGCTCCCTCGCGCCGCCCGCGGCCCTGCATAGAGGGGGCCCCAGGAGCCCTGCGCCAGGCGCGTCCTCATCCCTTCCCCGCGCTAGAGGTTGGAGTCTCCGGGCCTCGGACGTCTGCAGGGGGCGGGACCTTCCTGTTCTGGCACCCCCACCCCCGACAGTCCTCCCGGCCCGAGGGGATGACCCGGGAGGTCCCTTCCAACTCCGTGGTGCTCCGGAGCCGGCGGCCGCTGTGCTGAGCCTGTGGTTGGCCTAGTCTGCACACTCCAGCCACGGGTCTAGTGCCCTCTGGGGCTGTTCCCCGGGCCGGGAGGAGGGAGGGGGCAGGGTGCTGCGGGGCGGATCCTTCTGCCCAGGCACCCAAGCTCCGAGCCTGCCTGGAACCAGCTCTCAGGCGCCTGTCTCCCTTGGGGCTTGGGAGGAACCCGGGCGTCATGCCGTGCCATGCTTCTCCCTCTCCCCCCCCCCCCTCCCCAGCATGGCAGCCACGGTGTTTGTGCAGCCCCTGGACCTGGTGAAGAACCGCATGCAGCTGAGCGGCGAGGGTGCCAAGACGAAGGAGTACAAGACGAGTTTCCACGCTGTGGGCAGCATTCTCCGCAAGGAGGGCGTTCGGGGCATCTATACTGGGTAGGGGGGCCCTGGGGTGGGTGGGACCCTCTTTCCCTTGGGATAAAGTGTCCATGTCCCCGCCCTGAGAGTCATGAGCCCCTGGGAGATGTTGAGGGGTCAAAGATTGGGCAAGTTGTTCTTTAAAAGAATAGAAGAGAAGCTGCGGAAAAACACGGAGCTGTTGCATTGCCCTGGTGTGTGCTGCGTCACTGTAGTTGCTCTTTGCCAGGGGGCAAAGTTTGTGATGGGCTCTCTCTGGGGCAAAAGCTCACCTAGCCCGCCTCTCTCTCTCTCTCTCTCTCACTCACACACACACACACACACCCCGGTTGCCAGGCTGCAGAGATTGTGCTTTTTGCTCCGCCCCCTGCTGGCCAGAGGGATCAGGGGCCTGAGTTCTTGTTTGGGAGCTGCGTTGCCAACTCCTGTCCTGGAACCAGCAAGAGGGATGGGAACTGGAGCGAGTGTGTGCCTGTCGCCCCCCTGACCCACTTGGCTCCTGTGGCAGGCTCTCCGCCGGGCTCCTGCGCCAGGCCACGTACACCACCACCCGCTTGGGCATCTACACCATCCTCTTTGAGAAGCTCACGGGCGAAGACGGGCGCCCCCCCAACTTCTTCGTCAAGGCCCTGATTGGAATGACAGCGGGGGCTGTGGGGGCCTTTGTGGGCACGCCGGCGGAGGTGGCGCTCATCCGGATGACGGCCGACGGCAGGTGGGGGCTTGGGAGCCGCGGGGGGGGCGGGAGGGGGGTTGTCCACAGGGCTGAGCCTGGGCTGCTTGTGCCGCGAGTGCCGGGGAGTCTCAGCCCCTCTCTCTCTCTCTCTCTCCCAGGCTCCCCCCGGACCAACGGAGAGGGTACACGAATGTCTTCAATGCGCTGCTGAGGATCACCCGTGAGGAGGGGGTGCCCACGCTCTGGAGAGTAGGTGCCTGTTGGGGGTAGGGAGGGGGCTGGCAGCCCGTGCCTGGGGAGAGTCCCCTCCTCCTGGGCCCCGCAGGGAGCGCGTCTCCCGCTCTGACCCTGGGGCCGCCTCCCCGTCCTGACAGCCGCTCTCTCCTGCCTGGCTTGCTTCTCCCTCAGGGGTGTGTGCCCACCATGGCCCGGGCGGTGGTCGTCAATGCGGCCCAGCTGGCTTCCTACTCCCAGTCCAAGCAGTTCTTACTCGACTCTGGTAAGTTGTGCTGCAGCTAGGCGGGGGGGGGGCTTTTCCGTTCTCCTCCCATCCCCCCCGCCCACCGAGGCCTCTGTCCGCTCTGGGAAGTTGCAAAGGCAGTGTGGCTGTGAGCGAGAGGCCTTCTCTCTATCCCTCGCAGGTTACTTCCGGGACAACATCTTCTGCCACTTCTGCGCCAGCATGATCAGCGGGCTAGTGACAACGGCTGCCTCCATGCCCGTGGACATCGCCAAGACCAGGCAAGGCTGTGGAACGGGGACCCCTGTGCCCAGGCGGAAATTGGCCCTGGCAGGTGGCCGAGAGGAGGAAGGGCCAGGGAGCCGGGGTGGTGTCTGAGATCCCTCAGCAGTTTTTCCCTTTGCCTGTCTTCATGGAAATGGGAGCTTTCCCGGGGGCCACTTTTCTCAGGCTTTGCCAGCCTGGCCCGGTCGGGGGGGGGGGGTTTTGGTTTAGCCTCCCCCCCCAATATGTGTCCCCCTCCCCACTTTTGTGTGGCTTCAGGATTCAGAACATGCGGATGATTGACGGGAAGCCGGAGTATCGGAACGGGCTGGTGAGTGTGAGGCCGGGCGCTGGGTGAGCGGGGCTGCCTCTCTGAGCAGGGCTGAGCAGCCCTGGGGACTCTGCCGGCCCATGCCAAGCTCCCAGAGGGCAGGCTGTAGACAGAGGTGGGGGCGGGACTTCTCGACTGCTGAGAGAGGGCCAAGTCTCCCCTCCTTCCAGCTGTGAGGGTCAGCAGTGGGGCTTGGCTGGCGGAGCAAACATCTGGCCAGTCTGCCTTCGGGTGGTGGCCTGTGAGCGCCAGGGCCACCTTGCCTGCTGAAAGGGGTGCTGCAGAGGGCTAACTCCTGGCTGGTTCTCTCCCCCCCCCCAGGCCGCAGAGAGACTGGTGGGGAAGAGGGCAAAAGCAAGGGCCCGAGCCAGTGCCAGCTGCACCCATCTTGACCTCCTGGCATAGGGCAACCCAACCCAGTGCAGGGCAAGGCCAGGACCACCTGCCCACTTCGTGGGGTTGGGGGGGGGTCTGGACTGGGCCCCCTTGGAGTCCTCTGCTCCCGCCTGAGCTCTCCCCCGGCCTCTCTCTGGCCGGGCTTTGCAGGACGTGCTGATGAAGGTGGTCCGCTACGAAGGTTTCTTCAGCCTGTGGAAAGGCTTCACCCCCTACTATGCCCGCCTGGGCCCCCACACTGTCCTCACCTTCATCTTCTTGGAGCAGATGAACAAGTTCTACCGGAAGTTCTTTCTCAGTGCCTGAGTGCAGAATCCAGGGCCTGCAGAGGTTGTGGGGCAAGGAGCACCCCCCACCCCCCAGTGGTCATGTGTCTGCCGTGGCTTCTTGCATCTAGCCAATCATGAAGAGAGCTGCTGGGGGGGGAATAAATTAATTTATTTTGGGGGAAGGGAGGCCCAGGTGCTTCTGTGGGATGTATGCTGCCGTCTCCAACTGAACTGCCTGTTTGTGGGGCCACCAAGCTGGCTGCTGGCCATCCCCCACCACCGCCCACACTACCACTTGGCTTTGAACTTAGTAAAACCGATCATGGTCTTAGTCCAGCTGTCTGCTTGGAAGTCCTTCTATGGGGGCTGCTTAGGAGCTATCCACTGCTGGCCAGGGCGGGACTTTCGGCTCTGGGGCCCTAGGAGCTTCCAATTTTGGCTCAGATAGACTTCACCTGCAGCTTGTGCTCCCTGGAGGAAGAATATAACTTGGCTGGCTGTGGCCAGCCTGATTGCGGAACATTAGCAGAGTCAGCCCTGGTTAGTGCTTGGGTGGGAGACCGCCAAGGAAGTCCAGGGTTGTTCTACAGAGGCTGGTAATGGCTAACCCACCACTGAACGTCTCTTGCCTTGAAAGTGTTGTGAGGTCACTATAAGTCGGCTATGACTTGACTATAGGGGTGGGTGTGGGCTGTGGGAGAGAAAAGGAAAGCGGTTGGGGGGCTGATCTGGCTGGAGCTCATGGCGGCGGGGGGGGGGAGATGATGAGTTGGTGGAGAGCTGAGAGTGTCCAGCAGGTTTTGGGTGGTGCAAACAATTGCCGTCTCCAGTGGGCAGAGGAGGAGGGAGGCATCCCACTGGAGGACAGAGCACTGGGGCTGTCTGAGGGCCAGAGTTCTGCAGGCCTCATTCAGAAAAGGGCCTCGGTGCTCCCAGCAGAACCACAGAGATGGATTTGGTCTCTTTTTGGGACAACCAGCCAGGACAGAGACAGTATGGGTGGGCAGGAGATGGTGGCCCTGGATGAAGGGTGCTTGCAGGCCGGGGAGATGGGCAGGGGACCTCCAAAAGGCAGGATGTCACCCCCCTCCCCCACTTTGAGGGGCGCCTGGCCCTTGATGCTCACAGTTGCCCTCTCCTGCCTTTCCCCAGCTCTGTGATAGTACGGTGACCAGAACTACTGCAGACCGTATTCTGAGTAAGGCCACACCATAGATCATTACAAGCGGCATTATGGTATCAGCCGATCCCCAGCACAGTTGCCTCCACTGCAGCCCCCAGGCCTCCCTCTGTCCCTCTTCGCCTCAGCAAGTCCAGATGCCTGTAGCCCATACCTGAAGCTGGGATTTTTTGTTCCAGTGTGGATCACCTCACACTTAACCAGCACTGAAATTCACCTGCCACGTGGTTGCCCACTTAACCAATTTTTGGAGATCCTCCTGGTTCTCTTCATAGTTGGACTTGGTTTTCACCATCCCGAATAATTTTGTGTCCTACACAAACTTGGTCACTGAGCTACTCCCCCCCCCCCCTCCAGTGGCAGATCATTTTTGAACAAACCTAAATAGTGGTCCCAGTCATGACCCTTGTGGGACCCCACAACTTCCCTTCGCTGGGAGAACTGTCGTCTCATTCCTGCTCTGCTTCCTTGGTGTAACATCTCTCTCCCCCCCCCCTTCTAGTACACAGACTGTTTTTGGTGACAAGTCACCTATATGTGGGCCAGTAGATTCTTCAGAACTCATCCGGTGGAATGCTGTCAGGACCTGGAGACTTGCTGGTTTTCAGTTTCTCCAGTAGGTCTAGAACCTCATCTCGTCACCTCAGTTTGACTTAGTTCTTCAGGCTCCCTTCCTGAAAATACTGGCTGTACATTGGGCACGTGCCCCACACTTTCCCCTTGGAAACACACATGCAAAGAATTCATCTTCTCTGCCATCTCATCTTCCTTCAGCAATCCTTTTTATTCCTTGGTCATCCAAAGGCCCAACTGTTTTTCTGGCTGGATTCCTGGTTTGGATATATTTAAAGAAATGTGTACGGTTTGCCTTGATTCTTTTAGCAATTTGCTCCTTAAATTCTCTTTTTGCATGTCTAATGATTAACTTGCACTTCCTTTGTCAGATGCTGTCCTTGCTTCTGTTCACTTCATTGGGGCTGATCTTCCACTTTTTCAAAGAAGCCTTTGCTTCTTCTTTTTTGGCTTCCTTTACATGGATCATTAACCATGTAGGCATCCTGTCAGGCTTGGCCCTACCTTTCCTAAACTGAGGAATGCATTCTACCTGGCCTTCCATTGGCGTGGTTTTTAATGCCTTTTTAAACTAATTATATATCTATCCAAACATCCTCTAAGGATTAGATTCTTGAGTTTCCTTTTCAGCTTCCTTCTAACTAGTTCACTTCTCCCCCTTATTTTCTATAGAGTTTCCTATTTTGAAATCAAATGTTACTGGAAGGGGTCACTTCCCATTGACACATGAATGCGGACCCCCTAATGGCATTGTGGTCACTGTTCCCTTTCAGTGCAACAAGATCTTCACGTTGCATCAAGTTTCAACCCTCACCTAGAACCAAGTCCAAGATCACTCCCCCTCTGGTTAGTGCTGTGACCGACTGGCCCAGTGCACCGTCATTTATGATGTCTAGGAATCTCATTTCCACAGCATGGCTCAGGCACACCAGTCAGTGTGATGGTAGTTGACGTCTCCTAGTATCTGTTTTAATCACCTCCCTTATTTCCTTGTCTGTCTCCGGATCAGCCTCAAGGGTTCGATCAGGTGGGTGGCAGGACACTTCATAAGTAATCCTGAGAGCCCAATAATTCCACTGATGTCTGTTGGGGAGTTCCTTTCTCTAATGTTTTCTGGCTTATTTGAATTGTGTGCCCTCTCTGACATACAGTGCAACGCCTCCCTCCGTCGATCCCTCCCCATCCTGCCTGCAGTGCTTTATACCCTGGGATGACTGTATCCCACTGATTTCCCCCATTCCCCCATGTTTCTTGAGACCCCCACTATACCTGCGTTGTCACTGAGCACCAAGCACTCCAGCTCCCCCGTCTCGGCTCAGGGGCGTCTCCCGCAGGCTGGTGGACACGGGGAGCGTGTTTCCCTCTCCAGGCAGCCCCTATGTCTCCACGTGTGGTTCTCCTCGGCCAGCCTGTGCTCACTCCCAAGCTCTGCTGGATGTCAGCTCTCCCCCGGGATTAGTTCAGAAGCTGCTCTGCTGCCTTCGTGATGTCAGGTGCCCACAGCCCTGGCAAAGGAGAGGTTGCCTCTAGGCCTCCCCCCCCCCCCGGGCCAATTCTTTTCTAAGACAAGACCAGGTCCATTTGGTGGTGTCGGTGTCAGAGGGCCGCTGTGGAGAGCCGGGCCAGACAGCAAGAAGCCCGTGTCCTTGTGGGCCCCTTGGGGCATCCTGGTTGGCAACGGGGCCTTGGTCTTGTTTGTCCTGGGGCCAAGGCAGTGAGGCGTGCCAGGGCGGGCGGGCATGGGTCTTGAGCCACCAGGGTACCTAGAGGGACTTTAGTGGGATGGCACTGTTGGTTCCCGGGGGATGCCCAGAGGCAGCTGCTGTTGGGCACGAGGAGGGTGGGGGAGCTGCAGTGCAGGGTGAGAGGGGAGGTCTCTGAAGGCAGCTGAGCCAAACCCACCCTGACCTGCAGTTCTGTCCACTACAGAGCCCCCCCCCCCCAAGTGCTCACAGAAGGGGAGAGGTCGGCCTCATTTGAAGCTCCTTTACCCACCCTGCAGCAGCAAGATGGCTGGAGGAAGGGGTGGCTGCTGTAGCAAGCCCCCGCAGACAAGAGACGTGATGGAGAATCCAGGAGCCCAGTGGCCAGAGAATGACCACGGCCCTTAGGCAGACAGTTGGGCCCGGTTAGAAGCATGCAGGTCGAAGCAGGCATGCCGGGTGTCACACTTCTTTTATTAGGCCCAGTGAGAAGGGCACTGGCAGCACTTGCCAGCCTGGCCACGTCGCAGGACTCTTCTGGTGGGTCACCTCTTCCAGGCAAGGGCTCCCAGGCCTTCCGGAGCACCCTGCCGGCAGCTGTGGTGGGGGCCACGGCGTGAGCCGAGGAGAGGAGGCTGCCTTGCTGTTCTGCCTACTCCGGGAAGGGGTCGTCGGGCACGACATTGAGATACCCCGTGAGAAAGATGGCAAGAGTCCCAATGGTGAACAGCAAGATGGCGGCCCAGAAGCACAGCTTGTCTATCACCTGCCCAATCAGCACCCAGTTCTCCATCTCCTGCGGGGAGAGCAGAGCAGAGCGTGGCGTCAGGGTGCCAGGCGGGGGAGAACTGAGGCTGGATCCCCTTGGGCAGGCCCCAGCTGTGGATTCCACCTTACCGCGCTGTCTGCATTTTGGTCCTTGGTACTCTCTGTGATGAAGTTGCAGGCGTCCACACACTCCTTGATTTCTGGTGCCACATTGGCCAAGTTCTTGTACAAGGCGCTGGTCATTTGCACTTCAAGCCCATCTGGGAGAAAGGGGTGGAGGAGGGGAAAACGCAAACTAAAAACTTGCAATTCCTATGTCTCCCCCACTGTCACACCCCCCCCCCCCCCGCAGGAACACCCTCTCCTTCCCCAGAGAGCCCCAGAGTCTTGAGCCACAGAGCTGTGAAAGCCAAGGGCTTAGCAAAAGGCATCTAAAATGCAGCCACTTAAGGCCTGCAGCCCATCTGGTGGCTTCAGGCCACCCCAAAGTCTCCCAGCTTCCCTCGGGACCCTTCTTTGCAGTTCCTTTCTGACCTCAAGCTCCAGGGGACGTCTGGTGTAAGCACACTGACCTTTCGTTTCTCCTGTAACACTGGTGCTATTTGTCAGCAATCTGTGGCTGACCAACTCCCCTCCTGGGCTGGAGTCCAGCAGCCTCTTAGAGACCGGCAGGAGTTCCAGGGTAGGAGCTCTCGGGTCGTCGGGCACCAGGGAGTGCTGACTCCGGAAAGCTTGTACCCCTCCAAATTGGGTGGGCCTCCGAGGTACTGTTCTTGGCAGTCCTGCAGACTGATGTGGCTCCACAGGGCTTGGAATGAGGGGCAGCCTTCCCATTGCATTCCAAGGCAGTGTGAAACAGCCGTGCAGCCTTGTGCACAGAGAGAGGGAACGGCCACAGGAAGTCCGGTGGGGGGGGGGGTGCTGTGCAATTTGCCTTCTTGTCTGGGCGAGGCAGTCAAGGGCCGGGCCTCCCTGCTGGCTGCAGGAGAGAAGTGGCCAGTGGCCTCCAGTGTGGCCAGCAGGCAGAGCTGAAGAAGGGGGAGAGGAACTGCTCAGGGACAACCAACCCGGTGGAGTTCTGGAGGTGCATGAGCAATTCCTGTTTGTGCGCTTCAGCTCCCTGCAGGGCTGCCCTGGGGCAGAGGGCCAAGGTTTCTCCAGACGGCGAGGCCTGGGTCTCAGGGGCATGCCCCAAAAGGTGGTCTCCTTCAGGCAGGGGTGGTTGGACCGGGGAGCCAAAGGCATGGGCCCTGTGGCTTATCCCTTGCAAGAGGTCTTTGGGCAGAACCTGGGCAGCCTCTGGCTCTGAACTTCCTGCCTGGATCAGAGGGTCAGGCTACATAGCCACTGAGGCTCCCTCCCAACCTGACTTGATGAGTATCTGTTCTGCCACTACGAACTGCCTCCGTGTTGATCTTCTTCGTGGTCTCTGTGCATCACACCTCTGGGAATAAAGTGCGCCTGCGCCGATCCCGATCGGTAATCTTCAAAGCCTAACGGATTTTCGCGCCAGCTCCCCGGTCACGTGCACGCCCCACTGCGCATGACCCGGGGAGAGGCACGAGGATCCCGCCAGTTCTCTTCTGACCGCCGCGTCGTGAGGACCCCCTCTCCGCTCCGGTCGGTAGTTAACTTTCGTTTCTTCTTTTTCCAACTATTGGAAAGGCCTTTCGGACTGATTTCTTGGACTTTACTTGACCTATGGACTGTTTTTTGGACTCTCTTTGGATTCTCCTCCTTCCACTCCCCGCCCGGCCTATGGCCCAGCGGTGGGGTTTCTTTAAACGCTGCCTTAAGTGTGGGAGTAAAATCCCCCCTCCAGACAAGCACTCCCTCTGCTTGCTGTGCCTAGGCGAGTCGCATCGCGTCGACTCCTGTTCGAGTTGCACCGCGTTCTCCAAACAAACTCGGAAGAACCGGGCGGCCCGACTCCGAGTGGCCCTCTTGGAGGCAGCGTTGTCACCGAAGATGTCCGCAGCCGTCGCCTCGGCAACATCCCCATCGGCACCGACGGGCCCGACATCGCCACCGATGCGAAGCCCTTCCGGCACCGAGAAGTCGGCATCGAAACGACCCCTCTCACTGCCACGAACTCCCGCTAAGAAGCGTAAGGAGGGCAAAGAGGGTAAGGGCAAGCTGAAGCACAAAACCTCGAGTGCTTCGTCGACGCATCCCGCGTCTGACATGACCCAGCACGGGTCTCCACAGCTTGACCCTCCTGGGCGCGAGCGACCCCGGGGCAGCCCCGTCTCCCCGATGCCGCGACCCATCCAGCTCACGGATTCGGAACCCGACATCGAGCTGACGCAGATCCCTCACAGCAGTCCCGAGACAGGGCCTGACCCGATGCCGGCACTGAGAGGCGAGCGAGACTGGCGCCTTCCCCCATCTTCGGTGCCGTGGGACGTCCGTCAATGGCGATACCTGTATGGTTCTTCCTACCCGCCACCTCCACAATGGTACCCAGCGGAGTGGGATCGCCAATCGACGTCGTCAAGAGTCTCCCGATGCCGAGATCCCCCGGCCCCGCCTCCGACTCCGATACCGTTACCGAAACCGAAACCGATACCGAAACTAATAATGCCGATACCCACATCACCCGATATCGACCTCCCTCCTTATCAGCCTGATCCGTCGACCCCTATGTCTCCCTCCGAACATTCCGACCATTCGATGCCCGAATCTCCCGAATCATCCGATGACGAATCTCCCATCCAGCCGTCACCATCCCCTGATGTGGCTGAAAATCTACCAATTTCCCCCTCCGAGGACGTGAAATCCTATGGAGAACTTATCAAACGAATGGCACATTCATTGGCGCTTGCCACGGTCCAACCAACGCCGACCGCTACCGATGCCATCTTCGATATCGTACAGATGGACACATCCACCGCGGTAGCGTTGCCACTAATTTCGGTGCTCTTGAGCACTGCCAAAGAATCTTGGGGCCACCCCTCCTCAACCCCAATTTCAAACAAGAGGTTGGACCACATGTATAGGCTCCAAGAGCCAGGGGCAGAATTCCTATTCATCCACCCCAAGCCCAACTCAGTCGTCGTGACCCCCTCGGCGAGGGGACGTAGCGGGCATTCGTCCCCCTTGGACAAGGAGGGACGGAAACTAGATTCTTTCGGGAGACGATTTTATTCAGCCGGTGCATTGGGCGTAAAAACGGCAAACTACACAGCCTGCATGAGCAGGTACCAGTACTCCCTATGGGAACAGATGACACCTCTTCTGGCTCAGCTTCCTGAGGATAAGCAACGCCTTGCAAGGAAGATCCAGAGGGAAGGCATGGTGCTAGCAAAGCATCAGCTTAACGCATCCAAGCATGCTGCGGACGTCACGTCCAAGACACTCACTTCAGCAGTCGCCCTTCGTCGCCACGCCTGGCTGAGGTCGACTTCGCTTCCACAGGACACTAAGTCCTTAGTGGAAGATCTCCCTTTCGAGGGTGAAGGACTGTTCAGCTCCACAACGGACACAGTTCTTCATGATTTGGATAAGAGCATCAAAACATCTCGTAACTTGGGTGTCTCACAACCGAGACAACAGAAGCAGAAGACATGGCAGAGATCTTGGTCCAAACAGCAACCGCGAAGATCTCCCACTGAACCCCAATGGCAGAGACCACCGTCTACTGTCTATCAGCAGAAACCTTATGGCCATAAGCCACGATTCCCGTCCGCTTCCGCTTCTAAGGCTAAACCACCCAAGCCGAACAAGCAGAGTCTTTGACTCTCCCATTCGCTCCGATATTCCCACCCGTCTATCCCCCTTCCTACTAGCATGGCAACGTATCACGACAGACAAATGGGCACTGTCGGTTGTAGCAGCAGGCTACAGAATAGAATTTTTCCAGATTCCACAAGAATCGTATTTCGTAACCACCCCTCCCTCCGACACCCTATCGTCGGAAGTCGAAGCCCTCCTCTTAAAGGATGCCATAGAACGGGTACCAACAAAACACCTTCAGCGGGGGTTCTACTCCCGCTACTTCACAGTCCCAAAGAAGGATGGCGGACTTCGTCCCATATTAGATCTGCGGAACCTCAATGCGTTTATCACCTACAAGAAATTCCGTATGACCACTCTACAGACCATCCTACCGCTACTAGAAGCCAACGTGTGGATGGTGACGCTGGACTTAAAGGACGCATACTTTCATGTGACGATCCACCCGTCACACAGACGGTACCTACGCTTTGCGATCGGTCCGCGTCACTTCCAGTACAAGGCCCTACCCTTCGGCCTCTCTACAGCTCCTCGTGTCTTCACGAAGCTTATGGCAGTAGTAGCGGCACATCTGAGACTCCAAGGTGTCCACCTTTACCCCTACCTGGACGACTGGCTTCTAGTCGCCCCTTCTACGACGGAACTACAGAACCACATCTCTACTACCCTTCACACCCTAGAATTACTAGGGTTGACTATAAACCTCAAAAAGTCCATGCTTATCCCTTCCAGACGGGTTCAGTTTATCGGAGCTATCCTGGACTCCTTGCAATGCAGGGCATTCCTACCCCCCAACAGAGCGGCGGACATAGTCTCCCTTCTCCAAGTTATCCAAGGGACCAAGGAGGCTACAGCCAAACAAGTCCTTCACCTGCTAGGCCTGATGGCCGCAACAACGGCAGTAATTCCCTTCGCCAAATTGCAAATGAGACCACTGCAGCTTTGGTTCTTGAGGCGTTTCCGCCCCAAACTCCACTCCCTCTCCAAACGTTTCCAGATATCTACCCAGGTCCTGGAGACCCTGAGTTGGTGGCTTGTGCCCCAGAATTTACACTCCGGTGCACCTTTCCGGCTTCCACCCCCCTCAGCGACCGTCACCACGGACGCATCCCTATGGGGCTGGGGAGCTCACCTGGAAGGTGTAGGTGTGGGAGACAGGTGGCACCCCTCTGTGGCGCACAACCATATCAATTTTTTAGAGCTGCTGGCAGTTCTCTACGCAGTGAGATCTTTCCGCCAATCCCTAACGGGGAAAACGGTGACTGTCCTTACGGACAACACCACCACTATGTTTTACATCAACCGCCAGGGCGGGACGGTCTCCCGTGGACTTTGCCGGTTAGCGATAGAATTGTGGAACGAGTGCCAGGCGCTAGATATTCACCTAGTGGCGACTCATCTCCCAGGACTACTCAACGTCCAAGCGGACTTCCTAAGCAGAGGAGGAGCATCCCTACACGAGTGGGAGCTGAACCCCCTCTACCTGACTCCGATCTTCGACCACTGGGGACATCCAGCCGTGGATGTATTCGCCTCTCGGGAGAACAAGAAGTGCCATCTATTCTGTTCCAGAGCAGGAACGGACCCGACCTCTCTCGGAGACGGTCTCCTCTTCCGGTGGACAGGGAAACGGTTGTACCTATTCCCCCCAATCCCTCTCATTCCGAGAGTAGTCCACAAGCTCTTGACAGAGCGACCGTGGGCAATTCTCGTCACCCCCTGGTGGCCGAGACAACCCTGGTTCCCCACGCTCCTCAGCCTCTCACGGGGGACGTATCTCCATCTCCCGGCGGACCCGGACCTCCTCGGGATGTGCGGGGGCCGAGTACTGCACCACGATGTGCCCAAGCTGAAATTGACAGCGTGGCTGATCCAAACTTAGGGTTAGAATCACGCATTGCTCAAGTGCTACTGAACTCACGCAAACTCTCCACTCGACGTTCATATGAGTCAAAATGGACTAAATTTTTATCTTTCCTGGCGTCTGTGGGACGACCCTCAGTCCCAGCTGGACTTAAGGATGTTTTTGGTTTCCTCCTGTCATGTAAGGACAGGGGACTGTGTCACTCATCTATCCGAGTCTACTTGTCAGCCATCTCAGTCAATCATCCTGAGATTGATGGCTATTCGGTGTTTTCCCACCCAACAACGAAACAATTCCTTAAGGGAATGAATCGCCTCTATCCCCCAGTGCGGACACCAGTCCCGGCATGGGACTTGCCCCTGGTTCTCACTAAGCTGATGGGAAAACCCTTCGAACCCATGGCCTCATGCAGTCTTCAGCTTTTATCATGGAAGGTTGCATTTTTAGTGGCCATCACGTCTACTCGACACATGAGTGAGCTCTCAGCGTTCCGTTGCGACCCACCATACCTCACGTTTCATCATAATGCCATCACTTTGGCTCCAGATGTCGCTTTTCTGCCTAAAATAGTGTCGGACTTCCATATAGGGGCAGATATCACCTTGCCGGTATTTTTTCCTGATCCCCAGGACCCAACGCAACGTAGTCTACACACTTTAGATGTCAAGAGAGCCTTGTCTTTCTACTTGCACCGGACAAAATCCTTTCGCAAGTCTCCAGCTCTCTTTATTTCTTATGCCTTGCCCAGGCAGGGACAGAAACTGTCGTCTCAAAGACTCTCGAAGTGGATAGTTGAGACGATAAAACTCGCCTATCTTCTGGCCAAGAGGCCACTGCCGGCGTCCCTCCGGGCACACTCCACTCGAGCCGTGGCTACTTCCACAGCATTCCTCAAGGGCATTCCCCTGGGAGACATCTGCAATGCTGCAACGTGGGCGTCTCCTCACACGTTTGTGAAGCACTACGCCCTAGATGTCCGTGTCCATCAGCGTACTGTGGTGGGCCGTGCAGTCCTGCAAGCAGCTCAGATGTGAGACCTCCAGCACCCACCTCCAGGTATGTGGTGTTTATTGCTCGCTATTCTCCCAGAGGTGTGATGCACAGAGACCACGAAGAAGATATACAGGTTGCTTACCTGTAATTGGAGATCTTCGAGTGGTCATCTGTGCATTCACACCACCCGCCCTCCTTCCCCTCTGCTTTCGGTCTCCCTCACTTTTTTCCTTGGGGGCTGTTGGCAGCGGTCAGAAGGAACTGGCGGGATCCTCGTGCCTCTCCCCGGGTCATGCGCAGTGGGGCGTGCACGTGACCGGGGAGCTGGCGCGAAAATCCGTTAGGCTTTGAAGATTACCGATCGGGATCGGCGCAGGCGCACTTTATTCCCAGAGGTGTGAATGCACAGATGACCACTCGAAGATCTCCAATTACAGGTAAGCAACCTGTATTTATCACTCTCCCCCCCCCCCCCCGATGGCCAGTGATGGTCCCGGACTCATGGCTCCTGTGGCTGCAAAAACAAGCCCGTAGCTGCCCCGCCCCCGGCATCCTCACAGGGCATCCGGTAGCCAGGCCCCCTCTGCAGGCCGTGCCGCAGCCCCTGGCGCTCAAAGAGCAGCTCGCTCCGGGGCTTCTTCAGAATGTACTCTTCCGCCTTCAGCATGATCCCAAAGGAGCTGCGCCGGCGTGCCTGGGGGGCGTCCCAAGGGTCCTCGCCTGCTGGTTCCAAGGTGGAGCCCAAGTACTGTGGGAGAACCTCCAAGAAGACCTGGCAGGAAGAGGAGGGGAAGCCTTGACCAAAGTGGCACCTCTTCATCCTGCATCCTTCCCCAGGCGGGCTGGGCTCTCACCCTCTGGGCTCAAGGGCAGCTCCCAGCCATTCAAATGCCAACTGTTCAGCAGGACAAACCATAGGATGACCCCAGCCATTAACTCCGCCCAC
Organism: Lepidodactylus listeri; assembly: GCA_029233225.1. NCBI lineage: Eukaryota > Metazoa > Chordata > Lepidosauria > Squamata > Gekkonidae > Lepidodactylus > Lepidodactylus listeri. The sequence continues at coordinate 56,061,608 of JARCFY010000018.1, forward strand.
GAGGAACCTTCTTTGAAGGCTTTTGCTTTCCATAGGCACAAAGGAAGGAACTCAGGGGAGGGAATGTTGTGACAGAGGGGTCAAAACAGAAAAGGCCCTGCTTCACCTTGCACTCCTTTCATAATTCTGATTTGCTCTTGGTTTGCACGGAGACCAACCACGATGCTGCCACCTTGCCTAAAGGCTGTATGAATTTGCCTGGCAAAATCCCGTTCATCTGACTTGGGACCAGAACACTGCATGGTCACTATTTAAATCTATTTTAACTTTGTATTTAAAGCACAATTCATTTACAAAATGTGAAGCTGTCCCCATCTTCAAACAGATTTGAGGGGAGTTTGGACTCTCTCAAGCCCAAACCCCGGAAACCTTGTTGGTCTCAAAGATGCTACTGGACCCATCTTCAAATCAGGCAGCATTCCGTTCTGGACAAAGGAGGTTCCAGGGGCCTCCTGGGGAAAGCTGTGCTGCAGAGAGACGGGAGGGCTCCCCCCCCCCAGACCTTGCCCTCCCCCCACACCCTCCTCACGTGTTTGAGGCGCTGCGACATGGCGTGCGTGTTGGGGGAGCGCAGGGAGACGTTCAGGACGATCACACAGTTCGTGACGATGAGGGTGGCCACGACCATCACAAAGAGCAAGTACCTGCCGCCGGGGGGGAGGGGAAGGAAGGCCAGAGTGTGGGCTCCAGGCAAGAGGGAAGGAACCCGGCGTCCTGCACCCACCCTGACCCCTGGTCTGACCACTAGGCCCGACTGCCCTTGCAGCCAGCCTGGCACTTGCCCACTGATCCATGGGGCCTCCAGAGCCAGCACTATGGGCCGTCATGGAGCTGCCGCTCACCCCCCCCCCAATTGCTGTCTCCTGGAACACAGCTGGAGACCACCACCATTACCACCACCACCCATGGTCAAGGGAGGCAGAAGTAAGAGGCCACCCCCCCAAGGGAGGGCAGGAGGGGGCAAGATCCCCAACAGCTGCCCGCTGGAGCCGATTGTTCCTTGGGGGGCAACAGGGCTGGCTGGTGCCCCCCCACCCTCGATGTCCAAGGCCATTGCCTGGAGCCACCTAGTGGATGGACAGTCCCAGCGTGGCTCCTCCACCTCGCTGCCCACTTACTTGTGCCTCTTGACTCCAGGTAGCCCTTCCTGGCAACTATCTCCCCCTCTACCTATATGTAATGGCTGGCGAAGTCTGCTTCAGCGTATCTGAAGAAGTGTGCATGCCTGCAAATGCCAGTACCCAGAATAAGGCTTGGTTGGTTTCAAGGGTGCCCAGCTGGCCTCTGTTCCCTGGCTTCAGGCCAACACGGCGACCCCTCCTGACTCTGTCCTGGAGAGTCCAGGCCTCCTGGTCCCTCTGCTCCGAGCCTGTCAGCTTCCCTCCTCCCCAGGACCAGCGGACCGGGGGCCCTCTGGCCAGGCCGAGGGGCTCACTTGCCAATGAGGGGGACGCTGAGTGAAGTCTCCGGCACCTTCTGTGCGATCAGGAACAGGAACACCGTCTGGGCCAGCAGGACGGAGATGCTCACGGTGCACTTCTGGCCCCCGGCTGTGGAGGACAGACACGGCTGACGAGGCTGCGGCACCATCCAAATCCAGACCGATGGCACGTTCAGGGCATTCGCTTCTGAGACTCAGGTTGACTCTCAGATGCTCGTGCCCCGAAAGTGTTGCCAGGCCCCCTATGGGGATCTTGGACTGGGACCGGGCTGTTCTGCTGCCAACCAACACGGCTGCCCCACGGAAACACTCTTGGGGGGCGACCAGGCCTCAGGACCCCCCCTGCCTGGCCCACAAGGTGCGTTCTGCTCAGGGTGTCTTTCTGCAGCTCTCCACTGAGCTCCGTCTCCAGGACCCGCCTCCTGCCCCCGCCCCCCCGCAGTACAGCCCCAGCCGGGAGGCGCGCCCCCACCCACCCTCGGCCGGCAGGAAGTAGACCAGCACCACCAGGGAGGAGATCAGCACACAGGGGATGATGATGTTGATGATGTAGAAGAGCGGCTTGCGCTGGATGATGAGGAAGTAGTGCATCTCTGAGTAGCCGGGGGACTCCTCCCCAGGCACGGGGGCCAGCACCTTGCGGGCCGGGCGGTGCTGGATCGCCCACTCACCGTTCTCTGAGACACAGAGAGAGAGAGAGAGAGAGAGAAAGCACCTGGGTCCAGGCGTGCACGCACAGAGTTCAGGCCCAGGGTCCATTGAGGAAAGGACTGTCTACTCTGACCGGCGGCAGCTCCCCAAGATCACATCAGGGACTGAACCCAAGACCTCCTGCACGCCGTGAAGCAGAGGCTCTAGCGCTGAGCCATGTGCCCTCCCTGCCCCGGCTCTGCTATCTCTGGCGCTGAGCAGGCCAGACACCATGCACAGGCAGGAGAGGAGACCTCGGCACCAGGCAGCCCGGAAACAGCCAGGGGCCGGCCACGGCACACAGCAGGTGCCTCCGATGCCAGGAATGCCCCCCTACCCAATCCCACCTCAAAGCAGCCCTCCTTTCCAGGCACAGATAAATGGACGCCTGCAGAGCAGGGGGGGAGCTGCCTGGTGGGGGGTATCAGCCTGTCAGCCCCTCTGCCCCTCCCCACGAGCAAACGAGCGATGCCTCTTTAGCCTACCCGTAAAGGCTTCGGGGTCAATATGGACCGCCTGAAGGGGGTTCCCGTCATCGTCCAGGCCAAAGGTCAGCTGCACCTCTCGGGCGTTGTATGTCTGAGACCTGCGCAAAGGAAGGGCAGGTGGTGTCATCCTGCAGGGGGCCATGCTGAGGAGGCCCTGGGACCATCCAGGCTCAGAGATAAACATGGAGGAGCCTCCACTGGAGACACCTCCGTAGCCAGACTGCCAACCTCCCAGCATAGCCTGGAGATCCACCAGGATGACAGCTGATAGTTCAGTTCCCCCAGAGGCAATGGGGGCTTCGATGGGGTTATAGACCCAGCTGATGTCCATCCTCCCCAGGATTTTGATGGGTTTATTTTAATACCAGAAATGCTCATATTCTAAGGCTGGGAGTTCATTCTTTGAATGGAAGTTGTCATGGCACAAAGAAATCGGCTAGCACGGGCCTCTCGCCCCTAGGATCCTGCAACCCCCCGCAAGCTGGAGGTGGGGGCCTTCGGAGTCCAGCCCCAAATGACCTTGGGCAACCTGTGGTCCACTTCTGACCCTGGCCAGAAGCCCCAACATGGTTGTAAGCCCAGATGTGGGAGGGAGTGGGGGACCCGCTAACTGCCCCCCCCCCCTCACCTGGGCCCTGGCAGCTTTTCCACACTCCCCAAGCCATCGATCTGGCTCTGATAATGAGCCCTGGACAAAGACTGCCAGCACCGCCCCCCCACCCCCGGCCCCCACGGTGACAGTGCTCAGCAGGGGTGATTCAGAGGGCAAGCTGTTTAAGGGGTAGGAGAAGGCAAAAAGGACTGCCCCTTTGCAGCTTGGAGGCTCACGGTTTATCAAGGGGCTTTGAGGCTTGGGGGAGATGGTGGCTGGAACATCCCTCAGCCTCCCGGCCCCTTGGGCTCTGCATCGGCCCGAAGCAACTCGAGCAGCCACCCAGCCAGGGGTTGGAGGCTCCTCACCCGCCCCGTCAGAGGCAGCTGTGTAGGAGCCCTGTGGCCTCTCACCGGAAGACGAGGGAGCAGTTCTGCCAGTCAAAGGGGAAGAAGGTGACTTCGATGGAGCAGGTGCTTCGGAAGATGGCGGGGGGCAGCCAGTACATGCCCCCCCCCGGGTAGATCAGGACATTGGAGAAATAGGCCACGTCGAACTGGCCATCGATGCTGCCAAGGGAAAGAGGGAGCCACCAGGGCTTGTGCCACGAAGCGCTGCCGATCCTTGTTGCCCCCCCCTCCTCCCTGCCCCCCGGGGACTCACTTGTTCTCCAGGACAATATCTGGGAGCCAGACCTGGTCTGCAGGGACCTGCAGGACGCTCACCCCTCCAAAGTCTTCACTGGCAAAGTCCAGGCGATAGTCGTTCCACTCCTGAGGGCAGAGAGAGCGTGGAGTGGGAGGCCAGCTCAGTCCCATGGCCCTTCCACCCACCACCAGCTGGGGCTCCTGTGGGGGGGGGAGTAACAGCTAGCGGGTGGGGACCCCCGCAGCCCCCCTGGGAGGGGAAGGGAGCCTTCAATCCCCTAGGGAGGAAAGGGACTTCCTTGCTTGGAAGCATGGCTGGGGGAGCTCAGGCAGGGCCCCCTATGGGGAAGGTCCAGGGTGCCCACCGGGGCACTCACTTGCGTGATCCAGACGTTGGTGGTGAGAGTTTCTTCCTTCTCATTCTGTAAAGGGAAGGCTGGATTTGAACTGGGATATTGCCACAGCCAAGCAGAGAGATGTTTGAGGGTCCCACACAAGCACAAAATGCTTCCAAGCCAGGCAGCCCCCTCAGAAGGCATGCTAGAGTCGGGGGGGGGGGGAGTGTCCTCCCTTACCAGTGAGATGAGGTTGGTGAGGGTCAGCTTGATAGACACTTCCACCACGTCCTCCACCTTCCGCACGGGCCGTGTGGTCTTGTCGTAGTTGGCGAAAAGCGTGTTGAAGAGGCGGGCGTCTTCGTTGGCCTCCAGGAGCCCTGTGGCAGCGGCGGGGGGGGGGGGGGGGGATGGGGACGACACCAAAGACCTGCTCAAGAGGGGAGACACTGGCAGCCAGCCTTGCCCCCGCCACATGCTTGAGCCCCCCCCCCCAAAGACCTCTTTCTTACCGAGGGCTGCCCAGCAGGTAAGTGCACTCAGCCACAGTCTTTGTGGCCCCATGGTGTCCGTGGCCTCCCTCCAGGGCTGGTCACGGGTGTCTGAGGGAGCCTCACCAGGAGGCTATTTTGAGGGGAAGGGGGGGCTTGGGTTTCCCAGGCCAGAGGCCCAATGAGAGCCCCTCCCCCCCAGAGGTGTTGGCTTTCACAGCTGAGCCCTCACAGGCACCCGCGGTCACATCCTGCAGCTGTCCGGGATCCGGATGCCTGGGAGACTTCTGCAGGAAGGGAAACTATCTGGAGGCACCATGGCAGGGTGGGGGTGGAGTGGGTGGAGCACTCTCCCACTCCTTCTATCCCTTCCCCAAGCCTGGCTCGGGCTGCAAGTAACAGACCCTAGAAAGCCTGCAGGGCCCTGTTTTTTGGGGTGGGGGCTCCTCCCTCTCCCCCACCCTCCCCTTTTTTATCAGCCCAAATGGCCTTTGTGGCCAGGGTTGGTTCTGCATGGCTTTGGACCGGTACTTGGAGTGGGTGGGGTCATTGCAGTCCAGTAAGAAGGCAGGAGCCCCCTCCCCCCAAGCTGCTGTCCGGAACAAAACACCTGGCACAGCGGAGGGGGAGCCAGTTCACTTCTTGCATGGGGGCGATGGTTTCGGGGGGGGGGATGTCTTGGAGAAATCTGCTCCATTTGGACTCACGTCAGGCAGAGGGGACAGCAGTGACTCAGGGTTGCCAGCTCTGGGTTGGAAAATTCCTGGAGGGTGGTGGTGGTGGTGGTGGTGGAGCCCGAGGAGGGTGGGGTTTGGGGAGGGACCTCAGCAGGGCTTAATGCCATGGAGCCTGCCCTCCAAAGCGGCCATTTTCTCCAGGCCCCACCTGGAAGCTGGCAACCCTAACTACAGGGTACACCAGAATTCTGTCTCTGGATAGAAGGAATGTAAAAATGGCTGGATAAAGAAGCTGTTGAGTTCCAGAGCCCTTGGAAGGAAGCCTTATTTGTGAGAGACCGGAGGCATCACGGGGGGTCAGAAGGAAAGGCGAACGGAGCGGTGCACGGAGCCGAGTATGACCAGCACCCAGCATCTGGTCTGGCAGGCTGGTCACCATTTGCTTTGTTCTTTCATCGCAAGAAAGATGGCCTGTGACAAAGGTAGTAAGTAGATCTTCCTCCTTCATGGAACTCCTCAAATGCAGAACCCCGTCTCCCTCCGTCTAGATCCCTTACTTGGAGAACTCAGGAACCCGGGCCCCATTTCCTCCCCCCCATCCATCCATCCATCCATCTTCACTTCACCCCTCCTGAGTGGGTGTAGCCCCTGGCTGCCTCTGGTGTGACCAGCTACCCCCCCTCCCCCTTGGCAGACAAGAGCCCAGGCACCCCCTAGAGCAGCCAGCTGGCCTGGAGGGTCTGTCCTGCCCCTTCCGCAGGAGCTAAGCAGGGTGCTGGCTCTCATTCCCTGACCCTTGAAAAGCTTTGGCTGCCTGTGCCCAAACACGAGCCAGTCCGGTGTCGTGGTGAAGTGCGCGGACTCTAATCTGGGAGGACCGGGTTTGATTCCCCACTCCTCCACTTGCAGCTGGCTGGATGACCTTGGGCAAGCCATCGCTCTGTCCCAGCTGTTCCTGAAAAAGAGCAGTCTCTGTCAGAGCTCTCTCAGCCCCACCTCTCTCCCAGGGTGTCGGTTGTGGGGAGGGGGAGGGGGAGGATTTTTGTAAGCCGCTCTGAGACTCCCTTGGGGAGTGGAGGGTGGGGCCTCAATCCAGTCTCTTCTTCTCTTCTACTAAAGGGGCAGGGAGGGCACTTTGCTCCAGGCCTGTTGGCACCCCTGCCAGACACCCGGGATCCTGCTCCCATGCAAGGGGGAGGCTGAAACGCTGGCCCTTCCCTCGGGCTCTGATCTCCCTGCCTGGCGCAGCTTCGCCTGGCTTTGGGTGATAAAAGTGGATGCCTTCCCCCGTTCTAAGAATAAACTGTCGGTGTATTGCTGGGCCAGGCGGCCATCCTGCCCTGAGGCCTCAGGCACAAGGCTGCTGCTTCCGGCAGGAGCCGCCCCAGCACCATACCGGGAAAACAGGGAGACCCCCGTTCTCATCCCAGCCCCCCACTTCGCTTGTGGCTGAGCCCCCTCCCCTGTGCGCCATTTTCACGTGCTCCACAGGAGTGCCTCTTCTGATGCTTGAGAAACTGGGATTAAAGACAGATTAGAGAATCCAAACGTGTAGGGTATCCAGAATGCAAAGTTTCCCCCAGCCGCTGCAGAGGATGAGACAGGCGTCCCTGTGCTTCCTGGCCATACCTGACAGCACCTGCCATGCTGGGCTGATCCAAGAAATAGGAACTGCCCCTGGGAAGGAGAGAGGCTGAAGTTGGTTCCCAGTTCTTCATCTGCAGTTGCTACTTCGGTTTATGAGAATCCAACCATACGGAAAGCTCCTCCCCGGCCAATATTTTGTTAGTCTCTCAGGTGCTCCTGGACTCTTGGTCTTTTCTACTGCTACGGACAGACTAACATGGCAACCCATCTTGTACTATATTTACAGTCTGCCTTTCTCACTGATAACCAAACCAGATCTGAAACACGCATCAAGCTGCCTTCAGCGGAACCAGGCGGTCAATGCGTCAAGGTCAGCCTCGTCTGCTCGGATGGGCAGCTGCTCTCCAGAGTGTCCTTGGGAGGTCTTTCCCATCACCCGCGGCCTGGGCCCTCTGTCACTCAACCATGGCCCCTCCTCCCAGGGTTATTCCCCCCCCCCACAAACACAGACAAAGCCGCCTTAGGCTGAATCAGACAGTTAGTCTCTTCAAGGTCAGTCTTGTCTGCACAGACGGGGGTCTGAGGCCAAGGTCTTTCCCATCGCCTCCTGCCAGATCTCCTGAAACTGGAGATGCCAGGGATGGAGCTCGGGACCTTCTGCCTGCCAAGCAGGGGCTCTGCCACTGGGCCACCATGGCCCCTCCCCAGTCGCCAAGTGCCAGTTGATACCATCCAGTGTATTGATAGAGAAGTTCTCCGGACCAGAACCTGTGGTTTATTCCAGGCACCAGCCCCAAGCTGATCCAAAGCTTATTTTGGGCCCCCAGTTTGTCTCTTTATTCTCGAGGGCCACGCCTGCCTGAGCTGAGAGCAGTGGGGGCCCTGTGCGGTGGGGCTGGGTGGGGCACCAGTGGCAGAGCCCCTGAGGCACGAGCCAGCATGTTTCACGTGGGGATTTGCAAATAAAGGAAGCTGGAACTCCAGATGAGGGCCTGGAAAACCCCAGCGTCTTCAGCCTCGCGGGAAGGAGGATGGTCGGCACAGACACTCCGCAAGAGTCCAGGGCCCCTGGAAAGAGTCCAGCACAAACTAGCACAGCCTAGAGAGCAGGGTCAAAACCTGGGGCAGGGGAGGAGCTTTCGGGAGCCACTGCCCATTTCTTTGGGTACCACAAAAGCTCCTCCCCTGCCAGCCACTTGGTTAAGTCTTTCAGGTGCTGCCAGACTCTGGTTCTTTCCCTCTGCCGCAGGCAGACTCACACGGTGGCTCCCCATCTGGCTCTAACCCCTCTCCCCGGTGCCTCCTCAAAAAGAGCCCCGCTTCTCCCCTGCTCTTCAGCTCCCTCCCTCTGCACGTGTGTGTCCACCTCCGCTTCCCACGGCAGCCGTTCTGGAGGGGTGGCTGCCCACCACCCTGTGTCAGAATCCCAAGATGCCTGCAGGCTCAAGAAGGTGTGCGGGGGACACAATCCCCTGGGACAGGTCTCGAGGTCTCCGGCAGCCACTCCAGGAGCTTTGGCAGCCCAGCGACAGAGGCCAGAGCCCGTCTGTTGGGGCAGGGGGACACCACTTCTGGAAGCCCCTTGTGGGCTGCTGATGACGCTGCTGAGAGGGCAGGAAACCAGAGCGCTTCCGCTGCCACTGCCGAGCCCACTGGAGGTGGAGACGAGGGTGGGGGAGCAAAGGCACAGGCAGTGAGGCAAGCCAGAAGAAGGCGGAGAGTGCGAGAGAAGGCAGCTTGGGCAGAAGGCTTGGGAAGGGCAGAACACGCTCCCTGCAAGGTAGGCTCTTCTTGCCATCCCCACCTGCCGCTAATGGTCAATCAAACACAGAAAGGGGCCTTCTTCACCAATCAAGAGGTGGGAGGGGAGTCAAGGGCAGGGGTCCAGTACTCCCTCTAAGCGGTAGAGTCTCCTTGTGAGCAAAAATTCCACTCTGTGAGCTCCTGGCATTAAAGTTGTGAGCAAGTGATGTGGCTACTGCATGAATTAATCTGGTCTGGAGCCCTCCTTCCTGGGCTAAGACAAAAAGGTGTGAGCTGGAGGTCAGAAAACTGTGAGCTGGCTCACAGTAACTCGGCTTAGAGGGAACACTGAATTCCCTGCCAAGATGGCCTACAGAGCTGCACCCCCCCCCCGGGGGGTGGTGGGATAATCCCTGTGCAGACACAGCCTGTCAGCCTCCTTGTGGGGTGCTTTGCTGGCTGGGGCAAAACCCATCCATCCAGTTCCTTGAGCACTATTAACATATTATATTAAGGAACAGCAAAACAAACACACACAAAAAACCACACGGTGGCACGGGCCCTTGTGGAGCCAGCCCCGCCTCTTCCCAGCTGCTCCAGGACTAGGCAGGATTCAATCTATGGGGCTGCAGTTCTTTACTTGGGGGAGGGGGTTGGGGTTGGTTGTCCGCTCAGAGGAAGGGCCTAGGGGTGTGTGGCCTCTCCTTCGGGCAGAGGCCGGGCAGGCAGTGGGCAGGGAAGCTCCACCTTTGGGTATCCTGTGCTCTGCAGCCGGGGCTGGCCTGGAAGGCTCTCCCCCACCCCAGCCAGGCCCCCGAGCATAAGAACATAAGAGAAGCCAGTGTTGGATCAGGCCGGTGGCCCCTCCGGTCCCACACTCTGCGTCACACAGTGGCCAGAAACACCAGGTGTCCCTCAGGAGGTCCCCCAGTGGGGCCAGGGCACCAGAAGCCCTCCCACTGTTCCCCCCCCCCCCCCCCAAGCACCAAGAATACAGAGCATCACCTGCCCCAGACTGAGAGCTTCTATCTAGACCTTGTGGCTCATAGCCACTGATGGACCTCTGCTCCAGATGTTTATCTAACTCCCTCTTGAAGCCGTCCATGCTTGTGGACCACCACCTCCTGTAGCAGTGAATTCCACGTGTTAATCGCTCTTTGGGTGAAGAAGTCCTTCCTTCTATCCATTCTAACCTGACTGCTCAGCAATTTCATCCAGTGCCCCCGAGTTCTTGTCCTGTCGTGCTGGCAAGGCACCAGCCCTCTCCCATGGCACTCTGCGCTCCCCCAGCATCTTGTGGAAAGTGGCTCCCCTCTGCTGGCAAACCCATGCCCCCCCCGCCCCCCCCCCCCCGGTTTGGTGGGTACACGAGAGAGAGAGAGAGAGAGGGCCCTCTCAGGGGCAACTGCACAGTTTGGAGACAGGTTCCCCAGGGAGGCGTGCCTGCCAGGCACTGCAGGAGCCCCCCCCCCCCCCCGCCTGGGAGACCAGAAATGCACTCCCCACCCACTTCCAGGGCCCTTGGCAAGAGAACTTCCCTCTGCAAAATGGCAGAATAAAAGCCACCTGCGAAGGATTGCTGACGTGCACCGAGAGGGGATTCAGAGGGCCTTATTATTCCGCGAGGGTGAAAGCAGCGACTGCCACAGTGGTGGGGAAGCCGCCTGTCCCCATTGCGAGGGGCACCCCAGGCCCCTGTCTCCAGTCTGTGGCCTATCTCGCTTCCACTCCTGCGTCCGGCCTGGCCTGGCCTGGTATCCAGAGTTTCCCAAGCAGCAGAGGGGGCGGGGGGGGGGGGGAGCCACGCTCCATCCTCTCCCTGCGGAGGGTGTGGCTGCTTGGGCTGTGCCAGAGAGGCCCCTTCGCCCTGCCTCAAGCACTCAACGGGGGATGGGGGGTGGGGTGGCCCTTGCCTGCACGCCCCACCCTGACTCGAGGCTCTCTCTCCCCTCCCAGGGGTGCTGCCGTAGCGCCCCATGGCATCCTGCTGGGCCCTCCTGGCCCTCCTGGCCCTGCCCGGGGCCCTCGGCCAGCCTGGCGATGACAACCTCTGCGACTACGAGACCAACAGGATCAAGGACCTGCTGCAGGCCAGCTGCAAAGGGAAGGGGCTGAGCCAGGTCCCCCCCGGCCTGCAGGAGGACACGGGCATCTTGCTGCTGGGCTCCAACCGCCTGGCCCGGGTCTCCACCGCCTCCTTCGGGCACCTGCCCAGCCTGAGGGACCTGGACTTGTCCCACAACGGGATGGGGGAGCTGGAGGCTGCCTCCCCTCTGCCCGGCCTCCAGGAGCTGGACCTGTCCCACAACGCCCTGAAGGCCCTCCCCGCCCTGCAGGGGTTCCCCAACTTGGTCCGCCTGGCCTTGGGCCACAACGCCCTCCTCCGGCTCCCCGAGGGGGGCTTCCGGGCCCTGGGGCGGCTGGTGGACCTGGAGTTGCAGGGGAACCAGCTCCGGAGCCTCCCCGGGGGGGCCTTTGCGGGCCTGGCCGCACTGAAGGACCTGGACTTGTCTGATAACTGCCTGGCGGGGCTGCCCCCGGAGCTGCTGGCGGAGCTGGGGGCACTGGAGACGCTGCGCCTGGAGAGGAACCAGCTGCGGTCCGTGCCGGAGGGCTTCTTCCCGGAGGAAAACTTATTTGCCTACGTCTACTTGGTTGGGAACCCCTGGCTCTGTGACTGTGCCCTGGAGTACCTGCGTGAGTGGATCACCGAGAACATGTTCAGCGTCTACACCCGGGTGCAAGGGCCTGAAAAGGAGACCACGGAGAACCAGCCCAAGAACGTCACGTGCCGTGACCCCCCCGAGGAACTGGGGCGTCCCATCATGGAATTCCACCAGGACTGCAGGCCGGAGAGTGACAGGGGCAGCCGGGGGGGCCAGGAGGAGAGGCCAGAGCCCACGAGAGGCCCAGGCCCAACCCCCACCGGGCCCAACCCCCTCCCCGGCGCGCTCTCTACCCTCCCCTCCCCTGCAACCACCGGCGCCTTCTTCCCACAGCCAGAACCTTCGCCCTCGACTCACCCAACCCCCACCTCTCTGCCCACCAGCAAATCCATGCCTCTGGCACACCCCTCCACCACAGCTGCCCCAAGCCCTTTGCCCAGCACCTGGGGCGGTCTGGCCACAATCCTCCCCACGGCACCCGCCACAAGCCCTTTGGGGCTTCCTCCTGCGCCCACAACAGCCACAGCTGGCCCTGGAGAGCCTGTAACCCCTCCCTCAGCTCCTCCCCAGGCCACGAGCACAATGCAAGCCACGCCTGCTCCCACCACAGCCGCCCCCCAACCGGGCTCCACTGCCCGCCCCCCAGCTGTCCCTCCCCCTCCGGGCCACCCCGCCTACTGCCACTGCCCACTGTTGCCAGGCGCGGCCTTAGGGCTGACCAGCCCACAGCCTTCTCCTGCATCCTGGGGAGCCTGGCTGGCCACCCGCTGCTGTCCTCTGCGCCTGGCGCTGTACGTGGCCTGCCTGGCACTGGTGTCCGTGGCAACCCTGGCGCTGCTCTGCTGGTGGGTTGGTGCGTGCCCGGGCGCCTGGCACCTGCGAGCCAGACAGCGCGTTCCGGGGCCCCAGCTGGTCGGGTACCAGCGGCTGCAGACGGTGGCACCGGAGGGGGAAGGCCACAGGCCCCTGCCCAGGCGCCGCCTCTACCGTGCCTGCCGGAGGCTGGAGATCGGTCCCCTCCGCTACGTCTCCTGGCTCCTGGTCAGCCTGCCGGGGCCATCGGGGCAGTGGCCCTGGGAGCGCGAGGGCAGCTGGGGACCAGGCAAGGACCCCCTCGTGGGGGGGCGGGGGGAGGGAGGGAGGGGGGAAACGTGCTGCCACCACCCTGTAGAGGGGCTGGGGAACGGCCACTGAAACCCCGGGCTCCTCAGGCTGGAGTCCAGCAGCACCTTGGAGGGGGACCCAGGCGCCCTTCCAAGGGAGGAGCAGAGCGGTGGTGGTGCCCGAGAGGACCAGGAAGACAGCGAGGGGGGGGGAGGGGGAGGGGGGGCCGGGCGTGGCCCCAGCCTCTCTCCTCCCTGGCCCACAGCCACAACTCACACACACACACACTCACTCGATGGCTTCAAAATGGGGGGAGGGCATCTGTTGGGCACCCCCTCCACCAATCTTCCCTGCTTGCCCAGACTGGAGTTTGGTTTTGCTTTTTACCTTCAGCGCTGAGAGTCTCTTGGGCTTTGGACCCACTGTTTGGGGTGGGGGGAATCCTGCTGAGCGCCTGGCCACCCCTTCCCCTCCCGCCCCAGGGCCCCCCCACTGGAAGGGCTGTCCTTGGCAGAAGAGAGCCGTTTAGCTGATGACCTTTTGCCAGAAAAGTTCCTGCTCGGAGATGAAGGCTTCCATTATTCTCTGAGAACGCCTGCTGGTCCCAAGCAAACACCCCCTCAAATAAAATGCTAAATCTGCTTGCTGTTCAAAATGGCCTCTAATTCAGGAGCTTCTAGAGACCGCCAGGTGGCCGCATGCCTCCTCTGGCCAGAGAGAATGGAGGGGGAGCCCATCGCTGAGAAAAGCAGAACGGTGCTCAGGTGTCCACTGACCAGGTGGGGAAATGGGCGCCTGACCAGCCAATGCCTCCCTCTCCCACCAGCTCCCCTGAATGCAAACAGACTGTGCACAGAAGCTGCCAGTCCACAGAGCAGGCCCCCCCCCACCCTGTGCACCAGCAATCCAGCTGGCGACGCAAACTCTCTTGCCCCATGGCCCTGAGAGGGGGCTGGGCTGTGGGGCATGAGCTGCCCTGCTGCACCCAACCTGGAGCTCCACAGGGGGGTGGGTGCCGAGGCAGGGGCAAGGGAGACAGAAGCACACACACACGGGCGAAGATTTGGCTCTTTTATTAACAGATGAGACCCCCACAGCAGTGGCCGCCACAGAGGGCTGGAGGATAGAGCAGCTCCCGGCTGGGCTGAGGACAGAGGAGTATATACAAACGCAAGCAAAAATGCACAAGAAATCCAATCACCCGGCGGGGGGGGGGGGGGGGGGGCGCGGGGAGAGTGTGGGGGCTCCTACCTGGTCCATCTGGCTGGCCATGCCAACTGCCCCAGAGTGGAACCCCAAACCTGGCCAGAGCTGGGGGAGGCGGGTGGGTGATGGCCACTTCAGACCGGGCAGCAAAGAGCACCCCCCCCTCACACTGCTGAGCCTCCCCCCCCCAACTTGGGCAAACCCCACTAACCTCCCTGACTGGGGGAGACCATTAAAGTGCTTTGTTAGTCAGTTACTTAATTGCCATTACAAAATAATAATGCTTAAAGCAAAATATACATAGCTCCGCCCACACCAGGGTGGAGGAGGGAGTGGGGAGGGAGGGGAGGATTCTCATAAACTGAGTCCATCCATCCACACATGCCCAGTCCCCTGGGGTGAAATGCCCCCAGCAGTGGTGCCCCTAGACCCTGCAGAGACCTGGGGGAGGCAAGGGGCACTCCCCAATCTTAGCCACATGGCCACGAGCCCCACTGTGCAAAAGAAAAAGCCAGGGGACCGGGGGGGGGGGGGGGATTTACATGCCACAGGAGGGGGGGGAGGCTTCTGTGCTCACAAAGTCAAGTGCTGCTGGGGGGGGAGGGGAGGGGGGGGACTGTGTGCAAAGGCAGGGGGCGGGAAGGGAAAGGGTGTCTGGGCTCAGGTCCGCTTTGTGTGACCATGTGTGCTTCCCCCCCCCATCCTCTCTCTCCCTGACAGAGGAAGAGTGGGAAGAGAAGCAGCTTGACTGGGTGGTCGGTTTTGCCTCTGAGCATCAAAGGCCCCCCCTCCCCCCCGGCACCCAAACACTGTTGCAGAAACGGGGGGGGGGATATTTCTCCCCCTCCTCCCACCCCCACCCCTACATGGCCTGGAAGTAAGAGGATCACATACATGCGTGGCGGGGGGGGGACTCTTTCCTAAAACTGCCTCCCCCCCCCCCAACTTCTCCCCTTTTCTCAGGCAAAGCCAGGAGGACCCAACCCCTCCCCCAAACAGCAGCCAAGGGGCGGGACTGTCAAGGCATGGGTTCCACTGATTGGTCTGCTCCGATCATCCTGAGCTCAGCCCGGGGTGGGGGGGGCACCATCCTCTTCTTCCTCCTCCTCAGTCTCCTGGTCCTTCCAGCACAGGCACTGGGTGGGGGGTGGGTGGGGGGGTGGGATGAGGCCCCTCCCTCACCAGTTCATTATGCAGTTCCTGTTCAGTGTCATGAAGTAGACCTGGCTGCTGCCTCCAGAGCGGACCGAGGCAAAGAAGACCTGTGGGGGGGGGGGACAGAGGAGGCAGCACACAGTCACGGGGGGGGGGGGACAACTCCTGCCGCTTCCCTTGAGCCCCCCCCCACAAACTCCCAAGCCTCTAGCCAGCTCCCCAAGGGAGTGGACCCCATGCCAAGAACCCCCCCCCCCCACACACACACCCCTTCGCTAAAATGGAGTTTCTGACTCAGAAGTGTGGCCAACGAAAAGCAATCGTCTGCACAGGGAGACCCCCACCCCGCACGGGCGGGTGAGGGCAGAGCCACATGTGCCAGGGGCACCTTCCGGGCCCCGCAAGACCCAGAGGGGCCCAGCCCTGGCTCACACCAGAGCATGCTGCTTCCAGCAAGTCTCCAGAGTGTGCACAGGCCACCTCCCCCCCACCCCGCATCCTGCTCTAGAATCCCACCCTCGGCACTGTCAGCAGCGATGTGCTTCCTCGGGAGGGGGTGGGGGTGGGGGTGGCGGGCTCTCCTCCTCGGGAGGTTTCCAGGCAGAGGCTGGATGGGGCCATCTGACAGCAGCGCTGGTTCCGTGAACTTGGGCAGACCACAGGAGGGCGGGCGGGAAGGGTTGCCTCAGTGCTTAGTTCTCGTGGCCCTTTCTTCCACGCCCAGGGAAATGCCGATCACCACTTTGGGGCCAGGAAGCAATTTTTCTCCAGACCGGTTTGGCCAGGGGTCCTGGAGGTTTTCTGTCATCTTCTGGGCATGGAACAGCGGTCACTGCAGGTGTGTGTGTGTGTGTGTGTGTGTGTGTGTGTGTACAGGGAGGAAGCTGTGAATTCCCTGCATTGTGCAGGGGGTTGGACTAAATGACCCTGGAGGTCCCTTCCAACTCTATGATTCTATTATTCTAATTATATAGCAAACTCCAGTTGCAGAGTTAGACCTCCTGCCTTTCCCAGGCACTGATCCCCCACCTCAGCTGGGCAACTCCGAAATGGGGGGGGGGGGAGAGAAGAGATTGGATTTATAGCCTACCCTTCACTACCTGAAGGAGTCTCAGAGCGGTTTACAATCAACTTCCCTTCCCCCTCCCCACAACAGACACCCTGTGAGGTAGGTGGGGCTGAGAGAGCTCTTTTGAGGACTGCCCTTGAAAGAACAGCTCCAAAAGATCTTGTGAATGACCCAAGGTCACACCAGCAGCTGCATGTGGAGAAGGGGGATTCAAACCCAGTTCTCCCAGATCAGAGTCCGCACTCCTAACTGCCAAACCAAACCGGCAGAGAGGCAACCACACCCACCTTGTCATTCCGCTCACACAAGAACTTCAGGCGCTGGGCCCGCTTGTGCATGAAGACCCCATCCAGGTGGCCCGTCTCCACCGAGCGGATCTCAATGGCTTTCTCCCCCCAGCCCATGATCTGATTGGAGCAGATGTAAGCTGGGGATGGAGGAGAAGCAGAAGAGGTGAGCCTGGTGCCCCGGCCCGCAGCCCCCTTCCTCCCCTCCCCCCGGCTCCCTCAGCTCACCGACGGAGGTGGGCATCTCCCCCCACTGCAGCACGACGTCCTTGATGATGCGCCCATAGGTGTTGACGTACACCCCCTCGTCCTCGTAGCAGAGCAGCATCTCCATCCCCTCTGCGTTGGGCAGGAAGATGATGGCATGGGGGGTGATCTGGGACTGGATCTGCAGGGGGGGGGGAGGAAGGCTCACTCAGTCCCTGCTGGCCTGACCAAGGAATGCCCCTCCCCCCCCCAGCATGGGGGCCTTGCCCCTGCTTACATGCACAGGGATGTAGATGTCGTAGTTGTTGCCGGAGTCCACATCGATGGCATGGAAACCAGCACAAGACCCGTAGATCACTTTGAGCCGCTGTCCCTCCTCCACGGTCAGCTCCACGAGCAGCGGCCGGTGAGGCAGGTCAGCAAAAGACTGAAACGAGGCAGAGTTCCCTGCTTTGGCTGGGCTATTTATCCCCCCGCCTTCCTCCTCCCAGGCACCCCAGGACCCGGCGTGGGGCCACAGCAGCGTAGGACGTTTCAGAGAGTAGCCGTGGGGCTCTGCAGCTAAAGAGCTGGGTTTGAGTCCAGGAGCACCCAAGAGACCCACAAGAGCTTCAGGGTATTTGGAGGACAAGAGGAGATTGCATCCCGCCCCTCTGCAAATTGTGTTCTCCTTGTCCTCTAAGGTGCTCCTTGACTTGAATCAAACAACACAAACACGGCAATGAGCAATTTAATGCAACAAAACAGTCAGCTCCCAACATTAGAAACCAAAACTACAATTACGCTCCTGTCCCAAGCAGCAGAGAGCCTTTGCCCTTCTTCGCCCAGGCTCCTCTGGGTGGGTGGCCCCAGAAGCTCCCTGGGACAGTCCCGTGTCGCGGCCTCGCTGGGAAACCCGGCCGGGGGGGAGGGGGCTGGAATCTTCCCGACACGGGAAGCTCTTCCAGCAGGCTCTCTGGGAAAGTCTGAGCCTGGACTGTGGCCGGCTATGCCTTAGACAGCGTTGGAAAATACACCTCGCTAGGAAGGCTGGAGCTGCTGTGTGGGGAACATGTGGGGGGGAGAGGCGATTCTCCAAGAACTCAGGGGCCCCTAGTCATGAAGGGCCTGAAAGATGAGCACCAGCATTCTGAAACTAGCGGGCAGCCAGAGAAGGGGCTTCGGGACAGAAGCAACATGGTCCTGCTGGCTAGCCCTGGCTGCATTTTATACCAGCTGCAGTTTCTGAATTGGCTTCAAGGGCAGCCCCACGGACAGCCCATTCCGGCAATATAGCCTCAGCATTAGTGAAGCATGGATCAGCATGCCCGGATCAGATGTCTACAAACGGGGCCGATTCCATCATTTCCACAGTCAAGGACACCTGTTCCTCCAACGGGAGACCCGGATCAAGCAAACACACCAGCGAGGACAGGAAGAAGTCCGGGCTTCTGGAGCCAGAAAGAGAGAAGGAAGGACTCCGCCGGCATCCAGGGTAGGACTTACGGGCAAAGGTTCACACTCACACTGCCCTTTCCGAGCCCAGTTTGGCTCACTGCCAAGTGCAAAAGGCCCCCTCGGGCACTGCCAGGTTGGGATGCCCATTTTTGGCAAAGCCGGGCCAGCTCCACAGCAAGTAACACAACTCCCGCCACCCCCCGGCAGCCACCGCCCTCCGACCTTCCTTTCAATCCACCCACTGCTGCTGGAATCCCCCCATGAGGCCCCCAGTGGGACTGAAACAGATTTCAGAGCAGGCAGCAGAGTTCCAGACGCCGCCTCTCCCCAGGAGGGCCGTTTCAGAGGGAGGCCACCTTGGTTGGCTGGAGAAGGAGGTCTCGACTCCACTCCGACACCACCTCAGAGGCCAACAAGATTTTGGGGAATGAAATTCCAAGGCCAAAGCTCCCAGGGCAGACAGGACTGGAATCCGGCTCTCCCGTTCCCTGGGACCGCTCCCCCCACCCCCCACCCCAAACGGGCTCCTAACCACCAAACACCTGTTTGAGTACCTTGAAGGCCATGAATTTGTGGTAGGGCTTTGGGGCCCAGGCATAAACTTCCACCGAGTTCTTGAGCGCAATGACCAGGAACTTGATCCGTTCATACTTCACTGCAGGCGAGAGTCAGAAGGGAGGGGGAAGAATGGGGATGAATGGGGATGAAAGCCCCCCCCCCCACTTGCTTTTGGGGGTTCTCTTCCCCCTTCTTGCAGAAGAAGCAGGGACGACTGCATGCCGTGGAGACTCACCCACGCGGTAGTGGACACAGCCCTCCATGTCTCCCACGGTGGTCCAGCCCTGCTTCTTCTCCACCTCCGGATCGTTGTGCAAAATTTTGTTCCGCAGCCAAGAGAGGTAGTAGACGCGTAGCTTGTTCCTCTTCCCTAAGGGAGGGGAGGGGAGGGGAGGGGGGACACCAAAGGTACATCACTCCCTGGGGAGACGAGATGGCACCCACTTTTCACAACCGCGCAGAGCCCGGAGCAAGGGAGAGAGGTTTGCAGGTGCAACTGGGAGGGGTCCCTTCTCTGCCCTCCCTGCTCCTGAGTCAGACCAGCCAGGTGGTCCCAGACTTCAGACCTTTCTGCTTTGGCTGGCAGCATCTCCCCAGGGCCTTCAGCAGGGAGGGAGGGAAGGGCCTTCCACATCACACCCACCGCTGCTGCCTCCGAGAGGACCAGACCCTGGGTTCCCCCAGGCCCATTCCTTCGACTCAGGCTGGCAGCAGCTCCCTGGGGCCTCGGGTGCAGGCCTTCCCCATCACCTGCGACATGAACTTCTTAAAGTGGAGATGCCACCAGTGACAGAACCTGGGACCTTTGGCGTGGCAAGCAGAGGCCCTGCCACTGAGCCACCACGGCCCCTTGCCCGGTCCTTTTGGCCGAGGACTGAGCCGGAGAGCTTCTGCGCGACAAGCGGAGGCCCTGCCAGCCCCTCCGGGTCCTGCTGACGCCCACAGGCCCCTCGACTTGGGACAAAGGGGTGGGGTGGGGGGGGTGTCAGGGGAGACTGCCGACAGGGCCTGCCCAACACCCCCTCCTCTTGCCCCTCACCTGAGATGGTGGTCAGCAGGTTGAGCCCTTCCAAGACATCCATCTGCTGGAAGCGGCGGCGGTTGATGAGGCTGTACACCTTGCCCTGCCCACTCCGGTCCAGGAGCATGAGGCCGTTCTCCGTGCCCACCAGCAAGTTGACTCCTGCGGTCCCAAGGCAGAGAGGATGGGTGAGCTGCCCCCCTCACCAGCCACCCGCTCCCCCCATCCCATCCCACCCCATCCTTACCCCAAAGGGCAGCGCACAGGATCTCCGAGTTGAAGCGCTTCTTGTATTTGCGGATCTCGGGCGTGTCGCTGTGGGGCCGCGTGTTGGTGGGGTTCACGTTGACCACGGAGCCTTTCCGAGCTTCCAGTTGCAGCTGCTCCAGCCGACTGGGGTCGAAGGCTGCAAATGCACCACACAGGGGAGGGTAAGGAGGCCTTCCAGCCTAGAGGGGATTTCACCCTTGCTCTTTATGTCCCAGGGCAAGCCTCAAGCCTCTGGGCCGTAGCAGCTACACAAGCGGAGTGACAATTATTAGAATCGTAGAGTTTGGAAGGACCTCCAGGGTCATCTAGTCCAACCCCCTGCACAATGCAGGAAACTCACGAATACCGCTTCTCCCCCCCCCCCCGGTGGCCCCTAATCCATGCCCAGAAGATGGCAAACCCCCCCTCCAAGATATCTTGGCCAAACTGGCCTGGAGAAACACTGCCGCCTGACCCCAGGGAATCGGTAGAGCTGAGCCAGAGGAAGCCCTTGCGGGGGGGGGGGGGGGGAGGCACGCACGAGGGGCCCCGGGGGCAGGACTTGGGCAGAGTGCCAGCCCTGGACGCTTGCTCAGACAAGGAAGGGAAGCAGGCCACCCCTTCCGGGGGTCCCGGCTTCGGCGCTCGGCACACAGATCTTGGGGCCCCTACTTGAGGCAGTCGACGCCTTCCCCCCAATCCCTGTGGAAGGGATCCCTCTGCCCCTCACCGGTTATGGGGACGGTGTCTCCGCTTCCGCCCGAGCTCTGGTAGATGCCCAAATCCACAAACATGGTGAAGGAGCTCTTCCCAGGTGCTTTGACAAGGCCCCGCGACTGATACTGCGCCAGGGGAAAGAAAACAGAGGCCAGAGGGTGGGATCCTCTCCCGGGCCCTGGGGAGAAGAGCAGCCTCCCCACTGCTTCCATGGGACCAGAGACCCTTGTGCTGCTCTGAGGGGCCTCTCTGTTGCTCTCCCCAGGCACCTCAGACACTGGCCCCTGCTGCACAAAGAGACCCCTCCCTCCACTGCTAACTTGCAATACAGCACCTGCCCCCACCCCAAAAAGGACCCGGCGGCGGGGGGGGGCAGACTGCAGCTGCTCTGTGCCCCCCGAGCAGAGGGAACCAGAGGGCCCGGCAGCCGTCTTGGAGACCCTCCCCCCCTCAAGCGCTCACGTCTGCCGCTGGGTCCTTGGCGGGAGAGGAGGAGCCGTTGCTGCTGCTCTTGGCCTCGGTGGGCGAGTGGCTGCTGGGCTGGACCACGTCCGGCAGGTTGGTGTAGCCGTTGCTGTCGCCGTGGAGCAGGCCCCGCTCTTCCTCAGGCGTCTGGGAGGGAGGGCGCAGCGTGAGGAGGGCGTGGGCAGAGGCCCTGGCAGCATGCAGTACCTGGCCGCCAAGGGCCGCACCGGGAGCCTGGTGGCCCGCAAGCTGGGGGGGGGGGGATAGCCGTGGCTGAGCAGCTTCTTTGCGGTTTCAGACGGGAGAGGGGTGGTCCCCTCGGCTTGTCCTCGGCCCCCCAAGAAAGGGGACTGTCACTGTCGGCTGGACTGGCTGCTCACCCGCTGCACCAGCATGGTCCCCTCGCCGTACGAGCTCTCGGAGCCTCCGCTACCGCCGCCTGCCAGCTCCTCCACATCGTGCACCACCATGGTGCTCACCGAGTCCGTGTCACCGTCCCTGCCGGGGGGGGGGGGGGGAGAGGAGGTCAGGACATGCTCAAGGGAGTCCTCGCCGAGAGCTCCAGCCACGTCAGGCCCCCACAGAAAGCCACAGCTGG
Source organism: Lepidodactylus listeri (assembly GCA_029233225.1). NCBI lineage: Eukaryota > Metazoa > Chordata > Lepidosauria > Squamata > Gekkonidae > Lepidodactylus > Lepidodactylus listeri. The sequence continues at coordinate 56,083,038 of JARCFY010000018.1, forward strand.
GGAGATTCGACTCCGTTCTCGGAAACCCAGAAGCAGCAGCGCCTCCGGGACTGAACCTTCCGGCAGGGCGAGTGGGAGCCGTGTGTGTCTGCGTGAGGGAGTGTAGGGCCCGGGTGACTCCACCTTGGTCATGTGCTGGTGCTCAGGTGCCCTGAGTCTTCTGAGGGGATGGCACTGGCCACTCTCCTCAAGGGAATCTCCCTCCCTCCCTCCCATGCTCGTCAGCAGAGCTTCTCTTCAAAGCCTGAGAGGTCCATCCCCGTCCCCTGCCCAGGGCAGAGAGGCAGCGGCAGAATGGCCAGGCCCACCGAAGCAGCAGCTTAGCTGATGATTGCTTGACTGGCAGCCAGCGTTTAGGGCAGGAGGCGCCTTGTTCCAGCCACGTGTGGCCCAGCTAGTGGGTCCTCAGCCTGCATCTTCTGTACATTGGGTAAGTTATTAAAAGTCTCCTTGGAAGCAAACCTGGGCCTCTTGTATCGTTTCCCTGGGATTTCTGAGCACCTATGGAGCTCCCGGCTGGAGCCCATCACAGCGAGCGAGTGAGCAAGCAAGCAGAGAGTGGGGTGGGGTGTGGGGTGGGGTGTGGGGTGGGGCTTCCGCAAGGCCCTCTTCAGAAGCTGCCAAGGCCGCCCCTCACCTGGCCCCTGGGGTGTCAGTGCCAGCCTCGGAGCACTCCCCCTCGGCCTCTTCCTCCTCCTCCTCCTCGTCACTGGAGTCCATCTCCTCGCTGGAGGAGGAGTAGTCCATGGCCTTCTTGAGGGGCTTGGGGGCCACATCCTCCGGACGTTCTCGGAGCAGCACAAAGTTCTAGGAGGGAAGTGTGAGAGCGTGTGCGTGAATGAGGGGCCGGGAGGAAGGCAGGCTGAAGCCCCCCCAGCCCAGCTTGTGCTGGAGCCTTGCTGCTGCTGCTACGGAAGCCGCAGGAAGAAAGGGGGTGCCCTACGAGAGCTGGGCGGGGGAGATGGAAGGAGGGCCCTCGGGGGGTCCCAGCCCCAGCCCTCCCTCTGCTGCCTGGCACTGACCCCCCAGGCCTTCCCTCATGAAGCCACCAGGCCTTTGCCCCCCCAGCCCCCCCCCTTATTTTAACCTGCCTGGACAGGGAATCAAGCCTCCCCCCCCTTCCTCCAGTTTTCCAATGGGGAGGGGGGCTGTGGTTCAGTAGAAGAGCCTCCGCCTGGCATGCAGAAGGTCCCGGGGTTCAATCTCTGGCAGCATCTCCAGTTCAGAGGACCAGGCAGGAGGGGATGGGAGACCTTTCTCTGCCGGAGACCCTGGAGAGCCGCTGCCAGTCTGGGCAGACCACCGGACTGATGTCAGTGGACCCAGGGCCAGACTCGGCACAAGGCAGAGCTTCATGTGTAATCAGGGTGTGTGTGTGTGTGGGGGGGGTGTCAAGTAGCTGAGAGAACCAGGAGCCAGTTCAGAAGGGCCAGGACTCTCCTTTGCGGTCAGCCAAGTCTCCTGCGGGTCAACCACTGGCCCCTCTCTTGGGCAGGGGGCAGTCTCCTGTTTCTTGTCCCAGCTGCTGCCGATCCACCCTCAGCCTCAGGGGCTCCTTTTGCCTCGGCCGGCACTTACAAGTCAAGATCAGACCTGTGGTGGCCACCAAACTCAGCGGGGGGGGGGGGGGAGCACAGAGGATCCTGAGGGGAGCTACCGAGGAGGACTGTGTGCCTGACTGAGCTGATACTGGGGCGGGGGAGAACAGGAAGCTCGGGGGGGGGCTGCACTAACACTCAGGGAGCCTGGCCCTGCCTCTCGTCACAGCAGCGGTGGGGGACAGGACACACAGCCTCCAGGGAGATGCACTAACCTCGCCAATTGCCCGCTTATAGCTCTGTGCAGAGGGAAAGACGGAAGAGAGGAGAGAAAGAGAAAGGGCAGAGAGGTTAAGACGCACCACCAGCTTCAGACCCCGAACAGACTGCCTCAGCCCCCCACTTCTCTCCCTTCCCTGTGAGGGAACCCAGAGGGTGGCAGATTTCACAGTTAAAACCTAGTCCTCGTTGATACAACAGATCTAGACAGACAAAGTGTGACTGATGGAGAGACCCCCCCCCCCCCCGCCCCGGTACTTACTGCTGGCCGGCCGGGGCGCGAACGGTGGTCATCCGCTTTGGGCACAACTGGGGAACTTTCCAGCTTCAGGGGAGCTGTGGGAGAGACAGAATATGAAGCAGCCCACGTAGAATCAATCCCAGAGCTGGAAGGGGCCACGCAGGCCATCTAGTCCAGCCCCCTGCTCAGTGCAGGGTCAACCTAGAGCATCCCTGAAAAGCGTCTGTCCAGCCGCTGCTTGAAGATTGCCATTGCGGGGGAGCTCACCACCTCCCAAGGCAGTCGATTCCACTGTTGCACAACTCTGACTGTAAAAAAGTTTCTCCTAATATCCAGCTGGTACCTTCCCACCCTTAATTTATACCCATCAATCCTATCCTCTGCTGCCAACACATCTCCCTGCCCTCCTCCAAGGGACAGCCCTTCCAAGACTTCAAGAGAACAATCAGGTCTCCGGTCTCCCCTCCGCCTCCTCTTCTCCAGACTGAACATCCCCGTCGCTCCCCTCTGCACCCACGTCGCTCTGCCCATATCGTCTTGAAAGGAGGCCTCCAGGACTGCCCACAATGTTCCAGGTGTGGCCTGACCGATGCCTTGTACAGTGGGGGACTGCCACGTCTTGCCATTTGGATACTAGGCCTCTGTCCATACACCCCCCACGATGGTCTCCCTCCTTGCGCCCTGGCTGCCCCCCCTGCAGCTGAGGACCTGATGGCCCACTCTGACCCACAGATAGGAGGGAGGCCTTTTGGGAGGAGAGCCCCAGCCCTTCTCTGGACTCCACACCCTCTGCGCCTGAGCTCTGCACACTCCAGCAGCCCCCTGGGCTCAGCACTGCCCATTTGTGTAGGGCTCACAAGTCGGCCCATGTGCTGGAATGGCTGAGGCTGGGAGCGACCGGCCCGGATGGAATGAGAGTGCCCCCCCTCCCCGAGCCAGCTCTGTGACGGGGGAAATGCTACGGGGGGGAGAACATGGTGTTGGGAAACCCCGTTCTGGCTGGCAAGAGTGTGCGCCAGACACCCTTCTGATGAATCCCTCCCTGGGAAAAGGAACTTAAACATAAGATGGGAAATGGAAAACAAAAGCAGAAACAAGTGCCTTTCGCAGACTATTTATATCCTGCTTTTCTTCTTGGTTCAAGGTGGGTTGTTATAATAAGTACCCCCCCCCCCCCATGGCTCCAGACAAGTCAGCACTGCAGGGAAAACGGTTTGATCTGCCTCATGGGTTGGGGTTCAAAAGTCATTCAGTCTGGATTTTGACTCCTTCCCTTCCACTCCGGCATCCCCCCACCCCGTCCCCAGAGCCGCCCATCTGAGTCAGACTGACGGCTCCCCTAATCCAGCCTTCCACTTCACTCGTGGGCCGCCCAGATGGCCCAGAAGGCCTGTGGCTGTGGCTCAACCCTCCCTCCCCCCGCCACAGCCCTCCGTCAGCCGGCATTCAGAGGTCTTGCACCCGCACCTCCGACACGGTTGCGCTCCAGCGAGCCTGCCTGGGGCAGGTTGGCAGACCCCGACTGCAGCAAACTGTCCGGGCGCTCCCAGCCAGGGTCACTCCTCCGGAGGTCGGGGTTGCTGCAGGGGAAGAAGAGAGGGGACAGAAGCTGCCATCAGAGGGGAGGGGGGTCTGGCCAAGAGCCCCGCCCTCACCACAGAGGGGGAGAGAGAGAAAGAGAGAGAGAGAGCGCAGTCCATCACCACCGCAGAGACAGAAGACCACCGCTGAGAAAGCCAGCAAGCCACCGCCGTGCTCAAACTGCTGCCGTGCTGATGCTCCATTACCTACTGGCGCTTGGCACGGGAGCCAGAGGGTCCCAGGGTGGGGTCCGGCCTGTGGTCTGGGGGGGAGGAGGAGGAGGGGCTGGCGAAGGATCCCACCTGGGACCCCTCTCCAGCCGGCTCTGCATGTGGATATGCCAGGCGGACTGGCTACGGGGTCTGCGGACAGGAGCAAAAGTGCATCAGGGGGGTGGGGTCCAGTGCCCACAGGGTCCCACCGAGGCTGCCCCTCTGCCTCCTGGAGAAGCCCAGGGCTCACACGCCAGCACCCCCGCCTCCTCTTACGTCAACCACTGCCAAAGGCGCTCAAACACATTCAGGGCCACTGCGAGACCACGCCCTCTTGGAGCACGGGGGGGGGGTCGGCGCTGCCGCCACGGAAAGAGCGGCCCACACAGACGGCAAAATGATCAGCACGCCTGATGTACCTTCCCCCTCCCCTAGGGTGGACTGTTTGGGGGAGGGGAAACCAGCAGATGCCTAGCTTCGCTCTGCAGGCAGCACCTTCAGGGGCAGAGAGGGGGACTCACAGTCTCCCACGGCCCCTGGGCTAAGCCCCCCTGCCGCCCTTGGTCCGCCTAGAGGCCTCCCCTTGGAGTGCTTGAGCGCGGTCTCAGTATCAAGGCTACTACCACACGCTCCCCAGGGGCCAGACGGATGCAGAGAGGTTACCTGGCGCGAACAGCGTGAACCGGCCTGCTGCTGCCACTGACGGCCCCGCTGGTGTTGAGTGCCGTCGCTATGGAGGACGTCCGCTGGGGAACCTGGAAGGCCACACGGAGGGACAGGGGGTGAGGGGTGGCCCCAGACAACCCCTGCAAAGAGCCCGGGCCAGCTAGAGGCACATGGACCTATGGAGCTGCCTGGTGGCCAGTCTGGCCCACTCGGGTCAGTCGCAGCTCTCAGCAGGGCCTCAGGCATGGAAACCTCTTCCACACCACCGACCGCCTGGCCCTTCCAACAGGAGAGCCTGCCGGGGGTTGGACCTGGTGCCTTCTGGGTGCCAAGCAGATGTCCTCCCGCTGAGCCACAGCCCCTTCCGTTGAGACCTAGGAAGCCTGGACTGAGCCACGCCTTTGCTAGGAACTCAACGGGTGGCTCTCTCTTGGCCTCGTTGGTACGTGGGTCACACTGCCCTACCTCGCAGGGATGTTGCAAGGATGAGCACTGTCTTGAAAAACACAGGGGTGGGGGGCTGACTCTCCCTGGGAGGACATCCCTGATGTGTGAACTGGGAGGTGCGGATTTTGGCTCCACGGCTGGGTGGTTGAGCTGCCTGGAGGGAGCCGTGGGGGGGCAGGCAGCCCCCACAGCAGCTCTCTTGTAGTGCTGTGTCAGGATCCGTGGGGGTTCTTGGGGACCACAGGGGGCAGAGTCCAAAGACAGCAGCAGCAGCAGCAGGACTCCCTGGGCATCTCTGGGAAAAGGCTTTTTCAAAAGCAGAGTGAGGAGGGAAAACATACCCCCCCCCCCCGCCGCCTTCTTGACAAAGGGCAGCTCCACAAGGCAGGGACTGATCAAACCTGGCCTACCCCCAGGAGGGAGGGAGGGAGGGAGGGAGGGAGGGAGGGAGCAGATCCCCCCCGGGAATCGTCTGGGGGCAGAAAGAGAACACGTCCTCCTGTGGTGCATCACTGGTGGGTCACACGGTCCCATCTAGGGACCCCGTGCATCAACAACACACGCTCCCCCCCCCCCCCCCCGGCCCGGTCTTCCCGGGGCACTGCCCTTTCCCCCTCCGAGGTCCCTGGAGCCCTGGCTCTGACAGAAGCATACACCCCCCGCCCTGCCCATTACCTTGGGAGGGGGCTCGGGATCCATTTTGACCCAGGGCGGTCCGCGCTGATCGGCTGTGGGTCGGGACGGCTGCGGGGCAGGGCCCTCTGAAGTGGGGTCCGAGTTCTGCCGGATCATGCCCGCTCGAGGTGGGGATGGGGCGGAGGAGGTGGAGTCATGGACAGGGAAAGCGGCCATGTTCTTGCTGGGCTGGTCCTGCAGCGACTGGGAGCGAGGGACGGGGGCAGCGTATGGTTTGAGCGGGACGCGATGGGCCAGGTGGCTCTGCGGACGGAGAGGACGGGCAGGGGGTCACCAGGGGAGGGGACGGGCAGGGGGCACTGAGCCAAGCTCCCCCCCAGCTCTGCTCCGCTCCTCACCCTCAATCTAGCTCTCCCCCCCCCGGCCCGGGGCAGGGGGAGATGCACAACTGGGGGCCCCCACAGCCCTCCTCAGGACCCAGGAGCAGTGCTCCCTCTAAGCTGTGGAGTCTTGTGAGCAAAACATTCTACCCTGCGAGGTACTGGCATTAAAGTTCTGAGTGAGCAATTTGGCTTCTGCATGAATTAGAGTGCTCTGGAGCCAATCCTTCCCGAGCTAAGATAAAAATGTGTGAGCCGGAGGCTCAAAGACGGTGAGGTAGCTCACACTAATTCAGCTTAGAGGGAGCACTGCCCACCGGTCTGGCCTGAGGCCCTTCAGATGCCGGCATCCCGCAGCAGTGCCTCCTCCTCTGGCCTGCGCAGTGTGTGCTCGTGTGGGGAGTTTGCTCGCTCCGTTTCCCCCTTCCCCGGCGGCCTGCCTCCTGCCCCACTGGGACTTTCTCCCTTTGATGGCTTGCTGCTCCTCCTTGGCCCACCTAACACAAACTCTCCCCTCCCAGTCCTGGGGAAAGTGTGGGCAGAGGGCAGGGAATGGGAGAAGCAGTGATGGGAATGAGCAGCTGGGATGGCGGGTGGGGGGGGTGCAGGCACGGCTGCTGCCCAAGGTGGCAGGAGGGGGGGAGCGCTCACCTTGTGCTGTCCCTCCTGGGGCTCAACAGGGCGCTGCATGGGCGGGGTCTGCGAGGCAGGGGAGGAGCCAAGTGATGCTGACTCAGAGCGGGAGGGGGGCACCGACTCTGGACCCCCACTCCCCGTCTTGCCCTTGGCCACGGGGGAGGCGGAGTTCTGCTTGTTCATGCGTGTCCGCTCTTCCACCTGCCAGGGACGCCAAGAGTTGCAGCCTGGGTGATCATGCGCAGCTGCTTTATTCAGCCACCCCACCCTCACCCCAGGGGAAATGCCCTCTGGCCTTGCCGGAGCCCGCCTGAGCTCCACGCATCCCCCTGCAGGGAGACCTACCTCCCGTGCCCAGGTGGGCTTGTCGGCAGAATTCGCGCTGCGGTTGTAGTGGTACAGGGGTTTCTTTTCCTGCTGCTGCTGCTGCTGCTGCTTATGAAGCTGCTGCTGCTGCTGTTGCTGCTGCAGGGACTTCAGATAGGCGTGCTCCTGCTGCAGCTGGCGCTGGAGCCGCTCCGACTGGCGCTGCTCCTCCAGCTGCTTCCGCTTGTACTCCTGGAGGGGCAGAGGAGGGGCCTGAGCCGCCTGCCCAGAGGGACCGCCCGTGCCCCCCCCCCACCGGGGGCCCCCCCTATCGCACCCCGGGCCCTCTTTACCAGCAGCAGGGCCTGTTCCTGGAGGAGCTGCTGTTGCAGGATCTCCAGCTGCCTCTGCTCCTCCTCTAACTTGTGCCTGATATACTCCTGGGGGGGGGGAGGGAGGGAGGGGAGAGAAAGAGCAGGGAAAAGAGAGGGGGGTGAAGAGAGGAGAGGAGCACGGAGACAGCCCCGCAGCCCAAACAGCAGGGGAAGCCATGCCACACCACGCCATGCCACCACAGAAACAGGCCCCCAAAGAAGGGACAGCAGCCCAGCTCCTGGACCACGGCTGGCTGTCTGTCTGGCTGAAGCCGGTGCCCAGGCAGCCCTCTGCAGGAGGTCTGGGATCCCGCCCCCCGGCCGCCTTACTCACCTGCTCCCGCTCGGCTTGCCGCCGCTCCTCCTCCCGCCGCATCACTTGCATGTCCTCCAGTCGCCGCTGCTGCTCCTTCTCCTGCATCTTCCGCTGCTCCCTCTCTCGGCGTTGTTGCTGCAGACAGAAAGACAGGGGGTCAAGGGAGAGGTCCCAGAGCCAGGATTCGATGGCTTGTGGGGCAATTTCTTTTTTCTGGTGGGGCTGAAGTTCTCAGTGTAGAAAGAAAAGCCATTTAGCCAACAGGAAGCTGTTACCAGGATAGATTTCTAAATTGCAGGCTGTCCACCACTTTAGATGACAGTTCTCAGCTGCTGCAAGTTAAATCACTTCTGCCAGCCTAAGCAAAAATTCTGGTAACAAGCCGGTAGGTGGGGGTGATGACTTCTGTAGTCAAAAAAGCTAACACATAGGCAGAAAAATTCTCTTAAAGGAGACCAGTTTCTTGATACAGTTTAGAAGGGATCCTAGAGGTCACCTACTCCAACCCCCTTGCGCAGTGTGGGAATTAGTCAACTACAGCACCCCACTCTGCTTAAAGGCACACACACCTTTTAAAAAATGTTTTTTAAAAAGCATTTACGGAAGAAATTCTTGTGGGGCTGTGCCTTTAAGAAAGGGGGCAGAACCCCCAAAAGCCCCGTTTTGGTGAACCACTACAGACCGGCCAGCAGAGGTAGTGTTCAGGGGGGCCCCCTTGCAGAGAAAGGCCCGCGGACTGAGAAGGACTCACTCCACAGTGGGGGAGCGTCTCTTCTCTTCACCTCCTCCCCAAAAAGGAGAAGGGGAACAGGAACGGCTGCTCGCCAGACAGTCAGCTGCGAGGCCCAACCAGATGCCTGCCCCCCTGAGCCCCCTGCTGCCACTCACCTCCTCAACTCGCCGCCTCTCCTCCTTCTGCTCCTCGATGCGCCGCTGGCGCTGGTGCAGCAGGTGCTTGATGTGGGCCTCTGAGTCCCGGTGCTGCGCTGCCTGCTGCTGCTGCTGCTGCTTCAGGGCCTCCGAGTTGCTCTTGTTCTCCTGCTGCAGGCGAAGGAACTCCCTCCGCAGCGTTGACTCCCCCGGGACGTTCATGATGGAGCTGGAGGCGGGGGGGGGAGGCCGGCTGAGCGTGCTGCAGAGGAGACCTGAGCCAGCCCCCCGGCCCGCCCGTGCAGCCAGAGCCCAGGAGAGCTCCACCCCACCCTCGGCCACAGAGTCGGAAAAACTCCTCTGACCGCAGTTGGCTGGCTGCAGCAAACGGAGCCCGCGGGAGGAGGGCCACGGGGCAGTGCCAGGGTCCCCAAGTCTGATACCTGGGCTCGCCTTCCTCACCACGCCCGTCATCCTCTTCCTCGCTGCCACTGTACTCGTACTCGGTCTCATCTGCCAGAGAACACTGCCTTAGTGCTGTCCTGGCAATTGCCCCCCGGGAAGAGGGCCGAGAGCTGGCTGCAGGCCCACCCCCCCCCTCTCCCCCCACGCACCTTTCTCCCCCCTCTTTTTGCGAGTGCGATCGATGTGGTCTTTGAGCTGGATGCGGACCTGCCGCTCCGTGGGCTGGTCCCGGATGAAGGGGAACTTGAGGAGCTGCTCCGTTGGGGGGCGGCTGGTGTATGCCTTGACCAGGCAGCTATCAATGAAGTCAATGAACTTCTTGGACCTGTGGGGGAGACAGCCGCAGAGGGTTTTGTTCAGACCCAGGCGGGGCTGGTTCTGTGCCCTGCCCATCCCCTCCCCAAATCTGGCGCCTTTTACTAAGAGACCACAAGTGCTGGGAAAGCCTGGAGAGCCACTGCTGGTCCAGGGGGACAAGACGCGACTGGGTGGAGCTCAGGGGACAAGGTAGCTCCTCGGTGTGTGGGGGCAGAGCTCACATCTGGAAGGGAACAGGTCCAGCCGCTGGCCTCTTCCTTTAAAAGGACAGCAGCTCTCAGGTGGCAGATCTTGGGAAAGCCCTTTTCCAGCCAGCCAGAGGAGACACGACCGGGTAGCCTGAACATCCACCTCAGGGGATTGGACTAGATGACCCTGGAGACCCCTTCCAACTCTATGATCCTATGATTCTAGGGTCAGGCCACCGCAGGTGTTAGTGGAGGCAGTCACAGCCCATTCGAAAAAGGCAGCCGCACTTCCCAGGGAGCCAGTACAGGGACCCCTCTGGGTCTGAGACTGAAGATTTATTCAGCACTTGGTCATCTGGTGGGTGGAGCCACCAGGGCCAGGCGAGGCCAAGAAGCAGGAGAGGTGCCCAGCTGTGCCCAAGCCCTCCTCTCCCCTCCGCTGTGAGCTCATTAGGAGAAGGCCTCCACCATTCAGCCTTTGGGGGACAGACACAGCAGGAGTACCGAGAACGCACATCGGCCGGCTGGCTGGCTGGCTGGCAGCAGCACACATACCACTTCTTGGATTTCAGCTTGGGCGGAGGATTGCGAGGGATGAGGAAGAGTGCCCGCATGGGATGCATGTCACACAGGGCTGGAGGAGGAGGAGGAGGAGGCCGGGGGGGGGGGGGGGGAGAGAAAGAGAGAAATAAGAGCACTTCCCCAGGGAGGAAAGGAACATCCCCACAACCCACCACTTTGCTGGGAAGGACTGGGTCCTGAATCCCTACCCGGGGGGGCCCAATTCCCCCTGCCCTTGGCCTTGCCCCAGGAGAGCCCTCCCCTTTCCAGAGAACCCAGGAGTCCCGGCTCAGCCCCCTTCTGAACACCCTCAGCACCAGCCTGCCGCCACACCCAGCCGTCCCCTTCCTGCCTCCCCCAGCAGGACTTTCTTTCCACGCGGAGACTCACGTGGCGCTCCCTCGGCCATCTCAATGGCGGTGATCCCCAGGGACCAGATGTCGCTCTGTGGAGAGGAAGCACAGACAGGTGGGTGCAAAGGCACAGGCCCTCCTCCTCCTCCACTTCCAGCACTTGGCTGTGCCCCCTCCCTCCCTCTTGCCCCCCTCTGCTCTGCTCCACTGTCTTAAGGGAAAGCAGAAACCCTCCCGGCACTCCTGCCCCACTGAGCACGAAGGAGGGCCTCTCCCTTTTGGGGGCAGGGGAGGGAAGCAGCCCCCGCTGGGGGAGAGACGTACTCTGTAGTCATAGGTGGCGTCAGGATTCTCGTCGCAAGCGATCACCTCTGGGGCCATCCAATACGGGGTGCCGATGAACGTGTTCCGACGGCCCACTGTGCGGTCCAGCTGGGCACTCACCCCAAAGTCAACTAAGGAAGAGACAAGACCATGTGTGTGTGTGTGTGTGTGTGTGTGTGTTTGCCCATGTGCACGACGAGTCCACTGGACTCACAGTCCGCGTCATTTCTGACACACACACCCCCCCCCCCCGGGACAAAGGGCTCCCCCACTGGGTCTGGAAGCGTGCTTGTGGGGCAGAGCAGTCTTCACACACCTAGCTTCACTTCGGCATTCTCGGTGAGAAGTACATTCTGGCCCTTGATGTCTCGGTGGATCACCTTGTGCGCGTGGAGGTGGGCCAGCCCCTGGGAAGGGAAGGGAGGCACAGCTGAATGTCAATGATGGGACAAGGTGGCATAAACCAAAAAGGCTGAGAACACACACGCACACACACACACACACACACACACACAAGCCAGAAAAAAGTTGCACAATGCAATAGATAAATAAACCAATTCAGTTTCATGCACAAAACATAACACCACTAGTCTGATCTGTAAAGAAATCAAAAGCAGGAAAACAAACGGGCACACACGATAAAGATCACACACACAAAACGCCAAACGAAACGGAACAGAGTGTCCAATGCCTCTTGGCCCAAAGCCTTCACTAGAGGTTCATGACCATCCGTGTAGTCCTCTCTAACTCACACCACGAAGAACGTAACAGACCACGAGAACCAGCAAGACAACCAGATTAAATGCTGGGGGTGTCCTATGAACTCTTTATATGAAACCAACCCTCCACTCGCTTCTACACAGCTGGGTCTCTCTGGTCCAGTTAACAGCATCAGCACACTTGGGGTGAGTCTCATGCAGCTCAAGTAACTCAGGCAACCCCCCCCCAAAAAAAGCGCGCCCCAGCCCACCAGATGGCCAGTCTTCGCCCCCGCCCCAGCTTCTTCTGTCTCACCCCCCCTGCCCCCAGCCTCTTGCTGTCCCCGCTGGCGGCCGCCGCCCTGCCTGCCGTACCCTGAGGATCTCCCGGCAGATGTAGGCGATGCAGTCCTCCTTCAGAGCGTTGCCCTTGGTGTTCTTCACCAGGTCGGTCACTGAGCCGGCCCCACAAAATTCCATCACCAGCTGAGGGGAGAGGGGAGGGAGGGAAATGGGAGAAATGGAGGTGACATGCGGAAGGTCAGCTCCCCCTCTGCATGGGACAGGGAGCCCTCCTGGCCGCCCCCGAGCAGCAGCAGCAGCAGCACGGCAGGCAGGCTTGGGGGCAGCTGGCTGAGGCAAGGCCCCCTGTTTCGCTCACCCAGAGCTGGTCGTCGTTCCCGGGGGGGCTCTTCTTCACAAAGGCCCCATAGTAGGTGGCGATGTTCCGATGGTGCGAATACTTCTTCAGCATGTTTATCTCTTGCTTGATCTCTTCCTCTTCATCCTTTTTTTTGGGGTGGGGGTGCAGAGGGAGGAAGAGGTTTCAGGCCCATCGGTGCCCCTGCATTCTGCTGAGCCCGGCAGTGAGGACCAGGCCCGCAGCCTGGGATAACCCCCCCTCCCCCCCCCGAACTCTACTGCCACTGAGGTCCCCTGATGCTGCTGGGCCTCTCTTTGGCCCTCCGTGCCACTCGACCACGGCACGCCTTTCCTCAGCAGGGACGGCAGGCTCTAAGTGACGGAGCCAAGACCGCTCCAATATCTGACATGGGGAGCTTTGACTCTCGAAAGCTCCAGCCCTCAAAATCTGGCTGGTCTCCAAGAAGCCCTCAAACCCGGCTCTTCTCCTGCAGACTGACCCGGTCACCCTCTGAGAACTGAAGCACCCCCCCCCCCCACACTGCTCAGGCCATACCTCAGTGACATCCATGACTTTGATAGCCGCCAACTGCCCAGTCTTGACATGGCGGCCCTGGGGGGAAAGAGGAGGAGAACGTGGCGCTGATGCAACCTGGCCCCGGCCCCCGTGCTGCAGACAGAGCTCTGCCAGACACGCACTAGGGCCGCACGGAGACCCCAGCGTCACATCCTCCCTGTGGAGGCCCCAGAGGTGGAAGACCCACTGCAAGGGCTCCATGCTGCAGCCTCTCTGCGGCCGGGGAGCATCCGGCTCCTGCCACACCATTCCTGTGGCTCTGCTCCCCTGGGCCCGCAACGGCCCCTGCCCCAGCCACCCCCTTCCGAGGGCTGCCTCCTCCTCCTCCCACTGGGTGGAACAGCCTGCCCAGGGAAGCCTCTGTGCTTCCACCATTCCACGGAACGTGCCAAACCAACAAAATGTTTTCATAAAGGGGTTGGAAGGTGCTTTCATGGAGGGACAGAACCGACGCTGATTGCAGCATTTATTTGCCTTGTCTTGCTCTGGCTAGGTCACCTCCCGCCTTTCCAGCCTGCTGTCGGCAGCGTTTACGGGACACCAGACCTTGGCTCAGGGGGCTTTTTGTCTGCCCCGCTCCCTCACCGCGGAGCCCTGCTCACCAGGTGCCTGATGCTGCTGGAGCACGCTGGGGGGGGGGGGGGTTGGGGTTGGGGTTGGGTGTTTTGTCACCTGCCTTCAGTCTCAGCGAGAAAGGCAGGCTGGGAAAAAAGCCAACGGATCAATCATCCGGGGGGGGGCGGGGCGGCTTTTTAGGTTCCTCAGCAGCTGTGCTCCGTCAGTCCCGCTCAACCAAGCGGCAGGCTGCAATCTGACAGGCACAGCCTGAGAGGCCCGTGGCCTGAGGCACGGACAGAAAAATCTGGGTTCAACTGAAGGGGTCCAAAATAAGTAAAACCCCGTTCAGTGGAGGCAAAGCCTTTATGTGGCTGGCCATTATCTCTCCAGCACAACATCTGCCAGGAGGGTACAGCTCTTCTTCGGGGACCCCCCTCTCCTCCAGTGCCGGCATTATCCCTGCGACTGTGCTCAGAGCCCAGCAGAGGGAGCCAGAGGCCCGTCCAAACGGCTGGCCGGCCGGCTGAGAGCCCCAGCCAGGAAGGAAGGTCAGCTCTCCGCCCCCTGGATCAACAGTCCCCTCCACTCCGCTCCGCTCTGCTCCCGGGGAACAGAACACCTCAGCGGGCAGACTGCAAAACTGCAAAGGTCACCAGAAACCCCCCACCCGCTCCGCAGCAGTTGTGGTGGGAGGGGGGGGGACTGGGCCCAGTGAGAGACCCCCCAGGGGTCCTGGCAGCCAGGCCTCTCCTGCCCCGGGGAAGAAGAACTGGGACAGTGCCCCCCCCCTGCAGTGAGAGGGAGGGGGAGTTGGGGTGCCAGGGGGGCTTCCAATAACCAGTGGGAGCCTTTGGGGAGCTGCTCTGCTGCAGTGGCTGGACGCTTGGGGTGGGGCTGGGGGGGCAATCCCCAAGCTGCCACGGAAGCTCTCCAGGTGGCCCTGTGCTCCTCAGCCACACTCTTGGCTCAGCCTACCTCACAGGGTTGTTGCAAGAACAAACAAGAAAGGAGGGGGACAGCACAGGCCGCTCTGGTCCCCCCCTGGGGAGGAAGGGGGCCATAAACGACCCGACAGACCCTCCGAGCCACGCCCAGGGGCCTTCTCTGAGTCTCCCCGCCCAAGAGGGACTGATCCGCCTCTGCTTCCTGGCCAGATCCACAGCAAGCCAGCTGGGGGGGGGGGAGGGCATGGGCTCACGGTCACCAGGGGCCCCACTGCCTCCCCAGGGCTTGCTTGTCTCCCTGCTTCCGCCCTCTGGAGGGGCGGCCACTCTGCCCTGCCCGCCAGCACTCGCCTCCCCGCCCCAGGGCCATTCTAACGCTGCTGCTGCTGGGGGGGGGGCCGGCAGAGCGCCACTCTGCATCTGCATAGCAAGCCCCCCCCCCATTGCCCTCAGCCCTGCGCTGGCATTGTCTGCGATGCCACACAGCCGGCACAGCCTGGCGTGGGTAGCGGTTGCCTGGCAACAGCCTCCCTCTTCCTTTCCAGCAAGGGCTCTTGGTGAAGGAGCCTCCCCCCGCCTCCCCCCCACACACAAAACACCTTGGCTCTGCAGCCTCCCTGGTACAGGAGCTGAAGGGGGGGGGAGGCCATTCGGAAACCCTCCCCGTGGCCGATTCAGACCCCTCTCCTCCACTGCTCCAACGCCAACCCCCATCACCATCCGGGCGTTTATTTGAGTCTAGAAACAGATTTGCTGGGATTCTCCATGGGGGAGGCTGCCCCCCCCCTCCAGAATGGCCAATGGGGCACAGCCAGCACCCGAAAGGGAGGGGGCACCCCACACACCCGGTCCGAGGACAGCCTTTGGGCTGGGCCTCTGGGAGGAGGAGGAGAGCCCTTCTTTCGGAGCCGCTGCTCGGGATCACACCCCGAGACAGGAAGGAGCATCTGCCCATTATTGAAGCTGAGATGAGTGAAGAGTCTGGATGTTTTAAAAAAGGACCCAGTTTCAGAAAGGGGCAGGGATGGAGGGAGACCAGCAGGCAGGCAGGCAGGCAGGCAGCATTCGTTCCCATGGGAACTGCTGCAGTGCTTCAAGGACAGCAAACTGCTTTGGCCAGAATAGAGGAGCACAAGCCCACCAGGGAATCGGGGCCTCCAACATGCAGCTTTTCATGGGGGGGGGGGGGAGTGTCCGGCACATGCTCAGAAGCACCGCGCCCAGGCTCAGCCTAGGAGCTCCCCTGCTTCCATGTGGGGCGTGGCTCAAGCCGGCTTGCCTGGTGTCTTTTGCAGCATGGCACCTGCCGCAGAAGGGGGCACGGCATAGGTCCAGTCAGGTCCCCCAAAGGGCAGGCGGTCCAGGCTGGGAAAGGCCCACCAGGAGGAGAGGGCCAAACCAGGACTCTGTGTGGGCAGTGCAGAAGGTAGGAAGGGGGAAGGTAGGAAGGGATTGGAGAGGAAAGGTGTGTGTGTGTGGGGGGGGAGGGTATATCACAGGCATCACTTCCCTGGCCCAGCAAGACCACCCCTGACTCAGGCTTCTTTGCCACCATCACAATCCCACCCCCCCCAAAGCTCTCAGCTTCAGGCAGCAGCTGTGGCAGGGCCTCTGGGCAAGGCAAAGAGTCCCAAGAGGAGGGCTGGGGGGGGGGGGGAGAGAGATCCAGGGGCAAAGGCCAGCTTGTAGCCTTCCCAGCCCCCTCCCTGAAGCTGGTGTGCGAGCACAACAAGCACCTCTTCCAGCAACTGAGCGCTGAAGCACCGCATGCTGCCCAAAGGCCAGCCAGAACACACACAAGATGTTCCCCTGAACCACATGTCGCCACGGCTCGGCTCGGGGGTTCTCTGGACTGAACATAAGCAGCTTTCTAATCTCAAGGCAGACACACACACACACCCCAGTCCATTTGACCCGGCCTGGTCTCCTCTGAATGACAGAGACCCTTCAGGCCATCCCCCAGAACCTGTTCCCCAAGGCCCTGGAGCCAGAGCTTAACCTGGGAGCTTCCGGGGGCAGGGCAGGGGCTTTCCTGCCAGCGGTGAGGGTATCCTTGTGGAGGAGAGGTCTATCACTGGCCACTGGCCATGGTGACTATAGGGACCCTCCACAGCCAGAGGTAATCAGCCTCTGAATCCTAGAGACAGGCGGCAGCATCAGGGGAAGGCCTCAGCCTCTGTATCTTGTCTGCTTGGTCCTCCAGGGCAGGTGGTTGGCCCCTGTGTGAGACAGGATGCTGGGCCAGATGGACCCTCAGTGGTCTGATCCAGCAGGGCTGAGGTTCCCCAGCCAGCAGATCGGAGGTTGCATAAGTAACCCCATGCCAGCAGTTCACTGCCGCTAGAGCAGAGCTGCCCAGAGAAGAAGCAATGCCAAGGAGACACGATGAGAAGAGAGAACAGGAGACCCTGAAAACCAGAGCAAGTGCCAAGCAGAGCCGCTGCTCTTGCCCGGCACTTCTGGAACAGCATCTGGGCCACAGCGTGGACCAGACAGCACAGAGCAGGACTTTCCATCCTCTCTTTGGCTGTGGTCTGTGCAGTGGTGCGCTCCAGCCATAGGGGTACAGCCACCCTCTCAGCGAGCACAAGCAAAGCATGCAAGACTCCAGCTCTGGACACTGTCCCTGGAGACGCCATGCAGGCGCTCGACCCTTCAGCCATGTCCCTCCCCTGGCCTTGCAGCACTGCTGCTGCTTCACTGGCCTGAGGCGACACCTTCCCCAGAACCCACCTCTGCCACCCACCCCCAAGCAGCGACGCGTCACACTGCCACAGATTTGGGGGAAGGACTGGATGTGGCCTCCTTCCGAGGGCCCGAGAGGGGAACGCGAGGCACGGCCGTGGCAAGGGAAGGCGCTGTCCTCTGTCAGAGCTCAAGGCCGGGGGTGGGAGGGAACTCTGCAGAGAACCTCTTCTCCCTCCACCCGGCTGGCGCCTCACCCCCTCCGCAGCCCTGGAAAGGGGGCCCCCCACTACGGCACATTCCCTTGCTTGCCAGGACCCAGTCCAGAGGAGCCGCCGGGGCCCAGGCACTTGGATGCCCTCCCTCGCTCGCTCACATGCACTCACCTTGTAGACCTGCCCGTAGGTCCCGTTGCCAACCACCTCCACCAGTTCAAAGATGCCGGCAGGATCCTGCAGGGGAGAGAGGAGCAAGGGGTTACAGCCGCCCCCAGATGCAGAAGGGGAGAACGCCGCTCAGTGAGATGGGCTCTTATGAGGCTGGGGCCAGGGGGAGTGAGTGGAACCGCTTCTTCCAGCCGTTGCCCCAAACCCTCTGGCTGGCCGGCCGTGGGGCAGAGAGAGGACCCTCTCTGCACTGGGGCGGGGCCACACACAGGGAGGAGTGCTGGCAGAGGAGCCAGGGACTCTGCTTGCCCTCAGCCAACTAACCAGAAGGCCTCATGGGGCTCCACCGACTCCACCGCCCCAGAGCAACTCCTGCGCGCCAAGTACCAGGGCCGGAAGAGACGCCTGGGGAAGGCTGCTGGGGATGTGGGGAGGCTGGGCCCTGCCCCAGCACAGGCAGCTCTTAGGAGGGAGGCATGGAGAGAAGGCAGGGGTGGAGAAAGAAAAAAAGAAAGAAAGAAAGAAAGAAAGAAAGAAAGAAAGAAAGAAAGAAAGAAAGAAAGAAAGAAAGAAAGAAAGAAAGAAAGAGCACCAGCCCCTGAAGCCCCAGCCGGCAAAGGAAGAGAAGAAGAAGAAGAGATTGGATTTATACCCCGCCCTTCCCTCACTTGGAGTCTCAGAGCGGCTTACAAACTCCTTTCCCTTCCCCTCCCCACAGCAGACCCCCTGTGAGGTAGGTGGGGCTGAGAGAGCTCTGAGACAACTGTCCTTGAGGGAACAGCTGGTACAGAGCTATGGCTTGCCCAAGGTCATCCAGCAGGTGCAAGTGGAGGAGTGGGGAATCAAACCCGGTTCTCCCAGATTAGAGTCCGCGCACTTAACCACTACACCAAACTGACTCTCAAGGAGAAGAGAGGCGGTGGCGGCAGGGCCCCCGGAATCACCGCATCACAGGACTAAAGGGGAAAGGAGAGAGGGGCAACCGGACCCCTTGGCTCAGCACACGGGAGAGCCCTGGGAGCTCTGGCCGGCCTGCTGCTGGGGCTCAGTGCGGTCCCCCCCCCAGGTGTCTGGCCAAGCCCCACTCTCGCCTCCTCCCACCCAGTGCTGTTTCGCTTGCACATGAGCAACTTGCACGGGTAGGCATGGCGAGTTCTTTGGCCCCTGGGCCCAAAAGGGTGGCCTGCCCCACCCCCCCACATTCCCAAGGGCAAAGTCTCTGCCACGGCACCCGGCAGCCTCTGAGCAGGGAGACAGTCCTCCTGGCAAGGGTAGTGAGCAGCCACCGCCCCTCTCCTCAGATTCCGCTTCTTGGCGAAAGCTGCCCCAGACCCGGGGCCGCGGAGATCACGCGCGGCTGCGGAGGGAGTGCCACCACCCATCTAGGCCACAGCCCGGCACATGTCTCCAGGAGCAGGCCACGTCTCAGAAGATGGGTATTAATAGCTCCTCATCACTGCAAGATGAGAGAACCCCAAAGGACATCAGCGAGAAAAAGCAACGTTGGCCTCTGCAGGCCAAATCTAGCCTCCATGGAGCTTGGCTTCAGAAGACACAGGCAAGCAGCCAGCACAACGGCCGGGCAGATCCATGGCTCAGACCAGCTGAGGGCATCTTGGCCCGGGGGAGGGGGGGCATCCATGCAATGGAGCGACAAGGGAGTGGGAAAGTGGGAGACACTGCCCAGGCCCCTCCTGCGGCACACGCCAGGGACATGCCAGAATTCCTTTACTGCACAACAGTCTGGCTAGGCAGTGCATGGCTCTGTGTGCCTGCAGAGGCAGACCTGAGCTCTTCCTTCAGGAAGCCTCCTGGAGACACTGTGCCGTACAAAGCTGCCTCCCTGGAAAGCAGCCAGCAACGGGACACCAGCCAAGGCCACCATCCGCAGCCGTCTCCTGCAACAGAATAGCCTGGCGGTCTCCTCTGGTCCCAGGCGAGGCCTGGTGGCTGCCTCCCAAGAAGGTGGAGAGAGAGGGGAGGGCAGGGCACCGAGGCCAGTGCCACAGAGAGCCTGCGCTCGCCTGCTGCTCAGCCTCAGTGGCCCACAGGCAAGACAGGACAGCAGGGACCTGCCCACAGCATAGTCATCCTGGCAAAGGAGCTCCACATCACAAAATGGGGTGGATCGGCTGAAAGAGAGTCTGCAGGTCCCTCCCAGCTTGCGACCTCCCTCCCAGCTGAGTGAGGGGAAGGCATCCTTCTTCCCCTCCAGGCCAAACCAGAGCCCAGGATCCCCGAGGAGCAGCTGCTGGGCCAGGCAGGCAGGCAGCTGACATGTTTCCTGTTTCCTGTGTACAGTTTGCCAGTGTGCCTGTGCTTGCGCAGACAGGCCACCCGTACAGGGAAGGGTTTAGAACACCTGTGGACACACCTGGGATTGCCTGCAACCTCTCCCTCCACCCACCCATCGATGGCCATCCCTGTCAGCTGGGCCACAGATCTCTGCTGCTGGTTCTCCCGGTTTCTTCCGCCAGGAAAACATCACAGACTATCTCATCTGAGCCCCATCCTGTTGAGCATTTCAGCTCACTAGAGCTGATTCAGCATTAAGGCTGAAAGACAAACCACAAATCCACAGGTCCCTGGTTCAAATCTCACTTCTGCTGCAAACCAGTTAGGCTGCCTGCTCGGTCTCTCCCAGCCTCATCTGTAACACTGGACTAATCCCATTGCCCGACTTCAAAGGGCAGCTAAATGTGAAACCCTTCAGACGCTGTGGAGCCCCACACAAATGGCAAGGAGGATTTTAACAGTCGCATTTATGAGTGACATGTGGCTACAACCCATGAGAAGCCCCTCAGGGTGAGCAAAGGCCGCCTCACAGCCAATGCTTTTGGGGACGCAAATCCCCTCCAAAGTGGCCACTTGGGAACTGGGCTTCATCTGCTATTCACATTCTGCAAGGGGTCGAAGTCTGAGTCCAGCCAGGCACCTGTAAGTCCAACAAGGTTTAATTCTGGGTATAAGCTTTCCTGTGCCTGCACACACAAAAAGTTGATATCTACCCAGGACGGAACTCTGCTGGTCTTCAAGGTGCCTGGCTGGACTCAGACTTTGTTCTGTTGCTGCTGACTAACATGGCGACCCACTTGAATCTGTCTCCAAAGGGTCATATTTTGTTGTGCTGGCAGGGCTAGAGATTTGAGGCAGGGAACCTCCAGTTGCACCAAAACCTTGCTCTAGGGGTCCACACCAGGCCACGGAGAGAGGAGCTCCACACCCACCCACCCCCCGCTTAGCTGTCAGCGTCAGGACAGGGCTCCACCCCTCATCTCAACCAGCCTTCCGGCCTGATCCATCTGGACCAGCAAAGAGGAGGAAGTGACTGTCTCTGCCCTCCAACGAGAGGAAAATGCCACCCACTGGTGCGGGTTTTTCTGCCCCCTCCCCTCAGACATGGCCATGCTGGGTGTGGTGAAAGGCATCACAGGCATTTTCAATAAACATGGAATTGTCTTGACTTAAATCATACTACATCCATGTTCTTCTACACGACTGGTCTGGAGGGGGCTGCTTCCTTCAGGACCAATGCCCAGGTCAAAGCCCGGGCTCAGGGCCCCTTCCACCTGACGCTCCCCCCCCCCCTCCGGGCACTCCAAGGGGAAACCCAACCCCTTACTCAGCTTTCTGCTCCAAGGCCGGCCCCCCTCCCTTCCTTCACACACAGCCTCAGAGAGGCTCTGCAGGCATTCCGCAAAGCTCCTCTCCCACTTGCTTGCTTCAGCACCCACCCACACACACACCCCTCCCCACCCTTGGGAAAAAGAGCCAGAGAGGCAGCCCAGCAGATTGGCTCCACGCCCCTGCCAAGCCCGGCGACTCACCAGGAGCGCTTCAGGCTTGCAAGAGAAAGGGTCACACGACACTGCAGGGCCCTGCTGCTCCCGCTGGAAGAGCCTGGAAGCTCACTGCTTGCTCCAGGCCATGCCAAGAGTGCCCAGCGGACTTAGAGCTGCTCCCAGCCCCCCAGCTGGCCTTCTGCCTCTGCCCACCAGCCCCAGCCCTGCCTCCACCCCACCCACAGCAGCCACAGGAGGCCTATGGTAGTGCCCACCTGCCGTATTATGATGGGGGGGGCCCTCCTGCCCAAATACAGTACAGGCCCTCGCTACACAGAGCCTACAACCTGAAAAGGGAGCAGGGGAGACGGGGAAGCAGAAAACAGGTGCCCACCCCCCCACCCCCCCCTGTCTATTCCAGTGCCACCTGGGTGGGATATGAGCAGCAGCAGCAGAGGGAGGGAGGGAGGGAGGGAGGGAGGGAGGCTGAGGGCTTTTGTGGCACAGGTAGTCTTAGAGGAGGGTGTGGAATGAAGGGAGAGGGGGCCCTGCTTTGGGGAAGGGGCTCCAGGCGCAAGGGGCAGCCCGGGAAAGGAGGGGGAGTTGCTGGCAGAGCCGGAGGCACCGCAGGGGTGTCTTGGGACATGGAAGCCGAGAGCGGGGAGAGGGAGCCAGGGGGTGGAGGGCGCAGCAGGCCCAGAGTGGGCTGGCTCTGAAGAGGGGTCATGCGGCCAGGGAAACAAGAGGAGCGATTGTGCTGCGGGAGGCGGGAGAGTGGCCCAGCCACGGAGCAGTGGAGAGGAGGAGGTTGCCTCCTGGTCAAGGCCAGCGGTGGCCGGAGGGGAGGGGGTCCTGTTTTTGCCAGGTTATAAGGTCCCATGACCCGGCAGCAGGCCCAGCTCTCAGGGGCTGGAGGGGAAGCAGAGACTGCCAGAGCAAGGAGAGGAAGGCTGCCAGGGGGGGGGGGAGGGATTCAGCTGAGCACTTACGGGACCGGACGTGGTCTCTGGGGGGGCCGCCCACCATTTCATCCCATCTGCCATCCCGGCATCCCACGGGGTGGCGTTCCCCTGGTGAATGAGGCCTTCCAGTGGGCCTGCTGATGCCCCCTCGCAGCAGCCCACCCAGCAGCCCATGCTTTGAAGCAGCTCGGAACCCGGGGATCCATGCGCACCCCTCCCCCTTCTCTAGGTGGACCAGGCAAGGGACGCACCAGCCTGCTCCATGCTTTTCGGCTGACACCCCCCCCCCCCCCCGGCCATCTGCAAAAGCACAGCGTGGCCAACACTCCACTGCCCTGCCTGCCTTCCCGGGACCGCAGGGTTCTGGCACAGCTGGACACACAGGATCTGGGGAGGAAGCCAGAGGAAGAGGCCTTCCTCTACCGCCTCCCCCCCCCCCCCACGAGAGTCCAGGCAAAGCCACCCCACAGCCATCTAAGGAACCCAGGAGTCCAGGCTCTGGGCCACACAAGGTGAAGGCCAAATCGGGGGTGAAGGGGTGGGGGGGAAAGTGCTTCCCTTCAGAAGAGAGGAGCCCCAGCGATGTTGGCACTGGTGGGAGGCAGGCTCGGCACACCGGGCCACGCGATCAGAGCAGGCCGGGCAAAGGGCCCTCCGGCCGGCCGAACACCCAGCCTGTGGCTCTCTGGATGACAGCAGGCGTGTGCGTGTGCGTGTGAGACCTGGGGGAGGGGACTGGGAGGGGGTGGCTGTGAGTCAGCCTGCGGAGGTGGATGGGAAGAAAGACGGCTGGGAAGCAGCAGCAGCCGCCGCCCACGGGATCCACTCACTCTGCAGGGGGCCAGAGGCGAGGCATGTGGGGCTGACAG
This sequence comes from Lepidodactylus listeri, assembly GCA_029233225.1. Taxonomy (NCBI): domain Eukaryota; kingdom Metazoa; phylum Chordata; class Lepidosauria; order Squamata; family Gekkonidae; genus Lepidodactylus; species Lepidodactylus listeri. Next base: position 56,105,832 of record JARCFY010000018.1, read on the forward strand.
GAGCCTCCTCACCTGGAAACTGGAGCCAGGCCACTACTGGGGATCAACAGGCAGACGATTCCGCCTGGATCTCACTGAACTGGGAGGACCCCCGCCCCCCCCCCCCCCGGTGCTGAGCCCAAAGGGTGGCGCTCGCTCCACAGTGCTCAAGCCAACTGGGCGGCTGGACTCCTGAAGCCTTCCTCGCCTGCCTGCTGCTGCAGCCTTGGGGCACGGCAGGGCGGAGGTGCTGCCTCTTGTCAGAGGCTCAGAGCTCCCAGCAAGGGGAAGTGGGCAGGCCGGCTGCACCAGTGGGGAGAGGGGCACAGAGGCCCCGAGAAGCCCTCCTGGCAGGAAGCTACCCTCCGCTCCGGCTCCTCTGCCCGTGCAGCAGAGGAGAAGCCCACAGCCTGGCTGGGGCCTGACACCTCCCAGAAGCCTCCTGGCTTCCCTCTTCAGCGCAGGGAGGGCCTCGGGGTTCCCTCCCTCCCTCCCTCCAGGATTATGGGGAAGCGGCCCACAGAGAAACCCGGCTCAGCAGCCGGAGGGGCTCAGAGGCCCCGGGACCAAGGCCTGCCCCATGGAAAGCCCTAGCCCAGCTCCCCAACTGGCAAGGAGCCTCTGGCAGCCGGGCCAGGAGACCAATCCCTCCTTAGCTCGCTGCAGGGAGCTGCTGGAGAGAAAGCGGCTGCTTGCGCCTCCCCCCCCCCCCCCCCCGGCCCTCAGTCTCCATGGCAGCCACCCTGCCTCAGACAGGCTCCTCTCCCCTCCCTCCCTCCCTCCCTCTTCCGCCGGATTCGGCTCAGCGTGACTGGCAGACCAGGACCTGCCCTCCGTGCCCGCCGAGAAGCCTCCCTCTCCCCAAGCAGACTTCCTCCACAACCACCTCCCTGCCAGGACAGAGTCTCTTGCCAGCTCCTCTCCCAGCAAGGGGGGGAGGGACGCCGACACAGACCATGCCCCGCCAAGGATGACAGCCCGTCCTCGGCCTGAGAAGGGTGCCTGGGAGTTATCCCACAGCGGGGCGAAGGGCCCAAGGCCCAGGACTCCTCCTGCTGCGTTTTTAAACCAACCCCACATTCTGGGGCCGGGGACTCTCCCTCTGCGGGGCAGAAACACACACGTCCCCTTCCGCCCTCTTTATGTCACCCAGACTGCCCCCATTTCATCCTCCAGTAAGGGAGACAGACGCAAGGGACTGGAGGAGGGGGAGGGGAAGGGACCTGCAGGAAGGACACAGAACCAGGGCCCTTGCTGTCAAATGGGCCCACAGCCTTTTGATGCCAGCACCTAAGAATCTCGACAGGGTTTCCATCCTCATTTTCTGACGCTGGCACTAGGGAATCCGTTCTTGACGCCAGGCAGGCCATCCTGGCACCGGGCGTCAAGTCACCACCAAGCCATGCAGGGTCCCATCCCGAACTCTGCAGCGCTCCGCTCAGTACCCGCCTCCAAAGAGCCTGTCCCCTTCTTACGGTGGCCAGAACAGCCCCTTCCCATCGCAGCCCCACCCTCTGGCAGCAAGCAAAAGCCTTGGGATCAGCTGTGTCGCATGAAGCTGCCTCAGACCTTGCCCTTGGCTGCGCTGCCACCGGGCCCTTTGCCCTCAGTGCCCCACTGGCATTTGCCAAGAAGGCCCTGCACGGCCTCCCTCCCTCCCTCTGGAGTGTGACACCTGCGTAGGGGCCTTCGCCTCAGCACCAGACTCCTCCTCCTCCTCCTCAGACTGGCGCCTGGATTCCATATTCATTCTCCAGACAGACAGGCCAGGGAAAGCTTGACTGCAGACTGCTCCTGCAGAGCCAATACCTGCTTCCGACCCTGGAGAGGGGGGCAGGTTAGCCTTCCTTCCCCCCCCCCCACTTTGCCACCACCCACACGGGCAGCTGCCTCTTCCCTCCAGCCAGGACTCTTTCAGGTAATCCAGGTACTCAGGGGAACACTGTGGACGGGGAGTCCCTTGCAGCGGAAGGGAATCCGGCTGCTTCTCTCTCCCAGCCCCTCTGAGTGGAGGGCTTGCAGTGTTGGCCCCTGCCCCATCTCAAAGTCTCAGGGCTGCTGGAGCCCACGTCTAAGTAACCACGGTGTGGGAGGGCACATTCTGCCCAAGCAACGCCAGGGGCCATCACTGGGGTTAGGCCAGCGGGCACCATCTAATTTCTGTTTCTGTTATTCCGGGGGAGGGGCCCTGAGCAGCATCCAGCCCCACCCACACACCTGGGCAACGGAGTTCCCGCTCTGCTCCTTCTGATGGCCTTTCTCTTCCATAAGGTCCAGGAACTTGTTTTGAAAGAGAATCCCTGCGGTCACTGGAAAAATGCCCCTCTGACTCGGGGGGGGGGGGAAGCCCTCTGAATGCCAGCTCCCTCGGCTACAGCAGGTGGGATTTTCTGGGACCCTGAGACTGCACAGCAGCACCTTCCAGGCACCAGAAACCCCAAGGCCCTGAGTGCTAGGACCCTCTTGCGGCTTCGGGGGCTCCCCCACACCATACACCATGGGCGCCAGACAGCTCTTCTGCCCTGTGGGGTTCACTAGCAAGGAAACCAGCCCAGAGCTGCAATCTGAGTGGCAGTTCACAAGGTCAGGGGAGCGGGAGAAATGTCCTTTTTATTAGGAAAACTGAAATTTGGGGCACAACCTAACAGTCTGCAAGATCCGTTTCAACCTTGTAGATCATGTACTGGCAGGCTGAGGTTTCCTTTTTAGGGTTTCTCCAAACGCACTCCAAAACGCACTCCACCCCTCTGTCCTTTTTCCCCAGGTAGTGAGGAAGGGAAAGCTGCACTGCCACCATTTCTGATTTCTGCCTGGACCCAGGAAGCCACTGGAGGCCCCCTCCCCATTCGAACCACAACACAGAAGGTGGCGGAGGCCGGCTCCGTGGGCATCATCCCGTGCCAACTCGCTGAGCCAGCTTGCAACATGCTCATTCACCCAGAGCCCTTGGATGGGAAAGCAGGCTGGGACAGGCCCGCCCTGAGCAAAGAGAGCGGCCCCACCCCACCCCATGCAACTGAGGAATCAGCAGCTGGCCAAGTTTCAACCCAGGGAAGGAGGGAGGGAAGGAGGGAGGGGGGGAGCCCAGCAAACTGCTCTCCCCTCTCCTCTAGCTTGGGGAAAGCCATCTCACCCTTGCCCCCACTGCCAGTCCTCACCCTGCACAACCTAATCTGAGCAAAACCGCAGCTGGTCTACAGGGAAGCAAGACTGAGGCCTGCCTCCCCACCACAGAGAACCACACAGACTCTGAGGGCAGCACTCTTCTCTGTTTTCACCAGAGAAAACAGGGGGGAAATACCTACACTTATTACTCATTTATTTATTACATTTTTATCCCACCTGTCCAGCAAGCTGAAGCCACGAGTTCTGGGAAGGGCGTCTGAAAACATCACCTTGGACTGAGATAAAGTTCCAGGACTACTGGGCAAAACTCGCAAATCCCTGAGTCCAGGTGGGATATACTTTTGAGCCCCTAAGGAACTCCCATGTGAAATGGTTACCTACATTGGTTAGTAGACCAACTTGTCATTAAAATGGGCCTCCGTGCCAGCAAACGTCACGTCAACTTTTTACAAAAAGCAGTACTGAGGGGGATCCAGAGAACTACAGGACAGTTAGCCTAATGTCTGTTATAGTTAAATTAGCAGAAACCGTTATCGGAGATAATCATTTTATTTATTTATTTCTATTTTATTGAATGTATATCCCACCCTCCCCACAGAGCAGGCCCAGAGCAGGTTCCAGACAAACCAATCTGCACTCAGTGCAGGTTCACAATTAAAATTTTAATATATATATATAAATCAATTATTAATCACACTGAGGAACAAGGCCTGCTGAAGGGAAATCAGGATGGCTTCTGCAAAGGGAAGCCCTGCCTCACCAACCTTCCGGAGTTCTCCGAGAAAGGAGCAAGTATGCCGATAAGGGTGCTCCAGTAGATATTACAGACTTGGACTTCCAAAAGGCTTCTGACAAGGTGTCTCACCAAAGTCTCCTGAGTATGCTTAGCAATTATGGGATAAGAGGATAGATCCTCTTTTGGATTAAAAATTGGTTAAAACAACAGGAAGCCAAGAGTAAGAATAAACAGGACAGTTCTCACAATGCAGGGAAGTAAGCAGTGGGCTCCAACAAGAATCAATATTGTTCATCAATGATCTGAAATTGGTGGCGAGCTGTGCAGTGGCCAGCTTTGCAGATGCCAACAAATTATTCAGGACAGTGAAACCCAAAATGGATTATGAAGAGCTACAGGAGGGTCACTATAAATTGGGCAAGCAATTTACTAAGTGGCAAATAAAGTTCATGGTAGATAACTGTGAAGTGATGCACACTGGAACAAAAATCCCAACTTTATATACACGCCATGGGATCTGAAACAGTTGAGACTGAGAGGAAGAGAGATCATGGGCTTATATCGGATAGCTCAGCAGAAATGTTGACTCAGTGTGAAAGAGCAGGAAAAAAGGCAAACTCTATGCTGGGGATTATTAGGGAAGGAACTGAAAATAAAACGGCCTACCTTGCAATGCCCCTGTGAGGATAGGAGTGCTGTGTACAGTTCTGATTAGCATATCTCCAAAAGTACATCGGAGAGCTGGAGAGAACGTGGAAGAGGGCAGCCAGATTGATAACAGGCTGGATGGAGCCCCTTTGCTGTTAGGAAAGGCTGAGAGTCTAGGACCTTTCAGTGTCTGTGTGTGTGTGTGTGGGGGGGGCATGACAGAAATTTATAAGATTATGCACGAGATGGAGAGTATGGATAGAAAGCACTTTTTCTCCCTCTCAGAATATGAGAGCTTGAGTCAGCCTGCGAAGTTGAAGGGCCAACAGCCTCATCAGGCAGGCAAATTTATCAAACCGGGGAAGTCACTGCTAGCAGATGCTGGATGGCTACCAGCACAGATACCTTCCTTTAAAATGGGACTAGACAGGAGGAAAGGACCATGGCGACTGAAGGGAGCCTCCAAATACCAGTGCTAAGAAGCTACCCGGGAGAAGGCCTTGGCCTCGAAGCCCCGTTTGCTGGCTCTGCAGGGCACCTGGTTAGCTGGGTGCAGGGAAGAGGATGCTGGACCAGAGGGCCCAGTCTTAGCCGGTCAGGTATTACTGCTTAAGCAACCGTCTGCTGAATCATCCCCACCTCCTCATTGGTGGAGGACAAGGGAGAACCAACACTTCCAAAGGGCTTCCCTTCTGTTATCCGGCCAGGGTGTGGCCATGTGGGAGTTGACCACCAAGCACTCCAGCGCACCTTGGTCCAGCCATTCCCAAAGAAGGAAGCGCCACAACGCAGTGCCTGTTCCCTTCTGCCATGTTCATCAAGTAATGACAGAGCACACCACTCCTTCAGAGGAGATATTGCTGTTCAGCCTGACAGTTCAAAACAGCTCTCTCTCCTGCTTGATTCTGTAGGGCTGAAGACAGATGGGGGGCAACGGGTATCCTGGATTTGCCCACCTGCTTTGACCACCTTGGGCAGAGGCCACCACAGCAATGTGGGCACGAAAAACACACCCAGGGCAGGACGAATGGTTAACTATCCCTGGTGCAGTGGATTTCCTCTATGGCTGCCGAGGGAGTGTGGGGCAAGATGGTTGAAGACCATCACCCCCACAGCAGCCCCTCCCCCCAACTAGCCATGCTGGCTTGCCATGCTGTGCTAGAGCAAGGGGGACAGCGTTAGCAGGCACAAGCACGGAAGGGGGTGGTGGAAATAATTCAGTGAAGGCCAACATGCTGCAGCCAACAAGCTCTCCCTAGCAACAAGCAAGAACAGTGCGAACGCAGCCCAGCCCAGCAGCCCTGGTGCTTGCTTTTATGGCCCAGATAATAGCGCTCACCCTGCCACCCCAAGGATTTACAGCCGAGGCACAGCTCTCTCCCACTCCCCTCCGAGCACTCGGAGCAGCATGGGCCACAAGCAAGAGGACCCAGCAGAACCACCAAGTCCACCAGCGAGTGAAACCGTAATGCTGCTGGGGAGACTACACCCCCTCCTTGCCACCAGCCAGTGTGATCCAGTCAGAAGAATGAGCGAAGCCCAGCGGCTGAGTTCTCCAAGGGGAGCCAAGGAAGAGCCTGCCCAGCCCTCCCATTAGCAAAGAGCGACGGTCATGGGGGAGGCTGTCACGGCCAATGAGCTGGGGCGTGCAGGGGTCCTCCTCCTCCTCCTCCTCCTCACTCAGTCCTTGGTGCACGAGACTCCTCAAACCCACCACCATCGGTCCACCAGGGCCAGTCTTGTCTACTCAGCCTGGCAGCAGCTCTCTGGGGTCTCAGGCAGAGACAGGTCTCTCCCATCACCTCCTGCCAGTCCTTTTTAACTGGGATTGAACCTGGGACCTCCCGCACACCAAGCAGATATTCTCCCACTGAGCCATGGTCCCTCCCTCTGCCAGCTCTTGGGTGGAGAAAGGCCCTTCCTGATACCTTTCACAGAAGAGGCCAAAGGTGGGCCAGCACCAGCCCACACAGAAGGGAAGCAAATGGGCCCGGGGGGGGGGTCCAAAGGGTTCCTCAGCCCCAGCAATGCCGCCCACTGTTGTCTGGCACCCACTGGCTGCTAGGCTTGTGCTACGGTGATCCTTCACTGCTGCTCGCTGGCCTGGCTGCCTGGGTAGCAGATCCCCCAGAACACCCCCACTTTGGGGGTGAAGGCAGCCCTCAGGAAGCCACCCGGGACAGCACCCAGCCCTGCCGGACAGGCTCAGCCAGCCGTTCCACTGCTGGTACCCACAGCCTGGCAAGAGTGAAGCCGAGGATGCTGTTTGCCGCCCTGCAGACCAACAGCCACAGTATGGGGGTCAGGTTCCAAAGGCAGGAGGGCCCTGGGACAGAGCCTCGGAAAGGCACAGATAGCCCCCGACCACCCGGCCTTCTGGGAAAGGAAGTTCAGTTGGGGGAAACTCATCTTTCATGCATGCGGGTCTCAGGTCAGCCATCCTCGAACCCCCTAAGGGAGATGGACTGGCTTTTGCCATTGAGAGAGGGCTTGGCTAGGAGATTTTCTGCTGACAAGCTGATTTTGCAAAGCTGGTACCCATCCCAATTTCATTCTCACCCGTCACCTGTTACCTTCACACACACACACACACCACCATTTCTTTTCAGACAAGGGCCTCCTGGCCTCCTCAGCTGAATCACCACGTAAACTCCACTCCCCACACACAAGGCCACAGTGCTGAACCCTCCAGATGTTTCACAGGAAGTGAGAAGCACAGGAAGCTTACCCCCCCCCAAACATGGGGTAAGCGGTCAGGGCCAGACTCCCCCCCCCAATTCCTGGCTGTTTTCAGCCTCCAAACTGGAGAGCTTTCCCTCCCTTGTGGAAAGTAATCCTTCTAATTCTCACCACTCAGGAAGCTGTAAGGACATCTCTTCTGGCTCCCAGCCACACCCTGGGGCAGCAGGTTCCATGACCCACTTTTCTTTTCTTGTGTGGTGTCTAGAGCCGTTTAATTGCGTTGTGCCCAGCACGGGGAGGCACAGGTTCGAATCCCTACTCCACCGTGAAAGCCTGCTGGGTGACCTTGGGCCAGTCACTCGCTGTCAGACTCACATACCTCACAAAGTTGCTTTGAGGATAAAACAGAGACGGGAAAATCTTGTAAGCCAATTTGGGTTCCCATTGGGAGAGAAAAGCGGGATATAAATGAAGTAAATAAATTTTCCTGAGACAAAAAAATCAGGACAGGGCACTGCAGACGACAATGGCCACAGAACCTAGAGACCTGTGAATCTGGAGAATTCAACTTTTCAAGTAGTGTAACGAGTGCCCAGTCCTCATGAAGGTGGAGAAAAGCCTGTAATGTGGTTTGGCTGCAAGTTCCCGAGGAAGCAAAATTCCAGGTCACGAGGCCCCAGTGATGATGAAGCTGGTGAATGCAGCCACACTGTGTGGTCTGCTGGGGGAGGGCTAGTAGCTTGGAAGCACAACCTTGGCTTTGCACACAGAAGATTCTGGAAAGGAGGTTTCTCTGTCTAAGGCCCTGGAGACCCACTGCCAGGCAGAAGAGACAACAGTGTCCAGACTGACCAGCAGTTCTGCGTTAGGCAAGCAGCTTCATGCAGTACTATAAGATCAGGGAGTGGAGTGCTTCTGCCCCCCAGAAAGCAGCCCAGATCAGCTCTCCTCAGGACGGACCTTATATATAAAAACCTCAAGGGGCACCAGCAAGACAATTTGCTGAATTGGATGAAGTGCCCATTGCTATATAGCTGCAGATCTAAACAGTGCAAGGGGAAGTAGGTGGGTGAGCAGAGCAGCTGTGATGGATCGAAATGCTGCTAGACCCAGCTGAGCTAAACAGAGCACAGCAAAGCAGGGAGGCCACTGCAGCTGGATCGTTGCTGCCTCGACCACAGGCCCGGTGGAACATCTCCCTTTTACAGGCCCTGTGGAACAGCGTCTGATCCCGCAGGGCCCAGATCTCACTAGGGAGAGAGTTCCACCAGGCTGGTGCCAGAGCCAAGAGGCTAGGCGGACATCTTTGGGGACAGGGATAACCAGTTAAGTGTTGAGCGGAAGATCGCCAGGCCCTTTGGGGGCAGTACAGAGAGAGACAGTTCCGTAGATATATTGGGCCCAGTTCGCAGAGGGCTTTGAAGGTAAGCATCAAGACCTTGAACTTGATCCGGAATTCAACTGGGAGCCAATGCAGCTGGTGCAGCACTGGATGTACATGCAATCTCAGAGGTGCCCCTGTGAGGACACACACCGCCCCATTTTGGACCAGCTGTAGTTTCCGGATCAATCTCAAGGGTAGCCTTGCATAATGCGAGTTACAGTAATCCAGTTTGGGGGTGACTGTTGCATGGATTACCGTAGCTAAGTTGCGTGGGGAAAGGCAGGGGACCAGTTGCTTGACCTGCTGCAGATGGAAAAATGCAGATCTTGCAACTTGCCATGACAATGGTATGCTCTCAGAAGCTTGGGAAGATCCCTGGTTGAATTCTGACCCGACTTCTCTGCAGGCACTTCTCAGAACATCCATCCACAAGGGCTTCCCTGTTCAGATGGTCTACCTGGCAGAGGTGAGCTGGGTGGGTCTTCTCTGCACAGCCATTCACAGAACTTTAGACCTTCCACTAACAGTTGTCCAATATGAACCCTCTGCCAATGGTTTATTCTTCAACAAAGAGAGCCCCGGCACTCAGCAACCAGGCTAAACTATAGTGAATACATTTTTTTAAAAAGTGTCCACTTTACATGTTTTAAAAGCCCTTGTTGGGAGTTTGCGATGAAATTTAAACACTTAAAGAATATAAATAAACGCACCACTTGCACAAATGGAATTCTCTAGTTACAAGTAACTGCAAATTTGCGATTCTCTGTTAAAATGTCCCGGTTGCAGACTTTCACAGCCTGACAGCACAGCGGGTCAAACGAAAAAACACAGCATTCAGTAATTCAAATAGACACTATTGAATGCTAGTTCAAAAGAGGAAGAGGTACAGAGTACAGCAAATACTGTTATTGCACCAGCTTAGCTAGGTAAGCAAGGTTTTGAGTTTTATGAACCGGTTGTCAGGCAGATACCATTTCCCCTTCTGTTCTGCACACTGCACTTAAAAGCTACACATCCTGACACAGTTAGGATAGTGAATGATTTCTTTATCATGGATCCAACAAACAGTGCCTTCTCCTTCTCATCCCCCAGGGGAGGATCCTTGCCAGCAGATACCAGAAAAGTGTGTTTCCACTGTGGAAAAACAGAGGGGAGCTGAGGTGAGGGAGAAAAGCCTTTCCCCTCCACTCGAGGCGGCCAGAGCATTCCAACGCGCTTCCTGGATTCCCAGTTCTGCTGATAGTGCATGGGGGAAGCGGCCCAGCCTTCAGCCGGCCTTCTGCAATTATGCCCCCCGGACGGAAAGCAACCCCAACGTGAAGAAAGCGGCATCCACAGGAGAGCTGCTCCACCGCCTGACCACTCCTGTAGCAAATCTCAGTGGGCATCAGCGATGTTATCTGGCTCCCTCACCAGCCCCCTTTCGCTTTGACTGAATGCCCCCAAAGCTCTTGAGCAGCTCAGCCTCTTGGAGAGGGCCCCTGAACCCAACCCCCAAAGCCTTCTTGTTAAGTCTTAAAGAGAACAGTAGCATCCCCCCCCCTTTTTTTTTTTACAAAGAAAGTATTATTTCACAGCGCTGCCTTTGAATATATCATCTCGTTGCCACCTGCAAGGCAGGCCCTGTTCGTCCAGCCACAGCTCCAACGGCCTGCACGGGTGCCTACACTTACACATCTCGATTTGAGGCTAGGAGGCTCTTCAGTGACTCGCAAATGCTCCTACCCACAAAACCTTGTTGGCCCCTCAGGGGCTCCTGGACTTAAATCCAACTATTCTGCTGCAGACCGGCGGTACATGACACACACTCACACTCACACGCACGCACGCGCACACACTCGCGCGGCCCCATCACGGAGACGGCACCTGACCCTCTCCTTAGCAAAGCAGGCGGGTCCCTGCCCCGAGGAGCTTCCCCGCCCCCGCCCCGCCCCGCCCCGCCAGGAACGTTTTCTTCTGGGAGTCAGGTGCAGGCGCCGTGAGCAGAGGCAGGGGGCTGAGGCACCCCAGGGAGGGCTTCCCAGCGAGCTGGCCTCCCGGAGGAAAGGGGGAGATGGGGAGCACCCGGCCGGGCCCTCCCAGGGGGCAAGGAGGCTCCGGGGCGCGCGCAGAACCTGCCCGTGCCGGCGGGGGCGGGGGGAGGGGGGGCTGGCAAGGCGCCGGCGGGGCCAAGGGCTGCTGGGGGGGGGGCGCCCGACCCCTCCCCTCCCCTCCGCGAGGCCCAGCCCCCCCCCGCGCCCCTCCCCCCGCGGGCGCCCCGACCAGCAGCCCCCCCCCCGGAGCACAGGAGCGGGGAGGAGACCGGGGGGGGGGCTGAAAAGGGAAAAGCGCCGCCGCAGCCCGGAGGGGGGAGGGGAGGGGAGGGGGATGGGGAGAGCGCTCAGCGCGTCCCCCCCTCCGCCGGCCTGACCCCCGACCCTTGCCCCCGCTTACCCTGAGGGCGGAGAGGTCGATGTCGTCGAGGCTGCGGGCGGGGGCCGGGTCGGCCATGGCGGGGGCCGGTCCTGGTCCTCCTCTCGGCTCTCTCTCTCTCTCCCCCCTCAGCGCCGCAGACCCATCGAGGCGGCCTCTCTCCGGCGGCGGCGGTGGCGGGGGGGGGGGGTTGACAGCCCGGCACCCACCCACCCACCGCCCGCCTCTCCTGGCCGGCCCGCCCGCTCTGGCTGACTGGCTGGCTGATTGACAGACAGGCGCCCAGGAGGGAAGCACCACCTGACCACTGCGCATGCGCACAGACCGGGCGGGCCAGGGCGCCAGCGCGCAGGACTACAGTCGGCCTCAGCCACAGCCGGCAACGCGCATGCGGCGAGAGCCCGCAGGCGAGCTTGATTAAGGCGCATGCGCCCCGAGGTCGAAGCAGGTGGGAAGTCCTAAAACACAGCCGATTGAGAGTGACGTGACGTGACGAGAGGGCGGGAGAAACGCATGCGTATGATCGGAAGCGAGGCCGGAGGAGAGCCGGCAAACGCCCTGTAGCTGGGAGCATGCGTAGATACCAAGAAGGAGGGGAAGCGACGGTGAGATTAACTGGACGGTCGGGCGGTTTCCCTCTTCCTAAAGGGGATGTCGTCACAGTGATGCAAGAAGGCCGAAACGAGGAAGCGGATAGTGCGCGTGCGCGGGAGCTTTAATGCTGGGCTGACCACGTGGATTCCAGCGGGAGTCGGGGGAGCCTCGGCCTCCAAGCCAGCGAGCGGAGGGAGGGGAACGGCGTGGCCCGGGGGGGGGGGGCAGGGCCCTTGCAGCCTTCGCTGGGGCGGGGGGAGGGGCGAGCGGCTGGAAGCAGGCCCGCCAGGTAACACTAAACCAGGGCATCGATCAAGTACCCCCCCCCCCCCGGTAGAAATGGCTTCCGGGACCGGTGGTCATGCTAGTGTGGGTCCACCATCCCCTCTCACACAGCAGTCAACCAGTTCCCCTGGATGCCAACTGCAGGACACGGAGGTCAAGGCCTTCTCTCCTGATGTTGCCTCCTGGCACTGGGATTCAGAGGCTGACTGCCTCTGAACGTGGAGGTTCCCCCTTTAGTCACCATGGCTAGCACCCACCGATAAAAACGTCTTTCCTGAGCCTGCTGCCCATCAGCTTCATTGGATGCCCTTGAGTTCCAGTCTTTTGGGAACAAAGGAAAAAGTTGTCTTTGTCAACTGTCTCCCCTCTGTGCATAATTTTATAAAACTCTTATCATGTCCCTCCCACCCTTAGTTATCTCTTTTCTAAATGGAAAAATCCCGAAATCTTCCATTTCCTCCCCACAGGATCCTCCTGGGTTCCAGAATGCGGCAGGGAAGGGGTGCCTGCAGTGGGAACTTGGAACAAGAGGCTCTTTGAAGCTACTAATGGGATTGTTCCTTGTCAGTCTCTCCCACCAGTGGTGGTGGTGGGAAGCTGGCCCCAAGGTTTATGGTGATCTAAAGAAGGCCAGGAAGATGCTGGTGGAAAACTAGTACTGAATCTGAGAAATCAAGTATAAAGTCCATTGGAAGTCCTATGAAGCAGTAATAACATCTGTGTTTCTTCTCTGCTACCATTGCATAGGAACATAAGAAGAGCCCTGCTGGGTCAGACCAGTGAGGGTCCATCCAGTCCAGCATCCTGGCTTGTGCAGTGGCCAACCAGTTCTTCTAGTTGGCCAGCAACAGGATACAGAGGCCAAGGCCTTCCCCCGATATTGCCTCCTGGCTTTGGGATTCAGTGGCTTAGTTGAGGTTCTCCTCTGTCACCATGGCTAGTAGCCATTGATAGACTTATCCTCCATGGATCTGTGTAATCCACTTTTAAATCTGTCTGTTCCTGTGGCCATCACTACATCCTTTGGCTGCGACTTCCACATTTTAATCACTCTCTATGTAAAGTAGTATTTCCTTTTGTCTGCCCTGAACCCACTGCCCATCAGCTTCACTGGATGTCCTCAAGTTTTAGTACTTTGGGAGAGGGAGAAAAAAAATTCTCAAGAATTTTTCCCAATTGCTGAAGGTATCTTGATGTCTACTGACTTCTAAACCTGAGCCTTTGTCTCAGAAACAGACAATTTGCTGTGATACCTTTTCAGAGTCTTTTGCCTGGTAAAATAATACAGATAGGCTCTAATATGGATGCTGTTTGAAATATTCAATAGGAAAAAGAAGCATCTAATACTTTGTCTGCTTATGGACCATTTTGATCCAGTTATCTTGACGGATGTTGACGGGATCCTGGGATCTGTGAAAGCTGCCACAGGCGCACTGGACTCTTGCCCACCCTGGCTGCTGAAATCATGTAAGAAGTGTACCAATGAGCCCTTGGTTTCCACCTTAAATCAGTAATGAACTCCTGGCCCCTTCTCCTGCCAACTCAGAAGAGGCACTTCTCTGCCCATTAGTTTAAAATATCCCCAAATCCATCCTGAGAGAAAAAATGATGTGGCGGATTATTGCTCACTCTCTAATCTGCCTTCTCTGGGAAAACAGATTCAGGTTGGCCAAAGCTTCTACCCAGAATAATAAAACCTTGTTGGTCTTAAAAGTGCCACTGGACCCAAAGTTTGTTCTTCCTGGGGAAAGTGAGTGAGAGAGCAGTAGCAGACCAGTGTTCTAGACCTGTTTTCAGGCTGGATTATGGGACAGAGACGACCTCGGTGGCTTTGGGTGCTGACGACAACCCCCATCTGAGTGTAGACAAAGGCCAGGGCTGTCCCTTGCTCCTGCTGGACCTACCTGCAGCCTTTGTGACAGGAGATCGTATCATCCTGTTGAGGCATATAGCAGCAGAAGCAGGTGTCAGGGAATGTACCTTCGGCTGGTCATGGACTGGATTCAACAGGGTTGCCACTGGAAAGCAGCTGCTTTCAGCGTGGGAGCCGACTTGTGGAGTTCCACTGAGCGCAACCTTATCATCCCCCATGCTATTCAACCCCTACATATGTTTATCTAGTTCCCTCTTGAAGCAAGCATGGGTGGCTTCAAGGGGGAATTGGATAAACATATGGAGCAGAGGAACTCTCAGTCTGGGGCAGGTGATGCTCTGTATTCTTGGTGCTTGGGGGGGGGAACAGTGGGAGGGCTTCTAGTGTCCTGGCCCCACTGCTGGACCTCCTGAGGGCACCTGGTGTTTTTGGCCACTGTGTGACAGGGTGTTGGACTGGAGGGGCCATTGGTCTGATCCAACATTGGCTTCTAATGTTCTTACATAAAACCTTTAGGAGAAATCATTTCTACCCTTGGAGTAGGATGTCGTCAATATGCTGATGGCACCCAGCTTTGAATCCCTCTACCCAGATCTCCAGGTGATGCAGTAGAGGCCCCGAGCCAATGCCCAATTGTTGAGGTTAAATAGCTGAACGTGAACAAACTAAAACTGAATCCAGTCAAGACAGAAGTGATGCTGGCTGGAAAGGCAGATACCTTGAAGGACACTCTGCTTCACGCCTTGATGGGGTTCAGCTGCTCCTTTGCTGATTTGGTTGCAAGGCCAGGGATTATACTGGATCCAGCATTGCTTTTGGAGAAACAATGTGGCTGCAAAAAAACCACTGTTTCCCCACTCTCTGCAGCCTGTAAGGTAGACACGGCCAATTGACATGGCCAGTGTGGCCACCTGGTAACACTGAGACTAGACTACTGTAATGCACTCTACTTGGGTCTCCCCTGAAAGTCAGCTCAGAGATTCCAGTTGGTGCAGAACAGCTTGGTCAAAACCAGGAGCCAGGCAGAGCAGGCACAGAACTCCCATTCCGCAGTCCCCCCACTGGTCTGGCCTCAGAACATCAGAACTCATTAGTGCCCCGGAGTTCCAAAGTTTCAGCCCCTGGACTGCACATCCATCACTGGGCTCGATTCAAGGGACAGTCCAATAGAAAGGCCTTCATGGATCCTCCTATCTGCCAGACTCCACCCCCATCCCCTGCCACAGGTGAGTCCTGCTCACCTGAGCAGAGCCTTCTGCAGGTACCACCCTGCGAATGGGCGAGATCCACCACTGCCTCTACATGCATATTCATTGTTGCAGGCCCCCCCCCCCCCCCTTCCTGGAATGGTCCACCTCAGAAGGGCCTCCACACTTCAGGCCTTCCTGGAACTATGTGAAACTGTCAGGGGCAGGACTGAGGACCACGCTGCTCTTTGCAGGCTGTGTTTCTGTCTGCCATGCACCTCATCTTGCCCTCACCACGCCGTTATCCACCTGTGCAATTTCACTTTCTGGCATTGCATAACTGATGTGCAATACTTAACGTTTTGTTTTCAGGCTCGCTTGATCAGACCCCTCACTCTTTTGATTGCACTGATATAAACCCAGTGTGATGATCCACCTCATGAGCCTCAACTAGAAAGAACAAAGTCCAGGGGCGCCTGGAAGACCAACGGAGTCTCATTCTGGGCACAAGCTTTCGCGCACACACTGCTTCATGCACACGGAAGCTTCTACCCAGGACTGAACTCTGCTGGTCTTCAAGGTGCCTGGCTGGACTTCAATTTTTGTCTGTTGCTTCAGACCAACACGGCGACCCCACCTGAATCTATCTTGACGAGAATGGAAAACTATAATCAATCAGGTTAAGTAAAAATCAAAATAACAGAAACTCCCTAGTAGGGTGTGAGATGGGGAGTTGTTGCCAAGGGCCCTGTGTGCTGGAAGGCGGGCTGTTCCACTGGCCGGTTCCCTCCGTCCTGCCAGCTCTGAGTCTGCAGCTGGGTTTCCACACGCAGACGGGAGAACTGCAATGACTGAAGACTTGGGGTGGATTCTTTGGTGAGGGGGAGGTATTTCCCACAATTTGTATCCTGCTTCTCTCTACCACAGGGCCCCAAAACAATTTACAGTGCAGAAGAGACAATAAACCATAAAGACAAAACAGAGACTGGGGAGGGGGAGCTCCTGAGCCTCCAGCAGGCCTTCCTCTCTCCCCAGCCAGCTCAAGGCTGTAACCCTTCGGGCAAGAGCCCTTCCACTGGGCACCCCCAGGCCTCGAAGCCCAATGTGCTCCCCCCACCCCCACATCCAGCTTGCCAGTTCTCCCTGCGAGCTCATCCAGCCACTCTCCTCCAAAGCAAGAAGGAACAGATCCAGGCCCCCCCCCCGACTCTGTCCTGCGCCTCTCAGAGGCGAGAAGTGCCCGACCCCTAGAACCATCCCTCCCTTACAAATTGCCACTTTTTACAAGCTCCCCCTGGAAAGAGAGCCAAAATACAGAAATGTATTTATTCCATACATGTTCATAAGCAGGAGCGACGCAACATCCTGCTCGGGAGACCCGAAGCGGGGGCACCTGACCCAGTGCCACCCACTCTGATCCCGCTGAGCCTGTTAAGATTTGGCCTGTAAGAAAGGGAGCAGCATAGTTGCCTCTGGCTCCAGAGAGCTGCTGAGCACCAAAGATATGCAGACTCATACAGGAGAGCCATCTGCAGCAATGGGCCTCTTGGCCCTCACCAGAATACTCTTGAGTGGCACAGTGGTTGGGAGGGAGCGAAGACCACTTGTCGAGACGCCTCTGGGCCTTCCCTGCACATTCAGGCTTGCTTTTCTGCAGGGGCCCCTTGGGCCAAACTCTGCACCCAGCAGGAGCTGGGGGAGTCTTGCTGGGAGCATCACGACAAAGCTCCCAGCATCCCTCAGGAGAGTTTCAGGTCTGTTTGAAGGTGTAGTGTGTAAACATGTTTTTGAAAGCAATTCTAAAACCGGAGCCTGCCATGGAAGAGTTGTAGAAGAGGGTCGGTCCCGCTGTCTTGGGCTGTGGAGTCTTAACAGTGGGAAAGAGCAGGGGTAGCAGACTGCTTGGACCCCCAAGCTCCTGGAAACAGCCAGAGATTGGGGGTGGGGGTGGGGGTGTGACTGCCCTTGCTCTGGGGAAACAAGGTCAAACTTGGACTAAACTGCGGGAGATGAATGTTGTTGTTATTGCTTTTAGGACAATTTATGGTCTTTTGGGGGAGGAGCCCCTCCACCCACTTGTTACCTGAGGCTGGCTGAAGAGGGCCACGCAAAGACAGTCGGGGCAGGAGAATGGCTCGCCCAAGGCTGCTGCCCCCCCCCCCTTCCCGGCAGTCCTTCAAGTCCACACCGCAGTGGGGATCATGCCCTCCTTGCTGCTGAGGGTGGGCAGGAGAGACTCCTCGGCCAGGAAGTCCAGGGGGAACTGAACCAGGTGTCCCCGCACCTCCTGCAGGTGCTCGCGGGCGAGGTCGGGGCTAACGGAAGCCAAGTTCTCCACGCTGACGTAGTCTCGCAGAGCCCGGAGGGACCGCACAGCATTGCTGGGGAGGCAGCGGAAAACCTGCCATCCAGAGAAAAGGGGAAAACCCACCCTTAGGCTGCGTAGGAAAGCAAAGAATTCAGGGCTGGGCTGATCCTGGGGTGACCCCCCCCCCCCGGCTGCTCAACATAGGGGGAGGCACAGGCAAATGCCCTGGCCATACAGCTCAGAGTGACATCTCCCCCTCCCCTCCCAAAAAAAGCACTGGAGCAGGTGATCCTGGGAGAAGCCACCAGCAGCTCAGAATGGGACCCCTTGAAAGAAGTGCAGAGCCGGGCTTGGCGTCTCCATCCTCAGTGGGACACCCCCGTCCGGTAGAACTGAACTCACTTCAGTGGGGGGGCTGACTCACAGCGCTTGAAGATTCCTAAGCGATGCTTTTATAGAGCCACCTCCCCAGGGCAGTGGGCCCGGCCACCTCACCTTTTGATCTTCAGGAGGCAGCTGAAGATCAATGCTCCCTCTGTGGAGTCTAATGAGCAAAAAATTCTACTTTGTGAGCTACTGGCATTAAAGGTGTGAGCGAGTGATTTGGTTACTGCATAAATTAGTGTGCACTGGAGCCATCCTTCCTGAGCTAAGAAAAAAATGTGTGAGCCGGAGGCTAAAAGAGAAGAGATTGGATTTATACCCCGCCCTTCACTTGTCGTCTCAGAGCGGTTTACCAACTCCTTTCCCTTCCCCTCCCCACAGCAGACCCCCTGTGAGGTAGGTGGGGCTGAGAGAGCTCTGAGACAACTGTCCTTGAGGGAACAGCTGGTACAGAGCTATGGCTTGCCCAAGGTCATACCAGCAGGTGCAAGTGGAGGAGTGGGGAATAAAACCTGGTTCTCCCAGATTAGAGTCCGCGCACTTAACCACTACACCAAACTGGCTCTCAAACTGTGAGCCAGCTCACACTAAGTCAGCTTAGAGGGAACACTGCTGAAGATGGTTCCATTTAGGACTTCCCGTTTGATTAAGTTCACTTGCAGTCACAGTCCTGAGTTGGAATTTTAAATTCTGGTTTTTTTTTGTTTTTAATGTATGTTATTTTAATGTGTTTTATCTATGCTGTAAGCTGCCTTGAGCTCTAAAAGGAAGAAAGGTGGCTCATGAATGCTTCAGATAAATAAATAATGAAAATTTGGGATTCCATCCTTCTCCAACAGAGCAGTGAATTAGGAGTGCCGGGGGGGTTCACAGCCACTACTGCAGAATGCTGGAATCACTGCTCCCCCTCCCCCCACCGCTGCCAAGCTGTCCTCTCAATCTGCCTTCACTGAGCAGGGGTGAAAGTGTGTCAAGTAAAGGGGGGCTGGAGGGTGTGCATCCAGGTCTGGGCCACACCACATGGCCAGTGTCCCCGAAAGCCCTCATCCTGCAGGGTCTCACATACCTGGTCGTACACCCTCGAGTTGCTTACAGCTGTGGCTTCCCAGACCTCATGGAAGAAGTGATCGCTGATTGGATCTTGAATGTTGACACTGAGGTCAGAGGTCACACCCAAAATACACCTGCCATTAAGCCAGAAAAAGACATGGAGGCAGGCAGAAGCGGCATTTCTGCGTCCCAATTCCTGCACCCAGTTTTCTTCCACAAAGCCTGGGCCAAGATGCAGGCCTCCTTCCAAAAGGGCATATTTCTTGGCGTGGAAAGGAAGGCGATTGGGGGGGGAGCTCAAGTGCGGGTCAGAGTCACAAGGCGCAGACCGAGCGAGAGAACTTCCCCTGGAGGGTGGGAAGCAGGCCCACTCTGGCGTGTAACCCACAAATGGGCCCCTGCAGAGGACCCAACAGGTTCATGGTGGAGAGAGATCCCTCCCTGGACACTACGAGCCTTCATGACTAAAGGGAGCCCCCACACTCAAGAGGCCGAATCCCAGAGCTGGGAGGCAGCCGGGGGGGGGGGGGGGGGAGAGGGGGAGGGCCTCAGCTCCTGAGCTCTGTTTGTTGGCCCTCCAGGCAACTGGTTGGCTGCTGTGAACTGGATGGAGGGCTGCTGGGATCGGCAGCAAGTTCAGAAAGGACACAGGGAGATCTTGATGATGTCTCATTGGCCGGTGGAATTCATCCCATCACCTGACATGGAAGGGAGTGGCCACTGGGGCAGGAGTCCTGAAATGTGGGAAGAGGCACCTCTGTACCCCGGGGGCTGCCCTCCCCAGGACCCCCCCCCCCCCAGCTCTCACCTGAAGCAATCCAGGCGCAGGCTCAGGGCAAACTTCCCGGCCCGGTACTCTTGCCCACCCATGACAGACTCCACCGACTCGGTGTCCTCCACCAGGATGGCCAGTTCGCTGTCCCGCTCTCCCAGGAGGCTCCGGTCGTTGATGTTGGCCGACCCTAAGAGCAGAAAGGGGCAGTGGCAGTGCTGGGGGCCGGCAGGAGCCACAGCCCCCAGCGGCTTCAGGGCTCAGTGGGGTGGAGGGGGGGGCTTGCCCATGGTGTTCCTCACCAATTATGGCCCACCGGTCATCTGCAATGAGCAGCTTGCTGTGGATGTAGACCAGTTCAGTGGTCAGCTGGCCATGCAGCTGGCCGTGTGTCCGCAGCCCGCAGAAAGAGACGTAGTTCTTCCAGTCCTCCCCCACTGTTTTGGCGGGGGGGGGGGGGGGAAGAGAAAAAGAGAAGGAGCCGTGTGTCAGTAGGTACCCCCTCCCCAGCTCACCTGAACAGCCTCTTCCTGGGGACTCCAGGGAGGGGTAAACCCCAGAACTCGCAAGCCCTGTGGAACGGAGGGCAGGGTGGGGGGTGCCTTTCCCTCAAGGCAGGGGGACGGCTTAGCTGGGCCTCAAAGGATCCTCAAGGCTCCTCCTTGCGCCCCCTCGGAGCTGAGGGACACCCCCCCAGCAGCACATGCAGGTTCTGGCCAGAGGGCCTGATTCCCATCTGCATGGCGTGGGGAACATTCTGCCTCCCCCCCCCCCCCCCCGGTGCTTACTGACTGCCTTCAGGCGACTGACGATGGAGGAGTCCCCCCGGGAGAGGGTCCTGCAAAAATAAAAGGGGGGGGGGAGAAGTACGGGTCAGTCCAGCTTCCTCAGTCGGTGCCTTGCAGACAGCCGCGTCCCAGCCCACCAGCGTCACTGACCTCCCCGCCCGGGCAACAGAGGGGGGGCCTCAGCAGGAGTCATCCTCCCCCAACCAACCAGGGGGCTCATCCAGCCTGCGCCAGCTCTCGCGGGGTCCCAGGGGGCGACAGCTGTTGTGCCCAGGCTTCTCCCCTCCTCCCCCGCCCCCACATTTGGAGCAGCCTTACTCCCTTCCCCACACTATTCCCTCCCCCAGCCCCAAACCTTACCGGAAGGTGAAGTGCAAGATGGCTTGGATGGAGTTGCCCCCCCCTCGGGCAATGTCCCCCTCGAACCCAGGCAGAAGGGGGAGCAAGACATACACTCGGAAGGACTTCTTCTCTCTGCGGGGAGCAAAGGACCGGGGGGGGGGGGGGTCAGGAAGCCCAGCCTGCGTGGCCCCTCCCCCCACTGCGTACCCAGAGGGTTTACACAGAAAAAGTCCCAACTGCTCCCCAGATGGACAGGGATGCCCATGCGCACATGCAGAGAGCTTGTGCCCTTCGGGTTTAAACAGGAGCCCCGGCTGACTCTAATTCGTATGTTATTTTCACTGCCATGCTTCGGACATGAGACAAAACGTAGTGATCGCTCCAGCAGCCAGTGTCCAGAGGTATACTGCCCCTAGCCATGGAGGTTCCATTTGGCTGTCCTTCTTAGCAGCAGCTCCCACGGGAATCTCTCCAGTCCCATTTTTCTAAAGCCAGCTGAGTGGCACCATCCACCAGGGATTAAATTCTGCCTTATGTCAAGAAACCCTTCTTCCCCCCAAGGGGACCCAAATCTCCCGCCCACCCATTCCCCTGGCTAGCTCTCTCATAACAGCAGCTGGAACTTGGGAGACCTGGAAGGCAGGGTGCAAAGCTGAAGACCAGAGTGCCACTGAACATCCGCAGAGTGGCTCCCCCTCACTAGGAAGACATCACAGCCCAGCCAGATCAAGGGTTGAGATCAACTCCAGGAAACACCAGACTGACCTGTGAGCCCGCAGCACTCGGTTGATGATGGCATCGCCCACGGTATTGTAGACATTGCGCCTGTCCGCACAGCTGATGAAGAACTGGTTCTGGGAAGGGGGGGGGGATCAAGTGGGAAAGTGTGTGAGGCACCCACACCCCAGAGAACCAAGTTTCAGCACACCAGCTGCCCCATATCAGGCTCACCTAGAATCTTTAGCCTCAGGGCCCAGGGGGAGCACGGTGCAGTAGCAATAGCTAAGAGAACCTCCGAGCACACGCAGAGCACTTTGCCTGCACAACTACACAAGCTGTAGCCCTCCCGCTCTCCTCATACACCTGCCGGCCCCCTACCTCAATGTACAGGTAATGCTGGCTCCCCTCGATGACACTCAGGTAGGCCTGATAGATGGACGACTCGTTGAGGCCGGCTGACCAGCGATCCACTGAACGCAGCACCTGAGGAGGGCACAGGTGGGGGAGGGGCTCACTCTCCTCCAGTCCCGCTCCTGGCCCTCCTGGCCACTTCTGGGGAATCTGGAGGACGTGGGGGGCAGGGAGGCGGGACAGGGGACGGTGGCTTCACTGCCCCATGAGGAGGCATGTCCGTCTCAGGAGCCCGGCTCCCCTCTCCTCCCCCCCCACCACTCCCCTGTAAGGTCTGGGGCCAGAGGGGACGGGGCGAAGGGAGCCTGCGCTGCCGTCTCTCGCCTTCCAGCACCCTCCGTCTGCCGTGCCTCCTCTCCGGAGCTCCCCTTCGCCTCCCCCCTTGTTCCAGAGCGGCTGGGTGAGTGGAATATCTCTGACGTGCTCCTGAAACCCCCGGAGGAGGGAGCTGGGGGGGGGGGCTGGCAGAGCCTGCTCGAATCAGGGCCAGGCGAGGTCTGTGGCCACTCAGGCGAGGGCTCGTGGCTAACTCTTCCCCATCGTCCGTGGTCATGTAGTCGGAGCCTGAGCTGAATGGACCACCCAGCACGGCCATCACTGCCGGGCCCATTCCACCGGCTCCGCTCAGGCGGCGTGGATGCCCTCGGGGGCCGCAACCCAGCAGGGCCTTCCCTGGAAACCTCCCGATAGGCCCCAGCCTCAGCGACAGAGTCTGAGTGTGGAGGGGGTGGGCTGTGCGCCCAGAGAAAATAACAGCTCCACTGGGCCCCCTTGCCCCCATCTCCCTCCCTGCTCACCTCCCCACTCCCCCTCTCACCTGGACGCTGGCGCTCTCCGCACCCGGCAGGAGGAACGGGAGGGGCGGGGTCGCTCGGGGGGATGTGGGCAGCAGATACGGGTAGTCGGGCCCTTTGTACTTCGTCTTCATTATCTGAGGAGAATGGAAAAAGGAGCTGAAGAACCCCAGACCCCACCCCAGCCAGGGTTCCCGCTAAGCTGAGTTTGTGTGAGCTAGCTCCCAAGTTTTTAGCCTCCGGCTCGCAGATTTTTGCCTTAGTTCAGGAAGGAGGACTCCAGAGCAAACTAATTTATGCAACAGCCAAATCTCTCACTCACAACTTTAATGCCAGGAACTCACAAAGTACGACTTTTACTCACAAGACTCCACAGCTTAGAGGGAGCATCGACTCCCCCCACACCGAGCAAAGAGCTCTAGCCCCCCCCCACCCCGCAAGTCAGGAAAGAAAAATGCCTGTTCCCATTCCGGTCCCAGCCTCCCGAGAGCCCAGGAAGGGGGACTCCTTTCACACAAATGGTTGGAGGAGGAGGAGGAGGAGGAGGAAGGGGCAGCTCCTCCCCTGTCAAGCGGAATCAGTCTGCAAAGCAGATTTCTGTCCGTCCGCCCCCCCCCCCGTCCGCCACTCACCTTGGTGAAGTTCCAACGCTGGATGAAATGGCGTGCGACATCCCGTGCGGCTGCTCCGTGAATGGCCACCCCGACATCCCGCCAGGGCATCCGCGGGGTCTGGTGCCTGTCAATGAAATCTTCCCTCCCCCACAGTTGCTGGTCAGTTGTGGGGCCAAGCACTCCTTTCTCCTCCCCCCCTCCTGAAGGCAAGGCTGGCTGTGGGGGCAGGGGAGAGAACTCGCTAGGCACGCCGGATTCGTGGCCCGACCCTGTCCCCCCCCCGCCCCCCCCGCCCCCCCCCCCGGGTCTGGCTATCAGCGAAGGAAGGCAGGCAGGCAGGGAGGGAGGGAGGGGGCCCGGCAGTGGCCCATGTTCCCCGCCCCCCCCAGCCCGCCTCAGGGGAGTCGTCCCAGCCAAGGGCCCCCTCCTGCTCCTGCCCTGCTCACCTTCGAAGGGCTTGTCCAGCTGCACCCAGTCCTTGGCGATGAGGTTGCTGTAGTCCTTGCCCAGCCAGAGGCGCTGGTTGGTGGCCAACTCAAAGGGGGCCTCCTGCCCGCCAGGTGGGGCAGCCCCGCCCTGGGAGAGACACAGGGTCAGGAGGAGGCGGCGGGCGGGCGGGCCTGCGCGGAGGAGGAGACGGAGACGGAGCAGGAAAGGGGGAAGAGAGAGGGGAAGTCAGAAAGAGCCCAGGGAAGGGCGAGCCGCGAGGAGGGCGAGGCAGCCGGCCAGGCCTGTGGCGCCAGGAGCAACTCCTGAAAGAGAAGTCGGCCTGGAGGCTTCAAGGACAGAAAGAGAAGCTGCACGAGAGGCAGGCAGGCAAGCGGAAGGGTGCTGTGGCCTGCTGTGGCCTACAAAGTAAGGGGGCCCCCCTCACCTTGGGGCCGGGGTCATCGTTCCCATCCAGGTCAGCGATCTGGTAGTCGTGGGTGTCCCAGCGCCCATAGGCCAGATCCAGCCCTCCCAGAAAGGCCACCGACTGGTCTACCACCACCAGCTTCTCGTGGTGGGCCCACAGGACGACAGTAGAGGAGACGTGGTCAGGATGGCGCATGACCTGGGGGAGGGGAGAGGCAGAAGAGACTTCCAGACACGAAGGGCAGAAGGCCCCAGACTGCCCGACAGGCCCCCTCCCTCCAGGGAGGCCGGAATGTGGTTTCAGAAGGGGAGCTGCGGTCATCTTGAGAACAAACCCCAAGTCCCGGAGCACCCGAGAGGCCGGCAACGGTTTCCGGGGCCAAAGCTCTCACGAGTCAAAGCTCCCTCCGTCAGACGCAAAGGAGAACAAGGTCCACCAGCCCTTCTGTCCCAGTCAGGAGGTGGGAGGGGGCTTGCAGTGGAGCCCCCCCCCCGGAGCCCACAGCGGCACCTGGCTCAGACGCAGTCAGCTTGATTTCAGCTGGGAGGCAGCCTGTGCCATTTGTCAGCCACAGAGAACAGAGGAGAGGGCAATGTCCATGGAAGTGCACCATGGTGGTTTAGCGTGGCAGGGGCTTCTGTGGGCCAGTGCCCAGGTTGTTGAGGGCAGGCAATGGTGGCCCCAAGGGTCCGCCCACTTAACCACTATGCCAACTGGAAGGATGGAGGGAGGGAGAGAAGGAGCAGGGAGGGAGGGAGGGAGGGAGGGATGAAAGGAAGAGAGAGCGCTCAGGTGTCTCTCATTTAGGTGCACAGGGCTCAGGGGCCGACAGAGAGGCAGGAGCAGAGCAGGGGAATCCGGGGGGCAAGGAGGTTGGGACCAGTGTTCCCTCTAAGCTGAGTTAGTGTGAGCTAGCTCACAGCTTTTTAGCCTCTGGCTCACAGATTTTTTGTCTTAGCTCAGGCAGGCTGGCTCCAGAGCAAACTAATTGATGCAGCAGCCAAATCGCTCGCTCACAACTTTAATGCCAGGAGCACACAAAATAGAATTTTTGCTCACAAGGAGATTCCACAGATTAGAGGGAGCTTTGGTGAGGACCCTGCGAGGAACGAGCTGACCCCTGTTTCCAAAGGCTGAGGTTCTTGGGCTAAAAGAGGAGTCCCAAATGAAACCATTCTCTCGCCCCCTCTTAGAACGCCCCCCCCGGGAGGGGGGTGGTCAGTTCAGGAAAGCTGTGTGTGAAATCAGTAGAAACGAGCCAGCGTCCAGGAGCGCCTGAGGACATTTGTGGCCGGAGGGGAGGAGCTGCCGGGAGTCGCAACAGCAGCCTGGGCTCCAGCACAGAGACGTGTCCGTGTTGCCTTGCTGACCATTCGGAAGCCAGGCCACAACTCCACTCCACTTGGCCACTGCTTCTGGGAAGGCGTGGTGGGTGGGTGGGGAGATGAGGAAGCCCCCGAGGGTCACAAGAAGCATCCCAAGCGCAGGCTCCAGTTCAAGGACATCTCCCCCCCCCCCCCCCCCCGCACAATGATTGCCAGGAGGCAGCACGCCCAAGAGGTGGGACACCGCAGCCCACCAGGCATTCAGAGGAGGAAAGGGCAGAAAAGAGGCCAAGGGTGCAAGCCAGGCCCTTGGGGGAGGCCGCAGGAACTGGGGGGGGGGGGTGGCCCGGCTCACCTTGACGTTGGGGTGCAGGAGCATCAGGGCCCTCTTGCTGTAGTCACTGTTGATGCCCAGGGCCAGCTCCACCTCCTTGAACAGCAGGACACAGACCCGCACCCCTTCCTCCTGCAAAAGGCACGGTCAGTGTGGGAGAACACCCTCCCCCCTGGAAGCCGCCCACCCTGCCAGGGGGAGCTGCCCCACTCACCGCTTTGCGCTTCAGGAGGAGGTCCAGGCGCCAGTCGTCTGTCTGGGCTGGGCGCTTCAGGTAGATTTCCGGGCTAAGCCTGCAAAACACACCCAGGCTCACTCCTGCGCTTCAAATCCAACAGCAACAATGCGCCCCCCTGGAACGGCTGCTTCTGTGGGGGGAGGCCAGGCTTGGCAAAGGCCATCTGCCCCCCAGGATGTGGCAGGCAGCAAGACAACCCGCTTTCCAGCGCTGCCCGCTTTCACCCTGGGAGAAGCTCCGCCAGCAGACCCCTGCTTGCCGTGCAGCGCGAGCCGAGCTCTGCAGGATCTGGGCAGAGGATCACTCAGCGGCCAAGGGGAGACCAAGGCCTGCCACAAAGGCTGCCTCCCAGCACTGGTGTGCGGAGGAGCCCTTTAGTCCCTCAAGAGCAAGAGGCAAGGAGCCTGGCTGGGGAGAGAAGCGTCCCACCCCACCCCACCCGGCCTCCAGAAGAGACAAAGCAGCCCAGGCACGATGCCAGGAAGGCAGCTCCCCGCGCACGGAGGCCTAAGAAGCAGCCCAAGAGCAGGGCTGGCAAGGGTGACCCCCCCCTCCAGAGCCCGCCTGGACACCAGAAGCCAGATCCCAGGGCCCCTTGCTTTGAGCGATGGCCCCTAGGCTGAGAGCCGCCCTCTGCTGCTCTGCTCCAACTTCTGGGAGGGAGGCAGGGAGGCAGGGCAGTCTGTGGGGTGGGACCGGAAGGGCCCCAGGGCAGCCAGCCCCCACCCGAGGGCAGGCGGCAGAGCCTCGAGCTTCTCGGTTCAGAAAAGAGGCCAGGAAGAAGAGACAGAACAACCGGAGGTTTATGAAACCATGCACGGGATGCAGGGAGCTGACAAAGAGAACTCTTTCTCCCTCTCCCCAGATTCCTGGACCTCGAGGGCATCCAATGACGCCCACATGCCCATGGGTTAGGGGACGCTTCTCCATGCAGCAACAGATTGAAATCTGGAATTCACTGCCAGGAAATGCAGCAGTGGCCACAGGCAAAGATGGCTTTAAAAGGGAATCAGACAGATACACGGAGGAGAGGTCTGTCAGTGGCTGCTGGCTGTGGTGACTAGAGGGAACCTCCACGCTCAGAGGCAGTCACCCTCTGAATCCCACAGCCAGGAGGCAACCTCAGGGGAAGGCTTCGGCCTCTGCCCCGTTGCTGTACCTCTGGAGGAACCGGCTGGCCCCTGTGTGAGGCAGGATGCCGGACAAGATGGACCCTCACTGGCCTGACCCAGCAGGGCTCCTTTTTTGTTCTTACACATGGGGGGGGGGAGCTAAAACTCACCACCAATCCGTGATGAAGATCTCTTCCTTGGCCTTCAGCAAAGCGTCGGCCACAGCAGCAAAATATCCAGCCCCGTTGACAAACCTGCAAGAGTGGGGCTGGGTGAGAAGCAGGAGAAGAGAACCCTTCCGTCCTGTCCCCCCCCTTCCCCCCGAGCCACACTCACCAACGGGCGGGGGTCTCCGTGCGCACAGGGGCAAAGCCCTGGTGGCGATGCAGCCGCAGGAAGTCCCGCCCCTTGTTCTCCGCCAGGTCAGAGATCTCCTGGGCCCACCAGCAGGCCTGCCGGTAGCTGCTGCACTTCAAGATCAGCGACCTGGGCGGGGGGGGGAAGCACAGCTGGGGTCCAGCTCCTGCCCCAAAACTCTTCCGGAGAGGAGAGGAGAGGAGAGGAGAGGAGAGGAGAGGAGGCACCCCCTCCCTGCATCCTGACCTGCAGGTGTTGTCGATCCGGACCCCGTATTTGGCCTCGGTGGGCTTCTGGCCCACCTGGATGCTGAATCCCGGGTCAAAGAGGAGCACGAAGGAGATGGCTCCCGACTCCGGCTTCAGGTACAAGAGGAAGGAGTCCTTCACCACCAGCCACCTAAAGGGGCCAAGGAGGGCAGGGCAGGTCAGGTTGGAGCCCCAGGCTATTCCCCCCCCCAGTCCTCCCCCCAAGGCCCCGGGGACTCGCCTTTTGGACCAGCGGTAGCAGAGCTGGTGGCGCCCACTGCAGTTCAGGCCAGGGATCCGGTGCCCTCCAGACCGTTTCAGGATCATGCCCTCCCTGGCAAGAGAACGGGGGCTTTCAGCAACACCGCTGTTCAGGAATCCTATGGTGGTGGTGGGGGGGGAGAGGAATGGGATTTCCCCCCCCCCCCGAGGAATGGGTGAGCCTGAGCATATTCTGCAGTTCGGAGGCCTCAGCACCAGACAAGGACCCTAAGCCCAGCACTCTGGGGACCCAGGGACAGGCAGGCTGCTAGCCCCCTGTGGCGTGGGGGAAGGAAAGATGAACCTGCTGGCACCGGCCAAGGAAAAGGCAAAGGGGTGGTGAGGAGGGGGAGAGCAACTGCCTCCCATTTTGACGCTTCAGAAGCTGGGCCACATTTCCCCCAGCAAGAAGTTTCCCACAGACTGGTGAAGAGGGGGGTGGACCATGACACACACACCTCGCCCGCATCTGAGTGGGCACCTGGCACAGCTGAGGTACTTTCAAGCTGACCCCCAGGAAGGCTAGAAACTGGCTTGGAAGAAAGGAGCCCAACGGAAACTTTCCGCAGACTGGACTTCTGGCCAGATCCTGAAGGCGTGAGGCCAGGGTGCCGCAGGGGTCAGAAGGAGACCTGGCTGCCCTGGGGAGTGCTACCCCTCGAGGCGGGGAGGGGCCACCACACACCGGAAGGGTCCTCCTTCTACTCACAGCCCCTTAGGCCCCAGATCCGGAATGAAGGAGAGCGGGCTGACGTCCAGGAACTCCGTCTGCCAGAGGAGGAGAGGAGAGGGGGAGTGCTGGGGTGACCCCACAGCCAGGGAGGCGGCCTGGGGATGTTGCCTCTGCAGGCTTATTTCCCCCCTCTCCCCCCCGCCGAGAAAAAGTGGGGCAGCTGGGAGAGGGGGCTGCTCACCATCGCATGGTAGTCCCGATACAAGCTTATCTCCAGCAGCGCGTTGAGGTAGCTTTCCAGTTGCTTCTGCGGAGGGAGGGAGAAGCCAGTGTGGATGGTGGGAGGGGGGCAGCATCTCCCCCCTCTCCCAGCATCCTTTCATGCTCTGCAGACGTTTCTGCTGCTTGCCTGGCCAGCCTACAGCACCCACGCAGCAGCTTCCCTAGTAGCCAAATATTTTTCGTCTTATGAAACGCTCGGCATCGCCTTCCTCTTCCTGCAGGCATTCTCTCAGGCTGCTTTCAAAAAGCTACCAACTGAAGTGCCCAGCATGATTGTTCCAGCAGCTGTCAGCAGGTGGCGCTGTCGCTTCACTTAACCCTTAGATTCGAATCCAGGACCCACTTCCCCAGCCCACAAGAGTTTTAGGGCCTCAAAGCTTCCCTTCCCCAGCCCCCTTGTTCCTCACACTTTTGTTTTCATGTCCACACACCTCTCCACTGCCCCACCTGTTTGCTGGATGGCCGCCGGGCACCCTCGTCTCCACCCCCGTGGGGCAGAGAAGGCAATTCCAGGGAGGCTCCTCCTCCCAGCGGGGAACCCTGAAGAGCAAACCTGGAGGGAAAGAGAGGTGGGAGAGTTGTGAAGAATGCCCCAGGTTCAGTTCCCAAGGCCGCTTGGGGACACCCAGTTAGGAATCAGAGGCTTCCAGGGGGGAAGCAGCAGACCCGATGCCTGGGATCCTTTCCTTCACCTACTCTTCCCCTCTCCCCTCCCCCCCCCCCCCGTCCCTCTTCTCACCGGGAGAGGGGGAGGAAGGTCACGAGGATCTTGTGCCTCATCAGGTCCCGATGCAGCTCTTGGAAATGTTTGAACTTCTTTTTCATGGTCCACGTGAATTCGCCGTGCGTCAGACGGAGGGAGTAGACAGTATTTGTCCGCACCTGCCGTGGAGAGAATGGAGCCGTTGGCATGGCCTCGGAGGGCGCGTCCGGCGGCTTCACTTCTGCATAATTAACTATGGTGCGCCTTCAAGTGATTGGACAGCCCCCCTCCCCAAAACACCCTCTTCTCCAAGACCTGCAAGCAGTAGGGCTGCCGGAGCCTCATCCCCACTCAGGCAGGAAAGAGCCACATGTGTCACTAGGAGCTCCTTGGGGGGGGGGGGGGGCAGGAGGCTGCGGTCAGAGAAAGAATCTAAACCATGGGGCACTCTCTTCTAGGGCCCATCCAAAGGGTGGGCAGCCAGCCAGCCAGCCAGCCAGCATTTCCCAGCTGTCTGGACTGCAAGAAAGCCACTGGCCAGGCCTTGACCCACAAGCGCCTGGGCTCTTCTCCTGCCTTGGCCCCTGACTGCCTTGGATCCCCGTGCCTAAGTCAGGCCTGGGGCGGACGATGGCCAGAAAAAGAAGCCAGTCCTTGACAGCTCAACCAGATACCTTTATATATGTTTCTATTGCATTACTGTATTGAATTAGGTTTGCTGCCCTGGGGACCCAGTTTGGGTGGAAAAGTGGCACAGAAATGCTTTACAAAAATAAATAAATAAAAATGATGCAGCTGGGAAGGGAAGAGTTAAAGCAGCCTGTCTGTTTGGGCAAAGATGCCGGCAGAGTCAGGGAGGAAAGGAAGCCTCCAAGCCCATTGGGGGGGGGGGGGGGAGGAAGGAATGTCAAGAATGCGAAGGGAACACCCTTTCAGGTTGAGATAGCCAGTCTTCTCTTTGGTTTTTCCCCTCCTATATTCGGAGGAGGAGGAGGAGATTGGATTTCTACCCCGCCCTTCACTTGGGAGTCTCAGAGCGGCTTACAAACTCCTTTCCCTTCCCCTCCCCACAACAGACACCCTGTGAGGTAGGCGGGGCTGAGAGAGCTCTTTCCAGAATTGCCCTTTCAAGGACAGCTCTGACAGAACTATGGCTCACCCAAGGGCATCCAGCAGGTGCAAGTGGAGGAGTGGGGAATCAAACTCGGTTCTCCCAGATTAGAGTCCGCCCACTTAACCACCACACCAGACTGGCGCTCTAGTTCACCTGTGCTGGCATATTGGGATGGAATGCATATTAGCTGAATAGCTCCTTAGAAGGGTGTATGTGAGAGAGAGGCTGCTGTGAACCCTCCCCAACATCTCAGAAAGGGTTTTTTGGGGGGAGGAATCTCCTGAGGGGCATGAGTCTCCCCCAGATCCACCCCCCCCCACACACACACAAGTCTGCCCTCTTGGCCACTCACAGAGGGGGAGAGGGAATGAGAAACCTGCGCAGGATCATGACCAGCCTGTCTTCCCAGAGTCCTGGAGGAGCCACAGTGGGGGCTCTGCTCCGCACATGCAAGACACCCACCCCGCAGGCAGTCGTTCTGCACACACATACACTCTGGAGAGGGGAGTTGTCCGCCCAAGGGCCCCAGCTCCAGAAGCGAATCACGCCCAGACACACTTTCCGAGATGGCTCCGCGCCTGACACTGAATGCCTCACCCTGCCAAAGAGGGTGCTCTCCCTCATGATTCCCGGGGGGCAGCTCTCTTAGCAGCCCTTCCCCCTGGCAAGCCTCCCCCCCCCCTCAAAGCTGGAGCCTGACATAGTGGTCGGGTATGAGGCCAGAGGCCAGAACAAGAGCTGCCCCGTCTTCCCACTCTTGGCCTGACAAGCCACACCTCACCCGAGAGGGGCTTCTTCCCTTCGGGCTAGGCCCAGGTCGAGGGGCTGACCACACCAAGGCCGGCTCCCCCGTTTGCCTCTCAGGACGAGTGGTGGGCCCAGGTAGGTCTGGACCTGTGCGGCTCTCGGAGTGGTGGGCTCCAAGGGTTCCTGGGCCCCCCCAGTGCCTTCCCCTCCCCTCTCACCTTTGATCCTGAGGTGTATCTCTCTGTCCCCTCCACCCGCACGGTGACCGGCACACCTGGGACAAAGAGCGGGCCCTGGGAACGGAGCGGGAGCGGCTTGAGAGCGTTGCAGGCCCTTCGGAAGGGGGGTGGGTTGCCTGGGGGAGACCAGAAGAGCAGGGCAGGAGTGGTACACTGGGGCCGGGCCACCCCCCCCCCGGCTCCTTGCCCCCACTGGCCTCCCACCAGGGACTGACCTGAATCCTCCTTGGCAGCCAGCAGCCCGTCCCTCTCAGCCATTCCGCCACAAAGCTCCACCACATCCGCGCTGCCCCCACTGGGGAGGGGGCTCTCCGGGGTCAGCATGGGGCCAGCCTGCTTGGGGGGACCAGCACAAAGGTCTGGGCAGAGCCTCACCCCCACCCCCACCCCGCTCCCCTCCTCACCCTGAAGGGCCAGGGTCCACCAGTTCTCCCCACCAAGCCAAGCCCTGCTCCCCACTACAGCAGTGGCGGCGGCGGCGGGGGGGGGGGGGGACCTTGGGGGAGGGCAGGACCTGGGGGTCCCAGGGAGGCCAGGGCCAGTAGGAGCCAGGCCTGGGGAGAGAGCCCTGGTGCTTCTTACCCACAGGACGGATTCCCTACCTCGTCTCCCGGAGGGGGCCCCCCGCCCAGAGACCCTCCGACTGAAGGAGAACAGGAAGCAGCTGCTTTCCCCCCCAGGGGCATTTAGGACCCCCAAGCCTCCCCCCGCCCCGTTGCTGCAGGAGAGGCAACCCGCCCCTTGGGGGCTAGCTGGGCCACACCGCCCAGGCTCTGGGCAGGCTCCCACGTGCGGGAAGGGCAGAGCGCGGCCGGCGGGACGGACACAGAAGCGGCGGCGACTCCTGCTCTTTGCGCTCCGGCAGGGGGCGACGGGCGGCTGCCCCTCCCAGGCCCGGCGGGCATTCCCGGGGCTGGGGGCGGGAGGAAGACCCAGGTGTCCTGCCCGCCCCGGCCTCTCCTCTGCGCCGCCCGTCGGGCCGGGCCGGGCCAGATTCCCGGAGCCTCTGAGTCACTTCCCAGGCGGGGAAGCGGCGGGGGGGCGGCGGGGGAGCCGAGCCGCGGCGCCCCCCTGCCAAGAGAGCGGGGGGGGGGAGAGATTGGCCAGGCCGGGGGGGGGCTGCAACTCACCGGTGGGGGGTCGGGAGGCGGCGGCTATGGGAAAGGGGAAGGAGGCGCCGGGAGAGGCGGTGGCGAAGAGGCGGAGGAGGAGGGGTTGGAGCTGGGCTGGGCTGGGCTGTCCCAACCGCGTAACGGCCCGGCCTGGCCCGCCTCCCCGGAGCGGAGGGCAGGTAACTCGAGGCCCAGGGGCTGCGCTCGGGGCATGTGCAGAGTGCGTGACTTGGGGGCGCCGCCGGAGACGACGAAGTCTTCCCTCGCCCGGCTTCTTGCTTCCTCTCGCCGGAGACCTCTTCAGGCGAGGGGCGGGGCAGCCTGCCGAGGGCTGCGCCGCGCCGCATTCGAACCCAGTGTCCTCTCCCGCCAGTGAGCCGTGCCTGCAAGCAGCCCGCGCCTCTCCCCCTCCCCGGGTTGCAAATACCAGCCTCCCCCGCCGCCGGAGCTGCCAGGTAGGCAGGCGCAGCCCGGGACGAGGCAAGACTCCACCCCCCCCCCCCCCCGGTTCTGCCCGGGGAAGGAAGGGAGCTGCTCCGTGGACGTCTGACTGGCGCCCCTTGTCCCCGGGACCCGGCTGGCGGCAGCCTTGACAGGGACACCCCCCCCCCCCCCGCCGCAGATGCCCCCTCCCCCGAGGCGGTGCCCCGTTAGTGTTTGCCGAGGGGGAGGAGGGCGCTGGAGGGGTGTTCCCGGGCTGGCGGGCGGGCGGACCCCCTGCCCGACTGGCTCCGGCCGTAGCGAGCGAAGCCAGAGGGCAGACGGACGGAGGCGGCAGAACCGGGCTGGGCCCTTTCAGGTGCGGCCGGTGGGAAGAAAGGTTCCGCGGGGGGGGGGGGCTGCGCTGGGGCGGCGGGAGGGGGCAGAGGAAGCGCCTGCCTGCCTGCCTGCTTCCCCCCACGGTCGCCCTGGGCCCCTTTTCTCCCCCAGGATCCGCCGGCCATGGGCTCCAGGTTCCCGAGCTGCTTCCCAGGGCGGAGATGGTGGAGAGGGGGCAGCAAACCGAGGCCAACGGAGGCCTCCCCCCCAGGTAAGGACGGACCAGATTGCCCCGCCAGGGGCGGGGGCCTGTGTCCTCGCCCCCTCCCTGCCATTCACACTCTTCCGGTTGCTTCTCCTCCTCCTCTCCGCAGGGGCTGAAGTTCCCTCTCCCGGCGGGCCTCGATCCAGGCACTCCAGCTACAGCGAGGCCAGCTCCCAGAGCGGAGGGGCCTACTTCAGCGGCAAGGCGCGCGTCTCCTTCCGACACCAGCTGGACTCAGAAAGGGAATCCACCCACTGAGAGGTTCCCCCCCCAAGGGCCGAGGGGGAGAAGAAGGGGGGGCCAGGGGTCTCCCCCCCCCGTGCCAGGGGCCCACTTCTGGCGCTGGGGGGGGGGCTGCAGCGGACGGAGGGTCTAGCAGCTTGCCTGGGCAATAAAGTGGTTGGAGCCTGTGCAGAGTGCCTTTCTTTCACCCACAGCCCTGGGGCAGTGCGGGAGGGGGGGGAGAGGCTCAGCTCAAGGAGAAGGCAGGCCAGAGCAGAAGCACGCCTCCCCCCCCCCCCAAGTGTGTGTGTGTGTGTGTGGGGGGACATCTGCCCTGGAAATCATGTTTCCTTTGCACAGGGAGAGAGCCCCCCCCCCCCCCCCGAACTTGCCCTTAAGCCCCGGAACTGGGCTGGGTGGCGCTGCCTTCAGGCCAGGGCGAGGCCCTCCTGCCTCCCAGGAAACACAGCTTGGAAACAATCACCAGGGAGAGGAGGAGGAAGCAGCGGCTCCTCCCTTGGCAGCTGGTAGGGAGAGGGGCACAACACCCACATGCAAAGCAGAAAGAGGATTCCGGCCCCCTTCTGTTGCTCTCCACCACCAGGTTTGCACAAAAATAGGTCTCCCAACAGGACAGCCCCCACCCCCAGCCAGCCAAAGGCCTCTGCTGGCTCCCCCATTTCTCCTCAAAACAGAACCTTGTTTTCTCCAAAGCGGGGGGGGGGGGGGGAATCACAGGGTGGCTGGCAGCGAATTATTGTTCTACACACACCTGTAGTGGCTGGGGGGAGGCTAAGCTCCACCTTCAAAATAGCAGATCTAAATGCCACCCCACCCCCAAGCCTTTCAGTGGCTTTCTTGCTTCTCTTTGAGCCCCCAATGTAGTTGGGAAACAACCCCTTTGGGAGGGGCTGCAGGAGGCCCTTGTGCATTCAGGGTTACCAGCCTCAAGGCGGGGCCTGGAGTTCCCCCCAGAATTCCAACTAAATCCCCCAAGGCTACAGAGATCATTTCCCCTGGAAGAAACGGCCACTTTGGAGGGCGGACCCCTTGGTCTACCATAGAATCTAGGTGAGAGAGGTCATACCCCAGCTGAGCTCCCTCCTCTACACAAACTTTGTACCTCTCCAGCACCCCCTTCAAACCTGTAGGCATTTCTCCGGCCAAAGAGGGCAATGTGCAGACACAACAGGAGCATGCAGTGTGGGGGGCAGGGGTGCCTTCTGAGGCAGGGTCCATGTGTCACTCCCCCACAGTCTTCCTGTGCCCCATGAGACCCCTCAGCTCTGCCTCCTCCCCCCAAAGACAGGTGTTTCAGACAAAGAAGACCACATGCTCCTCAAGAGACTCATATTTTAATAAGTCAACAAGCCCTCCGCAAGCTCCCACCGGAGTGAGGAGGCACGCCGCTGTTGTGGGGCCATGATGTCGTCCCCAACCCCCATTTTAGTGGGAGGAGAACCGGGGCAGCTCATTGCCCAAAATAACCTTGCGCTCCACACCGTCCTTTGTGATGGCGGCCAGACGGATGACGCCCCCGCTGGAGCCGTCGCGATCCATGGCGAGGGAGAGGGCTGCAAGGAAAGGGCCGGAGCATGAGGCGGCCAGTCTAGATGCCAGCCGAGCCCCCCCCCCCCGCAGCCGAGGGGACTCCTCCCTGCCTTACCATTGGCAGTGAAAGTCAGGCACTCCTCCTTGGTCATGCCAGGCTTGTAGGAGGCGTCAACAAAGCCATAGATGTAGGAGCTGCCGGAGCCCCCGATGGAAAAGGGCTGCCGCACCATCATACCCCCCATGGGCACAGAGTACACCTGCCAGGCAGAGGGATGGAGAGAGGCCGGGGGGGGTTTTGCTCGGGCTGCTGAGCCAGAACAGTAGCCCCCCCCCAAAAAAAACCTTGAGCAGGAGCCCCTGCAGTTACCTGCCCGCCTTTACGCTTGTCCCAGCCGGCCACCAGAATCCCCGCAGTCAGGTCCTCTCGGTATCGGTAGCACGCCTCCTTGAACAGGCTAGCCGCGGTGTGCACCAGGGGGCGATCGTCCAGCTCAATGCTGCAGAATATGGGGGTGGGAAAGGAAACACAAAAGGACACTGAGTCACCCACCCTCTGTGCCCACAGGCCGTTGGCAGTATATGAAATGCAAGACTCGCTTCCAGGGCTCTTTGAAGCACACAAAATCTCCATTTGAGGAATTCACTAGCACCTACAAGGCCCCCCTTCATGGCCTTGGTCCCTCTTATCTGTGGGACTGCTGCCTCCCCTATGCTTCTGTTAAAAGTATTTTATTTCACCATTAAGAACGCAGCAAAGATTTAAGATCCTAGCAATAACTTTGATTAATGAGTCAAAAGTTGATCTGTCTTTTGGATTGATTTGCTCCATTTTAGGATGTTCCTTCCCTTCCTCTCACCCCCTTACCCAAAATCCATTCTTTAACCTCCTGATCTCTAAGCAACCTCATCTCAGTCAAAGGTCTGTGCCATCCTCATCTTTCAGGGGAAAGTGTACAGGATTCGTTTTCCTTCCATCCCTCTTAGGAATGGAGAACGGACTCTAAACAGAGGGTAGAGTGAATTATGTTTGCGAACAGAATTGATTAACTCTCTTTGAAATACCAGACCCTGACCTCCTTTTGTTTAGCTGATCATATGAAAGAAGAACTTTGTATCTGCTCTTTATGCCAGCTTGTTACTCTTGGGTACCCTGACGAGCTCACATCAGAATGACCGTTCTAATAAAAATTGCATGCTCTGTTAGCCAGAAGCCTTGAGTGAATCTTTTTTCATCACAAAAGTAAATCTTTAAAGAGATCTGCAGTTTTTGATGATGGGTCTTCCACAATGCCTCAAATAATGACTTGCTCGCTTAACCGCTGGATTTTTCCAGCTCTGCTCAGAATTCCCAGTGGAGAGGAATCTCTGGGTTTGGATCCAGATGACTAAGCATGGAAGCAGCAGCAACTGGCCCTTAAAGCACAGAGGGAGGGAGTCTTCCTTCAAAGGCAGATGAGTTAGCTCTGCTAGTACAAGAATGCTAACATGGGATCCTTCTCACACTCACAATACAGACTTGCAAGGGAAACACGACCCAAAGATGTACAACCACTTTGAAAGTGGCACTGCTAAGTATCAGTTAATCCACAAACCAACAGAAAGAAATGGGAGTATCTGGAAAACCCTCTGCATTCTAGAAAAAGGTTTCCGCCTCTGCTCACTACCATACCGAAGAGTGCAGAGACAAAATGATGGGAGTTCTGTCAAAAATGATCATGCTGAGCATCCCTGCCGTACAGCACCCTGTTATCAAGCGATGCCACTGAGAAGATCATGTGCTAGACCCTCCCCCAGCAGCTGTTGCTCAAAGACAGACTGCCACTGAACAAGCAGGCTCCACTGCACTCTCAGACTGCAAGCAGCTCCTGGACTTCTGGCATTCATCACCAAGCATGGAGCTCCCTGCTCCTCCCCAGAGAGGAATCAGATGGTACCTGTGGAAGCCCAGCTGGTAGGTGACCGCCTCAGCAATGGCCTGCGTATCAGCCGCTGAGCCGGACCGGCAGCAGAAAATGTGCTCGTGGATCTGCGTCAACTTGTCTGTGACCCGGTTCGCAATGTATGAGCTACAATGAGCAAGAAGAGACCCATCAGTCAGTGGCCGTCAGCCTGGCCCAGCCCAGCCCACCCCGGGCACAACGGGAAGGCTCAGTCAGCGGGGCTCACATGAGGCAGGGCTCTGCCCTGTACTCCAAAGAGGGCCCCCACAAACCTCCCAGGTGCTCCTGAGGAAGCCAAGGAAAGATAATGCCGCCTTTGCTCTCCCCTCCTGCCATTAGGGTAAGGAACCCTGAAGCTGGCAGCTTTCTCCAGGCACCACTCTCCTGCCCCCCCCAAATGGAAAAAGACATGGCTGGCCGGACGAGATGGTCCCCCCACAAAAGGCTTGATCGGGGTCAGCAAACTTTTGATCAACTGTGCCCCCATGCAGAGCCAGAGGCCAACCAAGAGTCAGTAAAGGAAAGCCCGTTTGCAAAACTTAAACCACACCGCACTATTGACAATTAACACATTGACTAAGGGTCCCATAATGTTCCTGCAGACCGAACACTGGCTGCTGCAGGTATTTTATTGGGAAGCAGCACTCCCAGGAGCACCCTGCGTGATGCTTTCTGGGCGCCGGCATCAATCTGAGCAAGTGAGTCGCTCTTGGATTCCTGGCACCTGTTTGCCTCCGCGGTCTCCGTGGACAGCTGTGTCGGTGTGTGGCACAAGAGCTGGATTCAAGTCCAGGAGCGCCTCAGACACCAGCCAGGCTTCGGGGGGTTGGGCTTTCGAGAGCCAGAGTGCCACCAGGCATTCCTCCTCTGCTTTTAATCAAGCCGATTCCATTTTGCACCATGCCTCTGCACCCTGACTCCCTTCCCTGCAGCAGCAGCCCCCCCCCCCACCTTCAGACTGGGGCAGAAGGACTTAGGAGCCTCCGCCCCTACCTGTGTCTGAAATGCTTTATCGGTTTCTAAGCTGCTCCTGGATTCAAATCTAGGTGTTTATCTCTCTGACTTCCCTCTCTGTCGAATCTTTCCCAGAAGCCCTGCAACCTCATAAAAAGCCGTGACTGCCATTTCTTTCACATACTAGCATCCTACCTACCCCTTCCCTACACTGTAAACCAAAGATGGCTCTTAACATAAAGATATCATTTTCTTTTTTGAACAGCCGTAATGGGTTTCTGGACTCAGCCACATTCGGCTCCAGAGCCACGGACTGGAGACACCTGTGCGACAGCACTCTCTCCTCTCTTCTCACCCTGTGGTGGTCCTGGAGTCAGCACCGATGATGACCCCGCCGTCAAATTCCACAGCCATGATGGTTGTCTGGGGAGGGGGGGGAGAGAGAAGAAAGAGGGGTCACGAGAAAGCAATATAGGGAGGCCGATCCAGCTGAGCAGTGGGGCTGCCAGGGCCCTTTGCAGGCCTTTGCCAGCCATGGCAGCCCTGAAGGGAAGATTCCACTAGTCATGGCTCCCTCCCGTTTTGCCAGCTGGGAGAGGTTCGGCTCCCCACTGCTCCTGCCCCCATCAATACCTCCCCTCCTTTTGCTTCCTGGAATATTGCCCCCCTCCCCGGTGCCACTTTCCTTATTCCCGCCCTGTAAGGATAAACAGCATCCACTTATTCAAGAAAATATGTGTTGAGTCTCCTGGAAATCTGCATTTGCACTCACTCGCCCTCGACCCCGCCCCCCCTCTGCATGTGGGACTCCTGGCCCTTAACAGGAACCCAAGGAGAGCCCTGCTGGGTCCGACTAGTGAAGGTCCCCCCAGGGCAGCCTCCCGTCTCATGCCACGGCCAGCCAGTCCCTCTGGAGAGCCAACAGCAGGGCCAAGAGGCCAAGGCCTTCAGGGGCTGACTGCCCCTGGATGTGAAGGTTCCTCTCACGGTTAAGTGTGCGGACTCTAATTTGGGAGAACCGGGTTTGATTCCCCATTCCTCCACTTGCACCTGCTGGATGACCTTGGGCAAGCCATAGCTCTGGCACAGCTGTTCTCGAAAAAGAGCACTTTCTCTCAGAGCTCTCTCTGCCCCACCTACCTCACAGGGTTGTCTGTTGTGGGGAGGGGAGGGGAGGGGAGATTGTGAGCCGCTCTGAGACTCCCTTGGGGAGTGAAGGGCGGGGGATAAATCCAACCTCTTCTTCATCCACCCCGGCTGGGAGCCCCCGCCAGACCTCTCCCCACTCCGGGTGGGGTGGACGGAGCGCAGCACTCCCCGCCTCCGAGAAAGAAAGCGTCTGCCCGCCCGCCCGCCCGGGACCCCGGCCCCTCACTGGTGGGCCCCGCCCCCCAGGGCCCAAGCAGCAGGCCCGCGCGGTGGGGGGGGGGAGCGGCGGTCTTCTTCGGACCCCGCCTGGCCCGGCCCGGCCCGGCCCGGCGGGCTGTGGGGAGGCAGGGGGTAGTCCTCGAGGAGGGGCCACGGAAAGGGCCAGCCGCGTGGCCGCAGGCCGGGCTTGGCGGCGGCGCTACCGGCTCCGCGAGGAGACGCCCCGGCCGCCCCCTCACCCCGGTGGTCTCCGCCTGGCGCGTCCAGTCCGGGCTGGCCCCCCGCATCAGCACCGCCGCCGCCGCCATCCTGGACCGTCGAGCGACACTGTCGCAAAAGCGCCGAGGCATCGCGAGAGGGGACCCGGCGGCGCGCTTTACGGCGCCGGAAATGGGCGGGCAGGACGGGAAGCATCCAGCCACTTCTGCCACAGAGACGGCCAGGCTAGAGCGGTGGGCACGGGAGGCTTTTCGGCGCTCCCGAAGACTTCTGAATGTCAGGATGGGGGTTTTTTTGTTTAAACAACGACAATGTTGCTTTACTCCCCGCAGCCCTGAGAGTGAGGGAGACACGACTGTGCAGAGCCTTCCCTGGGGCGGCTTCTCTCTCGACTCGGCTGTGCGTGATGAAGCCACTTCCGCCCCCCCAGAGCTGCGTCACGGAGTGAAATAAAACTCGGGGGGGGGGGGAGAAATGTCGAAATACTCGGCAAAGGCCGAGTATCCAATGCGCATGTGCCGTCTTTCGCCACTCTTCGGGGCGCGGGGTTTAGGCGTTCCCCAATCACAGCCCAGCTTTGATCCTGGGGTGGGTGAAGAAATCAGGAAGTCCCGCCTATGGACTCTATGGTTTCGCTACTCCACAGTGCTTGACGGGCCCCCAGTAACGCGGAAGTGCTGCTAAGGCCCGCGGTGGCGCAGACCGCCCGCTAACGCCGGGCGGGTGTACGGCTGTCAGCAGAGGGAGGAGGAAGCCGCCTGGGAGGCTCGGGCAGCAGCGCC
This sequence comes from Lepidodactylus listeri, assembly GCA_029233225.1. Lineage (NCBI taxonomy): Eukaryota > Metazoa > Chordata > Lepidosauria > Squamata > Gekkonidae > Lepidodactylus > Lepidodactylus listeri. The sequence goes on from JARCFY010000018.1 coordinate 56,146,585, forward strand.
CGTTAATAAAGGGAAAGAAGATCAAAGAAGGCCAACGGGAGTTTAGTTCTGGGTAGAAGCTTTCGTGTGAACGCACTTTGTGCGTGCACGTGGAAACTTCTAATCAGAATTAAACTCCTGTTGGCCTTCAGAGTGCCACTAGGGTTGCCAGGTCTGGGCTGGAAAATACCTGGGGACTTTGGGGGTGGGGCGGGGACTGGGGAGGGGAGGGGCCTCGGCAGGGTACAATAGAGCCATAGGAGCCCGCCCTCCGAAGCAGCCATTTTCTCCAGGGGAGCTGACCTCTGCCAGCTGGAGATGAGTTGTAAAAGCCCGGGAGATCCCCAGGTCCCACCTGGAGGCTGGCAACCATAGGTGCCACACTGGACTACCCAACTTTGCTCTGTGGTTTCAGACCAACAAGGCGACCCACCGGAGGCTAATAAAGGGAAAGGGGCTGTGCTCTCTGTTTCTGCCTGTGTCGCCCCACTATGTAATGTCTGCATCGCGGAATGTGCCAAATTATCACTCACACTTTATTGATCCAGATTTTTGGTTGGTTTTGATTTCTGCCGGAAAGACAGAAGATCGAAGAACCAAATGTGAGAAGAGAGAACTGAATAGCAGCCATTATGAAATCGATGTCACTAGCACTTTACTATACGGTTTAAATTGTTTTAATCTAATTTATATTTTACGTTTTATTGTAAACTATGTGTTGCTTTTGTGTAAGCCGCCCTGAGCTGGACTTGGCTGGGAGGGCAGAGTAAAAATGTAATAAATAATCCTAGTCCTATTACACTGTTTACTGGACGCCCCATCCTATTAGTTGGACTGGTCTACATTATGCAGTCTGCCTTGATTCCACGAGAGAAAGGAGGGCTATAAAGAATGTAAATAAATAGCAACGTTTATTCCAAGGTGAGCTTTGGTGAGTCACAGCAGCCTTCTTTAAATATGTGAAAGGAAATCCGACGTAAGGGGAGTTCTCAAGAGGGAGGGAGGCCTTAAGGCAGAGAATCTTTCGGAGCTTTCAGGTGCAGATTTTGCGCGAGAAAGAAAACGAGGTTGCGGCTAGCTATGAGCCCCATTTTGAACTTTCAAGGCCTGAGCTCTCTCTGTGCCTGGATCAGAAAATGGATGATGAGAGGGGTGAGAGGTCCCAACCGATAAACCGACATAAGCAGTTTAAGTGAAAATTAACTGGCCGAGGCAGTCTGGTAAAACTAGTCTGGAAAGAGAAGCAAACAACTCACAATCCGAGAATAGCTGGCCGGCACGCAACAGAAAGGACCCAAACTGAAAGTGCAACTCAGCCCTAAGTGGGGAGCGGGGGGCGGGAGGGTGTTACTCATCTAGACTGACCTTTGCTGCACTCTGAGAGGTATCTCCGTAGATAGAAATGAGGTTTCACATTACACCCTCCCCCCCAATTGCAAGACGTAGGATTTTTATCTCACTGGAAATGGAATGCTCCACCCCACCCATTACAGCTGCTAAGTAGCTTAGAATCCTTAGTGCATGGCTTCCTCGGTGTTCCGTCTTGACTAGATCTGAGTTTGACGTCACTACGGCTGCCTCCCCCGGGTGGCGGGGGGGGGGGGGGTTCTCTGGAGCCCTTTACGGCCACTGTGAATGTAGCAGAAGCACCCGTGCTGGCTACCGCCCTTCCAGGGAGGAATCGCCTCCATCTCCCCGCCCCGCCCCACTTTCCCCTTCCACACGGACTCTGCAGGGGCTCTCCAGCGGTTGGGGGGGGGGGGCTGGTCATCCGGGTCGCCATCACAGCCAGGCCTTTTCTTTTTTTCCTCAGGCATGCACTCTAGAATAATATCAGGACACAAACAATCTCCCCCCAGCTTTCTTGCAGTGTCCCCCCCCCCCCCCCCCCCGTTTCTTTCCAGGGAATGAGGGAACACTCTGACCTGGTCACTCCTGGCTAGCCCGATCCCGTTAGCGCTCAGAAGCTGAGCAAAGTCGACCTGGGCTAGTATTTGGAGGGGAGACCACCCAGGAAGTCCAGGGTCGATCTGCAGAGCCAGGCAATGGCGGAACCCCCTCTGTTCATCTCCTGCCTTGAAGAATCTCCAGGGTCGCCATAAGTTGCCTGCCTGTGACTTGATGGCAAAAAAAAAAATTAGAAGAAAAGCTGCTACACCTTTCCCCTTCTATCTCCACAAAAAGGGCTCGAGACTTAATTTCAAAACCTGGAAAATTTGGAATTCAGAGGAGCTAAACTGGAGATGGAATAGGGAAGTGGTGATTGGTCATTACAGTGCTGCAGTGCAACAGCAAAAAAAGTTTGCAGAAAGCAGGGAAAAAATGTTGAGAAAATGGCACCAAGAGGGGTGTGGCTTCCACACAATTGCAGCCCTGTCCTGGTGGGATGCCCTCTGGGATGAGGCCCCGGGCCCTGCGGGTCCTGCCCAGGTTCCACAGGGCCTGTAAGGCGGAGTTTTTCCATCAGGCCTCTCCCAGCGAGGTGTATTTGGAGGGCTTACTGCTGGATCCACTGCTATTGTTTGCTTTTTGTACTCCGTATATTATACTATTTTAGCTGTAGTTATTATCTCTGAAGATATTGTTGTGAGCTGCTCTGAGCCCCACTTTGTGGGGGAGGTGGGAGGGGGAGCCTTTCCATTCCTTTTGCACAATGGGCCCCCATGCCTGGGCTGCACTGTGCCGTGGTGCTCGGAGAGCCAGGTCCCGGGTTCAACAGACAGTAGCCTGGCTGGGATGCCTCTAGCAAGCAAGCCCCCCTGGGGAGCTGGTGGGAGCCCAGCCTGCCGGCCTCAGCTCATGGCTGACAGGTGTCAATCAGGGCCCTGGGTGCTGGAACACCTCTTTGTTCTCCTCCAGAGCCCTGGGAATTAGCAGGTGGCCCCAAGCGATCGAGAAAAAGCACCTCCCCGGGTCACTGACTGGCTTCTAAAAGAGCCAGTCTGCCTGAGAGGACTGGACCCAGTAAAGGCCGGACGGGCCCTGGCCGGTTAAAAGTATCAGGCAAACGGCAAACAAAGGTTGCAGAAGGGCCCATAGGTTTAATGTGTGTGCGTGTGTGTGTGTGTACATGGGGGGGGGGGAACTGCCCAGTGTTTAGATGTCTTATCATTAATTTAAATATATTGCCATGGTAATGAGTAAAAAAACCCCGAACGGCCAGCTCTGCTCTCATTTTCCACCCGCTCTCCTGGAGCCATCCGCTTTGGCAGCACGTGCCACCCAAGGCCTCTGCATCTCCCCTGGCTCTGCCGGCCGCTGCCAGTCCGTGCCTGAGAAGCAGTGGTCCAGAGGGGTCCCAGGCGCGGCGGGTGGGGCAGCCAGGCAGCCCTCCTGCTGCAGCTTCTGGGGGTGCCAGCTGCCCGGGAGGGAGGGTCAGGAGGTCTCGAGGGGGATGTCTGCCACGCCCCCCTGGGTGGGGCAGCTCTGGATGCTGAGGGGTCAGGGGAGCCACAGCATCTCATGGGCCGAGAACACCTCCTGGGTGCTGTTGTACACATGACTGATGGCGTGCACGGTGGCCAGGAGGGCAGTGCACGTGTGCTGCTCCTCCTCCCCCTCCTCCTCCTCCGCACAAAGGAAGCCCTGGAGCTCCCGCCGGGAGGGCATGGCCAGAAAGGCCAGGGCAGCCGCCTGCCGCACCCACCAGCTGTGGTATGGGGCCAGCGCCTCCTGGTAGGCACTGGCGCACAGCTGGGAAGGGTGCCCGCCCTGGCTGGTCCCCAGCTTGTGCAGGAAGAGCTCCAGCCACCTCAGGGCCCGGTGGAGGCGCAGCAGCGTCCGGCAGCCAGACGGGGGGTGGTCTGCTGGCAAGGAGTGGAAGGCCACCAAGCTGCTTGCCAGTTCGAAAGCCACCATGGACTGGAGGGTGCGGTAGTGGGTGCCATGCCGCCCAGAGTGGTAGTCTTGCATGATGGCAATCTTGCTCCACGTCTCCCGAGAGATGAGCCCGAAGGCCGTTCCCAGGGAATCTATGAACCTGCCGAGAACAGAAAGGCTGTTTGTGCGCATGAGTTTGCATGAGGCTGTCTTGCGCTGAGCCCCATCCTCCAGCCATCAAGGTCTTGATTGTCTACTCTGGCTGGCTGGCAGGCAGGCAGGGGTCCTCTCTCCAGGGTCTGAGGCACAGAAAGGTCTTTCCCATCACCTGCCACCTGGTCCTCTTAACTGGAGATGCTGCCAGGGAACAAACCCGGGACCTTCTGCATGCCAAGCAGATGCTCTGCCACTGAGCCACAGCCCCTCCCCAGCTGGCAGGGATCTGTCCCAGCCTGAAATGGACTTCTCTGGGTACTTATTAGGACCAACGGAAGGCCCAAATACACACCACACCCTGAGCAAGTGGAGTCCCGGGTGCATGGCCCAGCTGTCAGTCAGGCATACATGGGGGGCTGGGGGGAGCTTCCTTCTTTCCTTCCGCCCTGTTTAGCCAGTGGGAATGGCAGCCAGGAGGGGCTGCTAACCGCCTGGCCTTACAACTCGTCTCCGATAGATTTCCCCTGGAGAAAAGGGCTGGTTTGGAGGACGGGCTCTGTGGCATTCTGCCCGGCTGAGGTCTTTCTTTCCCCAGGCCCCGACCCCTAAATCTCCAAGGATTTCCAACCTGGGTTGGCAACATGACCCCCCCCCCCCCCCCCGGTCTCTGGCTGTGCATGGCTGCAAACGGAGGTGAGCAAAGAGCACAGCTGCAGAGAGAGGGGGGCAGCAAAAGGCCGGCTTAGGTGGGCAAAAACCTCCCAGGGGGGTCCAAGGATGGGGGGTGTGTGGAGGAGGAGGAGGCTAATCTGGTGAGGCCTGCCTGGGGGCTGGCTGTGGAGGGGGGGCACACACACAGCTCTGCCTCTCCCGTAGTCCAAATGGCCCAGGCGTGTAGGATGCTCTGGAGGGATCCTGCCATTTGTTTATTGTTTGTTTTTTTTACTTCATTAAATCTCCCCCCATGGCGACCCAAGGTGGCTTGCCTTGTCCTCCTCTTCTCCATTTTATCCTCAGAACAACCACCCTGCAGGGGAGGTGAGGCTGAGAGGGTGTGAGTGGCCCAAGGTCACCCAGCGAGCCTCCATGGCCGAGTGGGGATGCGCACCTGGGTCTCCCCAACCCGAGTCCCGCACTCCGCGTGCTGGCTCTCTCTCCAGTCCCACACTCACCTGGCCAGCTCTTTCCAGCCGCTGAGGTATTCCCCAAGGAGGACCTCCCCACTGGGGGTGACGCTGGCCACAAAGGCGCTCTGCAGGCACTGGATGCGGAACCGCTGGCCCTGCTGGCATGGGGGGCCGACCGTCTGCAAGGGGTGCAGGTCCGAGGTCTGCACAGGGGGAGACAAGGGGGGGGCCTGTGTGGGGACAAAGTCGCTCAGAGGGGAGAGGGCAGCCATGGGGCCCGACCGAGAGGGGTATGCTGGGCCAACCCCCCTCCCCTTTTGCTCTTAACTCGGGGTTTCTACCCCAAATCCACCCCCAAATATCCAGGAATTTCCCAGCCAGGAGTTGGCATCCATGTTGGTGCCTACAGAGTTCACCCATTCTGCAGCCGGACTTGAGAGACAACAAGCAGCCCGTCCCTGCCCCGGGCACCCTCCACCAGCCGCCAGGCAGACTTCTCAGCAGAGACCTGCCATTCATGGGGGGGGGGGGGTGTTTCCCACTGGATACACAGATCTCATGAGGATCCAGACACTGGGGTGCAGACCTTTTAGGCTTCAGAACTGCAGGCTGGAGTGCAGTATTGGGGGGGGGGCCCTTTGTGTTCCCCGTGAATCTGGGCGGGGGAGTCTCCCAGGCACTCACCTGCCCTCTCTCTTCTTCCCCCAGCCTCGGGCAGGGCTGTCCCCCCCAGACACAGGGGGAGTGAGGGAGTTCTGCTGCGGAATAGGGAAGAGAAGGGAAGGAGGGATCAGACTGGCATGGCAAGGCCCCCCCCCTGCCCGCGCTGCCACCCCTCCCCCCCAGCCCAGCTGTTGTGGGGCAGAAATGCCAGAACAAGCTGTGAGCCCTCCCTCTGCTTGGAGGGCATGTGGCAACAGTGGCCTGACAACTGATTGATTGATTGATTGATGCTCCGCCCGTTCACAGAGCCCGCCCAGTCCCAGAGGCACATCTGCCCCACATGCACAACATGCCTGGGGTTGCCAACCTCCAGGTAGGGCTGGAGTTCTCCTGAAATGACAGGTTATCTTATCTCCAGACAAGAAGGATCAGTTCCCTTGGAGAAAATTCTTCCGAAGGTGGATTCCATGGCATTATATGCTGCTGAGGTCCCTCCCCTCCCCAGACTCCACCCCCAAATCTCCAGAAATTTCCCAGTCAGGAGTTGGCATCCATGTTGGTGCCTACAGAGTCCACCCATTCACCAGAAAGCAAGTGGGCCATACTAAATATGCCCCCCAAAACATGCAGGGCATTGAAATGGGGGGGTGGAGCCCCGCCAGCTCTTTCTCCTGGGGCAGCTGGGCAGGGGGGGCAGATTGGAGCCCCACAAGAGACCTCGGGGCCCAGAGAGACAAGATGCCATGTGGGGGGGGGGATGAGGACGGACAGGCAGACAGACTGCAGACCGCAGCAGCCACATACCAGAAGGAGCACAGTGCTGTTGCTTGGCCACGCACTCCCCGGGCCGGGGAGTGGGAGGCTGTGCAGGGAGCCACCAAAGCCCTCGGGTGGGGGGGTGGATCTGGGGAAGGCACAGTTTGGGGGGGGGGGGGTTGGCGACCTTCTTGAGCCAGTGGGCCCCTGGGGAATTCTGACACAGCTGCAGCCACGGGATGGCTGCCATGGGAGGTAGAGCCAGCCACAGAAGGTCAGAGGTGAGGTCAGGAAGAACTTCCATGGCAATCCTGCAGTCTTTCAAGCAGAACCTCAGCTTAACAGGAGGCCTTTTAAAATGGACATGTTCATAGAATCATGGAGTTGGAAGGGACCTCCAGGGTCATCTAGTCACAAGGCAGGAAATTCAAAAATATCTCCCCCTCCACACCCGCAGTGACTGCTGGTCCACACCCAGAAGATGGCAAAAGAACGCTCCAGGATCCTTGCCCAAACCGGCCTGGAGAAAAATGGCTTCCTGGCCCCAAAGTGGCGATCAGCATTTCCCTGGGCGTGGAAGAAAGGGCCGCGAGAACTAAGCACTGAGGCGGCAGCCCTTGTTCAAACACACTTCCTCGTGCACGCACACACAGAGCTGCTCTTCAGTCGCACAGTGAAGGTCCTTGTGTGGGGGGGGGGGGGAGCTGCTGCCAAAGCCTCGTTTTAAAAAACTGTGCAGCCAATTCAGGCCTCCAGTGACCCACCAGAATCCCTGTGGGGCAAAAGGCTCACCTGTGCCCACTTTCTGGAACTACCTGGTGGGCACCAGGAAAGGGGCTTGTAGATCCCATCATGGTGTTCACGGGCACCCTCTTGGGGACTCCTAGAGAGAGGGACGGGGGGGCTGCCCTCCCTGCGCACAAGATGGAGCCGGCGCTGCCTGCCTTCCCTCTCTCCCTCTGGGCTGGCCCAGATGAAGGCACCCTCTCCCACCGGGTGACGCCGGGGCCAGGCCCCCAGACCTCTGCCCCCCTTCCCCGGCTGTGTCTGAGGGAGCTAGAAGGCCACTGCCCAAGCCCAGATGGGGTGGGGGCCAATGTTCCCTCTAAGCTGTGGAGTCTTCTTGTGAGCAAAAATTCTACTTTGTGAACTACTGGCATTCAAGCTGTGAGCCAGCAATTTGGCTGCTGCATAAATCAGTTTGCTCTGGAGCCCTCCTTCCTGAGCTGACAAAAAGGTGTGAGCTGGGGGCTAAAAAACTGTGAGCTAGCTCACACTAACTCAGCTTAGAGGAAACACTGGTGGGGGCCCCAGAGCGGGCACGGCCAGGCTGGGTGCCTCTGGTGGGAGCGGCAGAAGGGGAAGGATTTCCGCGGGGCCTGACACCATCAGAGACTCCATCTGCCAGGGCAGCCCTCTTCGCCAAGGAAGCTGATCGCTGCCAATGGGAGATCAGTTGTAATTCCCAAAGATCTCCAGGCCCCAAATGGAGGTTGGCAATCCTATTTCCCCCCTCAGCCGGGAAGGGTTGTGGGCTGTTACCACCCCCCCCCCTGCACACAGCCTGGGGCACCTTCCCGGGTTGCCAGCTACCCAAGACCAACGCTCCCTCTACGCTTGTGAGCAAAACATCTACCCAGTGAGCCACTGGCATTCAAGTGGTGAGTGAGCAATTCAGCTGCTGCATAGGTTAGTTTTCTCTGGAGCCCCATCCTTCCTGAGTGAAGACAAAAATGTGTGAGCCGGAGGCTAAAAAAACTGAGCTAGCTCACACTGACTCATCTTAGAGGGAACACTGCCCAAGACACACCCACCCCGTTCAGCCCTTCTGGGGGTGGGGCCTCTTCCCCCCTCCCCCACGGCTGGAACACCCCAACCATGGGTAGATCCTCCCTCCCTCCCTCCCGGCTGGCTCCCAAGTGGAGAGAGAGGGGCAGGCAGAGGGGGCCCCTGCCAGTGGTCTGGGGCTTGCGTGCGGGCCCACCACCCTCTCCCCCAGCCCCATGACTTACGGAGATGTGAGCTAGATAGGTAGAGGAGGAGGAGGAGGAAGAGGACAATCCCCCCAGGGAGCAGCAGGCGGCAGAGGCGGGAGGAGGCCCACGCAGGAGTCCCCATGCCCGGCAGCCTGGCACTGCTTCTGTCTCCGGATGAGCCCTTCCCTGACTCCGCACCCCGACCCTGTCCCTGTCAGGTGGGGAGATAAGGCTTGCTTATCAGGACAGCGGGGGGGGGGGGGGTTGGGGGGTTGGGCTGATCAGCAAGAACTCAGAGCCAGTGTGGCGTCTGCCCTTCCACTGCACAGTGGCATTCGGAAGAAGAGAGCGTCCCTGTCCTCATGCAGAAAGCTTGAGGCTCATCACGGGAGGTCAAGGGGACCCACGGCCATCTAAGACTCCGTCCTGGCCAGTATTCAGTGCTGCATCTCTCTTTCTGGTCATGCAAAGAAAGCAGAAGGGTGTCTCTGAGCATGTTCAGAGTGCTTTTCTTTCACCTCCCAGGCTTGCAGGGCCGGAAGGACAGGACGCAATGCCCAGGCGGGTGTGGGGCCCAGCACCTCTTCCCTGGCCGCACGGGGTAAAGAGAGTCGAGGCAGCCCGCTGCAAGGGATGCCCATCACACACCCCTTTGTGCTATCCCCCCCACCCCCACCCCCACCCCCACCCCGTGTCTGAATTGGCAGGGGAGGAAGGGAGGGGCAGCACTCGGTCACTTCCTTTTGCTCCACGTCATGTATTATCAGGATGCCTTTCAGGCAGGGGGGGGGGTGTTTGCACAGTTCCCCCCTTTTGGAAGAACTAACTGGGTGCAAGAGAGATCCCTGTGACTCCTGTCTTCTGAGGCCATCCCAAAGGAGAGGGGCCAGCCGCCTGGGGGGAAAGCTCTCCCGGCCCTTCAGCAGAGACTTTTAATGTGTTGTTGTTTCCCAGGTGAGCCGACTCAGCCCCATGCCGGGAAACCTTCAGCTGCCCCTTTCCGCACTATATCCAAAGGCAGGCCATTTTTTCTCCAGGCCTGTTGGCAACCCTACAAGCAGCTGCATCTGCGCCCCCCCCCCGGTCACCACCACCAGTGGCCCCAGCCCAGCTGTTGGCAGGGGGGGGGGATCCGGAGCGGGTTAATTATCAACACACCTGGCCGGCCTTTGCCCCCAGGGAAGGCAAACAGCCCATGGGGTTGGGAGCGCGCCTGGCTTGCCGGGACCCGGCCCTCTCCGTTGCAGGCGCTGGGCAAGACCCATCCTCACTGGGGCCTCAAGAGCCATTGCCGGGCAGGGGAGACAGGACAAGGCTGGGGGGGGGGGGGGCATGATCCAACGGCGCTGGTCACGCATCATGCTGAGCTCCCTGTGGTGCAGAGAGGGACAAGTGGCGTGGTGCGTCAGCTGGAGTGTCCGACCAGGGTCCTCTGGGGGATGGATGCTGGAAGCTCCCCAGGGGACCCTGGGCCAGTCCCACAAATCCCTCCCTCCTTCCTTCCTGCCTGTCTGCCTGCCACCAGTTTGGTGTGGTGGTTGAGTGGGCGGACTCTAATCTGGGAGAACCGGGTTTGATTCCCCACTCCTCCACTTGCACCTGGCTGGATGACCTTGGGCAAGCCATAGCTCTGGCACAGCTGTTCTTGACAAACAGCAGTTTCTGTCAGAGCTCTCTCAGCCCTGCCTCCCTCCCAGGGTGTTCTGTTGTGGGGAGGGGGAGGGAAAGGAGACTGGAAGCCGCTCTGAGACTCCTTTGGGTAGTGAAGGGCCAGGGGTATAAATCCAATCTCTTCTTCTTCTTCTTCTCTTCTCTTCTCCTTCCTGTTGTGGTCCCATGGTGAAGAGTGAAGAAATGGAGGCTGGATCCTGGTGAGACAGAGACGGGTGATGCTGGCCAGAAAGGCTGGGATCCTGAAGGATCCTGTGTCCCCCCCCACCGCGCCTACCATTGAGGGGAGCCTGCCTGCGGACTCCACCCAGGGCTTGGGGGGGTCATGCTGGCTCCAGCACCACCATTGGAGAAGAGAGTCCCTGCAGCAGTCATGAGAGCATCCTGCCAGCTGCACTGGGCTTGGGAGTTGGTTCCCTACCTCGACCCCGTGGATCTGGCCACTGGGATATGGGCCCCGACTACCACCTCAAGGATAGAGTACTGAGATGCAGCTGACGTGGGCTTGCCCTTGAAGACAATGTGGAGGAAGCTCCAATCGGTCAAAAAGCCCAGTTGCTCTGGGCACACTGAGTGGAACACGCCTGCCAGCCTCTTTCTGCAGACACCTACGCCACGGGTTGCTGGTTGTTTGCCACATTCAGTTTAAGATGATCTCCTATGAAGTGCTCCATGGCCTTGGACTCCGATCCCGGTGAGGCTTCCTCTCACCCTGCAGATGGGCAAAAAGACTGGCAACAGCCTGTCCACGCCTGCCTCCTCACGGGAGTTGGCAACCCTAGTGGTTGGGGGGGGGGGCAGGTGGAGGTATGCCCGCACAAGATGGCGGTCCTTTTATCAGCTGCCTCCCCTTCTGGGTGGTTTATACTGACAATGGCAAAGAGGACCAAAGGCATTCATGACCACAGAACTCTCCAGAGGACCTGGTTTTTTGCACACATTTACAGACCACTGGCAAATCCCAGTAAGGAAGGCACAGGCTGGTTTCACTCGGTCAGCCCGGGCTCAGAGACATGGCCTCTCCCAGCCGCTGCAGGTACTGAAATGGCCTGACGCAACCAGCTTCTGTGGCAAGAGGCCCTTCTGCTTATCTGGTATCATTTGGACTTCTGCGCAGGAATGTCACAAGCCTCACTTCCTTCTTGGCATGGCACATTTGAATCTTTTCTGTGCTGTGTGTATGCTCTGGGGACTGAGACATGTCTTGTAGATGTGATGATGAAGCCACAAGTGTGCATCCTTTCCTAGCCTTTCAGGGGCCACAAGGCACCTCCCTGGTTAGGACGATCAGCAGGAAGCGGATGTGCCATCACAGAGCGGCACCCTGGAAGCGCATGAATGAATCCTGGGGAAGACAAAGCGGCTCTTGCGCACAGCTGGGTCACAGGGACTGACTGGGGAGCAGCCAGGACTTCTGGGCAAAGGGGGCGACCCCTGGATGATTATATGTTGATAAACACCTGGAGCGGAGGTCCAGAAGTGGCCATTAGCCACAAGGTATAGATAGGAACTCTGAGTCTGGGGCAAGTGATGCTCTGTATTCTTGGTGCTTGGGGGGGGGGGGCAACAGTGGGAGGGCTTCTGGAGTTCTGGCCCTGCTGGTGGACCTCCTGAGGGCACCTGGGGTTTTTGGCCACTGTGTGACAAAGAGTGTTGGACTGGATGGGCCATTGGCCTGATCCAACACTGGCTTCTCTTATGTTCTTATGCATCCTCAGTGCTTCTATTGCCCTTTGGTAACAGAGTCTCCCCCACCTCAAGTTCCAGCTTTGTGGCGGGGGGGGGGGGGGTGTTACGCAGAAGGAATGCTTGGATGCCAGAACGCCCTTTTCCCCGGGGTGGAGGCTTGGGTTTCACGCAGGGCTTTTGTCTACGGCCCTCCCTGGCTAATCCCAACCGGCCGAACCGGCCCTTGCAGTGTGGCAACACCCGAGGGTGCCTCCACGTGAGCCCTCCTCCCCCCCCCCCCAGGAGGCCAAGCCCGGTGGGACGAGGGGTGTGTCTCAGGTGCCCTGGTGCAGGGCATAAAACCCCAAGGCCCGCCGTGCCTGGGCATCACGTCACGCAGCCAGGGGCATGGCAGGGCGCAAAGGTCTCGTGGCTGTGGTGGTTCTGCTCTCTGGAGCACTGGCCGAGAGAGGAGGGGCCCAGGAGGACGTCTCGGTTATCCATGTGCCCAACGGTGGCCCCTGGGGCGCCTGGGCCTGGCAGGAGATGTGCCCGGAAGGGACCTATGCCACGGGCTTCAGCATCAAGGTAACCCCCCCACACACACACACACCAAGCTCCCTCCTGCTGCTGAATAGGGGACCCCATGGGGATGGGACTGGCCCGCGAAAGGGAGGTGCGCTGCTGCCCTCCAGGGATATCCAGAGTTCCCCGCCTTCACTCTCTGCCCCCAGAGGGAGAGAGAGAGAGAGAGACCCCCCCACGCTGCTCAGGCCGCTGGCGAGTACAGTGAGGCGATGGGGGGGGGTGCTCCTGGTGGCCTTGCATTCTGGCAAGCCCCATGGCTAGCCGGGCCGGGCCCACAGGAAGAGCCAGTTGCCCCATGCAAAGGATTGCCAGAGAGCCGTCCCTGGCAGTGCTGTATCCAGCCACGGAGGAAGGAGGCCGGACCCAGAGGCCAGGATCCAGCGTTTCCTGTTGCCTTTAGCCACACGCCTCCCCACCCCCGGGGCCTGTGCGGTTCCCAAGTGGCTGCCAGGTGCTCGAGGGGACCTTCCCTTGGGGAGGGGGTGAAGTGCAGAGGCAGGCTCTGTGTAAGGAAACAGAGGGGCCCCAGAAGGGTCCAGCACCCCCTCCCTGCAAAGCCCTGTGTGGGCGGGGACTTCCCCTTAGTCCCTGGGACCGTATGAGGCCAGCCCACCAAGTCACCCCCAGGCCGTGGGGCAGCAGGCAGCATCCATGCCCGAGAACACATGAACAGGACTGTAGGGGACGGATGCCTCTCACCTGGGGAGGGGGGGGTTGTGCCCCCTTCGCCCCCCACACCAGTATTCCCTCTAAGCCGAGTTAGTGTGAGCTAGCTCACCGTTTTTTAGCCTCCAGCTCACACGTTTTTGCCTTGGCTTAGGAAGGATGGGGCTCCAGAGCAAGCTGGTTTATGCAGCAGCCGATTCGCCGGCTCACGGCTTTAAGGGCCAGGAGCCCACAGAGTTAAGGGGTTTTTGCTCACAGGACTCTCCACAGCTCAGGGGGAGCATGGCCTTCTTCCTTCCTCTGCAGGTGGAACCCTACCAGGGCCTCACCAACGATGACACCGGGATGAACGGGATACGGCTGTTCTGCACACGTGGGGACAAGCGGCAAGACCACGCCGTGGAATCGCAGAGTGGCATGTGAGAACCTCTCTTGGTGGTGGAGGCAGCAGCGGCAGCGGGGGGGGGGGTTTGCCCAGGGAGGGGTTCTCTGAACTGTCGGGGGGGGGAGGCTGGCTGCCACCACTCCCCCCCCCCGTCCTGGATGGCCGGGAGCTCCCCCCACCCCACCCCCCCGCGCCCAATCTCAGTGGCTGCAAAGTTTTCCTTTGTTTTGCTCACCAAGTCCCAAGGTCTTCTTGACATATTTGAAAACGTCTTTCAGGAAGCTCTACCTTGGCTGGATTTCCCTGGCCTAAAAACTGTCCTGTACTGAAAATGTCCCAGAGTTGGCACCTGCAAAAAAACCTGAGTTTTGCTGAAGACATCTTGTGCCCCCCCCCCTGCGTAGAGTTTCCAATTTCCCAGCGGGGGGGGGGGTGCGGGGGCTGGGCCAGAGACATCACAGGCCATTGTCTCCGGGGGAGGCTCAGCAATTCCTGGAAAAGTTGGGGGGGCTCCAGCTCCCCAGCCCCCCTGAAGTTGACAGCTATGCCCCCCCCCCGGCAGCCTCACCCACAGATGCCAGCCTCTTGCTGGAGAAGAACATTGTCCTCTCCCTGCTTTCTTGTCTCACTGCACGCCGGTATCCTTTGGTTCTCCCCCCCACACACCGGTAAATCAAGTGGTGATCAGGAGAGCCACCCCTAAAGGCTGTCTCCAAGGCCTCCCCCCCCCCCCCCAGTTCCTTCTGGCAGCAACGCAGCAGCCATTCTGTGTGGTGTTAAAAGGGTCATCTGGCCAAGGGACTGCGCAAAATGCCCCACCCCGCAACTTATCCTCATGTTTTTTATGTGGGAATAAGGAAGAGTTCTGCCCCGGGATTCATGAGCAGCCTTTTCTCAACCGGAGGCGGAGGAGGAGGAGGAGGAGGAGGAAGGGCCCGGTGGGGACACCTGTTACATAAAACAGGGCCGGGCTTTTCTGTGATGTCGAAGGCTTTCACGGCCGGAGTTCATGGTTGTCGTAGATTTTCCGGGCTGTATGGCCATGATCTTGGCATCAGGCACTACAATCCCCAGACCATGGCCGTATAGCCTGGAAAATCTACAACTAATCTGTTTTATGACTTTGGAAATCTGCTGCACACAAATGGCAAATTGTGATGAGGCTCTTTGACTGATGTTGTGAGCGCAGGGGGTGCCCCGATGCCCTCCGGTAGAGCAGTCCTGCCTGTGAAATTGTTCAGGTGGCCTGAAGCAGCAGAACAAAGTCTTAGTCCAATCAGGCACATTTGAGACCAACCCATGATAAATAAAACTTCGTCGGTCTTAAAGGTGTCACCAGACTCAAACTTTGTTCTGTTCTGTGAAATTATTGTACTCCTTACCTGGAATTCTCTGGCCTCCCAGACATATGATCCCCACCCCCACCCCCTGCTGCGCATAGAGGCCCACGGAGGGAGTCCCCTCTTACCTGGGCTGTCCCTGCAAGAGCTAGGGGGGCGGGGGGGTACAACAAATTTCGAGTGCCAGGCTGGGGGCTGGGCTAGCCTCCCCCCCCCCACCGCGCTCCACGTCCTTGCCCTCTGTCATCAGCAGACCCTCCTTCCCCTCCCCTCCCTTTCTTCCCTTCTAGGTGGGGGAAATGGTCGGAGCCCATCTGGTGCCTCCCCGGCGGGTATCTGGAGAGATTCTCCTTGCAAGTAGAGAAGATGCGAGGCGGCATAAAGGACAACATGGGCGCCACCAACATCCGTTTTGCTTGCTCGAGTGGGGAGACCCTGGAAGGTCACGGCTTGTCCTGGGGGGAGTACGGAGAGTGGAGCCCCCGCTGCCCAAAGGGTTTGTGTGGAATCCAGACCAAGCAGGAGATGCCACGCGGGGCCCTGAGGGACGACACGGCTCTCAACGACGTCTGCTTTTTGTGCTGCAACCACTGAGGGCCCCCCCAAGCCCCCTGCCCCTCCCCTGGGGGACATCCACTGGTCTGGCCCCTCCCTCCTGTCCTGGAGGGCCTCAAAGCCACCTGTCTGGCCAAGGGGCCCACATCAGGGCTGCTCCCCCCCCCCCCCGCTCCACCAGCTGAACCCCGACGGGACACACCGTGGCTGAAAGGGTGCCCCTGCCGCCTGCCGGGCTCAGCCCCAGGGCCTCTGTGGAGGGCTCTGTCCCAGAAGACGTTAAGTAGTCGTAATGACGAGAGCGCCTCTGAGTTCGCAGAGTGTTTGCCCAAATCTTGCTGGGGCTCATCTTGGAATGAGCTGCCTAAGAGCATTTGCAGAATTTTTTATCAACCATGCAGCCATTCGCCATGCAGTCCTGCCTCTGTTAATTCACCCCCCTCACAATCTCTGCTTACAACTTCAGAGCACAGGAGGAGCCGCCTTGATGCCCTCAGAAGACTCTGCCCCCCCCCCCGCTGTTATCTTAGTGCCCCCCCCCCCCATGGGAGTGGGAGAGGCTTCTTGCCACACAGCCGCTGATTCCCGGGGAACAGATTCCTTCTCCTCTCCCCTCCCTCCGCACCCCAGCCTCCAGGATCTGACATCTGACAAACCGGAGAGGTTTATTTCTGTCGGACTGTCCAATAAACAAGTGATCATGCAAAGGGCAGCGCAGTCGTCATCGTCGGTCCTCCTCCGTGGAGTGAGAAAGGAGACATGCTGGGGGCAGGAGGAGCAGCATGGAAGGAGTGTTGGAAAGCAGTTCTGTCCCCTCCAGACTCACAGCCCTTCGCCCTGCCAGGGAAAACCACAGGCGCCATCAGGGGTGCAGAACTTCACACAGCTGCGTGGGCCAGACTCCCATCTTGGTGATGGGGTCGACGTGGCCCACACGGTGACTGCACAGGATGTCCTCGGGCCCTGGCCCCGCGAGTCTCAGGGTTTGGCATGCGGGGGAGGGGGGTGGGGGAGCTTAAAGGTGCCCATCTTGTCATCATGGTGCAAGGAAGTAATCCCTGGGGCTGGGCACCTCACAGCCAGGAGCAGGGTGTGTGTGTGTGTGAGAGAGAGAGAGAGAGAGGGCGCAAATAAAGTGTAGCAGGCCACACATGGCTGCCCTGGAGTTCTCCGCCTGTCGTGAGGGCCAGAGCTCTAGGGAGCTGTCCTGGGCATCTGCACTCTCAGCAGCTTGGCCCTTGGGTGCCCATAATGCCAACGATGTTCTGGCTCCGCTCTCCGGGCTGCAACCAACAGGGTGCAGAGTCCAGAGAGACACACCGAGCCCCCAGAACTGGCCACAGGGTGTGTATTTGTCAGCCCCATGTGGCTCCACGCCAGGGGTCACGTCCCCCACAATGGAGAGGGCGCAAGTCAGCAGTCACCTCTGAGCTCAGCTTTGGTATCACAGAACGTTCACAAACATCATAGGGGGAAAGTGTGAGCCATAGTATGTTGACCAACATTTCAGGGGTGGTGAAGGAAGAGAAAAGGGTGTGTGTGTGTGTGGGGGGGGGAATATCCCAGGGGGTTTACAGGCAGGAGGCCTAATGTCCCTCCTGGTCTCTCCAACCCACAAAGACCTTTTTCTTCCCCCCCTCCAAGCTGCCCGCCGGCCGGCCCCCTTACCGCCCGGTCAGCTGCTTTGCGGCAGTCCCCGCACACCGTTCCCAGGAGGCCGTTCACCACCTGGACCCCACACAGGACCATCTCCAGGGCTCCCAGCACCAGCAGGATGGAGAAGAGCACGATGTTCCAGAGGACCACGTTGGGGGGGTTCACGCACTGGTTCCACAGGGTCTGGTTGTTCAGGTAGCTCTCACTGGGTGGGTGTGGAGGGGGGGGAGAAGCAGAGAGGCTGAGATCATGTGCCTAGGGTCAAAACACCCCCCACCCCGGGGCTGGGAGGAGGCCACCTGGGAGCTGAGCGGGGGGGGGGGGGGGGGGGGGGGGCTCTGTGTGGGCCCAGCGGATTGGTGGGGGAGGGGCCAGCCGGCGGCCGCCCTCACCTGAGGTCCTTGAAGGGCGCCATCCATTCTCCGCCCGCCGTCTGGCACCAGGGCCCTTGAGACAGGCCGGAGGATGACACCGACAGGCAGTAGAGCCCCCCCAGGGCCCCGAAGGCCGAGCAAAACACAGAATGCAGCATCTGCAGTGGGGCACGGAGCGGGGAGGGAAAAGGGGGGAGTGTTCACACAGGCACCCGCCCGCATGCACACAGACAGACAGATAGGCCTGGCCCGTGCCTCTGAGCATGCCTCTCGCCTGGCTGAAGAGGAACCACGGCCAGCCCTGCAGAACGCCCTGAGCGGGCATCCGGCTGCCCCCCCACACACACACCAGGCCAATGTCCTCCGGTCTCAGCTGCTGAGCCGGGTCAGCCCTGGCCAGTGCTTGGACGGGAGACCCCCAAGGAAGCCCAGGGCTGTTGGGCGGAGGCAGGCAACGGCAAACCGCGTCTCGGGAGGTCTCTTGGCCTCGGAAGCTCCTGGAAGGGTCGCCAGGAGTCGGCTGGGACTGGAGGGCCCGTTCCACACCGCCCGCCCTGGTGGCCAGACCGCCAAGTGTGTGGACGGAAGGAGGAGGCCTTTCTTTCCTGCCCCAGGGCGCTGAAGCCGGGGAGGCGGCGGCGGCGAGGCTGTGCAGGGCGGACGGCTGCGGCTCCCTGCCTGGCGGGCACCTCTCTCTCTCCCCCCCCCGGTCCTGCACCCCCGACAGCGCGCGGGAAACCTGCCTCCGCCCCCCCCCCCATGCGTCCTCTCCTCCTCCCCCAGATAACTGAAGGCCGCAGTTCCCGCAGCCCCTTCGAGGCTCAGATGCTGGACCCGGGCGGGCCTCTCGAGCTGCGCCGCCCTGCCTCGCCCCCCTCCCGGGTCGCGCCCGCCCCCTTCCGCCCCGTCCCTACCCGGCATCGGTTCCCGCAGCAGCCGTAGCCGCAGCAGCCCTTCCCGCCGGCCCGCACCACCGAGCAGCCCGTGCAGAGGACCTGCGGGGGGGGGGGGGAGAGGAAGAAGAGGGTCAGAGGCGCTCCTGCACTTTCGCGCGCCGGGCTGGCGGCGTGGGGGCTCAGACGCCCCGGGGAGGGTACCTGCCCCCCACCCCAATCAGGCAACCCCCTGCTCGGTTCTTCATTACCAAAGGATGCCCCCACCGCCCCCCTGACTCCCGGGCCCCAGAAGGGCTGCCGACCTCCAGGTGGGGCCTGGAGATCTCCCGGAATCACAGCTGGGCCCCAGAGCGGCAGCTTTGCTGGGGAAACTTTGTGGCCTTCCCTCCCGCCCCACACCCTACCCGCCTCAGGCCTCACTCCCCCACCAGTTCCAACCCCCAAACTGCCCGAGGGGAGTTGGCAGCCCTTGGAGGGGGGCAGACAGGGAGGGATGCTGGAGTTCTTCCAGTTGCTCTCCCCCAGGCCGGATAAAAACGAACCTCTTATCTTTGGGGGTGGCGAGTTGGCTCAAAGTTCAAGAGGGAGGCAGAGCGCTGCCAGGGAGCAGGGGAAGGCGGCACCCGTGCCAATGGAAGCCCGGGCGGGGTGGGGTGGGGTGGGTGGCCCCTCCAGAGCTGCCTCCCAGCAGGGATCCTGCCAGATCATGGTGGCCTACTTGTCACACACACCCCACCCCTCGTGTAAAGGTGCCATTGCTAAAGTTGCCAGCTCCAGGTTGGGAAACTCCTGGAGATTTGTGGGTGGGGCCCTGGGAGAACTCAGCAGTGGGGTACAGGGCCATAGAGCCCCCCTCCAAAGCAGACGTTTTCTCCAGGGGAACTGAGTGCTGTCATCTGGGGATAAACTGTAATTCCAGGGGATCCCTGGGCCCCACCTGGAGGCTGGCATCCCTAGCCACTGTCCCAGACTCTCCAGCTGTGGTCTGGGTGTGAGGCAGGAGGGTCCCTGCAGAATAGATGTCCCCAGAAAGACAACCACCCCCTCCCACCCTGCAGGTGACGGCCGCTCCCCTCCCCTGCTGGCCAGCCCCCTCCTCCCCCGGGCAGCCAAGGGGGCACTCACCATCAGGCCCCCGCCCAGGAGCCCCCCCAGCAGCCAGACTTGCAGGGTGATGCGGTTGGTGGCCCATCGCCTCTCCCCATTGGGGAACATCAGCAGGACGTTGGCGACGATGCAGGCCAGGCCCATGGCGAGCAGGGAGAGCCCCAGCAGGCGGGAGCACTTGCCTGTGCACATGGCGGTGGCGGCACTGGCGAGGCGGGCAGCAGCAGGACACTGAGGCGGAGAGGAGGCCTTGGCATGGGTGTTTATTTGCAGATAAGGCGGGCAAAGGGCTGGTAGAGCTGGAAGGCTCCCCCTCCCCCCGCCTCCATCCCTGCCTTTCCTTCTCCGCCTGGCTGGAGCCCGGGGAAGAGGCAGGAAGGCTGGTCCCAGCCAGGGCCCCACCGGACCCGCCAGTGGCCAGGAGTCCCCCACCCCTTCCCTCTGCCAGTTTGGTGTAGTGGTTAAGCGTGTGGAGTCTAACCTGGGAGAACCGGGATTGATTCCCCACTTGCAGCTGCTGGATGACCTTGGGCAAGCCATAGTTCTGACAGAGCTGTTCTCCTCACAAGAGAGCTCTCTCAGCCCTGCCTCCCTCCCAGGGTATCTGTTGTGGGGAGGGGGAGGGAAAGGAGTTTGTGAACCACTCTGAGACTCCGAGTGAAGGGCGGGGTAGAAACCCAGTCTCTTCTTCTCTGGCTGTCAGGCTGGGGGGTGGGGCTGGCCAGTTTGAGAGTGGGGTGGGGTGGGGTGCCCTGTATGGAGCCCCAGCCTGTCCGGGCTCATCCTTCTGAGACACAGCCTTTGATTGGGGGTGTTTTGTGCCCTCGCAGGCCCCCCCCCCAAAGCCCCCTGTTCCTTCCCCGCCTGGCTGAGGCCCCTGGGGCTTCTCTGACTCCTGTCGGGCCTCCCCCCCCTCATCCTGCTGCCTCCAGCCTTTCCTAGCAGGATGGCCTTCCCCCGGGACTCTGGCCTTCCCAAAGCAAACAGAACCGTGCACACGAAAGCTCACAAAGCTCATGCGGTGAATAATGCTTTGTTGGTCTTAAAGGTGCCGCTCGACTCTAAATTTGTTCTAAAACAAAAACAGGAAAGCTCCCAGTTTTTGGGTTTTTTTTAGGGAGGTCTCTCTTCGCTCCTGCCTCCTTAAGGCCCCCTCCCCCAGCTGCTGCCGGAGTCGGTGTGAGCTGACAGAATATCCCCCCCCAATTCTGGATGGCTGGAGCTTCAGGGTGGGCCAGGGGTTCTCATCTCCGGGCTGCAGAGGTCATTTCCCCTGGAGGAAACGGCAGGCAGCAGCCTCGGAGAGCGGAGTCCCTGGGGCGCCCCCGGAGCCGGGGGGGGGGGGAGGGAAGTCCCAGGGAGGGAGGGAGGGCACATTCCCGCCTTCCACAGTGCCGCAGATAATGGCTGGCTCGCTCGCTTAAGAGTCAACCCCGGGATTTTCCCAGCTCTGCTCAGAGGACTTCCCAGCAGAGAGGAACCTCTGGGTTTGGATCCAGATGGCTCAGCATGGAAGCAGCAGCAGCGGCAAGGGGCCCTTAAGGCACCGGGGGGGGGGTGTGTGGGGGGGGGGGACGGGACGACTGCCGCCTTCAGAGTCAGAGGAGTTAGCTCTGCAAGCACAAAAAGACTGGGAAACAGAGAGGAGGGGGAAGCAACGGAAGTCCTCCTAGGGCGATGGCACAGATTCCCTGAGCCGGCTTGGAATGCCACACAGGCCATTCGGGGGTTGGAGACAGCACAGAGAGCCGGTCAGCCAGCCGTTCTTCACACCATGCTGCCCACTTGGCTTGAGGAACTCCCCATCAGGGCGTGTCTTATATTCTTCAGTAACTGCATCTCCAAGCCTTCCTCCAAGGAGCTCAGGGCAGAGTGCACCAGTCGCCCCTCTGTCTTCTCACCACAACAGTCCTGTGAGGTAGGTGCCACTAATAGCCCCGAGGAGCCTCCAGGTCCAGAGGCAACTGCAGGGCAGGTGCGGAGGGAGGCCGGATGATGCTGGGGGCAGCTGAGGACCACCTGGGGCCAAAGGTGAAGAGGATCCCCCAGGCTGCAGATGGCACCTCCTCCTCCTCCTCTCCTGTGCTGCTCCCTAGGACTCGGTGGGGGGGGGGGGAGGGAGACACACTAAGGTGTGCAGGATCCCGTCCTGTTGCTCCGGCACCCCCCTCGCCCCAGATCCCCAACCAGGCCTTCCCCTGACCCGGCTGGCACCTCCCCTGATCCCTCTCCCCCAAATTTGTCACCTCAGTCTGACTCAGGTCTTTTAACCCCCCTCCCGAAAGCAGTGGTTCTGGAGTGGGCAGGCACTTCTCCTCTTCCACCGTGAAGACAGAGGCAAAAAATGCATTCAGCTTCTCAGCCATTTCCCCGTCGTCCTTCAGTACACCTTTTACCCCTTGGTCATCCAAGGGCCCCTCTGCTTCCCTGGCTGGTTTCCTACTTCTAATGTATCTGAAGAAAGTTTTATTGTTGGTCTTTATGTTTTTTGCGATATGCTCCTCCTATTCCCTTTTTGCCTGCCTGCTCACAGACTTGCCTTTTATTTGCCACAGCCTGGGTTCCCTTTTATCAGCCTCCCTGAGACCGGCTTTCCACCGCTTAAAGGAATCCTTCTTCTTTTACAGCTTCCATTACTTTGTTTGTTAAACATGCAGGCTTTTTTCTATTTGAGCCTTTCCTAACCCGCAGTATATATTTTCTCTGAGCCTCTAGGATTGTGACTTTAAATAGTCTCCAAGCTTCCCCAGTGGTTTTGAGATCCAGGTCTCCTTCGCCACTGCCAGAGATGGGGCCATGTGGCCGGACGCCCGAGCGCTCGTGTGCTCCCCCCCCCCCCATTTCATCCACACAAACAGGCCTGGGGGACCCCTGCGTGACTGTTCAGCAGCCTTGGGGTGAGTGATGGCCCCGCTTGCCTGCCTGCCTGCCTGCCTGCCTGGCACTCTGACCACCAGGCCCCCTTGCCCATAGCAAGGATGCCGCCCACCCGTGGTGCCCTTGCCCACTGCAGCACAGCAAGGGTGGTCCTGTGCCACGCTTATGGAGCCCCACCTCGGAAACAAGAAGTTGGTCCCCACCCTTCACTTTGCACCCCGCCCCCCCCCCCCCACGAGCCTGCCTGTGACCCAGCACCCAGCACCTTGACCTAGAAGCTCCGAGCCCACCATTCGGAGGGAAGCTATGATTGAGGAGAGGAATAGTGCCCTTTGGACATGCTCAGAGGCACCCCACTTCCATTTTTCCATGTCTTCCCCCCGACTTCACAATAACTTCCCATTCTGGGGCTTTGTCCAGCCACTGAAGATGGCCTCTGGGCAGAGCCCCTCCACCCAAGGCAGGCGCCCCGGGCCCCTCCGTATGGCACAGTTTCTCCCGAGCAGTGGGCCCTGCCCTTAAGAACATAAGAGAAGCCAATGTTGGATTGGGCCAGTGGCCCGTCCAGTCCAACACGCTGTCACACAGCGGCCAAAAACACCAGGTGCCACCAGGAGGTCCACCAGTGGGGCCAGGACACTAGAAGCTTTTCCACTGTTCTGCCCCCCCCAGTACCAAGAATACAGAGCATCCCTTGCCCCAGACCGAGAGTTCCTATCGATACCTTGTGGCTAACAGCCACTGATGGACCTCTGCTCCATATGTTTATCTAACTCCCTCTTGAAGCCGTCCATGCTTGTAGCCGCCGCCACCTCCTGTGGCAGTGAATTCCACGTGTTAATTACTCTTTGGGTGAAGGAGGACTTCCTTTTACCTGTTCTAACCCGACTGCTCAGCAATTTCATGGAGTGCCCACGAGTTCTTGTATTGTGAGAAAGGGAGAAAAGGACTTCTTTCCCTGCCTGCTCTGTCCCATGCATCATCTTGTAAACCTCGATCATGTCACCCCTCAGCCGTTGTCTCTCCAAGCTAAAGAGCCCCAAGCGCTTCAACCTTTCTTCACAGGGAAAGTGTTCCAACCCTTTTATCATTCTAGTTGCCCTTTTCTGCACTTTCTCCAGTGCTATAATATCTTTTTTGAGGTGTGGCGACCAGAACTGTACACAGTGCTCCAAATGAGGTTGCACCATCGATTTCTACAGGGGCATTAGGAGACTGGCTGATTCGTTTTCAGTTCCCTTCCTAATCACCCCCAGCATAGTTCACGGGCACTCGCAGTGGAACGGGCACTTTGGGCGAGCTGCCAGCTCCGAAGCATGGAGGAAGACTGACTGACGGAGGCACCATCCTTTATTTCCTCCCCCTCCCCATAGCTGTCACTTGCGCCGGCGCCCTCCTGTGCGGACCTGCCTCTTCTCCTTGCGCCGGCTGCGTGTTGGCTCCGGGTTCCCATTGGCTGGCAGTGGCGGGGAAGGTGGGGCAGGGGTCTGGCGGTGGTTGTGGGGGGCCGCCTTGTATATCAGGTGGAAGATGAAGGCGTTGGCGTACCTGAGGAGGAGGAAAGGTTGGAGGCCAAAGGGGCAAATTAGGACAGGGAGGCCTAGATGGGTGAATCGGAGGGAGGGAGGGAGGCATCTGCTTGGCCCCCCCACCAGTTCTCCCAGGTCAACAGCGTGTGGGCCATAGGTCCCCCATGTCAGCCCACCCACGGTAGGCAGGGCACCCCCAAGACAGCTGCCAAGGACAAGGTCCCCTCTCGGGGGAGAGAGGTCAGCTTGGCCCACCAGGGCCCCAAAGGGAACTCACCAGGGCATTGCGTTGTCGATTCCGGCCTGGCGGAAGGGTGAGCGGAAGGGGTTCATGTGGGCGGGGCTAGCACTGCCCCCTGTCGCCATGGAGACTGCCGCCTCATCCACAGCACAGCTGTATTCACTGCACTCGGTGAAATAGGCCGGGACCCGGAGGGACTGCAGGAGAGGAGGGGGCTGAGGGAAGACCAGGGCCCCAGCCGGGGGTGGGGGTGGAGGTGTCCTCCTGGGGTCCAGACATTATGGTACCCCCGGGCTCCTGGGCCTAGGTGTGTGGATGAGGGCCAGCCCCCCGCCACATCTAACAAGGAACACCCCCCCCCCCGAGCTCCCACCCGAAGCCTCAGGGTAGATGGAGAGTCCGGGTTACAAATACTGCTGGAACCATCCTGACAAAGAGTTCTAAGTCAGCTGTGCTGAAAACTGACCTGGCCGATTAAACATGGCACCTCTCAGTTTTGATGGAATTGCTCAATTCAACAGTTCCACATGGGGAAATGTTGTGGCTTAGGAGAGCATACCTCTTTGGATAAAAATTCAAGGTAAAATTTCTTATGTTGAGTTTGCCTTTCTCACTTGGGCTCAGAGTGGAGGACACAGAGTGAGACCTGCACAACTGACAGGATGGGACATTCAATGAGCAATGTAATAGGACTAAGGTTGCCGAATCAACCAGAAATCTAAAACTAGAACTGAAGCAAAGCATACGTGGCACAAATGACACAAAATTCCACAGTAGGATTCTGGTGTCAGCAAGCTACACACTGCAGTCAAGGCGACAGTCCCTAATAATCTACCCCAGTGGCTTTGGGAATCATTCAGTGGAGGGTGACTCTGTTGCCCACACAGGAAAGCCCCCTGGTGTGCTTTGGTTTGGCATCGTTGGCGGACAGCCAGGAGCGGGGTTGCAGGTTGGCAACCAATTAATTCATCAGTTGTCATATGGCCTACTGTGCATAGTAGAGCCAGGAGATCATAAGACTGTCGGGCAGAAGACTTCTCCTTAAGGATTCCAGGTATGGGGGGGGGGGGGTTCCTCTGAGAAAGGGGATTTGTTTAGGGGGTAGGGGCTTGGGGGGTGGGGAGACTTGAATGGTGGGGGTGGAGTGGACTTACCTGGAGTCGTGGCAGAGAACTCAGCCAAGTTTCCTTGAGGGCGAAGCCAGAGTTGAACCCTGGAGGGGAAGGGGGGCGTGTCCTGTCAATGGCCAAGCCCAGCCTCCCCTCCCCCCTCCCTGGCCCACCCTTGGGGGGGGACCCTGACCCGCCTCCGCTCACCAACGACCAGGTCTGGCTTGGGGGCTTGCAAGAGGTGGTATGGGCGGGCACTGAACCCCAGCTGCAGCTCCCGGCGCCCCCCTTGGGATCCGGCAGCTAACCCGGAACGGACAGAGACTCCTTGCGCCTCCTGGGGGCGGGGGCAGGGGGGGGAGAAGTGCATTGAGTCAATTGTCTCAGTCCCCACCTACAACGAGGGGGCACAGTGCAGAGGACTAGATGGGAATTCAGGAGGCACCCCCCCACACCAAGCCTGGAGAGAAAAGCGGGCAGACAGAGGAGGCAAGCAGAGCCCGTGGGCCAGGTGGTGTGCAGATGGCAAGGGGGGGCAAGGGTCGGGGGGGGCAAGGGTCAGGGAGCCCAGCCCCCCCCTCAAAGGGGCACCCTCTCCCCCCCAACACCTCAGAGGGCAGGTGCCATGCAGCAGCCAGGGGGGCAGAGATACCTGGAAGGGGGGCGCAAGAAGCGCCTTGGAATCACGGAGAGCTGGGAGGGGGGAGGGGAGCAGCCACTGGGGGGGCGGGGGGAGGACTCACATCTCTCTGCAGGAGGAACTGCTGGCCGTCCAGTTCGCGGGGCAGGGAGTCCCCGACAAAGAGCAGCTCCAGAGAGACATGGGGCAGCAGGACTGACAGCTCCTGCAGGAGGCGGGGGGGGGGGGAGGAGAGAAAAGGGGGGGGGGAATCAGAAGTCACACCCAGCAATAAGGTTGTCACAGGAGTTTGGCAACCGAATTGATGACATGAGTGGAACCCTCCGCCAAAAGGGGTGACAGCCCCCCCCCGCCCAGCTCCTCCCCGCTGAGCTTGGCGAGGTAAGGAGTCCCAGAGCCAAAGCACCCCCGATGTCACAGCCCCCTCTCCCTAGGGGCCCCCTGGCCAAGCAGACCTTAACTGGGGGGGCAGGTTTGCCTGGGAGCCCCCTCTACGCTGTGGAATCTTCTTGTGAGCAAACATTCTACTTTGTGAGCTACCGGCATTAAAGTTGTGAGTGAGTGAGTGAGTGATGTGGCTACTACATTAATCAGTTTGCCCTGGAGCCATCCTTCCTCAGACAAAAGGTGTGAGCTGGAGGCTAAAAAATGGTGAGCTGGCCCACACTAACTCAGCTTAGAGGAAACACTGACAGAGGACTGCTGGGGGCATGGTCTCTTTAAAGCTGTCTCTCTGGACAGGGCCTGGAAACAAACCCGAAGCCAGAGCAGTCCTTCCAGTCCTGGCCAAATACATCCCCAGTACCTCCCCCCCCCCCCCGGCCAAAAGGGCGACTCTGAGCTCTGGGCCAAGTTCCCAAAGCGCCACCTCCAGAGGCCTGGGGTGGGGGGTGGGGCGTGGCTCAGTGGCAGCAGGGCACCTGCGTGGCATGCAACAGGCTGGGTCCTTCCACAGCCCCTCCCTTCTGCGGGGGGGGGGGGAGGAGGAGTGAAGAAGGCCGGAACTGGTGTCCACGGTTTACCGGGTCAAGGCACCCAGATCAGCCGGCTATGCCACCCCCCGCCTTCCTAGGTGCCTCACACAGGAACTCCCCCACCTACCCAGAAGACCATAAGGACTCCAAACTCTTTGCCGGCCTCCACCACATGGATCCTGAGCGACTGCTTGTTCAGGATGTTCAGCTCTGGAACTAATGGGGGGGGGGGGGCTTGATGAGAGTAGCCAAGAGGGGTGCCCACACAGGCCAGCAACCCTCCCCTGCTCAGGGAAGGCTGGATGGACGGCTGCCCACTGGAGACCCCGGACTGGCTACCGGCAGAGAGGCGGTGTTCATGAACCAGCAGACGGCTCGAGGGGGGAGTGCGGGGCAGGAACATGGGGAGCCTGTGCAGCTTCCATAAGAGAAGCGGGGGGTGGGGAAACCCACACCCAGGCCTTTCACACGGGGGGGGGGGGCAGGCGCTGGTCCAGGGAGGCAGGAGGGGTGGCAGCCCAGCAACGGGGCGTGTGTGTGGAAGCAGCCAGGAGGGGAAGCCAGGATTTCACGCGTTGGCTCAAAACAAGCTTCCACTTGCTACTCACCGGCCAAAACTCTGGCTCTTTCTCTCTGGGACTCCCCTGAGTCTCCCTGTGAGTGTCATGGCACGGGGGTGGGGTGGGGTGATAATCTGAGGGCACATCTCTCTGGGGGGCGCATCCAACATGCAGATCACCACACACCCCTCTGGATCTTCTCCGAGGCTTGAAACGAAATGTCTCTGGCAGGGAACTCCCTCCCCTTGGCCGGCTGCTCTCTGGGGACCCAAACAGGGGTCTTGGCTGGGAGGGTCTGCAGCTCAGTGGGCCCTTCCGCCCAGCACCCTCCGTCCCACTCCCTCCCAGGGTCGCTGGCTCCAAAGGCTCCGCTACCAGGCACTGCTGCGAGAGCCTTGATTTCTCAGGGTGGGGGAAGCTGCCGTGGCCAGTGGGCTGGAGGGGCCTCCTCCTCGGATACTCACAGTGTTGCGGGGCCAGCTGGGTGATGATGTAGTAGGTGGTCAGAGGGTAGCTCAGGGGAACGGCCAGGGGGGCTCCCAGAGGCAGCCCCCGCCAGTGGTAGTATTCCTTCCAGGAGCCTGTGGTTGGGGGACGGGGGTGGAGGGGAGCCTCAGGGTCAGCGGCTGGGCTGCCTCATCCCCATGCCACTCCCCCTTCCCTGCAAGCTGGACTCACCAAAGAACGTCCGTGGAGCCCCCTCCACGGGGGCCGGGGGCAGAGCGGTCCCTCCTTCCGGCCGCAGGGCCTCGAAGGGGTTACCTGGGAGGAAAACCTGGTCAGGGAAGCGCAGGAGCCAGCAACAAAGGACCACCGACACCCCTACCCCAACCCGAGGAAGCACCCCTGGGCACAACCTTTCTCTCAGAGGGAGGGAGGGAGGGAGAGGGGGCAGGCCAGTGTGCCCTGAGGTCTTGGGGCTGGGCTGGGAGCCCTGCCCCTTGGGAAGAGCGGGGGGGGGGATGGAGTGGCCCCTGGGGAGGGAGCGGTAGAGGGCGGGCAGGGACCTCAGTAGGGTGTCGTGCCCATGAGGCCAGCCTCCAAAGCAGCCTACCCCCCCCCACTCGGTGGCCTGTCCGTCCATGGTGACTTGGGGGGGGGTTTCTGCAGGGGGACCCCTGCGGAGGCTGGCAGCCATGCCGAAGGGAGCTGCTGGTTCTCCCAGGCGGGGGCCCAGCCAAGGCCGCCCTCCCCCAGCCCGGCTCCAGTGCCCCCTCCTCTCACCGCTGTGCAGGAAGGCCACTGGCCCCTTGGCCCCGCCAGGTAGCCCTACGCCATAGTCCGGCGCCCGGACCAGCATGCTCTCGGTGGCCCAGTACCCGCGGGTCAGGCCCCGGGCGGACAGGAAGCCTTCCTTGTTGAAGCTCTCACTTGTCACCTCTGCAAAGGGGAGGGGGGGGAGGGGAGGGGAGGGGGAGTGAAGTGAGTCCCCCCCATCCTGCTTCCCCCCCAGTCTCTCTTCCCCCCCCAGCCACTTGGGCATTCCTGGCACAGCTCTCACCCTCTGACATAACCCCTCTTTGCTGCCATCCCTCCCCTCTTGTGGAGCACCCTCATGAAGGGGCCATGTGCCCCTCTCCCTCGCCTGGCAGTGGTCCTCACCTGTGGTGAAGGTGAAAGGCAGGTTGGCCAGCTCCTGGGTGTGGCTCATATACTCAGCCATGCGCTGGCACCAGAACTGATGCCCAATGTCCTCTGGGCTGCGGTTCCAGTCCAGCTTGCGGCAGCGTTCAGAGCAGTAGAGGACCGCCTGGCAGTGCGGGCTGTGGGGAGGGGGCAGGAAAGAGGCACCTGTCAGAGCACTGGGGGTGGGTGGGTGTAGTCTGGACCACCCCCCAGTGCCCATTCTGCACAGGAGAGTGTCCGGCCCAAGAGGGAGAGGTGCCAGGGGTGGGGGGGTGCCTGTGCCAAAGCCCACCGAAGCAGGAGGGCCCATGGGAAGGGAGAGGCCCAACACGCCAGCCGGAGGTCCTGGGGCCTGAGACATGGAGTCCCATGGGCTGAGGCGGGGAAACAGCCAGGGTTGCCAGCTCTGGGCTGGGGAATCCCTGGAGACTTTGGGGTGGAGCTTGAAGAGGGGAGGGGCTTTAGTGGGGCATGTTGCCACAGAATCCACTCCCCAAACTGGCCATTCCCCCCAGGGGAACCGATCTCTGTTGCCTGGCAATCGATTGCAACAATGGGGGACCTCCAGCCACCACCTGGAGGCTGGCAACCCAGGCACACAAGAAAGCCCTCCTGTGCACAAGACGGATGTCTGTGGAAGAGATCGCAGGAGCTGCTGCTGCTGCTGCTGCTGCTGCTGCTCACGGACACACCTGTGCGAGGGTCACTGGCAAACAGGTGGGTGAAGCAGGATGTGGCACAGGTGCCCAATGCTGCGCAAGCCCCTCCTGGATATCAGCTCATGTGGGGCCGTGGGAGGATGTGAGCCGATGGGATGAGGCCGTGCCCCCAAAGGACGTGCTCACCATGCGGTGACTTGACTCTCAAAGCTGTGCCGCTTGCACACGTGGCAGGCTCGCACCCGCGTGGTGGGGAAGGTGAAGGTTGGCTTCGGCCCCCAGCCCCACATCGGACCCTTGCCCATCTTCACTCCCAGGCGAGACAGCAGCGGCTCCAGGGACCTGCAAGAGGATATGGTGGAGGAGGAGGAGGAGGAGGAAGAAAGGGCCGAAGCCAGGCACCGGGGGATCCATTCTGCCAGCGCCACAGCTTCCAAACACCCCGCCTGGCCTCACAGTGCAAGAAGGATGAGGCTGCCCTTGACCTGGCTTCCCACGCTCTGCTCTCTCTCCACCTTTGCTTTCCTGTGGCAGGTCAAGAACAGTCAGGCACCTTTAAGACCGACCAAGTTTTATTCTGGGTAGAAGCTTTTGTGTGCTTCAGTTCTACCCAGAACGAAACTTGACTGGTCATGGAGGTGTCCCAGGGTTCCAGTGTTCCCTCTAAGCTGAGCGGGTGAGCGGCTGCTCATCAACACAGCAGGAAGCCCCGCTCAGGGCGACCCACCTGAATCCAGGGCAGTTGAAGTCGCCCGTGCTGTTTCAGGGGGTGGTCTCCTGTCTCCCTGTGAGGCTGTCCGTGAGGAATTGGGCTTAAGAAGATGCCCAATAATTCAAAAAAGGAGGCATGTTCGGGACCTCAAGGCTCCAGGGAAAGACCTGCCAGAGACCCAGATGGCTTCAGAGGGGCCGAGACAGGTTTAGGGGAGAGAAGGCCCCTCGGCGGCCACTAGCCATGGTGACTGGGGGGGGGGGGGGGCGGGGGCAGCCTCCGCATGAATCTCAGTATCAGGAGGCGGCATCAGGGAAAAGCCTCGGCTTCTGCGGCCTGCTTGCTGGCCCTCCAGAGGAATCCACTGGCCACGGTGTGGGAGAGGAGGCTGGGCGAGATGGAGACTCACTGGTCCCGTCCAGCTAGGCTCATGGCCTTGATACCAAGGGCCCTCGGTGGCGGGCGAGCAAGAAGACATTTATCCCTCCTCGTCGCTCACAGGAAAGGGCCTCTGTTCAGTTGCGCCATGGCATCTGGTGCTTTGCAGAGGAAGGGAAATTGTTCCCTGAACACCCCCCCCCAAAAGAGCAGGATGCAGACACTATGCCCCCCCACCCATTCCAGCCTTTTGGGGGGGGGGGGGAGAAAGCAGCAGACATGACCACACTTGTGTTTTTAGGAGGGAAGAGGCCCCCCAGCTGTTGGCCACGCCAGGAGACCGAGGGCAGGGAGGGGAGGAAGGACAGAGAGGAGACATCTTGTAGGGTGGCCAGTTCTGGGCTGGGGCATTCCTGGAGATCGGGGGTGGGGGTGGGGGGGTGGCGCTTGGGAAGAGCAGCGTTTGGACACCAGTGGAGCCATACAAGGCCCTGGAATCTGCACTCCCAAGCAGACCCTGGCTCGGGGGGGGGGGGGGGAACTGAGCTCTGTGGTCTGGAGGACAGTCAGGTGGGTCTGAAACCGGGAGCCCCTGGGAGACCAGCGCAGGTTTCAGGGCCTCAGCTTCCCAGGGGCAAATCTCCCTTTGTCAGAGAGAAGCTTCGACTCTCAAGAGCTGCAACCCAGGAACTCTCATGGTGCTGGAAGGCACTGCTGGACTGGAGTCTGGCTTTTCTCCCGCAGACCGACATGGCTGCCCCGGGGGCCCTCCTCACTTGTACAGCGCCGGGTCTCCCAGGGCGAGCATCTTGGGCCGGCGGGGTCCCCCGCCCCCCAGCGGGCAGGCCATGCTGTGGCAGAGGAGGGTGACCAGGCGGGCCTCCAGGGGTTCTGGCCCAGAGGCCCCAGACGGGCCCCCCAGCGAGAAGTCGAAGCCCAGGATGGCGCCATGCTCGTCCGTCAGGAGCAGGAGGTGGTCGATGCGCCAGAGAGGTTGCGCTGCAGGGGAAGAGAGAGGAAGGAGAGAGGGCTCCTGCGGGACCCACGGCTGGCTCCGTGAGGGGGGGGGGGACGTCGTGTGTGGAGGGGGTGCATGCCTCCAGGGCCACTCCGCCCACTTGTGAGGACAGTGGGCAGAAGGGAGCCTTGGCTTCAGCCCCCTCAGGGTCACTGACCTGCCTGGGAAGCTGCAGCCGCCTCCGCCTCCGCCTCCGCCTCCTCCTCCCCCGCGCTCACAAAGGTGATGAAGCGGTCCAGGTCACTCAGCGCCAGGGGCGCCTCCTCGCTGTAGAAGCCGCCTCCCACCTGCTGCCCAGGGTCCGTGACGGTGAAGGCCAAGGCCCGATTGGCCAGCATGTGCAAGACCCACAGGGCCGGATCTGGAGGCAGGCGCCGGATGGAGGCTTCGGGTCGCTTGCGCCTCTCGCTGCCCCCGCGGCAGGCGGAGTCCAGCAGGTAGCGCCGGTACCAGCCAAAGAGCAGCTCGGCAAAGTCCAGAATCTCTGCCCGGTAGCCGGTGACAAACTCCATATCTGGGGAGGAACCGGGGCGGGGCTGTGAGAGACAGCCTGGCCCCCTGACTCCGCTGGGGCTCAGCCCCACAGCCACTCTTTCTGAGGCCAGTATGACGCCCTGCAGCCTGCGGAGGGAAAAGACCTCGGAGCGTACACAGAGGGCCTCTCCCTCAGCCCAGGGCCAGCCTGAACACACCTTTGGGGGGGGGGTGGATGGGGGGGTGACTGGAGCCTCTTCTCCGGGGTGCCCTGCTCGTCACCAGCCCCGATTGCCCCCCTGGAGCCCCCTCTGTGCCTTGTCACTCAACCACCAGCCCCCCCCCCCCCCGTGGCAACCGAACGGAGTGATCATGGTGGGCCCCAGAAAATGACCCCAAACTGGCTGTGAAGGAGATCGGGGGGGGGGGGGGGGAGAGACAGGGCCCCGATCCAGTGGGGTGAAGTGCGACTCTTCAGCAAGTGGCTTGCAGCCGCCGAGGCGGGGGACCTAAGAGGAAACCTTTCTTGAGAAGGGGGGGGGCCCTGCTCTGACCAAAGGGGTCCCTCTCCTCAACACAGGAATGTGGGGAAAGTTTCCCAGCCCCTCTGGCCACTGACCCATGATGGCCACCCCCTCCCTCCCAGGCCTGGCTCAGGGTGTTTCCAAGGAGGGGGGGTGACAGGCTGCCCCCCCTCAAGCGGCTGATGGTTGGGGCCCACTACTAGGCCACGCCCCAGGCGCCCAGCAGAACTGCCCTCCCCCGGGACTCCTGCTGAGGCCTCCTTGGCCCTCCCCGCCTGCCCCAGGCCAGCTCCACTGCCCCCAACTACCTGCAGTGAGTCCCACTTTTGAAGGTAAATAGCCAGGATCTCCCTGGTTGCCCTGTGACATCACCAGGTTCCGGAACCTGGGGCAGGTGGGCAGGCAGCGGCCTCTCCCACTTCCTGGGCTCCCAGCCTGCCCCCCCCCCCCGCACAGCCCTCCCTGGCCCAGTGGGTGGGGCTGGTCACCCCCACAAGGCAGAGGTTTGGCTGTTACCCTGGGGGCAGGGAGCAAAGAAGCAAGTGCCCCACTGCAAGGGCCCTTTAACTCACCCCCCCCCCCAATTTCAGTTTTAAAAAGCCCAGCCAGGAGACGCTGGAACTGCCCCGCCTGGGTCAGGGGCTGGGGGCTCCCCAGGGTCTCCTGCAGGGGGAAGGTCTTTCCCCCCACCTGTGCCCTTCTCTGCGGGGAGGCCGAGGACGTGGGCCCCCTCCCACCAGGGGCTCCGTAGCTGCTCAGCTGCCAACACCCCTGGGGCCTGTCAATAACGCAGAGGGCCTGCTGCTGACTCTGGAGTAGGGTTGCCAAGTCTGGGTTGGAAAAAACCTGGAGACTTTGGGGGTGGATCCAGGAGAAGGCGAGGTTTAGGGAGGGGAGGGGCCTCAGCAAAGTACAGTGCCATAGAGTCTACCCTCCAAAGCAGCCATTTTCTCCAGGAGAACTGATCTCTGTCAGCTGGAGATCAGTTGTAAAAGTGGGGGATCCCCAGGCCCCACCTGGAGGCTGGCAACCCTGCTCTGGAGTAATCCCAACAGCTCCTTACTGGGAGGGAGTGGGGGCTGTCCTCCGGCTCCTGGGCTGCATTCCAGCTCCCCCCCCCCCAAGTTCTTGCTCTGCACTGGAGTCCCCCCCCATGCCTTCCTGCCTCCTATCCCCGGAGGGCTAGGCCCCACCCACCCCCAATCATCAAGAGAGCCAAGCTGATCCAAGAATATATTTATTGATCTCTGACCCCAAGGCCCCCCCCAGGAGAGCCTTGCGCAGCCTCCCTCTTGCCCCACAGCGGGCGGTGGGCAATCTGTCCCTCAGAGCAGCAGCTGCCCCAGGGCCAGCCAGGCCCCTGCCAGAGACCAGGGGAGGCCACGAGTGCCCCGCAGGCATGTGCTGCCCCCCTCGGGCCACGGATTGTCGAGCTGGGGGGCCCCGTGCATGGCGGCGTGGCTCAGGAGGGTCTGAGGCACCTGAAATGGCCGGCCAGCCTGTGCAGAAGTGGTTTCCAACCAGGACCGGAAGCTGGTCACCCGAGCGTAAACCCCGGGGCTCCGGGCTTCCCCACAGCCTCGGCCCCAGCTCACCACCCCGACTTCGTACCAGACTGGAGGGTTGCCAGCACCGGGGGCGCGGCACATGAGCGGTCCACCGCTGTCTCCCTGAAGCCAGAAGAGAGGAAGGAGAGGGCGGGTGAAGGGAAAATATCTCCAGGAAAGAAGGAACCCTTTCCCCAGGGCTGTGCCCTCCTTCACAGACAGGCTCGAGTTTATTGGTTTTGTGCCGCGCACGGTTACAGGACGCTGGACGCCAGCCGCCAATTGGGGCCTGGAGACCCCCTAGAATCACATCTCATCCCCAGACTGCAGAGATCAGCTCCCCCAGAGAAAATGGATGCGTTGGAGGGGGGACTCTGTGGCACGGTACCCCACGGGGGTGGGGGGGGGAGAGAGAGAGAGAGAGGAGAGAGATTGGATTTATACCCCGCCCTTCACTACCCGAAGGAGTCTCAGAGCGGCTTACAAACTCTTTTCCCCTCCCCCTCCCCACAACAGACATCCTTTGAGGTAGGTGGGGCTGAGAGAGCTCTGAGACAACTGTCCAGCTGTGGCAAAGCTATGGCTTGCCCAAGGTCATCCAGCAGCCGCGAGTGGAGGAGTGGGGAATCAAACCTGATTCTCCCAGATTAGAGTCCGCGAACTTAACCACCACACCAGACTGGCTCCCTGCCCTCCCCAGGCTCCTCACCGAAATCTCCAGGAGTTCTCCAGCCTGGATCTGGCAACCCTCCCCCTCTCCTGTTGTTGCCCAGGGAGGGCCCGGCAACCCACTGAGGCAGTTTCTCCATGAAGACTGTGCTCTGGGTAGCTCCGGGTGCTGCTGCCGCTGCTGCCACACTAGCCCCCCCCCCCCGCTGTCCTTGAAGCAGCCCCCTCCCTGCAGCCCCCGTTGCTTCCCCCTCCACTGGAGGGCTGCTTTCAAAAAACCGGGAAAGGCGAGGGGTCTCTCAGGTTGTCCGGCTCTGTTGTGAGGACACCTTCCTCCTCCCAAGCTCCCATGTCGAGAAAGCCTCTGGCTGAGTCGTGAGCATGGCAAGGGGGCCCCTGCCACGGGGGTCTTCCCTTTCCCACGAGCACACTGGAAGCCCCTGGCCTCCTTGGGCAGATGGCATGCGGGGGGGGGGGGGCGCACAGAGGCTAGCCAGCCGGCAGGGGTCTCATGCATAAGGGCCCGGCCCTCTCTGTCCCGGAGTGGCCATGATCCCCCTGGGCCTGGGGTGGGACTCACTCCCGGCAGCCTCTCCCTCCCGCACAGGCCTGGAGCCACACTGCTTTCTTATGTCTGTCAATTACTACAGTCTTTGGTTAACATCCCCACCCCACCCCCGTAGCTGGACACACCTGGACTGGAAAGGGAGCTGCCTGGTGTGTGTGTGTGTGTGTGTGTGTGTGTTTGTGTGTGTGTGTGTGTGTGTGTGTGGATGGAGGCCCCTGAAATCAGGACTGCTCAAAGGAAGCCAAAACATCTTTGCAGGAGGAGGCACAACAGCTGCAGTTTGGTCCACCTTGACTCTGAAGTGCTCTCCCGGCCACCCTCGGCACTCCCCCCCCTTGTATCCCCCCCATGCCCACTCTGCCCTTCCAGAGCCCTCCCCCCACCATCTCCCCATGCCTGCATTTCCACCTGGGACCCTCTTCCCTTTCCTCCCCTCCCCTAGCAAACCACGCCCCCCCCCAGGCAGGGCCTGCCATTGGCTCTTGCAAGCCCAGGGGACTGGCTGCCCTCCTACCTGGCAGGCGTCCCGGCCCCCTGACTCGAATCCAGCACACACCATATTCCTGGTCAGGGAGGGCAGCCACCTCTTGCACAGCGGCCAGCCGACTATCCCCACCTGGGCCTTCAGCAGGGCGTAGGAGGCCTGGCTGGTCCCTGGAAGAGAGGGGGGGCCTGCCTCAGCCAGCTGACCCGGGGACAGTGGGGCCACTGCCCTGCCTGCCTAGGGGTGATGCCAGCAGCCTCCCTCGCAGACCTGGCCCTGCACACCCTTCTCCCCCCAGGCAGAGCCCAGCGGCTGACAGAAGCCAAGTGCTCAGTCTGGCCTTCCCAGCCACCGGATGGTGAAAACCAAAACTGGCTGTCAAGAGCTACAGGAGGGGGACCTCTTTAAATTGGGTGCGGGGGGGGGGGAGGACGTGGCAAAGGAGGCTCCGTGGGGGTGGGGGTGGGGGTGATGCGATGGAGGCCACTAACTGGCAGAGGCTGCGGCTGGAAGGGACCTCGGGGTTGCAGCAGAAAGCTCTGTCAGGATGTCGACTCCGTGTCCCGAAGGGGTCAAAAAGGCAGATTTTGTGCTGGGAATGATTAGGAAAGGGAATGGAAATGAAGCAGCCAGTATTGGAGAGTGCTGAGCCACGCTACGATGTGGCCTCATTTGGGATATGGCGCCCGGTGCTAGTTGCCTTCTCTCAAAGAGAATATTTTGGGGCTGGAAAAAGTGCAGAAGGCGGCATCCCAGATGATGAAGGGCCTGAAGCACCTGTCCTCTGAGGAAAGGCTGAAGCCTCCGGGACTTCTCAAGTTAGAAAGAAGACAGGAAAGGACGGAGGTGGCAGGGGTTGACACGGGGAAAGTGGGCAGAAGAAGCCTTTCCTGCCTCTCTCGTAACACTGGAACTCGGGAGCACCCAATGAAGTCCTTGGGAAACGGGTCCAGGACAGAGAAAACAGGGGCTTCTCTGCTCAGTGAGGGATGACGTGGCGGGATTCCCCTGTGCCCAGCAGACTGATGGAGGAGAGGTCTGTCAGGCCTGGTGACCACCCAGCGCTCTTGAGTTCCAGACCCCCAACGGAGCCAGGAAGACCAAGGGGAGGGCCCTGTTCCTGCCCACGGCGTGGGGCCACCCGGCAGCTCCTGAGCCCCCCCCCCCTCCGGAGTTGCCTCCTGAAGCTGCTGCGAGGCAGGCAGGGCGCCCCCACCAGCTTTGGTGAGCCCCCAGCCGGCCACGAAGCAGGTCTCCCACATGTCATCATCCGGGACGATGGTGCTGTCCGGCAGGCAGAGGGCGCTGTGGTAAGGGCTGTAGGGGATGGGCTCCTGGAGCAGCAGCAGGGCCACGTCGTGGTCGTAGGTCTTCGCGTGATACAGTGGGTGGGAGAAGATCTTGCGCACCCAGCGTGTGACGTTGTTCTGGCCCAGGAAGTTGCTGCCGGCTGCCACCTTGATGCTGTGGCTCCTGCGCAAAGAAGTCTCCGTGAATGGAGGTGGCAGATGGTCACAAGCAGGGAGGGAGGGCTGCGTCGGAGCTCAGTTCTCCTGGTGGCCCCTCCTGACATGCCCAGGGAAAAGCTGATCGCCACTCTGGGGCCAGGAGGCAATTTTTCCCCAGGCCGGTTTGGCCGGGGATCCTGGAGGGGTTTTTTTGCACTCTTCTGGGCCTGGAGCAGGGGTCACTGGGTGTGTGTGTATGTGGGTGGAGTGGTATTTGTGAATTTCCTGCCTTGTGCAGGGGGAAGGGGGGCTTGGACTAGTTGCCCCTGGAGGTCCCTTCCAGCTCTTTCTGATTCTGTTCTATGAAAGCCTTCGGCTTTCAGAACAGGGCTTGGAGAAGCAAGGGAGGTCACAAATATGTGGGGAAGGATCTGAAGCAGCCCCACAGCTGGGAAGGCAGCAGCCTCCAGGTTCCGGGGCCAGCAGCAGCGAGGCCCTTTGGCACGAGGCTTGGTCCTTCTGAGATGCTGCCAGCCTGGCCTGACCCCCTCTCCCTGCCTGCATGGGGACGGGCTCCCCAGCGAGGAGCTCCAGCCGATGGGTGGGCCAGAGCTGGGCCAGGGGCCCGCCGGGGCTGGGGTGTGGAGGCTGGTCCCCCTTCTCATCCCCACACATTACCTGGTTGCATCCTGGAAACAGTGAGCCGCGGAGAGCACCCACCAAGGGTGAATGATGGCTCCCCCACAGAAATGGTACGTCGTGGTCTGGAGGCTGACCACCCATGGCCACTCTCCGGGGTGGGCCTTGGTGCCCCCCACAATCCGGCCCCCAGCCATGGGTGATGCCTGGGGCCCATCAAAGTCCGGCCGAAAGCCGCAGGCTGAAGAGGAGGAGGAGGAGGAGAGAGAAGCAGAGCCCTGTGGTGAGGAAGCCCTTGCCCCCCCTGCAGGTTTCCCCCCATGGCAGTGCCCCCCCCAGCCCCCAGTACCTTGTGGCCATGCCCCCATCCCTGGAACACAGACCAGGAGGCCAAGGAGCAGCAGCAGCAGAGGGGCCATGGGCTGTGCCCGGGAGTCAGTGGCAGCTGGCCTGGAGTGGGAGGGGCCTCTCGGCAGACCCTGTGAGGTCACAGAACTCTGGTGGATGAGGTCACAGGTGCAGAACCACTGCTTCCCCCCCCCCCCCCCGTGCTTTTTGTCCTGTCTCCTGCAAGCCTCTCCGGGAAGGAGGAAGAGAGGGCTCTGCCTTTGGCCTCGCACAGAAGGGTCTTTTCCACGCTGCTCTGGTGGATCCAGCCTTGTCGTCCCTGCTAGGGGTCCACTTGCCAGTAAAAGCCTTTCTTCTTCAGAGAAAGCCTTGCTCCCTCCCACGTCTCTCCCCCCCACTTCTCCCCGCCTTGTTAGTTCTGCTTCTGGCCTTCATCCCTTGTGTCTGGCTCACCGGCCTCCCCCAGAGCACCAAGTCAGACTTGGAGGCAGGCGGGGGGACTTGGCTTTTCTCTTAGGAGCCTGATGAACTGCTTGGCAAGGTTTCCTTCTGTTTTTCATGGTCATAATTTTGCAACCATGCAAGGACAATAACTTTTTAAAAGGAACATTGATCAGCAGTTGCTCTGGGTGGAAACAGAAACAGAGGCATGCGCAGGGGCAGAGGCTTTCCAATTTCGGGGGTGGGGGAGGGACTGGGGTTGGGCCAGAGGCCTTGCTATGCTGGGTCCTCCAAAGAACCGGGGCCCAGGGACCTCGTAGGGAGGAGCCAGTGACGTCACAGGCCATTGTCACTATCTATGGAGGCAGAGCCATGTGGGATTTAGGGAGGGGCTCCCCAGAAATTGAGGGGGGCCTGGGAACCCCTGGGAAACACCCCCTCCCAGCGATGCCCCTGGCCTGGGCTAAACCCAGGGGAAGGTGGGAGTTGGCTGTAGTGGTGTCTCAGCGATGATCCCCTGCTGTGTCGTGTTTTTGAAATTCACTTCTGGAATTGTCTCCCTGGCCTTCCACAGCCTGCCTGGCTTGGAAGGCTGACAATGAAGGGGGAGCAGAAGGAGAGGTTTCGGGACCTTTACCTGGATTGGGGGCCGGCAAGCACAAGAACCACCAAGAAAGAACCCGGTCTTTCCCCATGGGAGGTTTAGAATTTATTGTGGGACATACCGGGGGAGGGGGGAGGTTTGAAAAGGCACTCTCAGGCATAAGGAGAGGGAAACTGTGGTGTTCAGAAGAAACTGCGTGTGTAGAGCTCAGTGAGAGGAGAGAAACTGAAAGCGAGAGCGCCAGGCATCCGGCTGAGCAAGAGTCCTATGCTGGGAACGGCCCTGAGGAGGAGGAGTGGGCGCCTTTTGCGCTCTCAAGAAGGGGAGAGTTCTTCCAAGAAAAGGAAGGAGGAGTCCAAAACTCGTGAAAGAGAAAGGATTTACCTATCTGCTGACTAGGGCAGCCAATGTTCTCTCTTTTGATGAGCCAGAAACTTGGGGGGGGGGGGGGGGCTTGGGCAGAGCTTCCAAAGGTCCTGGGAAAATAACAGAAGGGTCACTGATAATAGTTAAAACCAGAACAGTGTAAAACTTAGTTTGACATTATTGAATGATGAGATGCGTGAAATGACAGACTCCTAGAAAACAGCCACGTGTCATGGCAAAAATTACAGACAATTTAGAATGTTTTTCTCATCCTCCACACTCCCTACTGTCTGGTTACCAGTACTTCAGTATCTCACATCTCAAAGTGAAATCCTAAAACTGGTTGTTGATTTGGGTCTAGATATACTTTAAAGAGCCAGATGGGGATTTTTGTTTTTGCGTGTTTGGTTTTTTTTAACTTGATGTAGTATACAGGGTCTGCCTTATATTTATTATATAAATAAATGAATCTAACTCTTTCAGCATAGCATTGCTAATGTGTTGTATTATATACTGTTTGTAATCATTCAGCTTCAAATGTATTGTGCCTGTTATGTCCGCTGACAGCCGCAAGGTGGCAGCGACATATAGCCCGCCAATAAGATCTCTGGCGGGAGTTTTAGAACCGACCAAAGGGAGAAGTCGAGGCTACTGTACATAGTTGGCCCCTCACGGCCAGTACGCCATTACTGTTTTGTGTACCAATAAACTAGTGATAGCGATGTCGTTGTCTGTCTCCTCGATGCCGTGAACCGAGTACACAAAAGTGTCTATGGTCCTTTGCTTAAAAACCAAAAAAAATGTTAATCTCAAAACCGCAACCAAACAGACCGTCCAGGGAGAGGAAACTGGTGGGCGTGGTAGTTTCTTATGTTTGAGCCACATCCCCTGGTTCTCTCAGTTGCAGACAGACAAGTTTGTCCCAGGTGGAGAGTTGGCGGGCCCTGCTGGGGCAGGAGGGCATCTATTGAATTGGGTGATGGGTGGCGCACCCATGCTCAAATCTCAAAATCCCAGGCAATTCAAGAAGCTGCTTTCAAAGTTCTTCACTGATGGTACCTTACCCCAGCAAAGCTTTCTAAAATCTATCCAAACACCTCACCACTATGTTGGAAGCAGTGTGGAAGTAAAGCAACAGTTCTTCCACAACTGGTGGGAGTGCCCAGTAATGCATCAGTTTTGGACCCAAGTCAAGCAAGAAATAGAAACTATCGTCAATTGTTCCTTCCCTCTTGATCCATTGTTGTTCCTTCTACACCTCTGGCCACTCGACAGTCCACCTTCAACAACTAAACAACCGACTAATTTGCTGTTAATAGCTGCCAAAGTTGTCATTGCACAGTCCTGGAAATTACCCCCCACCCCCCCCTACAGTTCAAATGTGGTTTTGTAAGATGTGGGAGGTTTTTTTTGCTAGAAAAAATTTCCATGATTAGAGAAGAAGAGGAGATTGGATTTATGCCCCGCCCTTCACTTGTAGTCTCAGAGCGGCGTACAAACTCCTTTCCCTTCCCCTCCCCACAACAGACACCCTGTGAGGAAGGTGGGGCTGAGAGAGCTCTGAGACAATTGTCCTTGAGGGAACAGCTGGTACAGAGCTATGGCTTGCCCAAGGTCATC
Organism: Lepidodactylus listeri; assembly: GCA_029233225.1. NCBI lineage: Eukaryota > Metazoa > Chordata > Lepidosauria > Squamata > Gekkonidae > Lepidodactylus > Lepidodactylus listeri. The sequence continues at coordinate 56,188,022 of JARCFY010000018.1, forward strand.
CAGCCAGGTGCAAGTGGAGGAGTGGGGGATCAAACCCGGTTCGCCCAGATTAGAGTCTCCCAGATTAGAGATTACAAGAAAGGAGTGTGATCTGAACGATTTTTTTTTGACCCATTAGACAAATGGAACCCAGTTATAGAAAATCTAAAGATTGACGTAATGGATGACAGAAAATTGGTGGAACTTAAGTTTAAACTTTTAATAGTTAATGATTTTAGCTTCTAGTTCTACACTTGATAGTATGTTTGATAAGACTGTAACCTACTTTTTAGCTGTGTTTTTAACCAAATAAAATAAAATAAAATTGGATGATGGGCAAGCAGCTGAGCCACAGAGGGCATGGGGGATGCTGTCTGGTCCACTAACGGTATTGGGGGGGGGGGGCGCATGCGGCACAATGTTGGCATCCAGCTCTGCAGCAGGACTTGGTTCCTGGCTTTGTGTCCCTGTTGGGTGGTCCGTGGCAGGGGCATAGACTTTTGGAAATCCGGGGGGGGGGGGCGCGGGGGCTCCTTAGCTGGAGCGATGTTCTCCCCCCGCCCCCGAAACCGCCCCGCCTCCCGGGCGCTTCCGAGGCCCGCCAGCCGCCGCTGCTGCCTCTCTCTCCCCCCGCCTTCCCTCTCCGGCAGCGGCGGCCGGGCCTCGGAAGGACCCGGGGAGGCGCTGCAGCAGGCGCTCCGTTTTCCCAGGGGTGGCTGAGCCCCCCCCCCCCCGTACTCTACGCCTACGGCCCGTGGTGGTTGGGGACAGTCCCAGGGGAAGGCAAGGAACAGCCATTCCCCCCCCCCCCCATGCCTCTGAAAGAGAAACCTCCTTCGCCAGGGAGCCATGGGAGGCAGCCCCATCTGCTTTAGCTAGGAGCTGGCGGTGACAATGGGCCGTGTTCCGGTTTGGCCTCTTTTGGGTCTGCCTTGCAGCAGCAGGCCAGCTCGGGGTCCCAGCCCTGCTTCCTTGATGGACTCCCTCACCTTCAGGGCAAGGAGTTGTAACCCCCAACATTCTTTTGGTCAACCCTCCTCCAGGGGAGAGCACCAAAGGAGCGCCAGGCTATAGAACCTTCCAGAGCACAGGCGGGATTCGAATCCGAGTCTTCCCTCTCCCCAGAGACCACCACTCTAACCCCCCACCCCACCCCGGGCCGGGCCGGGCCGGGCGTCTTGGCCCTTCCGACGGCAAGTCTGCAAATGCTGCCTTCTGGGCGCCTCTCTCGCGGCTACTGCGCCCTCGGCAAGCGAGCAAACCAGGAACAGCTGGGACAGCGGCCAAAAGGAGCCCCCGCCCCGCCGCTCCGCCTCGTGGCCTCCCCCAGGAGGCAGGCAGGAGCCGCGTTCCCTCGGGAGGCCTGCGGGAGCAGGGCGTTCTGCCGGCACCTGGCTCCGGAAGCCCGGCGGCACGCGCACGCACGCAGCCTGCCGAGCGCGGGGCCACCAGCGAGGAAGCCCTGCCCGTGCAGCAGGAGCCCCCCCTCCACCTCTCAGAGGCCGCCGAAGTTCTGCGCCGCCCCCGCGAAGGCAGCAGAAGCCCGTCGGACCCCCTGTCGCGGCCGGCCAGGGCGCCGCCCCGAGGGAGGGCGCGGGGGCGGAGCAGCGCTGCCTCGGAAAGCCCCTCGGCGCCGGGGAAGTCACCTCCGCGCCCGGCCCCCTTTCGCTTTCCCGGCTGCGTGCGGAGAGTTCCGGCTGCCATGGCCTCGACGGCGGCGCCCAGGGCCCGCGGCCGGCTGCCCTTCTTCTTCCTCCTCCTCCTCCTCCTCCCCCTCCTTCCGGGCCCAGGTGAGGTGGGCGGGGAGCCGGGGTGGGAGCGCCGCCCTTGGCCTTCGGGGCTGGGAGCGCGCGGCCCAAGGAAGACCCAGGCCCGGAGGTGCTGGGCCGGCAGCCAGCCTAGGCTGGCGGAGAGGTGTCTGGCCCTGTGCAGAGCGCCGCCGGCTGACTACAGGCTCCCCCGGCCTGGGAGGCCGCGGGGGTTTGCGGGGCTCCCTTCTCCGGGGACGCGGCGGAGCCCCCCTCTCGGCCTGCTGGGGCCCCCGGGGGGGGGGGGGGAGGGAAGCAGCTTTCGCGCCGGCCGGCCGGGCTTGTGGTGACCAGTGTTCCTTCTAAGCTGAATCAGTGTGAGCTGGCTCACCGTTGTTTAGCCTCCGGCTCACACCTTCTTGTCTCCGCTCCGGCAGGATGGGGCTCCAGAGCAGTGTAAGTGGTGCCGTAGCCGAAGGGCTGGCTCACGACTGGAATGCCAGGAGCTCCCGAAGTAGAAGTTTTGCTCACAGGACCCTTCACCGCTTAGAGGGAGCCCTGCTTGGGACTCGCTTCCCCGGCGGTGCGCGGAGAGGTCCGCGGTGGGCCCCAGAGGCGGGGGAGAGGCCGTGCGAGCGAGACCCAGCCCCCCCCCCCCCCGCGAGGCTGCTCGGCCCCCAAGGCGCGGCGGGGGGGGGGGGGCGCTGCCTCGACAGAGGCGTCCTCCAGGCCTGACCCGCTCCGCCAACTGGGCTGGGCTTCGGGGCTGACCCCGGGGCTGGGGGGGGGCGGCGCTCCATTCCGCAGAGTGCCCCCCCCCCCACAGCTGGTCTGCCCTTCCTGCAGCCCGGGGGAACGAAGGTGGAGCGGCCGGGAGCTGCCAGTGTCGGAGAGTCAGGAAAACTCCGCCCTTCTTGGACAAGCTGGAGTCCTGCGATACCTGCCTGGGACTCACCAGGTGCCTGCCTCCCCCCCCCCGCCCCTCCTTCCTGCTCTCTCATCAGGCCCTGGGGGTTCCCCCCCCCCGCCCGGCCCTGGGGGTTCCCGGCGAGCTCCCCCCCTTAATTCTGCCCCCCCCCTTAATTCTGCAGGTTCAATTTCCCCAACAGAAGCGTCTGCGGCTTGGATGAGGACCCCTGGGTCTTCCAGCTGAAGAATTCCCGCTGCAGGAAAGGTGAGCCCCCCCCCCCATCAGGACGCCCTCCCCGCTTTCTGACCTGGGGAGGACATCCTCCCACTGCAGAGTCTTAGAGGGAGAAGAAACGGGGGGGGGGGTCGGTCTGAGGGCTCTCCGCACACTGGTAGGGGGGGTGGGGGGGTGGAGGTGGAGGTGTCTGCCCCTGCTGTCTCTTGGCAATAGAGACCCCCTTGCCCTGTTGCCTCCGTTCTTGTCTGAGGGGGGAGTGGGGATTGTTGCCATTGCTCCCCGCCACTGCCACCAGTTTTCTCGCTCCCTGGCCTCCGGAGAAATAGGGGCTGGGGGGGTGTCATTGTTGCCAGGCTGGCATCCCTCGTGCCCCCAGGGCCCCGCCCTTCATTTCTCTCTCTCTCTCTCTCTCTCTCAGGACGCCTAGGAGAGGGAGTGGGGAGGGTGGACGCTAGCAGGGGGCATCGCCCACCTACCCCCACCTCCTCGAGGGTGGCACCCACCCCCACCCCACCCAGCTCAGCCAGAGTCAGCCCACACATGAGCCGTGGGACACCGTGGGCGGCAGAGTCAGGCATGGGTGTGTCCTGGGTGCCCACAACGGCTGGGAGCGGCCCAGGGCCCAGTGCTGGTGAGTGAGGGCAGAGGGCGAGGGGCCCCGGAGGGGGCAGGCTGGGTGGGCTGCCCGCCCTCCCCAAAGCCCCTGAAATGGCTGTGCTCGTGGTGCAGAGGCCGCTGCCAGAGAGGCCGACAAAGCCCCCCCGGAGGAGAGAGAGGCTACCCTTCCTCCAGCCCCTGACGCCACGACCCCCAGCATCACCGTGGTCTGTGTCGCTTTGGCTGTGGGAGCCACTGTTCTCGCCTACGGCTGGAGGAGGCAACAACGCAGGCGGGGCCGGGCAGGCCAGGAACCCGGGGCTCCTCTCGGAGGCGAAGGTGAGCAGGACAGAGTGTGTGTGTGTGTGTGTGTGGGGGGAGCCACTCTCCCTTTTTCGCCCATCATCCACGGTGAGCCCCAGTGAATCTGTCCCCTTGCACAGCTGCCTGGTGGGTCTCTACCAAGGGCCAACCCTCTTTCTTTCTCTTCCCAGAAGAAGGGTCTCTCTGCCTGTCTGGGGAGAACACCTGAAGCCCCCTCTGTGGCCCGTGGAAGAGGACTGGGTCGCCCTGGGGGGCGCCCTGGGGACTTTGTGTGTGGGGCGGTAGGGGGCCAGGCGTCAAGGCCAGACTCCCGCGGCGATGGAAGAGGGGCCTCGTCGGGGGGGGGGGGTGTTCTTCTGCTTTCGCTTCCCACGGCACCACTCTGAAGACTTCTGCCGATTCACTTTGGCAACAATTTCTGAGGGCTGAGCCCACCCGCCTTTGCAGTTCTGCTTCGTCAAAAAAAAAGAGAGAGAAGAAGGAAGACTCAGCTGAGTCTGCGCCTCTCAGGCTCTTTGGGGCTGGGGCACTTCCAAGGACTCTGTCTCCACTCTGCCCCCCCCCCCCCCCGGGTGTGCTCCAGGTGGGACTGGTTCTCAAGCTTGGGCCTTTGCAGTCTCCAAGGTTTGGAGAAGAAGAAGATGAGAAGATTTGTGTACTCCCAAGATGTCTCAGAACGGCTTACGGTGGCCTTTCCCCCTCCCCACAGCAGGTGCCTTGCCAGGCAGCTGGGGCTGAGAGAGCTCTGTGAGAACTGGCCCTGGCCGAAGGCCACCTGGCAGGCTTCCTGGGGAGGAGGAGGAGAGGGGGATCAGGCCCTGCGCTCCAGACTGGAGTCTGCTGCTCTTCACCACTGCCTCATGCTGGCTCTCGGCCTCGGCCTTTTGGCCTGGGGTCCCCAACACTTGTGCGGAACAATTGGGATATTTTTTGCTGGGTTAAATAACATGGGTTGTGTGATGTCATGTCTACTGAATTTCCCTCAAAGGGAATGAGGAAGCCAAGTCTACTTTCAGTTCCGCAGGTTTGTTTCCTGTGGGGTCGTGGCTGAAACATGCCACCCCGTCACGCTGCCCTGGCTTCCTCCAGGGGTGTCATGCCTCCCCTGCCCCACCCAGCCCCCACCTGGGCCAGCCCCAGAGAGGGAGATGCAAGGAGGTCGGAGGGACCGAATGGCAGGCGGAGGGGGCCTGGGGATGTCCTGCGTCAGGTCCCAGAGTGCACCCCGCCAGCGGAGTACCCCAAACGGGCTTGGAGCTTCTTAGACTGGAGGGGGCAGGTGGGGTGACTTCTGCTGGGGCTCCAATCAGGACCAAGCAGCAGGAAGTCACCTCACAACACCTGGTAGCAAAGTCTGGATCTCTGAGCCCTCCAAGAGGGCCTGCATTTGGAATTCTTTAATATAGCAGTTTTTTTCTGTAGGTTTAGCCACATCTAGTTCTAGGCCTGGAGGCCTCCCTTGTCCCCTGCCAGCTGTGGAGGTGGCAGCATCAGGGACCACGGAAGGCCTTGAGGGTGGGGTCACTCTGGGCGCCCTGGTGGGACCACTCCTCGGCCTGGGGGCCACAGGTGCCTCCCTAGGGCCTCCCCCCCCCGGCTCTCCCCCACGGCTCTCCCCCACCAGACAAGGTGGTTCAGCCTGCAGCCGGGAGCGGGGAGGGGGGAGGGATGGCCCTGGCAGCCTCGTGGACCTTGGGGAGGGGGAGAGGAGCAGGGGCAAGAGGAGGGAGCCCTCTCAGCTGAGCCTGAAAGGTGCCCCTTGTGAGGATAGCAGAAGGAGAAGACAGCCCAAACAGCTCCCAGCAGCCTGTTCTGGAAAGGCCAGGTCAGGCCCCCCAGGAGGCAGCAGTGGCCAGGAGCGGTGAGGGGTGGGGGGCTTCAAAGGCTTCACACGGCGCTAGGGGGGTGGCTGGCTGAGGGCTTTGGGAGGGGAAGTTGGGAGCCACCAGGCTGGAAGGGGGCGGGTAACCACTTCCGTGTGCTGGGCGTCTGCTCGTCTGAGTGAACGTCTGATGGAGGGACTGGACTGTCTGGCTTGTGCTGGGGGAACCTGGCCCCCTGACTCTGGCCCCCTCGCCTGCTGCAGAGACACCCAGTCCTGCCATGGGGAGCAGTGGGGGGGGGGTGCAGCCAGCTCCCTCTTCAAGCACCCCGAAGCCCAGAGGGCAACAGCCCCCCCCCCCGGCAGCCTTTCCTCGTGGATCCTGCAGACCTGCTACCCTAGGGGCACTGCTTGGCATTCCCTTGCCCACGGGGGGGGGGGGGTGTGATGTTGCCCCATGGGAGTAGGTCCTGTCTCTGTCCAGGGGCCTTTCCTGTTTCAATCCTGCCCAGAGGAGAGCCCCAGAGGTGAGCCCACCTGGAGTGGGGGTGGGCAGGGAGGGGTGAACGAAGTTTTCCCCGTGTGCGCAGGGGGAGGTATTTGTGAGTTTCCTGCATTGTGCAGGGGGCTGCTCTAGATGACCCTGGCGGTCCCTTCCCACTCTATGATTCTCCTCCCCTCCATTTCATCCTCAACAGCCCTGTGAGTCTGAGACTGGCCCAAGGTCACCCAGCCAGCTTCCATGGCACAAGTGGGCAGGCCCGTAGCTGTGGTGGGGCTTTTGGGGCTCCACCCCCTTTCTTAAAGGTACAGCCCCACAAGAATTTCTCCTGTGAACTATTTTTTTCAATCGTTTAAAAACTTTTTAAAAACTGTGTGCTCCTTTAAGCAGAGTGGGGTGTTGTAGTTGACTAATTCCCACACTGAGCAAGGGGGTTGGAGTAGATGACCTGTAGGACACCTTCTACCTAAGAAACTGGTCTTCTTTAAGAGAGTCTTTGTGCTTTGATGTTAGCTTTCTTGACTACAGAAGTCATCACCTCCACCTGCTGGCTTGTTGCCAGAACTGTTGCTGAGGCTGGCGGAAGTGAACTTGCAGCAGCTGAGAACGGTCATCTGAAGTGGTTGGCAGCTTGCAGTTTAGAGATCTATGCTGGTAACCGCTTTCTATTGGCTAAATGCTTAAGAACAGCTATGTAGAAGAGACATCTTGAGAAGACTTAGAGAGAGAAGAGACAGACTCTGCTCATCAGGAATGCCAGCTGAGATGCCAGAGCTGCCCACCTGATAGGAAAAGTCGGGAGTAGAATAGCCAGCTAGGTTTTTTTGCTTCGGTTTGCATTCCTTGCTGAGCTCTATACATTCTTCCCCCATCTATGTGTTGTTTGTGCTTTGTTTTTGTAAATAAAGTTTTATGTGTTTTTATACAAATTGTAGCGAGTTCACTGGCCAAACCCAGATAAGTATTTCCAGCGCCATGCTTACCAGCTACCAGAGAATTTATTCTCCCCCCAACCTCCCTCCTCCGCCTGCTATTGTCGCACTCTGGGGCTAAGATTGGCAGAGGGCTCTGGGCTTTGATTGTAAAAGGCCTGATTCCACAGCAGCTGAGTCATCCTCCTCGGAATTCCGGCTTTTGTTTCTGCACTGAGAACTTCAGCCCCACCCGGAAAAAAACTGCCCCACAAGCCACAGAATCCTGTCTATGGGCCTGCAAGTGGGGATTCAAACGCATGTCTCCCAGATCCCAGTCTGTGCATGGGGTTCTAGTTTGTCAAAGAGGAGCCAGAGACCGAGTGGGTGTGCCCTGGTTTCTCTGCCGTCCCTCCCACTGGTGGAATGCAGTACTGTATGCTTGGTAGGGCAGGGACTCTCAACTTGGCTCCCCCCCCCCCCAAAGCTGCCTCTCACAGGGCAAAGAGCCTTTTTATCTGCTGGGGAGGGAGGAAGGCTGAGCTGGGCTCTTGCCAGTTTGGTAACTGACCTGGAAAGCCAGTTCTGTGCCATGTCCAATGCTCCCTCTAAGCTGTGGAGTCTTGTGAGCAAAAAGTCTACTTTGTAAGCTCCCAGCATTGAAGTTGTGAGCAAGCCATTTGGCTGCTGCATGAATTAGTTTGCTCTGCAGCCATCCTTCCTGAGCTAAGATGAAAACGTGAGCCGGAGGCTAGAAAACTGAGCTGCCTCACACTCACTCAGCTTAGAGGGAACACTGGTTCCAACTTAACAGAGAGGGGAGGAAGCAAAAACACTATCCCAAGGGGGGGTGGAACTTATTGTAATCATCCTCTTCTGCAAAGTTTTTCTCCCCACCCCAAAGCAGTTCTATTTTCATTAGAAGGCAATACGATGCCCCTTCCACAAATCTTGCACTGGAAAATTGGGTCTACCTTGTTTGCCTGGAAGATTGTTAAACTTTACGAATGATAATCTATCCAAACCATGCTTATTTGCCCAGGACACACAGCTCCCTTCACCAGCTTTTCCCACAGGCCTTTGGCTTGCCACGGCCTATGCAACCCTCTCCCCATGGTGTTGGTAGGGGGGTTGGACCGCTTGGCTTCAAGATGCTGGTCGAGGGGAAGGCATTTGGCATCTGTCTGTAGCTGGAAATCGGTCTTGTGGCTGTGGGGCACAGTGCCCACCCTCCCTGGGGCTAAGGGGCATCCACTTCCCTAACATTCAGCGGTCTCTGGAGCAGATGCGGCAGGGTGTGTTGCTGCCAGCCAGCTTTCCTTAATCCTCCTGGGATCTGCCACCCATGAAGAAACAGAGTTCAAATTTTGGACATGCAAGAAAAAACCTCCCTTTTCTAAGGTCCCTCCCTTCCTTCAGTGTTCCCAGCTTCAATATGGGAATGAGCACTGCTTTAATGGGGCAAAAATAATCGTGAAGTCTGCTCTGCACAGGGCAATATTTAAATTTTTTAAAGGGAAAGATCATAGAATCAGAGGTGGAGGGACCTCCAGAGTCATCTAGTCCAACCGCCTGCACAATGCAGGAAATTTACAAATACCCTCCCCCTCAGTGACCACTGTTCCACACTCAGAAGATGTCAAGAAAACCTCCAGGATCTCCAGCCAAACTGGCCTGGAGAAAAATTACTTCCTGACCCCAAAGTGGCCATCAGCATTTCCCTGGGCGTGTAAGAAAGAGCCACAAGGAATACACACTCTGGCAACCCTTCCTGCCTTCCCTTCTCATGATCTGCCTCAGTTCACAGAATCCGCATTGCTGCCAGATGGCCATCTAGCCTCTGTTTGGAGACCTCCAAAGAAGGAGAGCCCAGCACCTCCCCTGGATAAATATATGGAGCAGAGGTCCATCAGTGGCTATTGGCCACAAGGAGGTATAGTTAGCAACACTTGGTCTGGGGTAAGTGATGCTGTGTATTCTTGGGGCTTGGTGGTGGGGGGCAACAGTGGGAGGGGCTTCTAGTATCCTGGCCCCACTGGGGAACCTCCTGAGGGCACCTGGTGTTTTTGGCCACTGTGGCTTCTCTTATGTTCTTATGATAGGAAGCCTGTTCCACTGAGGAACTGCTCTGTCAGGAAGTTCTTCCTAATGTTTAGCCGAAAACTTCTGATTTAATTTTAACCTGTTGGTTTTGGTCCAACCTTCTGGGGCAACAGAGAACAACTCTGCCCCATACTCTATAGGGCAGCCCTTCAAGTTCATGAAGATGGTTACCCTATCCCCCCCACCTCAGTTCTCTCCTCTCCAGGCTAAACATACCCAGATCTCCTTCAACTTGGTCTCCAGACCCCCCCACACCATCTTCATCGCCCTCCTCTGGACAAGTTCCAGCTTGTCTATATACTGCTTCAATTGTGGTGCCCCAAACTGAACACCATACTCTAGGTGAGGTCTCACCAGCGCAGAGTAAAGCAATACCATCACTTCGTGGACACTCTACTTCTGTTGATACAGTCCAAAATCGCATTTGCCTTTTTAGCCACTGCATCACACTGCTGGCTCATGTTCAGTGTGTGTTCTACTAAGACAGCATAGTGTCCCTGCAGCCGCTCCCCCCCCCCCCCAAGCCTCTTCTGCTCCCAGACCAAAGCAGCTGCTCCCCACCCAGCAGAGGTTCATTCAAATATTCAACTACTGGCATTTCACTACAGCATTTTAACAATTTCTCTGCTAGGTTCACTGTATCCCCAATTCCCAAGTCTCTAGTTTTTTTTCATTCTAAAGAAAAGCCTTTTCTCTTACGTCTTTAATTAAAGGAGCTGAAGGATTACTTTTAAAAAATAGAATCCAGAGAATTTAGCAAACAAGGCTGTTTTAATATTATATCAGCAGGGGAAATGGTGCCAATCTGACAGAACGCACACAAAAAAGCATCCATAACACCCTGCAACCCCCTTTGACCGTGATCCTTCAAAGAGAGATTGCCGCACAGCAAAGGAAAATTCAGAAAACGGATGCTTGGAAGATGGCCTCCTGTGGAAGCTCTGCTCTGGAGACCAATCTGGAGTCAAGCCTAAGTCTGTGCGGACGTGGCCTGGGACTCCTTTTATGAAGGTCCACAGCACACCACAATGAATGCGCGGCTGAAGCCACACCGGAGTCTGCTGCACATCGTGCCACGTGCACGGTCGACACCTTAAAGGGCAGAGAGACGCTTGTGGGGTCTTGTGCCTCTCTTCCGCGTTCAGGGGGCACTGCTGCTGGCAGGAACCAGGTTCAAGGGCCGCCTGTGGCAAAGCAATGGTGCAGGAAGACCGAGCCTGTGTCTGAGGGCAGGAGAAACACGTGGCTGGGCCCAACCAGCAGGAGCCTTGGAGGTGTTTAGCCCCCCAGCCCCGGGGCAGGGGGGGGTATCTGGCGGGTGCCGGCCACTGGGGAGGGGCTACTGCTGCTCGGGGCCGGGCTCGCAGGCGCGGCAGAGCTCCCCCAGCTTGAGGCGGGCGTAGTCGATGCGGTTGAGAGCCATCTGGCAGTCTTTGCGGGCGGAGTAGCTGGAGCCTTCGTGGGGCTGCCCGGTGGCCACCTGCGCAGGGGGGGGGAGAGAGAGAGAGAGAGAGAGAGAGGGCCCGCCAGGAGTGAGTCCCACACTGCCTCGCCACTCCGCCCCCGCCCCGTCCCTCGGGCCCGGCCGGGAGAAGGCGGGCGGGAGGCTCCCGGCGGGAGGCGGGGCCCGACCTGGGTGAGGTAGCGGATCTGGGCGGAGAGCTCGGCCTCCACCTTCTGCACGGCGGCGGCGAACTGCCCGGCCTGCCGATCCAGCAGCCGCTCGTTGGGCTTCTCCTTCGACAGCTCCAGGATCACCGTCCCTGCGGGAGGGGGGGGGAGAGGGCGTGACGTCAGCGGGACCGCCCCCTCCCCCCGCCAAGGCCCCGCCCCCGGAGAGGGCCCCGCCCCCGCCCACCCGCGCACTGGAGCGCCGCGCCGATCTCCCGCTCCAGCTCCTCCAGCAGCCGCAGCCGCTCGTTGGCCAGGCCCAGGCTGTACGCGCCCGCCGCCGCCGCCGCCCCGCCGCCCGCCGCTGCCGAGCCGGACGCCATGCTGGACCCTCGCCGTCCCTCCCCCTTCCGGCCTCACGAGCCGACGCATGCGCGCCTGCACAACCGGAGGCACGCCTTCTCTCGCTCTCGCGCGCATGCGTCGGCTTCCTTAAGAACGCCCCTTCCCACCCCGGCATACGAATCCCGTCAGCCTTTGCGCGGAGGGGCGTGCGCGGTCACGTGAGGAGGGCAGGCGGGATGCCGCGCGCGGGGTGGAGGCGGCACGTGGTGGAGGCGCTGGAGAGGCGCGAGGGGCGCACGTGGAGCCTCATTGGGCTGCTGGAGTGGCGTGAGTGCCTGAGCGGATGCAGAGCGCCCAGCCGGGGAGGGGTGGGGTGTGTGTAGGGGAGGGGGTCCTGCCTCCCTCCCTCCCTCCCTCACCCCCCCGCTTCTGCTCCCTTCCAGACGAGAAGCTGCAGGACCGCATGGAAACGCTGCTGCGGGACGCGGGCGCAGGAACCGAGTAAGGGGCGGGGGCGGGGCCGGCGGAAGAAGGGGCGGGGCTCCGGAGCCGCCCGCTCTAACCCCCCCCCCCGGGACACTTTTTCTCCTCCCCCCCCCCCCCCCGGCAGACACCAGCTGGAGGCGGCCGAGCTGCGCCGGGAGCGGCAAGAGGTGAGCTGGTCCGGCCGCCGGGGGAGCCTAGGCAGTTTGCCGCGGGGAGGGGGGGAGGAGGAGGAGGGGGTGGGCGGCGCCAGGGCGGGGAGGCCTGCGTGCGGGGGACTCGGTGGGCGCCTCTCCCCTTCCTTTCCTTCCTCCGCCCCGCTCTCAGCCGCCCGCCTGCCCTCTCCCCCCCACCCCCGGCAGCTGGGCCAGCAACTCGCCGTCGTCACCGAGGCCTGGGAGAGGAGCCAAGCGGAGAACCAGGAGCAGCGCGCCAGGTGGGTTGGGGGCGGTGGGGCGGCCCCTTGCCTGCGCCCTGCTGGGCTGCTCACGCCCCCGGGGACTGCTGACTCTTGCAGGATGCGGCGCCTGGCCCAGGACCTGGGAGCGCTTCAGCGGCAGTTCCAGGGGCTGCAGTGCCAGGCGTGGGAGCTCTCCCGGGAGGCTGAGGGGCTGCGCGAGGAGCTGGAGCGGCTGCAGGGGCAGCTGCAGCAAGCACGGCAGGAGCGCCGGGAGCTGGAGGCCCGCTGGGTGAGGGAGAAAGCCCTGGAGGCTGAGCGGCTCAACGCGGCCCTCGAGCGGGAGGAAAAGTAAGCTTTCTCTTCCTCCCCCCTCCGTGAAACCTCAAAAACTATTCAGTTGCAGTTGACCATAATAGGATGTCAGTTTTGGCAATGCAGGAGGATTAGGGAGTCCGTGGGCCAGCTGGATGTCAGTTTCGGCCCCAGTATATCCTATGGGCCATTGAAATCAATGCCAAAAACTCATAGGGTATATAAGAGGCTGGTGGGAGGGGGTTTGAGGGAGAGGCTCCAAACTCGCAGGGTAGCTACTGAGGCCTCTCCCCCAAACACCTGCCAAATTTCAAGAAGACTGGACAAGGGGGTCTGATTCTACGGGCCCCCAAACAGGTTGCTCCTGTTTTCTCCATTGTTCTCTGTGGTGGGAAAAAACGTTAGGTTTTCCTCACTGTATAGCTCAATGGAAGGAATGGGGCAACCTGTTTGGGGGCACGTAGAATCGGACCCCCAGTTCCAATCTTGAAACTTCGTGGGTGTTTTGGGGAGAGGCTCCAGCAGCTACCCTGTGAGTTTGGAGCCTCTCCCTCAAAACTCTTCCAGCCACTTTTTAAGATCAGAGAATTTGATTCGGCCCGTGGTTGTCCAAAAGGGGGCCGAATGAGCCATTTTCGGGGCCGCGTTAGGTTCACACATCCTTAGTCAGGAATATTTCTACCGTGTACAGAGAACAGAAAGGTTGAAGAGGACATCTGAACAGAGGGATTAGAACAGTAGTAGAAATAGTATTGTAGTTTATTGTGATGACTATCGTACACGTCCCTTCCTTTTTCTACTGCTTCAGTTGGCAATCTCCTTCCTGTATTATGGTATGTAAGGCCTGGGACACTTTTCGGGTTGATGTGGTTTCCAGCTCAGCACTTCTGTGCTGCTTGTTGGAGGCCTTTGCTGTCTGTGGCAGCAGGGCTTTTTTCTGCATTTTGTAGTCTGCCTCGAGTCTCACCAAGAAAGAAGAAGAAGAGATTGGATTTATCCCCCGCCCTCCACTCCCCAAGGGAGTCTCAGAGCGGCTTACAAACTCCTTTTCCCTTCCCCTCCCCACAACAGACACCCTGTGAGGTAGGTGGGGCTGAGAGAGCTCTTTCCCAAGCAGTCCTTGAGGGAACAGCTGGTACAGAGCTATGGCTTGCCCAACGTCATCCAGCCAGGTGCAAGTGGAGGAGTGGGGAATCAAAACCGGTTCTCCCAGATTAGAGTCCGCGCACTTAACCACTACACCAAACTGGATTGGTGGCAAACAAAGTTAACAATCCCGTTTCTGGCTTCCATGCAGGGACTTGAGGGTGTTTGCTTTGATGGTGTGCTGTCCCCCCCCTCCCCCCCAAGCAGGCTGTGCCGTTGGAGGGGCAGAGAAACTGGGTCTCTAGTGCTGAGTGACTGAGGAAGCGTGTCTGATCTTTCCCCAGGTCTCAGTGGAAGGTGAGCCGCCTGCGGGAGAAGCTGCAGAGGGTGCGAGGAGGGGCTGTACGGTAAGTGCCGTCTCTCTGGCTGCCCCCCAGGAATCCAGCCATCGATGCAAAAAACACCTTGGCTGCCTTGAAGCCCCCAAGCAGCCCACCCTGGAGTCTAGCTGGGTCTCTGCTCAAACCTGGTTTCTCTTTCCCTTTTTTTCACCCTTTGGCATTCCCAGGACGGCAGCCAGCGAGGCCAGCAGCAGTGCATCTTGGGAGGAGCCTGAAATGGTATGCTGGAAGCAGTCCTGGGCATTCAGTGGGGATTACACCTGTGCATTTTTTCGTTGGGCCTGCCCTTCCACCCCGCCTCAGTGTGCAAAGATGTGGGGCAGGGAGGGCAGCAGTTGGGTCTCTTCTGTCCCTGGGAGAGGGTCAGGCAAGAGCCGGTTGTAGCAAGCCTCTGCTGTTGATGCCACCGAGTGCCACAGGCCTGACAGCAAGACCCAGAAGAATGGCCTGGGCGCTTATGGTGGTTTTGTTTCCTATGACCTAGGTTGCAGCCAGAGGGCAAGCCAGCCCCACAAGCACGTCTTCCCCTATTGGAAGTGGCAGCAGCACAGGTGAGACTGCGTGGAATCCCTCTGTCCGCCCAGAGGCTTTGCTTCCTGGGGCAACTGACCGCTCTCTCTCTGCTGCAGGTGCCGAGGCATGAAAGAGGGCATCTTCTGGACTGGAAGGGGAACCTCTTGAGGCCCGGGGTGGTGGTGGTAATGGTGCCTTTAACTTCCCATATGAGGGCTAGCTCGGGGGGCTGGGCAGCTGCTGCCCCTCTACTTCAAGGCCTGCCGAGAGACCAGTGGCACAGTATGGAGTGTCCTGTCTTGTTGGGAAGGGGGAAGAGACAACAAGTAAACTTTTGGCGCACAGACTGTGGGCGATCTTTTTAGAAACAAGCTGCATGTTGAGGTGCTGTGTGTAAATGAACGGTGAGGCCCAGCTCAGAATTACTTGATTTTATTCTGTTCTCCTTTGCACAGATGTGGCAACCAAGGGTTTTGCCTCTCCCCCCCCCCGCATCCACTTGTGCCCAGCTGATGGGCTGGCTGCAGTTGGCACACGACTCCTCCCTCTAGGGACTGAAGGTGTTGGCAGAGGGTAGGGCCAGGTGCAGCCCTAGGGAAGTATCCACCGGGGGGGGGGGGGGAAGAGGCACACACAGCGAGGCCAGGACGCAGGATAATGCCCAAGAAGGACTCCAGTGCATTGGGGGGGGGGGGGGGGGAGAGTGTCCTTAAACATTAAAATCCATTTGGAAAACAGCAGCAGGGGAAGGGGGGAGAGCTGAACACCCAACTGCCCCCCTCAGTAAGTCACATAAAAAGTTTCTCCTCATACAGCACAAAAGACACAAGGGGAGGGGGAAATGGCTCCTGTCACAGGGGGGCGTTTTAAGAAAACATTCACGAGGGATGGCGCGTCATCCCCCCTCCATGGGTCCTGGGCCGAGAAGGCCTGCTCCCTAGCAGAAATGGTCATCGTCTTCCTTGTCGTCCTTCAGGCCCTTCAAGCGCAGGCGGGCAAAGTCCTCGAAAACAATGTCGTCATCTTGCCCATGGCTGCGGGGGGGGGGGGGGGGGAGGTAAGTTGCCGTTCTTGGAACGTGGGGACCCCAGAGAGGGGCCCATGTGCCCCCCTCCTCCCAGGCCCTGAAAGCCTTGTGATTTCACAAGGAGGCGTTTCCACAGGACCAGCCTGGGCCACTGGTGATCTTATTGCCAGTCCCCCTTCAGGCAAAGAGCCGGCCAAAATGCACAGACCCCATCCTGAGAAAGGACAGGACGGCGTAACAGAAGATTGGGGGGGGGGGGGGAGAGAAGCCCACAAAGTTCCTCCCTCCACATGGGCCCCCTTTCCCCTCCTAGGCCTGCATTCAGTCCCCCCCCCCCCCCCCGGTGCAGGCAGTGCCCTCAACTGCGAACACCACTTACTTGGTTTCGAACTCTATAAGGTTTGTGTCGATGGGAGCGTCTGTTTCTTGGACTGCTGTGGGGGAGAAGCACAAGAGGCACTGAGACAGCCCCTCCCACAGAGAGATTTCCCCCCAGCGCTCACGAGGGTGGGTGCATCCGTCCACTCACCCATCTGGGGCTGCGGAAGGGGGCCCTGCTCCGGGGGCTTGGGGTGCATGAGCACAAAGGGCAGCTCCACGGACACGTCCCTGTTTGGGCAGGAAGAAAGTGGGGGCCACTGAGAGAGGCTCCAGTGGGAGTTGGGGAAAGGGGAGGGCCCAATCCCACCTCCCCCCAATACGCACCCGCCCCGAGACACCACCAGCTTCACTTTGACTCGGTAGGAAACCAGAATGCCGAGGACTTCCTTGTTGGCACCCTCCTTTATGCTGCAAGGCAAGAGATGTGGGCATGGGGCTCAGACTCGGGGCAGCCAGCAACAGCCTGGCCACAGATACCCACCTGACTACTAACACCCCCTTAGAAAGAGGAGGAGACTGGATTTCTACCCCGCCCTTCCCTCGGAGTCTCAGAGTGGCTTGCAATCTCCTTCCCTTCCTCTCCCCACCACAGACACCTTTCTGAGGCAGGGGGTGCAGAGAGAGCTTGTGACTGATCCAAGGTCAGCCAGCTGGCTGCATGTGGAGGATGAGTGGGGAACCAGACCTCCCAGTTCCCCAGGTCAGAGCCTGCCCCTCTTAAACACAGCACTGGGTGGGCCAGGCCGGCCGGCCGGCCGACTCACGTGGTGGAGGAAGCCAGGTTGGTGTCTTCGTGCTTCAGCTTCCCATCGAGGGCCAGGCCCCTCTTCTCACGGTTGTTGCTGAGCAGCGGAGTCAGGGTGTAGACCTTGCAGAATGTGGAGCTGGCAGCCACTTGGTCACTGCCAGCCGGGGAAGGAAGACAGACCGTGGAGTTAATGCAAGGCCCCACGGCAGACTGGCACAGAAAAGTTACAAAGCAGGACTGGGGTGTGTGTGTGGGGGAAATACGACATTCTAGGTGCAAAACCCACAGCATGGCTCAGAACACTGCAGAGATGGAGCTTACCAACTCCAGCCCTTGCCAAAACCTGGTCTGCAGGCTATAAATTGGGACTGAGAATCCAGACTGGACACCCCCTGGGCAAGAGCAGAGGCCTGGGCAGAGCGGAGACACAGTTTCTGCACACACATCCCCCCCCCCCCCGGCGGCACTGCGGGGCCACACCTGGGGTTCTGGTGGCAGGATGGGCCCAAGAGGAGATGCTGGCCACCTCAAGGGGGGGGGGGGAGGTGCTCATGCCAGCTGGAGTGGTGATGCGCGGTGGGTGGGGGTGTGCACGCGCATGATGTGGAGCATACTCACTCTAATTCGATTTGGGCCACAGGGCACTTGTATTGGGCTGTGCTGAAGAGGCAGATGTCCGCATATTGCCGCACTGCAGGGTGAGAATGGGAAGGGAAAGGTTCAGTTGTGGGAGCATCTCTCCGCCCTCCCTCCCTCCACAGAAGCCCGGAAGAAGCCCTTGAATTTCCACCACACGAGAGAGCAGGTGCTGTAGGTGGCCTGGGAGCTTTCGGCCCTGAGATCTTACACCCCCCCCCCCTTGCATGCACATGCCTGAGAGCCTTCCCCAGCAGGCTTAATCTGCAGCAGTATTCCGGGGGGGGGAGGGCGGTTAATTTTAAGGTGGGGCCAGACCCAGTTGCCTTTGAAGCCATTTCAGGTCTGGCTAGGGAACAGGGAGCCGCCCCACCTCTCCAGCCCAGCTCCTAAACAGCCCCCCCCCCAAAACCGAGCATCTCAAGAGTTAGCAGGAACCCCCCCCCCCTACCTGACACTTTCACTTTCTTGACACTCTTGCTGGAGTTGTTGGTGACGTGCACGTTGATGCTGATGGGCTCGCCGTGGTAGTAAAGCTGCAAGGAGGGGAGGCGGACACAGAGAAGGGCCAAAGTCTGCCACTGGACTCAATTTGTTCTATTGCTTCAGACCGACACGGTGACCCCACCTCAATCAGTTTTCAAAAAGGGGTCAGAAGTGGAGTCAGGCAAGGACACCCCCCCCCAAGCCCCGAGACATGCCACCTGCGCCTCCAATGCATCACGGAAGTTCTTGCTTAATGTCAGAGTCACGCCCCCCCGCCCCAACCCTCTGGAACTGAGCCACCCCCGGTCCCAAGCATTTCACCCTCCGCTTGTCCCAGTTCTGTTTCTCCATGGCTCTGGTTGAAGAGCTTGAATTCCTCAGATGTCTCAAAATTAACAAGCAAAGACATGCCCTCCCCCTTCTGGGTGCTTTTCTCAAATGTTGTTCAGTCGCACAGTCGAGTCCAACTCTTCGTGACCCCCTGGACCACATCACACCAGGCCCTCCTGTCCTTTGTTGTGCTCCAGCGTTTGCTTAATTTCATGTTTGATGCATGGATGACACTGTCTACTCATCTCATCCTTTGCCGCCCCCTTCTTTTACCTTCAATCCTTCCCAACATCAGGGTCTTCTCCAGGGAGTGCTCCCTTCTCCTTTGGTGGCCAAAGTATTGGAGCTTCAGCTTCAGGATCTGGCCTTCCAGGGAACAGTCAGGGTGGATTTCTTTTAGGATTGACCTATTTGATCTTCTTGCAGTCCAAGGAACTCTCAAGAGTCCAGCACCATGATTCAAAAGCATCTGTTCTTTGGTGCTCAGCCTTTTTTCTGGTCCAACTCTTGCAGCCATACATTACTACTGGGAATACCATGGCTTTGACCATATGGACTTCTGTTGGCAGGGCGAAGTCTCTACTTTTTGATATGCTGTCTGGGTTTTGCACTAAGGTAAGAACTGCCCTGGCACGAGCACACAGCCACAGCGCCCCCCCCCCCTGGTCAGTAAGTGTCCCTCACCTCCTTGTCCAGTGATGCTTCCAAGTGCAGGGACCGATCCGACATTAGGAAGTGACGAGTGGTCTCTGCCATGGGCTGTGGACCAGGCTTCTCCGGGGCGTACTGGACTTTGCGGATCACGAGGCGGACAGAATTCCTGCAGGGGGAGGAGAGGTGCCAAGATGAGCCGGCCCCCTAGCCCCCCAGCCAGCCCCCACATTTCCTCCGGTGGATTCTGGCTTGTTTCCGAGCACCAGGGCTTTTTTCTGGAAAAGGGGTGCCAGAACTCACGGGAAATGAACTTTTCAATCTGTATACTGAAAACTCGTGAACTTTTAAACATTTTAAAAAGAATTTTGTCAAAGAGGTTCCAGAATTCTCTTCTGGTGCGTTCCCCCTGAGAAAAAGCACCGTCGAGGACCGTCCAAAGTGCTGGCTGCAACCAACCTGCGTGTGGAGGGCATTCTGTGGCCCCACCTTGAAGGGGTGTGGCCAAAGGCCTTGGGAAGCAGGCCAGCCCCACAGGGGCCCTCTGCTTATAGGGCACCTTTTTCTGAAGAGCTCCACCTATCCACCTGATCTGTTTACTGTCAAAATGCTTTAGATTAATTATCTGTTTGGTGTTCGTTGGAGTCCGTCTTGGCCCAGGGCCATCTGGTGGGCACGAGCATGCTTCAGGTCTGGTCAGGGGCCTGCTTCCCTCCCCAACCACCCGTGCCCCCCGATAACCTCCTCACCTTTTATGTATCTTCTCGTCTACATTCTTGGCACAGAAAGCCCGGATCTCAAAATCTACTCCACAAGCCTGGAGATTAATAACAAAAATAAGAATCCAGTGCCCTCCATCACAGAGACCATCCTAACTCCTGCCCCCACCCCAGCCGATTACAGGGCACCCTCCAGCCCATACCTTTCCTGTGTCTTCAGGACCCGGCTGCAACGTCACCGAACATGGCAGATTCTGTGGGATCTGAGGGATTGGGGAACACAGCATCAGAAACACAACCTTCTATTTCACAAGAAGTTTCCCCATCATATTCTATAGACAGAGGTGTTTGGGTGGAGAGGGAGGCAAGGGAGAGAGGAGAAATCTGTCTGGCTTGGAAAGGCCTCCCCCCCCCCCGACACCCCCTTTGCCAGGGGGCCCGTGGAAGGCCCAGGGCTGGCAGCTTTTGGGACAGGTGTGCAGTGGGCTCCAACAAAGGACAACAAAAGGGACCCCAGGAGAAGGAGCCGCGGGAAGGGGGGGGGAGGCAGGCAGGCTGGCTGCTCACAATGAAACTGAAGGGGTAGGCGTTGGCACCCAGTTTCCGCAGCAGCCGTTCCTGCAGGCGGGTGAGAGGTTCAGGGGCCTCCTCGGCAGGTGGGAAGGCCTGCCATGAAGCCAAGAAGAGGTCCTTGCGGAAGGAGAGGCCCAGCACGTCGAGGTCCTCACGCCCATAGCGGAAGGCACACGTCAGCGTCACAAACACTGCAAGAGGACAGGGGGGAAAGTCAGGGATGCCACCACCCACCCACCCCCAGGCAAAATCCTGGCACCTCTAGGATCCCCCAAGCTCAGCAGTCAGAGCAAAAGGGAAGGAGAAGGAGCTGCAGTTGGTGCCTGCAAGAACTCTTGAACGCTGCAGACGGACAGAAATTCTAGGGGAAGTTTCAGAGAAAACTGGATAGCCCCTCTAGATGCCAAAAGCTACATGAGGGGGCACCCACAGCCAAGGCCAGGGTCTCCACCTGCTGGGGGGCTCAGCACAAAAATAAGGGGGAAAGCCTCAAAAACATCTGACTGAGGCAAAAAGGACCTGTGAACAGAAAGAATCCCGGTGGAAACGAGTCTTCTCTTTCAGGGAGAGGGGTAGGATTTTCACTTCGTTCCCACCCCTTCCTGTCCCCCCCCCCCACCCCTTCATGAAGCCAGACATGGAGGGAGAAATCTGTAAAAGCGGGCTGTCCACAGAACCAAACTCCCAATGGCCTGCAGTCTCAGGCGCCCTCCCTTCCTTAGGAGGCCTGGCTCCATCCCCACCCAGTGCTTGATGGCAAGTCCTGGGCTGGACTACATCTGCAGCACGACCCCTCTTCCCCCAGGGACAGGTAAAGGGTAAGAATTCAAGCCGCTCTGAAAACCCAGTTCCCCATAAGGGTCAGTACCCAAAGTGTCTCCCTTCCACAGGCTCCCTGACTGGGAAAGTGGCCAGGAGGGCAGTGCCCTAGAGAGCCACCGGCAACTGAGCTCAGGGGTCGCGCAGCAGAAGGTGCCGTGAACATCTTGCTGCCTCTGTCTCCTGGCAGACAAGAGAGTCCCACAATCACCGAGGCAGGCAGATCCTCCCTTGCGCCCTGTGCCCTGCTGCTCAACCGCCATACTCACCCTTCCGGTCCTTGAGGTACTCAGGATCAATGAGGACCACCCCATCTAGAATGTGGGAGGGGGGAGAGAAAAACAAAGCAAGGCAGGAAGATCACAGGGCAGCCCCACAAGAGTCCTGCCAGGCCCAGTGGAAACAGCCTCAGCTTCTAGGTTTTGCTGCGGTGGAGAGAGGAGGAGAAAGGAGCCATCCCAGGCCAAGCGCTCCGGCTCCTTTGCTCTCAAGCACCCTGGAACCCACCGGAGCAGCCCCACCATCCGCCCAACTCCAGAAGGGTCCAGTGGAACCCAGAAGTTTGTTCCCAGAGCCCCCACAATGCTTGGGAGGCGAAGGCTGGGGTCCCTGCCCCAGGGGTGGCCCAGAGGACCTCTGGAAGCCAGGTGGGTTGTGTGGGACCAAAGCCAGAGCCCCATTCCACCGTATCCTGCCCCCACTCACCAACAGGGTCAACTCTGTCCAGGTGGTCCACAAAGTCCCGCTTCCCCAGGTAGACGGTGAGCTGGAGAGGAGGAATACAGGCAGGTGGAGACCCCCAGCCACAGAAGTGCTTGGGACACCATCCATCCCCCACCCCAAGACACCCCAAGACTCCCAAGAATGCCTCCCAACCCCAAGACTCCCAAGAATGCCTCCTCCCCCCCCCCCCCGGCCCAGTATCTACCAGGCTGCCCAGCTGCTTCGGATAAACCTGCAAGGCTCCAAGCATCTCACACCAAATTCAGTCCAGTTCCAGGGGATCCATTCTGTGCCCCTTTCCTGCCACCCCTAGGGGGTGTCAGACCACTCCAGCACCGTGTGAAATGCCCTCCCCTCCCACTCCAGTTGCCTGGGCCTGTTCCTTGGGACCCTCCAGGGAGCTTCTTCCAGGCACCACCCCCCCAGAGAGGGAGGCAGCCAATCCGGCAGATGGGCATCACCATGGAGACAAGGGGAGTCAACATGGCATCTCCCTCACCCAGAGAAGGATTAACCCAATCCGGTCCAGTAAGAACTGGGAGGCCTGGCACCCACCCTTCACTTCCTCACGCCTGGGTCTCCCCTTCTCATCTTGGCTGCATCCTTACGTATAGCCACCAAATGCTGCACAGACACTTGACAGCCCACCGGCCTCTCCTGGGCCCAACAACCCCACAGCTGTGCAGGACTCTGTGTGCACGACTGCAGCTCTGCAACAGCAGGACCAGCAGATTCACATACACAACAGTGCACAGAGCCTAGTGGTGGAATCCAGCAGCTTTGCACACTCGTGCAGGACACGATTACTGTACTGTGACTTGGTGGAAGCCCCGCCCCCATCCACAGTGTCCAACAGGCAAGTTTCGAGGTGTGTGTGGG
This sequence comes from Lepidodactylus listeri, assembly GCA_029233225.1. Taxonomy (NCBI): domain Eukaryota; kingdom Metazoa; phylum Chordata; class Lepidosauria; order Squamata; family Gekkonidae; genus Lepidodactylus; species Lepidodactylus listeri. Next base: position 56,210,278 of record JARCFY010000018.1, read on the forward strand.
GGGGAGACGGGGAGGCCTTGGGACTTAGCAGCCAGTTCCTGCAACTGCAAGGCAAGCAGCCCTGGGAGGGAGGGAGGAAGGAAACGGGGGTGGGGGCGGAAAAGCGACAGGAAACCCACAAGTGAGGATGGGGCAGCTGATCCACAGACACAGCGGCTGTTTATATAACTGCGGATCTCAGAAAGAGGCCAGAGGAACAAAAGGCTTGCTGGCGCAGGACTGGGAAGGGAGGCACTCACCTTGCAGTTGGGGCTGGATTTCTTGAAGACTCTGCGGGGGGTGGGGAGAACAATTCTGGTCAGAAACAAGCAAACAGGCCCTCTCCCACCTCCCTGTGCCAAACACAGGCTCACACTCACGCCTTATAAGACCAGCCCCATCCCAATTAATTCAAGCTCTCGGGACAGTTTGAGTCCCCCCCCCCCCCACTTGCTGAATAGTGCAAGCAGGGACCAACAGCCTGTGTTGCCGTGGGAACAGCATCAGGACCAGATGCCTGGGCGTCCCTGCAGCAACGGGAGGGAGCAGCTGGCTTCTTGCTCCCTGGGCTCCCTGCCTTCCACCCTTTGTTTCCGAGCTGTGTGTTGGGGGCGGGGAGAGAAGACCATCTTTGGCACTCAAGACTTGAGCAGTCTTGGGAAGGGGGGGGGGGATGGAAGACTAGCAGGCACTTGCAAGGAGACAGGCAGGGTTGACGCAGACCCCCCCCCCCCCATGTCATTCCCACCTCACACTGATGCCCCTTGTCCGGAGGAGATCTTGGTTTAATGAAGAGCAAAGACTCCAACTCCCTCTGCCCTTAGAGGGGAGCGCGGAGGAGGGGGGGCCGCTGCTCTGCATGCCTAAAGTGCTTCCCTGGTGGGAGCCCCCACCCTGCCAGAAGAAGAGGTTGTATTAAGAGCCCCCCCCCACCCCAGATGGAGCTTTCTTGGGCAGTCAGGAGTGGACAGCCCCCCCCCCCCCCCCCGTATTTTGAGTCCTTGGGCACTCCCGGTCTGAAAGAATTGCAAGGGAAAGAGGAAGATTTGGCAAAAACGTGCCCGGTAGTGTCCAGGGGACTTGGAGGAGCCCTTCCCCCCCCCACAGCACAGGGGGAAGTCGTTTAGGCCCTGGCTCTCACCCGCTGCCAGCACTTCCCCTTTCAGGGCCCGGAGGAAGGGAGGCAGGGAGGGGAGCCCTGGCTTCCTCGCAAGCGGGCACAGCCCCGCCGCTGCGCAGGGCTACTCGGAGCCCCCAGGTGGGGCGGCTGGCGCCAGAGGGAGCGAGGACGGAGGGCAGCCCACGTGCGGCTGGACACCTCCCGGTCAATCTGCTCCGTCCGTGTCTCTCTCCCTCCCCCCCACCTTAGCAGCTGCTCCGATCTCCCGGATCCTGACCCCCCCCCCCCGGTCTCCCAGAGGAGCGGGGCGACCCTCCAGGGCGGCCGAGGACGCCACAGAGCCCTCCTCCTCCCCCCCCCGCCCGCAGACCTGGGCGGGAGGGAGGGGCAAAGGAGTCTTCTCTCCCCCCCCCCGAGAGGGAAGCGCCGGCCCGCGCGGCAGGGCGCCCCAGGCCGGGGAGGGAGCGGGAGAAGCCGGGCGGGCGGGGGGCGCAGAGCCCCGGGCTCCCAGGTGGGTCCGCCCGCGAGAGGGGCAGGAGCGGTCGGGGGCGAGGGAGGGGGGAGGCGCGGCCTACCTGGTCCCCGCCTTCTCCCCCATGTCCGCTGCTCGGGGGTGGGGGGCGGCCGGCCGGGCCCCCGCGTCTCCGCCTCCGCCTCCTCCTACGGGCCGGGCTCCTCCGGGGCCAGAGCCGCGTCCGGGCTGCGAGGCGGACCGGACCACAGTGAAGCCATGGTGAGCCTCCGGGCCCCGCTCACGTGGGCACGCCCGCAGCCAATGAGGAGGCGCGCCCGGGAGGGGGCGGGGCAGACGTCACCCGCGGGGAGGTGGCCGCCGACTCCCTCTCTGCCCCCCGAGGGGCGTGGCCGGGCGGAGCGGCCGTGTCCCGGGAGCCCCGCCTTTCCTCCCCTCTGCGCAGGCGCGGCGCGCACGATGGCGGCGGTGGCGGCTTCGTCGGGGGCGGCGCTGGGCCGGCTGGTGCTGGAGACGCTGGCCGGGCTGGTGCGGAGGCCCGAGGCGGGCGAGGGAGGGGGCGCGGCGGGGGCGGCGGTGCCCCCCCGCGGACTGGCCGGCCTGGTGCGCTGCGCGAGGGACACCGGCGGAGGCGGCGACGGGCAGGTGAGGAGGGGCCGGGGTGCCCAGCTCCCGGGGGTGGCTGGAGACCTCCCGCTGTCCCGGCGGGGGCGGTGAGTCCTCCCGTGGCCTGAGACGCCCGCTGGAGCCCCGCCCCTCCCCAAACCTCGCTCTCCTGCTCTGGCCCCGCCCCCTCTAATCTCCCGGGGTGTCCCGCCCCGGAGTTGGCAGTCCTCCGCCCCGCTGACCTCTCTCTCCCCGCAGGCGTCGCCCCCCCTCGGCGGGCTGCTGGGCATCAGCAACGTGCGGCTGGCCTCCCTCAAGACCCGGTGAGCCCGGCAGCGAGCGAGCGAGCGGGCGTGGGGGGTGGGGGGTGGGCGTGGGGGGCGGGCGTGGGCGTGGCGCTGATTCCTCTCCTCTATTCCTCTTCCCCCCCCACCCCCCGCCCGCGGCAGGTTCGAGGGCCTGTGCCTCCTCTCTCTCCTGGTCAGCGGCAGCAGCACCGAGACCTTCAGCCAGCACTGCCTCACCTGGCTGCGCAGCCTCCAGCAGGTCATCCAGGTCAGTGTCGGGAACACCCCCCTTCCCTTCGGGTGGGGGTGGTGGGGGTCCTGACGCAGCCCCCCCTTCTCACTCTCCTTTTCTGCCCTGAAGTCCCAGGACCCGCCCCCCACGATGGAGCTGGCCGTGCTGGTCCTCCGAGACCTGCTGGAGTATTCCTGCCAGCTCCCGGAACTGGCCCGAGACATTGGCACCAACCACATCCCTGGACTCCTGACCTCCTTGCTGGCCCTCAAGCCCGAGGTGAGACGGCAGCCAGTGGGTGGCAGGGGGAGGCCTCCCACCCCACCCCCCACCCCCCAGCCGAAGGGCTCATCCTCTCCTGCTCTCCCCCCCCAGTGCCAGATCTCCGCCTTGGAAGGAAGCAAGGCCTGCATGATGTTCTACCCACGCGCGTGTGGCTCCCTGCGAGTAAGTGCTGTACATGGTGGTGGTGGGAGGAAGAGTCTTTGATGCTGGGGAGGGAGAGCTGCTGACCTGTCTCTCTCCTTTGCCCCACCAGGGCAAGCTGGCAAGCTTTTTCTTGGCCCGCGTGGACGCAGAAATGCCTCACCTGCAGCAGGTAATATATGTGTGGGGAAAAGTATTGGTGCATTTGGTGCGTGGGGGCATCCAGTATGAGAACAGGGAGAAGCTCCCCCTCCCAATGAGCAGGGGGAGGCCATTCTGGTACGGGGGGGACTGGGGGCTCAGTCCACGGGAGGGAGGAGGGGGCATTCTATGAGCCTCAGGGTCAGTGGGTGGCTGGGCTGAGGAGGGTCTTTGTGCAGCAGGGGGGGTGTCCTCACAGTGCCTTCCCACTCTCCCTAGCTGGCGTGCGACTGCTACGCGCTCCTTCCCACCCTGGGGGCTGGCTTTGCCCAGGGACTCAAGTACACGGAGTGCTGGCACCAGCAAGTCCACAGCCTTTTGGCCACACTGCACGGCCTGCTGGGAACGCTCTACGAGGGCACTGAGACAGGTGTGTGCTCCCCGGGAGGAAGTCACGCAGGTGCAAGGCTGAACCTGGCCTCTGGTGTCTCGGCCGCTCTGCCCGGTCTGGTTGGCCACTGTGTGAGAAGATGGGAAGCAGGGCAAGGTGGACCCTCCCTGGTCTGACCCAGCGGGGCTCTTCTGACATTTCTGTGGTGCTGCGTCAGAGTATTTGGATGCTGGGCAGAGAGGGGGGCTTGGCATGCTGCGATGTTGGCCTGTGTGGAGGAGACCAGGTGGAGCACCCCCTGAGAGCCAAGTGGGGGTGGCACTCTGCAGCATCAGGGCCGGTTCTCATTTTGCCCCTGGAGTGGGAATGGATTTGGGCTTTTGGAGTGGCGGGAGGAGGGGGGACCTTTGGCAGATGGGCTGTGAAAAGAGGGGACAGGCGCAGCTGCGTGCTGGTGACATCCAGCCAATGATCAGAGCTCCCACTTCTACTTTTTTTTTGTCTCTGGAAGCCCAGCTGGACCGAGGGACCCCCCCCCCCCGGCTGCCTTGGATCCAGTCCCCCTCCCCTTTCAGAGCCGCAGGCGAGGAAGGCCAGTCTGCCCCCGGGGTGTGTCTGTGTGTCTGTGTGATCTGGTAATGGTGCTGAGTCTGTTCCTCTACCCCCCCCCCCCCGCTTGTTCCAGAGCCTCTGAACTACGACGGGCCGGGGGAGGAGATCTCTTTGCCAGTGCCAGAGGAAGGACAGACCAGCTTCCTTCTCCTCCTCCTGAAGCTCCGCTTTGCAGGCCTAGCCAGGTGCCTGTGCAAGATGCTGAGGTAGAGAGAGAGAGAGAGAGAAAGAGACCCCCCCCCCACTCCCGCCTCCTTTACAGCCTGTGACTTGTGCCCCCGCCCCGTACACTTTTGCCTCTCATTTCAGGAACGAGTTTCCAGCCTCCGTGACGGTTCCTGTTCAGGACATCCTGGACCTCATCTGTCGCACTCTCAATATCTCTGCCAAAAACATTGTGAGTAACAAGCCCCCCCCTCCCCCCCCCGGTCTGAGGGTGGTTTGCGCTTTCGCTTGGGTCAAGAGACCAGCTTTGCGCGCGAGGGAAGGGGTCCCTGTCTTGGTCCTCCTTTTCGGATATCCAGCAGGGTCTCTCTCCTGGGCCCCCCTGGCTTGGTTGTGCCCCGCTTCTTGGGCTCCAGCAGAGCCTTGATCTCCATCGGGGGGGGTGTTGGGATGACATCAGAGGTTTTCCTTGGGAAATCCGTCTCCTCCTTCCTTTGTCCTGCTCTCTCCCTCAAGGAGGCCGGGAACAGAAACCCTGCCGTTAACAGACCCTGGGGAGTGCTGCAGAAGTGGGCTCGAGGCTCCAGCTGGGATCTGTGGCTGGCCGGCCAGACACAGCATGCGCATGTTCCCCCGTGGCTTGCGCTCCGTGCGGTGGCCGCCGTGGGAGCCCCCGCAAGAGAGCCTCCGTCACCCTCCCCAAAGGTCCCTTGAGGACTTGCTGGACAAACGGAAGGGCCTGGGTGTGGTTCGCAGTCTGGGAGGTGCTGGCCAGAAGTCCCCCTTTCCCCCCTATAGCGGGGGGCAGAGGCCAGGCTAGAACCCACGCCTCCCCGGGGAGCAGTTCTGCAAGGAGATGCCGGGGCAGGGGGCCCCTGGCACCCCTGCTGTTCCCCTCCCCAGCCCTGCGGAGCCGGGTCAGGAGGGCTGCAGGGACAGGCCTGGCCGAGGGGAGAGCCTCAAGGAGGGCACACCCTGGCCCCTGGGTGGAGTCCCACATGGGGAGAGCCTGGAGAGATGCTGGCTGGACTCCCCAGCCAGAGCTCTGCCCTGCTCACACAGGTTGGATGCCCCCCCCCCCCGCTCTTCATCTTGGCCATGGGGCCCGCCCCCCCTTCAGCCTTGCCTCTCAGACCCCTTCTCCCCCCTGGGCTGACAGTTTAAGAGTGGGGAAGAGGAGCAGGGGTGGGGAGTGAATCCACATCAGGGACCCCCCCCCCGGGTGTCAAGTCAGAAGTGGTGGTGGGGGGTCTAGCGAGGGTCTTGCGAGGGACCAGAGAGTCTCAGGCAGAGCCGTCCCGATCGTGAGGCATGGGGGGAGGGCAGTCAGTGGCAGCACAGATGGGGGGTGTGGCAGCAGCGTGGGAGGGGCTGGCCAGCGTGGCTGCCCCTCCTGGCTTACTGGCAGTCACGGGGAGTGGAAGCCAGGGGCTCTGGAAAATGCAGAAGAGGTGCAGTGATGAGGAAGAGGCAGCGGCACGTTGTGCCCCCCCCCCCCGGCTGTCTAAATGTGCACGCCCCCCCCCCTCCGTGCTGCAGGCCCCATGTCCTGTGGGTGTTGTGGTTTGTTGGTAATGCTGTGGGGTTGTGGGTCCACGCGTGGTGTGTGTGTGTGTTTGATGAACCAGCTGCTGGCCTAGTCACTGCCTTAGGGGGTGGGAGGGAGCCTTTGATTTCCCCTTTTGCAGAATCCCCAGTGGGATTGGCCTGAGGCCCACCAGCCCTCTGTAAGGTGCATTTGGGGCTGAAGAGGCTTCGTGAACAGAGTCCTGCTGTGCTCACGCCCCACTCTGGCGCCAGATTTCCCCTGTGTGGTTGGCACAGCAAGGTTGTGGGACATGTGGGTGCAGGGTTCTCATGCAAAGCTCTTCTGGGTGGGGTTGTGGGGGGGGGGTCGTCAGTGTGCAGTTCCTGTAGCTCAGAAGGCTGCTGGGGGGGGGGGGGGGAGGTGCCGTCTCTGTAGTGTGGGATTCAGCTTCTGACTTTTCCAGGGTTGGTTTGGAGATGGTCCATTGCGGATGCTGTTCTTGCCTTCGATCCACCTGGAGATCTTGGACCTGCTCTCTGCTCTCATCCTGGCGTGAGTCTGGAGGCGCATGGGTGGAGCAGGTCTCCCTCCCTCCCTCCCTCCCTCCCTCCCTGCCAATCTGGATGTTTGCCCCATCCTGACTCCGGCCCCTCTCTCTGTCCCCCTGGCAGGTGCGGTCCTCGGCTGGTGCGGTTTGGGGGCATTCTCTGCCGCCTGTTCCCGCAGGTGCTGACCACCTGGAGTGCCGGCCGGGACCTTCCCCTTCCTGGGCAGGAGCGCCCGTACAGGTTGGTGGGGGGGCGAAGGGGGGGGCGCTGGGCTGGCAGTGGAGATCAGCCTGGAAAGAGTCAGACTTGCCCAGGGGCCGGGGGGGTGGGTGGGGAGGGGTCTTGAGCACCTGGGGGTGAGGCGTGAACCTGCCCTGTTTCCTCGGCCCTCCCTCAGTGCGGTGCGGACTCGCCTGTACCAGGTCCTGGATCTCTGGGTGCAGGTGGCGGGAGCAGCATCCGGAGTCCTGCAGGGACACCGAGCCCACAGCGAGGCCCTCCTCGGCCACTTCATCGCTGACATCAGCCCCCCCACGGAGACGCTGAAGGTGAGCCCTCTGCTCCCTCCCCTGCTGGCCTCGCTGGCCCTGCCCGCCTGCGTCTGGCCCCACCGGGCTGGCTTGGTCTCTCCTTCTCTTCTCCTCTGCAGTTACGAGAGGGCTGCCCTGCCTCCAACGGGAAGCCCAGCGCCCCCAAGAGGCCCCGGCTGTCTGATCTGGGGAGCTCGGGGCCCTCCGCGCACCGCAAGCATGACCCTGGGGCAAACAGCGACGCCTGCCTGGCAGCCCTGCAAGGTAGACCCCCAGGGACCCAGGCGGAGGCATCCTCAGGCAGCGGTGGTAAATGCTGTTGCCATCCTTGGGGTCTTCTAGAGGAGCCCTCCCGTCTCTTTCTGCATCGGGCTCCTGGAAAGCTTTGGGGGGAGGGGGTGTCCTGGTGGCTCTCCATGATTGTCCATGGAAGTCTTCTGTGGGGTTCCTGCTCCATCAGAGTGTGCCCCCACCCACCAACCCACCCACCCACCAGAGATCAGGCTGCCTGGGGAGGGAACTCCACTCCACCCCACCAGGAAGAGTCATCTTGCTCTCTGGCTAAAAGGGGACTGATGAAGATCGCCTGTTCCATGGCCCCTGCCCAAGTTCCAGGAAAAGACTGCTGTTTCACCCTTGATTTTTTCCCAAGCCCCGCTCTCGAAACTTTGTGCCTGCCCCCCCCCTGGAAGAGGCCCCATGGGGGTTCTAAGCAGAGATGTGGGGAGAGGATCAGGGAGGGAAGGTCACCAATGCACTCCCCCCCCAGCCCCTCTCTCACCCCCCCGCCTTCCTGCCTTCCTTCCCCGGGGCCTCTTCTGCCAGGTCTGAGCCGCACCGTCGTACTCAGCGGGAGCCTCCTGAAGGAACAGGCCCACAAGGTGAGTTGGGGGGGGGGGGGGGGAGAAGGGCCCATCTCATTCTGGGGTCCTCTCCAGGGACTCCAGCAGGGAAGTGGACTGCATCCCTGCGGTGGGGGTGGGTGTTGAAGGAGGGAGGGCCCTTGCGTGGGCCGAAGGTGCTGGGGGGGGGGGAACGCATATTCTTGATTTCCTCCCTTTTTGATGTCTGCTAGAGACTGCAAGAGCTGGTCATCCCCCTGCTGATTCGCCTGAGCCAGGCTGAACCCCTCCCTGGATCCCCGTATGCGAGGGCCGGCTGCCGACGGGAGCTCTACCGCCTGCTCCTGGCCCTGGTGCTGTCCCCGGCCCCCTCCTGCCCGCCGCCTCTGCACTGCGCTCTCGGGCTGCTGAGGCAGGGCCGCACAGATGGCAATCTCCAGGTGAGGGGGGGGGGGGGCTCTCACCTTCCCCGGCCAGCGGCCACGGCCCTCCCCTCCCTCGCCCCGTCAGGCTCCTCCCTCGGGGCCAGGTGGGCGCATGGCATCCGTGGTGGTGGTGTGGGGGGCTCCCTGCACCCCAGCTTCTCCTTCTCCTGAGACTGGGCTTTTCCTTCTTCTCCTCTGCAGGTTTCCTCTTTCTGTGCGGAGGCGCTGGTGTTCTGCAACGCCCTCCTCCACCCCCGGGCCCCGTCCTTGCAGCTCCCGCTGGCGGGGCCTTCTGGCCCACCCCCCGGCTCCTCCGAGATCTCGCCCGCCATGGCCTCCCCCTTCCACCCAACCCCCCCGCTGCCCTTTCCTGCCGCCCGGCTCCCCCCTCCCAGCTCCCCCTCGGCTCCCCCCTCCGTGGCCGCCTCCGTCAATTCCCTGGGGCTGCCCCTGCCCAGCCTGAGCTTGGGCCAGCTGCCCCCCCGCCTGACCCCTGAGGAGCCCACCCTCCTGGCATCTCCTGGCACGGCTGAAGCAGCGGCCCTGGCAGCGGGAGCCAAGATGCGGCGCCCGATCTTCATCCACTACGACAAGGAGGAAGAGGAGGACGTGGAGCTCTCCCTGGAGAGTGACTCTGACGACAGCGTTGTCATCGTGCCCAAGGGGCAGCTGGGGAAAATGGTCAACAACACGAGCGTGGCAGTGCCAGCAGTGCCAGCCCCCGCCCCAGCGGCACCCCCGCCCTTGCTTCCAGCAGCCCCTCCCCCCGTGCCAGCCTCTCCCCCGGTGCCAGCCCTGGAGGAGGCCCTGGCCGAGCCAGCCCTGCCCCTTCCCCTGGGGCCCCCGCTCCCCCTTTCGGCAGCTCCCCTGGCACTCCCGCCTTCCCCCGCCCCCGTGATGAGCGATGCCTCCCTGCCCGCCCTGGTGGGGGGGGAGGAGGAGGAGGAGGAGGAGGACACCCCCACCGTCATTAACATCAACAGCAGTGAGGAGGAGGAGGAGGAGGAGGACGACGAGGAAGACTTCCCTGAGGATGAAGAGTACTTTGATGAGGAGGAAGAGGTGAGTGGGCTGAGGCCACTCTTTTGAGGCGTGCTCATTTCCCGAGATTCTTCTGGAACTTGGGAGTTCAGAAAGGCGCCTGCAGTTTTCCACCCACAGAAGTTTCAGGGGAGGTGTGCCCCTTGATCAGCTGTGTCTCGGGGCCCTCGCTTGGCCCGGGGGGGGGGGCATGCTCTCCTCCACAGAGGCTTCTTCTGAGGTTAAAACTGTGCCCCCCGGCTCATGCAGCTGCCCTTCCCAGAGCTGGTCCCGGGGTGGGCCTTCTGCCAAGGGCCTTCCCTAGCAAGGGGCGCCGAGCCTCTTGCGTTGGCCAGCCCCGTCTGAGGTTCTGGGGAGGGAGTGGGTGGGAGGGAATGTGCTTTTTTGGCCTTCAGAGAACTCTCGGTGGGAACAAAGGTTTCTTCCTCGTTGTGGCGTCCCAGGAAGAAGAGTTTGACGAGGAGGAAGATGAGGATGAGGAGGAAGAGTTTGAAGGGGAGCTGGACGAGGAGGAAGAGGGGGAGCTGGACGAGGAAGAGCTGGAGGAGTTGGACGAAGAGGAGGAGGAGGAGTTTGATGAGGACGAAGAGGAAGGGATGACAGAGGATGAAAAGGACGAGGAGGAGGAGGAGGAAGGCCTGACAGAAGAGGACGAGGAGGGGCTGCCGCCCACCTTGCCCCCCAGGACTGACGAGCAGCCCCCTGAGCTGCTGCCGGGGAAGAAGGAGTCCCCCAAGCTGGTGGAGGAGGAAGGGGCGGGGCTCCTCATGGAGGTCGATGAGGAGGCCTTCCACCCACTGGAGGATGCTGCGCTCGTGGTGATAAAGGCAGAAGAGCCCGCCTCGCCCCCCGCCAGAGCCCTGCCGGTGCCACCCCTCCTGCTTCCTGGTGGCACCTCGGCCCTTCCGCTGCCCTCCGGGCCGGAGACGCCCCCTCCACGGTCTGCCCGTGAGGAGCAGGAGAAGCCGCCCCGCATGGAGCAGGAGGGTTCTCCAGATGGGGCAGCTACAACAGCCGTTTCTCCTCGGGCCCCAACGGAGGAGGAGGAGAAGGCGGTGCTGGTGCAGGAAGGCCTGGCTGCAGAGGTGGGGAGGGAGGAGCTGGAGAAGCCGCCCCCACCGCCCGAGGAGGAGGTCCTGGAGGTGAAGGAGGAGGTGAGGTGGGGGGGGGAGCTAGGGAGGGGCCAGTCGCTGGAGGGGAGGCTTCTGTGGGTGGGCAGGGTATCCGCAGTTGGATAGGCGTACAGACCAGAGTTTAAAACGTTCAGCCCCTGATGGGATAACCCCACGAGTGTGTGGTGGGTGCGAGAGACATCCGTGTGCCTCTTGATGCGGCTCTGGGAAGTCCCCTTCCCCACAGCCAACTGGGTGGTTATCCCTTCTGCATCTCATAGTGTGTTGTGTGTGTGTGTGTTATTTATTTGTACCCTGCCTTTCTCCCCAGTGGGGGCCTGGAGTGGTTTTTCTCCACGCCTCCCTTTTACCCTCACAACGAGCCCGTGGCAGAGGCCATGCTGAGGAAGTGTGGCTGGCTCGAGAGCTCCCAGTGAGCTTCCATTGCGGAGCAGGGATTTGAACCCAGGTCTCCCAGAGAGCTAGTCTGCTTTCTCGTAACCCCTGCGCCACACTGGACAGAAGCTGCTGCCAGGGGTGTGCCAGTTTTTGTAGTTCTTCACAATGCGCTTGAACACACAGGAAGCGGGCTTCTACTGACTCAGACTCTCAGTCCAATCTGGGTTCAGGACTGCCCACTCAGACGGGCAGCAGCCCTCGCTTGCCAGAGTCTCAGGCCGCGAGAGGGGTCTTTCCCATCACTCCCTGCTAGATCCAGTAATGAGATACCTGGGATTGAACCTGGGACCTTCTGCGTGCAAAGTGGAGGCCCTGCCACTGAGCCACGGCCCTTCCCCAAAGCATTTTTGTTTGCTGGCAGCTCTCCACGCTTTCAGGCTGATGTCCTTCTACGCCACCTTCTGCCTGGTCCTTTTCTCACTGGAGATGCCAGGGACTGAACTTGGGACCCCCTGCGTTCCAAACAGAGGCTCTTCCACTGAGCCACAGTCCACTTGGGTTTCACAGGCATGTTGAGAGCCTCCCTTCTCTCTCCCCCCCCCCCCCCCCCGGGCAGGCAGCACAGTGCTGAAACAAGAAGCCCCAATTCTTGAGAGGAAAGAAACGGGAACATTTGTCCGGACTGCACAGGAGGGCTGGCAGATGGTCAGGGTATTCCTGCACTAAAGAGAAAGGGGAGAAAGTGCCACGAGAGACGGTTCACTCGGCACGAAGAAGTCAGGGCTTCTGTGTGAAGTTGACAGGCAGCAGAGGAAGGATAGAAATTTTATATGACCCGTAATTAATGTGGAATTTACCACCGGAATATGTATTGATGGTTTTAGTGTTCAAGGAAGAGGAGAGGTCTATGAGAGGTTGTCAGCTAGGATGGCTAAACAGAATCTCCCAGAGCCAGTCCGGTGTCGTGGTGAAGTGCGCGGACTCTAATCTGGGAGGACCGGGTTTGATTCCCCACTCCTCCACTTGCACCTGGCTGGATGACCTTGGGCAAGCCATAGCTCTGGACCAGCTGTTCCCTCAAGGACTGCTTGGGAAAGAGCTCTCTCGGCCCCACCCACCTCACAGGGTGTCTGTTGTGGGGAGGGGAGGGGAAAGGAGTTTGTAAGCTGCTCTGAGACTCCCTTGGGGAGTGGAGGGCGGGGTATAAATCCAGTCTTTCTCCTCCTCCTCCTCTTCAGAGGCAGTATACCTTGGAATGGCGCTTGCCTTCATGCCCAGGCATGTGGTCGAATGCATGAGGTTGCCTTATGCTGAGTTTAATGCTTGGTCTACCAAAGTCAGTATGGTCCAGTTAGCCTGGCAGTGTCTCTCCAGGGCTCAAGCGGAGGTGCCCCCCCCCCCCCCGGGACGACCCTGACCCTTTCAACTGGAGAAGCTGCTGCCTGGGGTTCACCCCGGGTCGTTCTGCATGCCAGGGAGCGGCTGTGCCCCTGGGCCATGGCCCCTCCCCATGGCTGGCAGCAGGATGCTGGGGGCTTTCTGTCCCCTGAGCTGGGGGGCTTCTCTGAAAGGCGACAGAATGCAGCACCCTGATGACTCTGCTCATCCTCCCCTGCCCAGGCTACGCCGACTGATGAGACGGAAGCCATGTTGGCAGACTTCGTGGACTGCCCGCCGGATGAGGAAAAGGTGCCTGAGGAGCCCAGCTCCTGATCGTGAGGAGAGGAGGAGGGGCATCATGGGGGGTGGGGAGGGGGTGGGTGGGCCATGTGTTTTGTATGAATTGAAAAGTTTAATAAACGTCTTGGATTTGATCTCTTGGTATGCAGGGATTTGTGTGTTTATTTTATAGTCTGAGGAGAGGGGGTGGCCTGCTTGGGGCAAGAGGGGTGTGCCCCACAGAGCTGGGGGGGGAAAGCAGGGGATGTACCACTGAAGAGAGGGGGGCTGGAGGAGGGGAGATGATCCCATTTCCTTCAATTATTCCCCCATTTAGACATATTTCATTGATGTCAAAACCCCTCAAAATTCAGATCCTCATGTCTTCTTCAAGAAAGGTGAGATCAACGGTGGGTCCATATGCCCAGTGCTCATGTGCCATCAGTGTCCTGCAGGGTGAGGTCTAATGGAGTGAGCACCATCTGGAGAAATGCCTTCCACCCTAGAATTCACCCCAGTGTTTCAACTGTTCGAACTGCCCTGTGTTTGGAGCCCAGCTGTGAAGTGCTAGCTGGCAGGAAGGAGGGAACCAGAGCCTGAGCACTTCAGTCCTTACATACGCTAATGGCTGGTTTACCATCTCACACTTTGCTTAGAACATCAGCCCTCAATGGGCATACAGGGAAACAGCCAAATGGCTCGGATGTATTCTCTTCCTTTTGGAGGCAGTAAGATCAGAATAACTCTCCCAAGGGGAGATTGGAAATTCCCAAGACACGGGGAAGACGCTCTCTTATCTCAGGGTTCCTGACCAGGGAAATGTAGGCCATGAAGGACTAAACTTTTACTCCAGGACTCCAACTTGCCCATGTGGCCAAGGACAGTGGGGAAAACAATAAGAACTCAGGAAATGCTGAACTGGAATCTGCTCCTTCATGTCACCTTTTCTTCGTACCCTTGCTAAGCCTGAACGATTGAACAGACTGTACATTCTTTTTATTCAAGTTTGACTGATTTGAGCCGGTTTGCTGGAAACACACCATGCCTAGTCGGTCTTATGCAGCAACCCGGGGTGGGGTGGGGAGCAGGTAAGCTTGCCATCCCTGGAGCACGATAGCTTGGAACTGTGATCAGTCATCCCCACACTAGTTTATAAGAGCAAAGCGGCTGTATGGCGATTAGGCAGCCTTTCTAAATGGCAGCCACAGCGTTTTGCAGACTCCCAGGGGCCTGAAGCAACAGGGCTGGCCGGCCCATCCAGACATAAAGTCCCGTCTCTCAGTTATCTGGAACTACAGTTTGAAAAATGATGTCATTTAAATCAATGATGGTCCCGTGGAGACTCAAAACATTGGATTTCAGTGGAGAAAGGACAATTAGGCCATCTCCAGAGGTGGGCTCCTTTCCCTTCCCTTCCCTTCCCCACTGCAGACAACCTGTGAGGTAGGTGGGGCTGAGAGAGCTCTGAGAGAACAGCTCTTTCAAGAACAGCTCTGAAAGAACTATGGCTTGCCTAAGGTCATCCAGCAGCTGCAAGCGGAGGAGTGGGGAATCAAACCTGGTTCTCCCAGATTAGAGTCTGTGCACTTAACCACTACTCCAAACTGGCTCTCTTAAGGGACATTGTGCTTCCCACCTCTGGTGGCATTCAGCTAAGCCTTACTGACTCACTGGAGCCATCATTACTACTGGAGAACCAAGTTGATACAGCTGCAAAAAAACCAAGGGTTCTGCCAGCTACATTTAGCCCACCAGGTGGCCTAACTGGCCATCGGGACCCCTGACATGGTAACATCAGGACCAGACTATCAGAATGCACTCTACGTGGGTCTGCCTTTGAAGGCAACTTGGTCCAGAATGGTGCATCTTGGCTACAATCCAGAGCTAGCTGGAACATGCACATTACACCCATTCTGCGGTCACTTCAGGGGCTGCCCATCAGTTGCTGGATTCAGCACAAAGTACTGGCCATAGCACAGCTATTTGCTCGATGTATTATCCTGCTCTCACTGTGCTGTTTTCTAGTTAAGTCATACCATTTTCTGCATTGGGTTACATGCAATCTAATAAAAAAAATTTCAGATTTCCGTAATCCTGGTCCTATTATATTGCTTATTAGATGTCTCATCCTCCTGAGCCTCAGTAAGAAAGGTGACTATTGAGAACCTCAGGAGAGCCCTGCTGGATCAGACCGGAGAGGATCCCTCTCGTCCAGAGAGCGAGGCTTTCTCCTGATGTTGCCTCCCGGCCACCCCTGAATGCGGAGGTCCCCTTTCGTCGGCACAGCAGCCCCCAACCAGACCTCTCCTCCGCGAACCTGTCGAGTCCCCCTGCAAAGCCCTCTCTGCCTGCGGCCCTCAGGGCGTCCTCCGGCCGCGAGTTCCGCCGCATTGGAATCACTCGCCCCGTGATGCAGCGCCCCCCGCGGCAGCCCGTCAGCGGCTTCCTTCGAGCCCTCGTCCCGCACTGCGAGGCGCTCGGCCGCCGAGCATGCGCGTCCCGGGAGGAGCCACTAATCGCGAAGGGGCGCCGTCTCCCCCGCGGGGCTGGCTTGGAATGGAACATCCCCGGAGCTCCGCCCAACGGGTTGCGGCGCTGCGCCGCGGTCCCGCCTCCCGGCCTGTGGAAGGGGGGCGGGCGGGATTGGTCGCGCCCTGTCAGGTGACCTGCCGGGCGGCTCCGGGGGCGGGCTCAGTCTGCTGCGTCGGCTCGGCCAGGCAGCAGCTGGGGTCGGTGGGGGATTTTCGTCGCTGCTGCTGCTGCTGCTGCTGTCTCCGGGCGCGATGGTGTCGCTGCTGTGCTGCGGGCCGAAGATGGCCGCCTGCGGGATTGTGCTCAGCGCTTGGGGGGTCATCATGCTGGTAAGACGCGGCGGCGCTTGGTGGGGGGAGAGTCCTGGCCTGGTCCTCGCTGGAAGGGGCCCTTCCCGGAGGAGCAACGCGGGGGAGGGGCGGGGGGGTTCCTTGGCCCGGGGGACGGGCGTTCCGCGGGCCCTTTGGCCAGACCCCTCCCCCCTTAGTCCCGCTGACTTTGGTCTCCCTCCCTCCCTCCCTAGGTCCTGCTGGGCATCTTCTTCAACGTTCACTCGGCGGTCCTCATCGAAGACGTCCCGGCCACGGAGAAGGACTTCGAAGGGTGCGTTGCCTGGGATGGGGGTGGGTGGGTGTCTGGCTTCCCTGGCAGGCAGCTTCTCTCGCCCTCTCCTCTGCACGCTGCCGGCCGTGGTGGGGCTGCCGTTTCCCGGCCAGCCTGCCTACCCCCCCCCCCCCCCTTGCAGGGTTCCTGCTCCCCACCTGGCTGGGCCCAGCAGGTTCCTCTTGCCGCGGGGGTGGGGGTGGTTCTTCTCTGGAGGAAGCAGAAAGGAGGTGCCTGGGAATCACACCCAGCGCAGGACAGAAGCGCCCCCCCCCTTCCAAGAGGGGTGATGAGCACAAGTGGGCGTGTGCCGGGGTGGGTCTGGCCAACTGGACGTCTGACCGCTCTTCTCTCTCTGTTCTGCTGCAGCAAAGGGCCAGAGAATATCTACCAGCTCTACAACCAAGTCAGTTACAACTGCTTCATCGCGGCCGGCCTCTATGTCCTCCTGGGAGGCTTCTCATTCTGCCAAGTCCGGCTCAACAAGCGGAAGGAGTACATGGTCCGCTGAGGACTCTCCCTCCTCCAGTCCCCTGCTGGTTGTTGCTGCCTCCCCTTCCAGTTCTCCTGTGTTGTATTTATTCTGTTTGGCCTTGACCTTGGCCCTCTGAGGGGACTCTTCCACCACTCTGTGTCCTCCAGCCCTCAAATCTCTCTTCGTCTTTTGCACTTGTGAGCAACGGGGGGGGGGGGGGATCTGCCTCTCTTCTCAGTGTGGGTGGTCGCACAGCATGACCTGCACTTGAAGGGTTTTTTCACAACATGGGTCCCCTTTTCTGAGACAGTTTTGCCGTGTGGGAGGAAGGGGAGTGAAGTGGTTCTTGGGGGGGACAAGGGACGCAGGGCTCCTTTCCACCACCTCCCCCCTTTGAAGTAGCTGCTGGGTGCTGCCCCCCCCCCAACCGCCCACTCAGCCGGGCAGGCTTCTCCTCCGCAGGCCACTGCACTCTGCCAAGGTCACCTCTTTCCCACCAGCCTGGCCTGCAGCTGGTCCTGGCTGATGGGACCTGGAATTGGGTGTTGTGTAAACACCAAGGACGCCACCTCTTCCTTCTCATTCTCTGAGAACCGGGGGGGGGGAGGGGGGGATTGTGCTGGGTGTGAACCAGGCTGTGTTGTGCGTCTGGCTCAGTCTGATGTCCGTCCTTCCCTGTTTCTTGTTCAAACATTCCTTCTGGGTTGGGGGGCGGTGGTGGTCATGTGAACCTGCTGGTTGAGAGCCAGGGTTCTTCTGAGCCCTCTGGCAACTGATCTGGTCCCCCTCCCCCATGCCAGCTGTTTGTGGAAGGTGGGGAGGGGAGTGTGCAAGTCCTTCAGTCATGGAGTCTCTTGGAGGTTTTTGGTCCTGGAAAGGCACCCCTCCCCCACCGCCTGCACATCCTGGAGCTTGGCTTTGGTCCTGCTCCTTGGAAACTAGCAGGCTGGCCCTTCATGCCCCTTCATGCTCTGTGAGACATCCTGGCGGACTTGGGGGGGAGGGCCTGTTGGGGGCTGGGGGCACTTGGGGGGTCTTCACTGTCTCTTCAGTCACTTGTGCAATAAACGGTGTCGGACCCTGCCCTGTCTCTACTGTTTCAGTTCCTCTGCCAGGGCTTCCTCTTCCTTGGCGGCGGCGGCGGGGGGGGGGATTTCCTGTGGCTTGCTGGGGTCTTGCTGCTGGAGGTGCTGGTTTTGGACTTGCTGAGCCACTCAGCTCCTGCTGTTCACTGAGAGTGGGGCTGGAGGTGGCAAAAGGTAGCAGAGGAGGGGCTCTGGCGCCCACCTGGCCACTCGGGCACCTCACTGCAAGTGGCAGTTGCTAAAACTGGCTGTGTGTGTCAGAGTGAACCAGAGCACTTGTCTTAGGGGTGGTTGGTGGCCCACACAGATAAATAATTGGGATTTTTGTTGGCCGGGGGGGGGGAGGGGAGCTACTGTCCTGGCTAGGCTAGCAAGACAATCAACAGTAGCCAGGAAGGGAATCTGCCTCCTGTGAGCTGGGGTGGGGTGGGGGGCGCCTGAGGGGAGCCCATCGGTGGTCGGTCTGTGGAATCTGCTGCTTGAAGCCGAGGTCCTTCGGGGTGGCTGGGTCGTCATCGCTCTCCTCCTCTCGGGATGCATCTCCCGGGGTGGTCTCTGTGCTTTTATTCTGTATATAGCGATGAGCTGAATCTTGTGTCTCCCCCCACTTTCCTGTATGTTGCTCTGACTACCTATGGTGAAAACACGCTCTGAATATGCTGACTTGTTCTCGAGACACTGAGTCAGCGGCCTGCCTGCCTCGTGCAGCTGATGAGCTTCCTGGGACCTGGATTGTTCAGTTTGCTGTCCGTGCTTCCCCTTGGACCGAGTGGCCCGGCCCCCCCCCTACATCTTGAGCAAACAGCTCCAAGAAAACTTGTGACTGACCCAAGGACACACCGGCAGCTGCATGTGGGGGAGTGGGGAATCAAACCTGGCTGCCCCAGATTAGAGTCCAGAATGGACAGCAGAGTTCTTGCTTCGGTGCATATCGGCAAAAGAGAACCTGTCCCCCATATCCTGTGCCATTTGCAACTGGAGCAAGCCAGTTTGGTGTAGGGGTTAGGAGCATGGACTCTAATCTGGGAGAACTGGGTTTGAGTCCCCACTCCTCCACTTGCACCTGGCTGGATGACCTTGGGTCAGTCATGGCTCTCAGAGCAGTCCTCGAAAGAGCTCTCTCAGCCCCACCTGCCTCACAGGGTGTCTGTTGTGGGGGTAGAAGGGAAAGGAGTTTGTAAGCCGCTCTGAGACTCCTTTGGGGAGTGAAGGGCGGGGTATAAATCCAAAGTCTTCTATTAAGATGGACATTGCTGGCAATTAATGGAGACCTTGCACCTTGAGTTGTGCAGCACACCACAGCAAAGGCACTGCGGTCTGATCTCTTTGGGAATGTCCTTTGGTGAGCGCAGCAGGGTTGGAGGGGCCCTTCCAGCTCCTCTTAACAGACTGGATTAGCGATCCTAAATCTCAAAAGTGGGCAACTGCCACAGATCAGCCACCAGTGATTTAAGTAGGGAGGCAGATTCCTTTTTTGGGCCAACTCAAGTTCTTTTGGCAGGGTGACAAGTGCAGCTGGTTGCAAAATGGAGACCCGAGATCTAGCTTGTATTGAAGAAGCATAGCATGTTATTTCCAGCATGAACAGTGGCCTGCTCAGATCCTAAAGGTGGGCCATGAATCCGGCCAGCTTTGTGGAGGTTTTAATTTCCCTGAATGTTAGCTAAATGTAATGCATTATGAATCAGCCAAGCAATACAATAGACTCAATCCTAGTAAATCCTAGGTAGCATAATCAATCATCCCATCCCCCCCCCCCCCCCCCAATCCTAGCAGGTCACAAAATATAGGGCTGCATTTCCCTTTCAACCCCCTCATAACAGGCAGCTGGAAAGCATTAGCTGCAGCCTGGCCATGCAGTTACTCCAGCTCCATATGTAATATAAAAAGAGGGTTCTGGGTCAGACCAGTGAGGCTTCATCTTGTCCAGCATCCTGTCGAACACAGAGGCCCACCAGATAGCCTGGAGGATCAACAGCGGGGCATGGAGGTCAAGGCCTTGCCCGGATGGGATTCAGAGGTTAACTGCCTCTGCTTTGGGGTTTTTGTTTCACTTTCCCTTATGGACTAAAGAAACCCTATTTGTTCCAGGAATTATGGTTTGATAAAGTAACAGAGGGTGTGCACACATCATGCATTTGGTGAAGCAGGCCTTAGGTTGTGAACAATTTCTACCTTAGAGACAGATCAAGATGGGTAGAAATGAGTAAGAGTCCAGGAGCACCTTCAAGACTTAACAAAATTGGTGGCAGGGGAGGAAGCTGTCATGAGTCCCTGCTCAACTTAAAGACTAACAACATTTGTGGGCTGTTAAGTAGTTTATCAATGTGGGGGAGAAGTTGTTTTAAGTTAACAGGCTGCCTGTTCTTTGGGTTTGTCTTGTAGCAAGCTGTCCCTGGGTATCATTCTGGCTCTTCCCGTCATCTTTCTCACCATATCAGGAGCATATTGTAGTTGCAAAATGGTCTGTTGCAGATCCTTCAAGCTCCACTACCAAACTATAGCGAAAAGTGGCATAAAGATTGTGGAAAGAATTTCACAGAAAAACAATGGCAACAAATATGGCAATCTCCAACCCTTAGGACTAAAGCTTTCCATATAAGATACCAGACATTTAAAACTATGGCAAGATGGCACTACACACCCACCGAGTTAACCCACCCAAATCCAAAACTAAAAACAAACATGCTGGGAAGGGTGTAAGGCACAGGCCTCCTACATCCACTGTTGGTGGGAGTGCCCACATGTACAAACCTTTTGGCAGTCGGTAATGTCTATATATTTCACATATATTCGGAGACTAAAACCTTCACCCAAGCTTATGCTTTTAAATCTCTGGCATGGTATTAGTATTCAAGCAACTAGAAAATAATTATATATTAAATGCAGCTGCAAGGGCACTTATAGCAACTTACTGGAAAAACACAAAACCTCGAACAATTAAAGCCTGGTATAATAAAATATGGGAATTCTTGGAAATGGAAAAAGTCACTCTTCAACTTGAACAACCAAATCCAGAAAAAGCTCTCTCCTCCTTTATAGTAGTATGGTATCCTTTAATAGAACATATATTGCAAAATGTTGACATTTAATTTTCTGTTGCCCTTTGATATTCTAAGAATGTAAAAATGCGGAAACTATTTTTCACTGATTGTAAAGTTAGGAAGAATTTAGTGACACGAAATATTGTAATCTTGCTGTTCTTAATCATACTGTAGACATACTTAGATTAATGTAATGTTCTGTAATGCTTTAATTCAACCTACAGATTGTAAATTACAGATTTACATATTGTTAAATTATTAAAACTTAATAACACTTTTTTTAAAAAAGTGAATCTCTCTGTGCGGGGGCTGGAGCAGAGGCGACTATAGGGTAGGACTTGGCTATACACTGTGGATTGTTTGATGTGGCAGCTGGAGGCCGGTGGAGATGTTTGCCAATCTGTATATCTGTGCCGCGGTGTGAAGCCTGAAGGAAATAACCACAGAAGACCATGGGTGGTCTTCACCTGCAGCTCCCACCTCAAGCCAGCTCAAGGCATTCTTAATGACCCACACAACCCATGCTGGAGAGTGACCCTTCCCTTCCCTTGCAACTTCTCGCCCATAAGGAGCACCTGTTTACTCGTAACGCGGGCTCTGGCACCAAGGCCTGCAGCGAGCAGGAGGCCAGCACCACCAGCTGGGTGGAAGCGCCGAAGGCCCGAGACGCTGGGCGGCGGTTCGCCCTCGCCTGCCGCCGGGGGGGGGGGAGGGGGGGGTCCGGGTCAAGGCAGCGTTCCCCCCTCCCCCCTCCCCCCCCCCTCTTCCGAGGAAGGACTCAGAGACCCGCGGGGAAGGGGGAGCCCGCGGCGGGCGGCCCCAGCAACCGGCAGCAGCCAGGACGAGGCGCCCGCGCGCATGCGCACAGAGGCGCCGCGCTTCCCGCCCCCCGCGCCTGCTCGTCTGAGCGCCGCCCACACCATAGAGCGTGGCGGAGGGAGCGGCCGTTGCCATAGAGAGCGGCCGTTCCCGCCTCGTCTCTTCTCCAGACCCGGCTGGGCTCCGGGCGGCGGCGGCGGCGGCGGCGGGGGTGGAAGGAGCCGCCATGACCTCGGCCTCGACCAAGGTGGCGCCGCCGCGAAGGAGCCGGGGGGCGGGCGTGTGCGCGTGCCGGGGCTGCCTTTGGGGCGCAGCAGGGAGAGGAGGAGGAGGCCTCTGAGCATACGCAGAGTGCCGCCTCCGGGGGGGAGGCGCCCCCCTCCTTTGTGCCCCTCCCCCCAGCCTCGTCTCTCTCTCTCCCTCCCCGCCCCCCAACCCCGTGCAGGTGGGCGAGATCTTCTCCGCGGCCGGCGCCGCCTTCACCAAGCTGGGCGAGCTGACCATGCAGCTGCACCCGGTGGCCGACTCCTCCCCGGCAGGGTGAGCCCCCCCCCCCCGCGGAGGGGGAAGGGGAAGGGGAGGGGGAGGAAATGCCACCCCCCCCCGTCCGGCGCCGCCTCCCCCCCCCCTGCTGCTGCTGACCCCCCCTCCCCCCCCCTCCCCGCCGGTCCCCCCCCCCCCCCCGCAGGGCCAAGTGGACGGACGCGGAGATCTCCCTGCTGCGGGCCTCCGTGCAGCGCTTCGGCGACGACCTCAACCGCATCAGCGCCCTCATCAAGGAGCGCACCGTGTAAGGGGGGGGGCGGGGCGGGAGCTGGCACCCTTCCTCCTCCTCCTCCTCCTCCGCCGCCGCCTCTGACCCCCCCCCCCGCTCTCCCCCCCCCAGGGCCCAGCTGAAAGGGGCGACCAAGCGCAAGGCCTACGAGGACAGCGGCCTGCCCCCGCCCGGCGAGTCGCCCAAGAAGGGACCCCGCAAGAGCCAGCCCCAGGCGCCCCCACCCGCCCTCCCGGAACCCCCCGCCGCCGCCGGGGGGCCCCTGAAGAAGCAGCAGCAGCAGCAGAAGGCCTCTGGTGAGCGGGGGGAGGGCTCCTTCTCTGGAGGGCTGGCGGGGCCTGCTCCCCCCCCCCCACACCCCCACTCAGGCCCTGCTTCTCCCCCCCCCCCCTTCCTCCAGACGTGACCCTGAGCGCCCTCAACGACGCCGACGCCCACAGCGACCTGGGGGACATGGAGGGGCTGGGGGGGTCGCCCCCAGCCAAGAAGCTCAACTTCGACCAGGGTAAAGGACACCGAGGCACGGCTGGGGATGGGGGGGGGGGGCAGTGTTCCCTCTAAGCTGGGTGAGAGCTAGCTCACCGTTTTTCAGCCCCCAGCTCACACCTTTTTGTCTTCACTCAGGCAGGATCATGGCTCCAGAGCACACTAACCTATGCCCTGGCCAAATCGCTCACTCACAACTTTAATGCCAGGAGCTCAGAAAGTAGACTCCAGGGCTTAGAGGGAACATTGGTTGGGGGGTTGGGGGCCTGGCCCTCAGCCCCCCCCCACACTTTCCTGTGTTTCCTCTCTCTTTTCCAGACAGCCTGAATCTGGACCCCGGATTCCTCATGACCCCTGGCCCGGACTTGTCCCTGCTCTCCCGCTGAAAAGCAGCCCCCACTCCCTGTACTCCCTGCTGACTTTGGGGTGTGTGGGACCCTCCTCCAGCAAGGGCAGTCGTTGCTCTGGGGTTGGGGGGGAGGGTGGCACTGCCCTCTTGGGAAGAGCGGGGCACAGGCGGCTCCCACAGGGTGGGTGGGGGGACCTTTGCAGCTGCCCTCCCCCCCCCCCCGCCTTCCATGGCTGAGGCCAGAGTGGGGAGTATCTGACACACTCTCGAGCCCCTCCCTCGGGTCTGTGCCGGTATCCTGAAGATGCCCCCCCCCCACGCGACGGCTGCGTCCTCTTCTTGAACTCCACTCCCTCTTTGCAGCAACAGACACATGGTTTTTATTTCACCCTGAACAACTGCAATAAAAGTTGTGCGGAGCCTGATTCTCCTCCTCCTCCGTGTGCTTCTTCACTCTGGTGGGGGGCGGGCAGGCGGGCTGGGGATGAAAGGCCTTTAAGCTGCCTTGGGGGTGCCTATGCCCCCCCGTTTGCCACCTGGACTCCCGCTGTTCAGGCCAAGCCCCCCTGGAGCAGCACAAAGAAGACTGGCGGTGGGGTGGGGCAGTGCCAGTATTGATGTGCTGCTAGAGTGGTGCCAGCGCTGCCTGCCCCTGAGGAGGGGGGAGGGCCCCTTAGGCTCCTTTCTGGCCGTGGTACCTGATGCGGGGGGGGGGGGAGGCCAGTGGGGCCCCACCTTTTGGGGCCTGTAGAGATCCCGGCCACTCACGTTAACACCACAAAATGGTTTGTGGATTCCTGATTGCCCGACAAACCATGTTGTGCTGCTGGTGTGGGCGCCGGTTTGTGCTGCCCCTCCTGAAGTCCAGTTGTCAGGAACGCTCGCTCGGGAGGGTCATGGCTCTGTGTCTCCGGCACCCTCCTCCGGCTTGTTCTGCTTCAAAATGGAGATTTCTTCACAGTCTCTTGGGTTTCAGGCATGGAGCAGCAGGGCAGGGTGGACACTGGGGGGGGGGGGGGAGACAGGAGAGAGGCCCCCCATGAGCCAAGGCCCCCGGAACTGTGTGTGTGTGTGTGGGGGGGACCTTCCCTCCCTCCCTCCCTCCCTGGTTCCTGTCTCCCACTGTGAGGTTGGGGTGGGTGGAGCACTCCTCCTCTTGCTGGCCCTGCCTGCTGTCATGAGGATGGAAGGGTTAAAGCAGGCATCAGGGCTGAGGAGCTGGCAGCCTTCTGGCCGCACCAGGCAGGGGTCAGGGCCGACTGACTGCCCAGGCAGCTGGTCAAACAGAAAGTGCACGTTCCCAAGCACAGCCAGGAAGCCAGAGTGGCCGGGGCGCATTGGCACAGCTCTGAGCCTGGAGCACAAAATGGAAGCTGGATGACCACGCCCGGCTACGCAAGCCACCCTGGCACTTGGAGCTGATGCGGGGCACGGGAGCCACAAGCACGGGGGGGGGGGGGGGGCAGGATTTCCAGGGAGGATGAGCAGGCCAGAGCTGTTGGGCCACAAGAGGGGGGGGGCTGCAATCGTGTTCTGAGTCCGCTCTCTATGTGCCCCCGCCATAACACATGTCCAGCGGCAAACCTGGGGCCTTTTCTGGGTGCCCCCCTCCCTGCGACAAGGAGCCCCAGGGCACATTGACCTGCATGACCTCCCCCCTCTGCTATTAGCACTGGTTTCTGTCCAGCTGCCCCTAAATTGTGTGGGGTGTGTGTGTGTGTGTCACAATCCATAAAACAGTTGCATTCCAGAAGCCACTAAATTACAAGACCTTTTTTAAAAATCACTGCACCCAAGTACATGGGGGTCAGGGGTGGGTATCCAGTTGGGGGGGGGGGCTCCTTTGCATGGAATGGAGCCCCCCCGGGGTACAATTGCCTGTTTCCTTTGTCTAGTCAGAGCGGCTATTTTTTCTGTGTCCTGTTCTGCAGGGAAAGATAAAAAACTTCTCTCCCCCTTCCCAGTTGTGTGAGGTTCAGGGTGAATCATGCATGGTAAAAATTAGGGGGGGGGGCTTAGAGTGTGATGCAAAAGGCCAATTGGAAATTGGGAGGCAGCTGAAGGTTTTCAGAGGCAGATAGTGTAATTTCTTTCTTTAAAAAAACAAAAACAAACCCCGCCCGGAAAATAGAAGCATGGGGGGTGATTTTTTTTTTAAATCCTAAGGAATTAATTGGGATGCCCCCAGCAAAATCTAAGACTCTTTTGTGGCTTGTAGCAGGGGTGGGGGGCGGAATTATAATGGAGCCTGATCCTTTTTATGTGAGGGAAATATTTCTCTGGTTCTTATTAGAGGGAGGGGGGAATCGAAATCTGACATTTCGGAGGGGGGGGGGTTAACATCAGCTGTTGGGGGGGGGGTTCGGCCTGTTTCCAGGCCTCTCCTGGAGTGCCCAGCTGCCGTCTTATTTGGTGCTCCTACAATGACGGGTAGGTGGGGGTGGGGTGGGGGGGTTCCTCCCCCTGCCATCTGACCCCCTTTTGCTTTCTGGTGAGGTAGTGGGGGCCGTTCCCTGAGCCAGATTGGGTCTTCCTCCTGCGAGGCAGGGCTGGTGGTGTATTCTGCAGATGACGCATTTCTTTTCCAAGGAGGGGTTTCTGGTTGGGGGCGGAGGCGAACGGCTTCTGGGCCCCATTCTAGTTAATTGTGGGATAGCTTGTGGGCTGTTTGGGGGTTGCCACCCGCCCCCTCCCTGGACAGGAGCCCGGGCTTCCTTTGGGTTTTTCTCGCCGGGTGTGAGTTTGCTCTTTTTATGAGGTTCCATTTCCACCCACTTCTTCTCTTCCATGAGGATTGGCCCAGTTGGGCCTCCGGGCCGCCGGAGCTGTGGGGGGGCTTTCTCCCGTCATGTCCCACCCCACAATCTGCCCCCGATCAGCAGCCGTGTGGGCCTAGGAGGCCTCTGGCGCCTGGCCTGCCTACACCACAGTGGCACACTGCTGGGCACCCACCCACAAACACTCCCTGCTGTGGCACCCCCACGTCCACGCCAGCCCTGGCCCCGGTTCCCAGTCCCCTGTGCCTCCAACTTACCTCTCCTGCTGCCCCACTGCCCCTGTCCGGACGCTGGGGGGGGGGGCGGGGGGCGGAGGTTTGCAGAAGGCTGGATTTAGCCCTTAAAAATCTCTTGACACCCACTGAGGGCAAGTAGTGAGGCTGCCCCCTGCTCCCATCCAGTTCTGGCACAGTGCCCTTGCTCAGTCCATCTGGGGGGGGGTCCTCAAAAATGGGGGATAATTTGCCCCCCCTTCATTTCCAGCCACAGGAACTGGGGGCCTCCTCCAGCTCTCCCCCCCCAGACCTGTTGCCCCCCCCCCCAATTGGCAAGGTAATCCAGAATCGGGAGGTGGGATTACCGAAAATAAGAGGGTCCCCTTTCCGCCCCCCGAGCTGCCAGCCCTTTCCGTGCGGTTGTGGAAGGCGAGGAGAGACCGAGAGGAAAAAAACAGGGTGAACCAAGAAAAGCCTGGTCCCGTTTCCCCCTACGCAACTTTCTACACTTGAATAAGCCCCTTTGGGGCGGGGGGAAAAATCTGCAAAAAATCCAGGGGGCAGACCCGGCACCCCCCTGGCGGGGTGTGAAGTTTGGGGCGGATCCGGGCAGCCGCTCCCCGGGGAAAAAATCGCTTTCGACGGGCTCCGTCTCCCGCCAGCTTTAACGTCCCCAGCTGACTTTGTCGCGGTGCCAGCTCGCGAGGCTGACTTGGCAGCCGGTCAGCTTTTCGAACGGGCACTCTGTCCCCGCGGGCGGCACAAGGCAGGGACCCCCTCCCTCTCCCCCCCCCCCCCCCGCGCCCCTCCTGCCCCCTGCGGGCAGGGCTCCCACGTGTGGGCTTTCCGGGGGGGGGGGGGTGCGCACAAGGCCACGGCGGCGGGTGTGTGCGAGTGTGTGTGTGCGCTTGTGCGTGTGCTTGTGTTGCTCGCTCGCTGGCTGCCACGGGGGCTCCCGCCTCGAATCTGCCGATGCCGAAGCTCAGGCACGTCTACCCGGCCGGCCGGCCTCCAGCCCCAGCGCCGCTCGCTCGCCCCCCGCCCGCCTCTCCCGGCGGCGGCGGCAGCAGCAGCAGCCCAGGGGGCGGGGGGGGGGGCGGGGGGGCTTGCCTCCCCCTCCTCTTCCTGCCGGCCGCCGGCCTCGGCTCGGGCTGCAGGGAGGGCAGCGGGCCACCACCGCCGCTTGACCTCCTGGCCGGCGGGCGGCTGCAACCCAGGGCCCCCGCCGGGTGGCTCCGCAGGCAGTGCCTCTGGGCTGGCGCCGAAGGGGAGAGGGGAGGGCGGCCGGGGCACAGGCGGCCGGCTCCCAGGTTCTCCGGCCGCGGGAGGGGCGCCTTGGGGCAGGGCGGGAGCGGCCGGAGGAGTCCCCATTGCCAGCCCCCGGGCTGTCGGCAGGAAGGGCAGCACAGGGGTGGGGGGAATAAAGCCAGGCAGGATGCCCAGGACCCCTCCCCCTCTGCCTGGTCCATAGTTCCTTGGACTCACCTTGCCCACCCTCCGGGACCCCTTCTGCTTTGAGCCTCGCAACAGCCCTGCAAGGTGGGTTAGGCTAAGATGCCAGAGCCGGGACTAGAATCACCAGCCTCACACCGGCCCACTGCGCATCGCCCCGAAGGGTCCATGTGGCCCGGGAGCTACCTCCTCCTCTGGGGGCAGGACGGGTGGGGTCCCCCAGGCCCCTGGCATCACTTCTCTCCCCTCAGGGTTGGCCTGACCCTTCCGGGCAGACCTCAGGCCAGCAGAGACAACTTCCTTGCGGCCTGTGCTTTTTTGGAACTTCCTCCCTCCGCCACTGTCTCATCCATGCATTAAGACTCCTAATTTGTGCCTGTCTAGCTGGCCCTGCATGTGGAACAGGCAGCACTTCTGAGAAGGCTACTTTGGAGGTCCTGGCCTTGAGTCTCCTGCCTAACAGGCTGGAGCAGGGCCTACGACCTCACGGAGCTGGGGCCTGCTTGGGCCAAAACTCCAGCCACCACTGGAGCCAATCAAACTGACTGGGAGCTGACCAAAGCAGGAGGAGTGAATCAGCCTCTGGTTGATTTAGCAGTAGGTATCGCTCCCTTTAGTTCCCAGCAGCTCCTTTTCAGCCTTTAGTCCTTCCAACCCTTGCCCTTTACTTCAAATGCTAATTTAATTTCACATGTTAATTTAGCCCTTCTAGGCTTGGATTAAAGGGGACTCTAGCTGAATAGCCTCAGCAGTAACAGGAGATATGTAACTACTGGGTTTTTTGTAGAGAAAAAACCCCTCTTTAAAGAATGTGAAAATTAGCTTAAAATTTTGGATTTAGTTTAAAATTGGACTCCATTTCTTAAGCCCTGGCTGTATTTAAACCTTAACTGCACTTTGTTTTGTCATTTGTTTTCCCTTTTTTCCTGCCTGAGGTTTAGTCTTCTCTGTGAACGCTCTAGTGTCTCTAGTATCTGGTAGCAATACTTTAATCTATAAGTGTAATAAAGTCTCAAAGTAATATTAGAGCTTAGACTAGCCACATGCCCTAAATTTTAATACTTGTCCTTTGTTTGACCCTCTGTTTAACCCTTCCCGTACTGCAGTAAAACTAGCCATGAACCTCTGAGCCAGTTTAGAATTAAAATTAGCCACGCCTAAGTAGTTTAAGCAGCTACAACCCATCTAAAATTAGAACAGAACTAAAATTAGCTACACCTGAGTAGTGTGTGCAGCTACAACACAGAGAAGTTACAAAACGCTGGTATCTAAAGGTATTTTTAACCATTTGCCCTCCTTACTATTTTTTATTTTCACACTATTTTACCATGATACACAGAACATATTATCCAATAGCTAACTGCATAATAAAAGACAACAAAAAGATGATTACAGAAGCTTCCCTTACAAAGTTGCAATTGTTATGTATAAAGATTACAAGAAGTCAAGATTCTTATATAATTTATTAGCAGGAATAATCTTATTAACAGATAAATATTGTAATACAGAAAACCAAACTGCAACAAAAGTATCTTGGCCCTCCTTACTATTTTAACCCTGTGAGGTAGGTGGGGCTGAGAGAGCTCTCTCAAGAACTGCTCCTGAGAGAACTGGTGACTGACCCAAAGTCACCCCAGCAGCTGCATGTGGAAAAGGAGTGGGGCATTGAAACCGGCTCTCCCTGATTAGAGTCCGCTGCCCTTCACCACTACACTCAGTTTGGGCAGGGCAGATATGGGAGTTCCAGGTTAAAGCAGGCGCCCCCCTCTGCAGCCAGCTGTTTGTTGCCTTCCATCAGCCCCAGGGCTGGTGCTTCCACTGGGCGAACTTAGGCGGCCGTCTAGGGCGCTAACCTCAAAGGGGCGCAGAGTGGCATGGCTGGCAACCCAAGGTGGCGGCCAGCAGCTGGGCACGCCATCCAAAGCTGTCTGCTGCCAGCAGCAGCAGTCTCCCATCGAAGTCCAACTGCCGCCGCCACAACTGTCCAGCGGAGGGGAGGCAGGTTGGGCCCCTTTGGGGGGGGGGCTGTTGACCACTGGTGAGGAGCACCATCGCAGCAGCGTGCACAAGCAACTGGCGGCATCCCAGGAGCAAGGTTTTCTGGTGGGCCGGCTTGCAGGAGAGGAGAGGGCGGGAAGTGGAAGAGCCTCTCTCTGCTGGGCAGCTGTTCTGTTAGGGTGGCCAAACTGTGGATCGCGGATCCCTCCCCTGTGGCTCGTGAGCCTCTCTAAACCCCCCCACACCCCCCACTTTGAAAGCGGAGGGTTTCATGTATTTATTTAAAACTTTTTAAAAAACTAGTTGGGTAGCCAGCCGGGGCCTGCACACTGGCAGAAGCCCCGCCCCCAGCTTCCAGGAGCCCTCAGTTGGGCCAGGACAAGCTGGGGGGGGAAGGGGGGGCTGCATGTGTGGCATCTTCTTGCCACCACAAGAGTAAGTTGCCTCGTTTGGGGGGGGGGTGCTCCGGTGTGGTGCATTGCAGGGACTCTTTTGAGATGGGGGCCAAGAGTGAGGTGCCACTGGACTCAAATTTTGTTTCTTTTCTTTTACTTTTAACCAGGGCTCCGTTGGAGGGGGAGCGCACAGGAGCGCAGCTCCGGGAGGGAGGAGCCCAGGGGGCGGGCACATGACCAAGCCCCGCCCCCTCCTCGGCTTCCCTGAGCAGTGCAGAGGTGCAGCGCCCCGGGGAAAGCCCTGCTAGGGTCTTTATTGTTTTTAACATTTTGTTTTAATATTGATAATTTTATCATTGTTCCTTTTATGAATGTGTGCTGCTTTTCCAGAGACTTGCTCAAGGTGGCATATAAACTTTCTAAGTATATTATTTTTTATCTGGGCACATGGCACATAAGAACTGGAGAAATTTCACCAACCCTTCAGCAGCTTCCACCCCATCAGTTTGGTGTAGTGGTCAGGAGTTGGACTCTAATCTGGGAGAACTGGGTTTGATTCCCCACTCCTCCACATACAGCTGCTGGTGTGACCTTGGGCCAGTCACAAGTTCTCTCAGAGCTGTTCTCTCATGAGCAGTTCTCAAAAGACCTCTCTCAGCCCCACCTACCTCACAGGGTGTCTTGTTGTGGGGAGGGGAAGGGAAAGGGATGGGTGGTGCACATGTCCTGGGTATCTCAAGTCTACTTGAAACCTGGTGGTTTCAAGGGAGCTGGAAGGGAGCAGGAAGAGATTGAGGGTGTGTTCTTTATGCTTATTTTTATTGCACAAAGTATTGGATGGGGAAGGGAATGGAGGAAGAGCAGGTCAGTTTCACTCACCTGTGGAGTGGAGCCTGAGGGGTGGGTGTTGCCTTCTGACACACTTCTGGTATGTTAGGGGGTGTGGCATATGCAAATGAGTTATGCTAATGAGCTCCTGCACCTCTTTTTCTACGAAATGACCCCTGCTTTTAACAAACTTTAAAAAAAACAGTTTGGGGTCAGCTGGGTCTTCACACTGGCAGAAGCCCCACCTCTTGTTTCCAGGAACCTGCAGTCGCCCAAGAACAAGCTGGGTGGCGGCTGCATGAGCAGTGTCGCTCTGGGGTGGGTGGCAGGTGTGTGTGTGTTTTGCTGCTGCAGCCACTGCCAAGCCTGGACTCAGAAGCAGCAGCAGCAGCAGCAGCAGCACACGGCCCCTGTAAAGAGCAAGCTCCCTGAAGCACAAGGTGAGGCTTCTCTTCGCTCTCCCTTCTCCCCAGCTGGTTTGGAATGGTTGCTAAAAATTTCAACCTGCTTTAAAAGGGGGGAGGGAAGGAGCGATCTAGTCCCAGCTGCCCCAGCCCAGTCTCCTGCACTTAGTAAGGAGCCACAAGGGCATGCTGGGCAATGTAGTCTATGTGGCTTCCTTTGCAGTGGAAACAAAACAGAGGGCGAGAAAATACTGGCCAGCCGGTCCCGGGTGAAAGTGAGTGGAGGGGTGAAAGTGAGTGCTGGGGAAGTGAGTGGGGAGGGGTGAAAGTGAGTGGGGGTTGAAAGTGAGTGGGGGGGGCCCTCGGGCCCTCTCTGCTACACCTAGCAGTTTTGCGGGCAGCCTGAAGAGACAGCTGGAGGAAGGGAGGGGGAAAGGGGAAGAGCTACAGTTCATGTATGAAGAACTGCTGCAAACAATTCATAGTTTTTTTTAAAGAAAAGCAACCAAAAAATCCAGTTCTCATTTAAAGGTGGGCCAAAATGGGGGGAGGCTTAAAATACAATTCATGTATAAGAGCTGCTGCAAACAATTCATAATTTTTAAAAAGCAACCAAAAAGTCCAGTTTTTATTTGAAGATGGGTCAGATTTTGGGTTTTTTTTAAAAAAAAAATACAGTTCATGTATGAAGAGCTGCTGCAAACAATTCATGATTTTTTAAAGGCAACCAAAAAGTCCAGTTCTCATTTGAAGGTAGGTCAAAATGGGGGGGGGGGGGGGGGGAAGCTAGCTTTAAAATACAATTCATGTATAGGAGCTGCTACAAACAATTCATGAGTTTTTAAAGACAACCAAAATGTCCAGTTCTCATTTAAAGGTGGGTCAGAACTGGGGTGGAGGTCCCAGAAGGTGGCCTCGCCTAGTGTGCAAAAAAACCTGGCACTGGCCCTGATCAGCCCCCCCCCCCTCCTCGGTGGGTGGCCGG
Source organism: Lepidodactylus listeri (assembly GCA_029233225.1). Lineage (NCBI taxonomy): Eukaryota > Metazoa > Chordata > Lepidosauria > Squamata > Gekkonidae > Lepidodactylus > Lepidodactylus listeri. Next base: position 56,242,015 of record JARCFY010000018.1, read on the forward strand.
ACTGCCCGGGAGGGGGGAGCCAGCAGGGCTTGGCCAGCCTCCCTTCAGGCACCTGCAGGGCTTGGGTTGGGGGTCTCCGCTCGCAGCCAGGCGAGGAGAAGCATCGACAGGACCCCCCCCCCCCCCGCCCCGCAGCTTCATGGAGCAGGGAGGCAGGAGCTCAGTTTGCGGGGAGGGTCGCTAGCCCTCGCCTCCCTCCCAGAGAGAAAAGGCTGCAGTTCGGGGGGGGGGCTCAGAGGTGACGGGGCCGCGTCTCGGCAGTGGGTCTCCGTGGAGGGGGGGGGGGGTTGCACCGTCCAGCCATTCTCTGGGCGCTTTTGAATCTCTGAAAGGCGACCCCCCACCTCGGCTCCCCCGCGTACGCTCTAGGACCCCCACCCCGGCTCAGCATTCTGCCTCTGCGCAACCGCGCGGGTCGGGTCGGGGGGCGCCTATTAATCGCTGCTGCCGCTTCTCGCCCTCTAGTGGACGCGGTGAGGGCCCGCAAGGGCCGCCTGTATGCCGCCCACCGGCTGGAAAGGAGAAGCTGCCGCCCCCCCCCCCACGATTGTGACGGGGTTCTGGCGCCACCCCATGGCCATGGGGGGAATTGCCGTTTGGAATAAAAGGCTCCGTCGGGGCGGCCTGGGACGCACGCGCGGCCTGGAGCCCTCGATTGCGCGGGGGTGCGTTAGTGGGGGGCGGGGTGGGACGTTGCGTGTATTTGGGTGGGCGGGTTGTGGCAGCCGCTGGTGCCTAGGCGGGAACTCTGCGGAGGAAGCTGCGAGCAGCACCCGCTTCCCAGGCGTGTGTTCGTGGATCCGGAGCTGCAGCAGTGGGGGTGCGGAACACCCAGGGTGTGGTTTCGGCCCTCCTCTCATGCGTGTGTTTCCTGTGGTATGCAAGCCCCGTTTGCATATTTCTGTAAATCCCAGGGGTTTTTTCTTCCATGCAGCCAAGCTGCGAGACTGCGATTCTGTAATCCTCCAGCCTCTTCTTCAGTCTCGGTGGCTGCTAGGGCCAGTCGTAGTTTCTCTTCCAGTCTTCTGCAGTTCTCACCTAAATTTCCCGCAAAGGATAAATCCGATGAGGCTTTAAAGGTATAACCGGGAATGTTTTGAAGGGGTGCGGGAGACTTGACGAATCAGGTCCACTTCGCGCATGGTGAGGCATTCTGTTCGGCTTGCAAGTCAGGAACAGGGGGCTCAGGCGACCTCTTGCTCTTAGGGCCACACAGCAGAGGCGGGTGTGTTCAAAACAGCACCTACTGATTAGACAGCCGATATAGGCAAGGGAGGATCTGGGTTCAAGACAAGGAAACTACCCAGTCTACAAGTCTACCTAACAAAAGGAGCAAAGACTCTACCCCCCCCCCCCCGCCCCAGACTGAACCACCACACATAACTATCAGGGGGGAGCAGACTGCTGCATCATAAGGCATACAATCAATATACCACAACACACTTTCTGATGTCCTCTTGCCCCAGAATATGTGCAGAGCGCCATAAGAACCTCAGAAGAGCCATGCTGAATCTGACCAGTGAGGGAACATCTAGTGTAGCATCCCATCTCACACAGTGGCCAGCCAGTTCCTCTGGAGGGCCAACCACAGGGCAGAGAGGCCAAGGCCTTTATAAGAACATCAGAAGAGCCCTGCTGGATCAGACCAGGGGTCCATTTAAGTCCAACATCCTGTCACACAGCGTGGCCAACCAGTTCCTCTGGAAGGCCAACCACAGTGCATAGAGGCCAAGGCCTTCATAAGAACACCAGAAGAGCCCTGCTGCATCGGACCGGTGAGGGTCCATCTAGTTCAGCATCCCATCTCACACAGTGGCCAGCCAGTTCCTCTGGACAGCCAACCACAGGGCACAGAGGCTGAGGCCTTCCCCTGAGAAGAACCTAAGAAGAGCCCTGCTGAATCAGACCAGTGAGGGTCCCTCTAGTCCAGCATCCCATCTCACCCAGTGGCCAACCAGTTCCTCTGGAGGTCCAGCAACAGGGCATAGAGGCTGAGGATTTCATAAGAACCTCAGAAGAGCCCTGTCGGATCAGACCAGTGAAGGTCCATCTAGGCCAGCCTCCTGTCTCACCCAGTGGCCAACCAGTTCCTCTAGAAGGCCAACAGCAAGGGATAGAGGCCGAGGCCTTCCCCTGATGTTGCCTCCTGGCTCTAGGATTCAAAGGCTTAGTGTTTCTGAAGGTGGAGGCACACACAGATCCATACCATAGATCTATACAGGGACATAATTATATTGGCAGTTTTATTTCCAGTCCCTTTCCTAATAATCCCCAGTGCGGAGTTTGCCTTTCCCTCCACTGCCCCAGCCTGAATTGTCCTTTTCACTGAGCTTCCTGCATGACCCCGGGCTCTCTTTCCCTCTCCATTTCAGTGAGTTCTCAACAGGTTGTTAAAGATGGGATATGTTTGGTTCCAGTGACAGCCCCCTTACCCTTCCCTGCACTCAACTTCGTTTGCCACCCTGGTGCCCCCTCACCCACTTTGTGGAGCTCTTCATAGCTGGCCTTGATTTTCACTATCTTGAATTATTTGATGTCAGCTGCAGATTTTGCCAGTGCCCTGCTCCCTCCCCCTCCCAATCCCGGACTGTTTATGACCAAGTTTGCGCAGCACCGGCCCCAGGATCAATCCTTGGGGGCCCCCACTGTTCCCCTGGATCCACTGGGAGAACTGCCCACTTCGTCTCTCTGCGGGCTTCTTGTTATTTAGCCTGCTTTTCATCCAGAAGAGAAGCCATCTTCTTCTCCCATGGCTGCTAAACTTACTCAGGAGTCTTTGGTGAGATGTCTTGTCCAAAGCCTTATTGAAATGAGCATGATAGAAGATCTAATGGGTCCCTGTTGCCTCCATGTTTGTCCGGAGCTGCTATACTTGGAAGTGGCTCTGTGACAGAGTCTAGAAAGCTCGTTTTCTGCGGCTTGATGTGGGCTTTCCCTTTCCTTTTCCACCCACGCTTGGGATGGGGACTTCTAGATCAGGTGAGACGCTTGAGCTAGTGCTGGCCTGGAGCCCCCTGGGGGTGTTCCCATGCCCCCCCCCCCCTGCTTGTCTGGCCCGTAGCCAGGAATTTCTGTTGGGAGCATTTAAATTTCTTGGGGGGGTACTGGGGCAGTGGCTAATTCAACTAAATGTAATTTAATTAACTTGCTTGGTGAGGCACAGGGGAGAAAGGTGGGGTGCAGGGGGGAGGCAAGGAGAAGCGGCAGCCATGGCAGCATGGGGGAGTTTACGGTGGCCACTGCATCTTCCCAGAGAGTCAGGGGGCCTTGGTAGGAAGTCAGGGGGTTGGGCCCAGAAATGCCCCACCGTAGCTACGGGCCTGCCACTTGTGCAGCTAAGGTGTGTGGGGGAGACGCCCCCTCCCGCCCCCTCGCCTTGTCCGACAGAGAGCCCTGCCTGCCAGTGGCAGACGTGGAGGATCTCGCGGGGCCTGGTGTCCTCCAGTCCAGCCGGTGTCCCCGTCTAGCGGTGACTACTGACTGCCCAAGGAGCAGTGTGCTGTACATGCTCAGATACGCTACCTTGACTTTCATTCCAAAGGGGGCCCATTCAGCCTGCCTCCATCCTCCCTGAGGCTGGCCCCTACGCCTTCTGAGCCCCCGGCTCTCCTGCCCTGCAGTGCTGGGCTGCATAGCCAGGCGGCCGCCTCACACAGTGTACTGGAGATCCCGACTGACTGTTGTGGGGACTTGGGACACTTCTGGGCCTGTGCTGAAGTCCGGGAGAGCGGTGTGGGAAGGAGGAGGGCGACGGGGACACTCACCTTGCCCTTTGGCAGGCCACTTCAGAAGACTGTCTTGTTCACAGAGACACTGAGTGAAGCTCCTCCTTGGAAAATGGCAGTCTGGATCTGCCCTGACCCCCTCCCCAATCCCAGAAGAATGTCCCCCTCTTCCCCACATCCCCCATAGCGTCACACCAAGGAGGCTGAGTTCTCTTTATTGAATGCAGGAGTTCACACACGGCTTGGAGATCTACACGCATTGGCCATGCAGGCGGGGGGGGGGGGGTTGAGGCGGGCGCCCGCTGGTTTCTGTCACTCTCCAAGCGGGGGTGGGGGTGGTGTTCCCATGGGGAAGGTTTCTGGAAACAAGGCCAGGAGGGGAGGGGGCAGCTGCCCAGGGCTTAGCTGCAGGGAGGAGGGTGACAGGGACCCCGGGAGGGACATATTCTGCTGGGCTCAGAATGGCTCTTGGCCCCTGGAGCCAGCCAAGGGGAGGTGGCTTGGGAGCGCGTGCATGTGGTGGACTACAGGGAAGCAACATGTTCGACCGTGAAGGGGGGGGTGGCGTCTGGGTGGAGGCGGGGCTGCCCTGCTCTCTGGCCAAGGCAACTGGGGACCTCTAGCTACCGAGAAAGGTTTCTTTGCATCATCTACAGATGGCTGCAAGGAGCCGGGTGTCTTGCGAGGAGGCCAAGAGGGGCAGGGGAAGCCCTCTGGGGATTCCAAGTGGGGGCCACATTTGGTTTGGGGGGGCCCACATGGCAGAGAGAGTGGGGTGGGGCCGAACCCCTGTGCCTTGGCAGTGGGGAGGGGTGGGAAGGCCCCCAGGTGGTGGGCTTGCACTCTGGGGCGACTGCTTGGCTGGGAGGGGGGCGGGGGCTGGTTTCTGCCTGGGGGCTGGGCGGGACCCTCGGGTCAGGGCGCAGAGGAGAGCCTGGCGGAAGGTTCCCCGGCTGCTTGGATCGGGTCTGCCTTTCGTTCTCTGCTGGGCTCTCTGGAGCGGGTGGCTGGTCGGGTCCCTGTGGAACGGGGTGGCCAGGTGAAGACAGCGGGCAGGCCCCCCCTCCGGTCCCTCCTCACAGTTCCGGGCAGCGGTCCTGCTTGCTGTAGTGGTCGAACTGGTGCTTCCAGTGCATCATGTAGGAGCTCCAGCGATGGAACTCCACCTTCCACTGCCGCTCGGCCTCCTCGATGTTGTCTGGGCAGGCAGAGGGGCAGGGCAGAGCGGAGCAGGGCAGGTGGCCGGGGGGGGGGGGGGAGCAGGAAAGAGAAGGAGAGAAGAAGCCAGTTAGAGAGCCGAGGGCCTGAAGCCGGGCCGCGGAGGGGCGGGGGCAGCTGCCCAGTGGGCCACCCACCCTTGGGGAAAGCCTTTCCGGTGCCTGGCCAGCCTGGGCAAGGGGCTCGTGGGGGCGGCCTCAGTCTGTGGGGCTGCCCAGCTGGGCTGCAGGGACAGGCCGGAGAGGCCCTGGGGGTGGTTAGTAGGCAGCAGAAGAGAAGGGTCAGAGCGCTGGGCTGGCAGAGAGTGGCGAAGCATTTTGTGTTGGGGGGGAGGGGCAGGGCCAAGTCTGGGCTCCCTGGAAGGGGCTCTCAGGCAAGCCACTCCCCTTCTGAGGACCCTCCTCCTGGCCCACCCTCCTGTCTGTTCAGGCCAGCGGCGGGCAGGCGCCTCTTCTGCAAAGGGGGGGGGCCTTGCGAGTCGGGAGTGCCGAGAGCTCAGCGGGAGAGTATCCGCTTTGCCTGGCAGAGGTCCCCGGCTGGATGCCTGGCATCTCTGCCTGACCCAGGCCCAGGGGCACTGGGGGGGCTGCCAGCGGCAGGAGACAGTGCTGGGTGCGGGAGGGGGGCGGATGGCTGAACTCCACACCAGGCACCTCTCCCCATGGGCTGCCGCAGTTTTCTCAAAGCACAGCCAGCACTTGGTGTGCATCACATGAGCACTACATGCAGGCTAGCAGCACTCCTAGCTCTGAGCCCCCTGACCCACCTTACCCATGGGGCCCGACGCTCCCCCTGCCTCTACCTCTGGTCATGTGCAAAGGAAAGGAAGAAACATGTGGTGACATTTTATAAATGGTGCACACATCTCCTTCCCCAAACAAAAAACACCAAAATAAGAACATCAGGAGAGCCCTGCTGGTGAGGGTCCCTCTAGTGCAGCCTCCTGTCTCAGACAGGGGCCAGCCAGTTCCTCTAGAGGGCCAACAACGGCAGAGGCCGAGGCCTTCCCCTGAGAAGAACCCCAGAAGAGCCCTGCTGGATCAGACCAGTGAGGGTCCCTCTAGTCCAGCCTCCCGTCTCACACAGTGGCCAGCCAGTTCCTCTGGAGGGCCAACAACAGCAGAGGCAGAGGCCTTCCCCTGAGAAGAACACCAGAAGAGCCCTGCTGGGTCAGACCAGTGAGGGTCCATCCAGTCCATCATTCTGTCTCACACAGAGGCCAGCCAGTCCCTCTGGAGGGCCAGCAACAGGGCAGAGAGGCCGAGGCCTTCCCCTGAGAAGAACATCAGAAGAGCCCTGCTGGGTCAGACCAGTGTGGGTCCCTCTAGTCCAGCATCCTGTCTCACACGGGGGCCAGCCAGTTCCCCTGGAGGGCAGCAGCAGGGCAGAGAGGCCGAGGCCTTCCCCTGAGAAGAACCTCAGAAGAGCCCTGCTGCATCAGACCAGTGAGGGTCCCTCTAGTCCAGCCTCCCGTCTCACACGGGGGCCAGCCAGTTCCTCCGGAGGGCCAGCAACAGGGAATGGAGGCCGAGGCCTTCCCCTGAGAAGAACCCCAGAAGAGCCCTGCTGGATCAGACCAGTGAGGGTCCCTCTAGTCCAGCCTCCCGTCTCACCCAGTGGCCAGCCAGTTCCTCCGGAGGGCCAGCAACAGGGCAGAGAGGCTGAGGCCTTCCCCTGATGTTGTGTCCTTGCCTTTTGTCACCATGGCCAGTAGCCACTGATGGACCTCTCCTCCACGAATCTGTCTTAATTCCCTTTTAAAACCATTTACGCCTGTGGTCAATGCCACTTCCTCTGGCAGTGAGTTCCATGTTTTAGTCACGCTCTGTGTAAAGAAGTGCTTCCTTTTGTCTGTCCTGAACCTACTGCCCATCAGCTTCACTGGATGCCCTGGAGCTCTAGTATTTCGGGAGAGGGAGACAAATTTGTCAGCTCTCTCCACTCTGTGCACAATGTAATAACCCTCTTTCATGTACCCCCCTCCCCCAGTCATCTTCCTCATAGGCATGGTGCTCCAGCCTCCTTAATCTTGTCTTGGTTGCCCTCCTCTGTACTTTTCCAGCTCTGCAGTATCCTTTTTTGAGATATAGGAACCAAAACTGCACGCAGTATTACAAATTAGGCCTAACCATAGACGTCTACCTGAAGCATAAATTGAATGAATAAATAAATTATAATAGTGGCCATTTTATTTTCAGTCCCTGTCCTGATAATCTCTAACACAGAATTTGTGTTTTTTACTGTACAGCACATGGGGCTGACCCGGTCGTTGGACTGTCCACTGCGGCCCCAAGATCTCCCCCCCCCCCCGTCACAGCAAGTTCAGACCCCATTAGCATATATGAGTATTTTGTTGGTATTTTTAGTCCCAGGGTGGCTCACCGGACACTGACCAACCCTGAACTTTATCTGGCTGTGGGGGAGGTGTAGACATCCGTCCGGTCAAGGTCGATCCCTTTGCTCCTTCAGCTGGACCCCACCCCCCACCCCTGGCTCCTTGTGCAACTGAAGCGGACTGGGCATCTCTGCTCTCCCGTCCAGCTCCTGCCAAAGCGAGAACCGAAACCCTTCCGGGGAGACAAACTCCCGGCTTGCGTTTTCTTCTTGCTGGTTTGCAAATATAGTGTCACTCGATTCAGATTGTTTCCTGAGTCCCCAATGGCGGCCGCAGGTGGATTGGAGGCCCTCAGAAGAATGACTCATTCACCTTGCAGATAGATCAGGGTGACTCAGAGCGTTTCCTTCGGAATTTAAAAAGAGCTTCCTGCGGTCCTGCACAGAACGGAGAGTGCCCCCCCACCCCCAGGTGCATCTCTGCCTCCTGCCCACCCCTCTGCTCTGGGTCCCCACCCCCCCCCGGCTCCTCCCTGGCTTTCTGGTGCAGAAGCATCCCCCCCCCCGCCCTGATTTGTGCTGGGGCGGCCACCCCACCCCACCCCACCCCACCCCACCCCCGCCAGCCAGTGTCCTTGCTTCTTCCTCCTTGCTCCCAGCCACAAGGGGCTCAAGACAGAAGGCACCGTGGGGGGAGGGGGAGGAGGAGGAGGGGGAGGGGGAGAAGTGGGGTGGGAGGCAGGCTGGTGCCCCCGCCAGAGTGGGCCTCACAAGGCCCAGCAGGCTCTACAAGGGAGAAGAAAACAAGGAGGTCAATACTGGGCAAGGCAAAAGGCAGTGTGTGCTGGGGGGAGGCTGGAAGGGCTTCTCTAACCCTATTGGCCGAACTGCTGTGGTGTCACAGAATGGTCAGTCATATTTCTGTGGAGAGGGAAGGGTGCAGCAGCGCCTCTTGCAGGGGGAGTGGAGAGTTGGTCCGGCTGGGACAGAAGCCTTCACAGAAGCCGGGGGGGGGGGGAGGGGGGTGGCTTCCCAGGGGCAGGTGAGGAGTGGGACAGGCAGGCGAGGGAGCAACTGGGCGGGGGGTGCCCGGGGCCCACAGGGCAAGGTGAAGTTAGCATTTGGCTGGAGCCAGAAGGTCACAGCTGGGCAGGGGTTGGACTTGCCTTTCCCCACCTTGCCCACTCAGAAGGTTCTGACCCACCTGTCACGTTGAGCAATTTGGGGAGGAACCGGTTCCAGAAGGCACATATCTGGGCACGGAGGCTGCGGTCGACCTCCAGCGGCTGCAGGTTCAGCTTGACGTATTTCTGCTCCGACACACTGTAAGAGGGCCACACCTGCCCCTTCTCTGAGGGCTCCGTGGGGTCCCTATGCAGAGGGAGAGAGGGTGGGATGCGGGAAGGAGGCCAGCGCGCACAGAAGGCCCTGCCCAAGACGCCTCAGACTCTGGGCTGTTCTGCTGGCCTCGCTGCCAGGTGGTCACAAACACACACACACACCACGGTTTCTGGGGCTGGGCCAGCAAGCACGGCTGGAAGAGTGCCACAGCAACATGAACTAGGGCTGCCAACTCCCAGGTGGGGCCTGGAGATCTCCCAGAGTTTCAATCAATCTCCAGAGAAAAACCACTGCTTTGGAGGGGGCCGTTATACCCTGGAGAGGTCCCTCCCCTCCCCTCCCCGAACCCCACCTTTCCTAGGCGCCAGCCCCATAATCCCCAGGAACTTCCCAGGGCAGAGCTGGCAACTGGGAGGGTTTATGGCAGGTGCTGCCCAAGCCAGGGGAGGAAACCGCCTGGCGTTCTCCTCCCTCCTGGGCCCCACAGCATGTCCCCCGGGGTTGGGATCAGCACCCTCCCCCCACCCAAGGGGCCACCAACTCCTGCCTTTCGGAGTTTTGAAGCCAGACAGCATTCTGCCCACTGGCCGGCCCTCCAAGGAAACCCACTCTGAGTCGGGGGCCACCTCCCTCCCTGGTCTGGCTCTAGTGCAGCTGTTTCCCTGCCCTCAACGCTCCATGCAAGCACGTGCGCACGCACACGCGCACACAAACAAACAAACAGAGGAGATGACACCAAGAGAAAGTCAGATTCAGAATATAAACTGTTTGCTTTTCAGTCTAACTACTGCCTGCCTCTCCTTACTTCTACCATCCTACCAGGATTCACAATCCGGTTTTATTTTTTAAAAATGATTTCTGAGGGGTACTTTTTAAAAAAGTCCGCTTGCTAAAAGTATGAAAGGCGTGTTGTTAAGAATTAACTTGCCCAAATAGGATGATCATTTCAGAGGGTTGCCGTGTCAGTCAGCAGTAGAACGGTGGGTGGGTTCGAATCCGTAGCACTCCAGAGAGACCCGCCAGAGTCTCGGGAATGCGCTCTCAAGCTCCCTTGATCAGATAGGGGTAGATCTGGCACCTGGCCAAGGGCGCTTTGACACTCAAAAGCTCCTGCCACGAAAATCTCTGGTTGGCCTCTCAGGTGCTCCTGGAATCTTATCCAAATGTGTGAGACACTTTCAAAAGAACAACCCATTTACTCTTAACAGCAGCAGTCATTAGGAACATTGTTGACTGGGGGGGGTCTAAATAAATTCCTGGTAGCTTTGGACGGACAGGTCACAGCAGAGAATTCAGACAAAGTGTGATCCACTGGAGAAGGGAATGGCAGCCCACTCCAGTATCCTTGCCAAGAAAACCCCATGGACAGTAACAAGCGGCTAAAAGAGATGACCCCGGAAGAAGAGCCCCTCAGGTCAGCAGGTGTCCAATATGCTACTGGGGAAGAGCAGAGGGCAAGTACAAGGAACCCCAGAAAGAGGGAAGCGGCTGGGTCCAAGCCGAAAGGACGCTCAGCTGTGGATGTGTCGGATGGTGAAAGGCAAGTCCGATGCTGCAAAGGACAATACTGCACAGGAACCTGGAATGTAAGATCTGTGAATCAAGGTAAGCTGGACGTGGTCAAAAATGAGATGGCAAGACTGAACGTCGCCATCTTGGGAATCAGCGAACTAAAGTGGACAAGAATGGGAGAATTTAACTCAGAAGACTATTATATCTACTACTGCGGCCAAGAATCCCATAAAAAAAATGGCGTGGCCTTTATGGTCAACAAGACAGCAAGAAAGGCAGTAATGGGATACAGTCTCAAAAACGACAGAATGATCTCGGTCCGAATCCAAGGCAAACCGTTCAACATCACAGTAATCCAAGTCTGTGCCCCAACCACTGACGCAGAGGAGGCTGAAGTGGACCGGTTCTATGAAGACCTACAACACCTAACAGCAAAAAAAGATGTCCTCATCATCATAGGGGACTGAAATGCTTAAGTAGGAAGTCTAAAGGTAACTGGAATGATAGACAAGTTTGGCCTTGGAGAACAAAATGAAGCCGGGCAAAGGCTAACAGAGTTTTGTCAAGAGAACACACTGGTCATAGCGAACACCCTCTTCCAGCAACCTAAGTGGCGACTCTACACATGGACATCACCAGATGGGCAACAGCAAAATCAGATTGATTATATCATTTGCAGCCAAAGATGGGAGAAGCTCTAGACAGTCAGTAAAAACAAGACCTGGAGCTGACGGTGGCTCAGATCATGAGCTCTTCATTGCAAAATCCAGACTTAAACTGAAGAAAGTTGGGGAAACCACTAGGGCCGGCCATTCAGGTTTGACCTAGATCACATCCCTCATGAATATACAGTGGAGGTGAAGAGTAGGCTTAAGGGACTAGATTTATAGAGTGCCTGAAGAATTATGGATGGAGGTTGGTGACATTGTACAGGAGGCAGCAATCAGCAACTTCCCAAAGAAAAAGAAATGCAAGAAAGCAAAGTGGCTGTCGAAGCTTTACAAATAGCAGAGGAAAGAAGGAAAGTGAGGCAAAGGTGAAAAGGAAAGATATACCTAACAATGCAGATTTCCAGAGAACAGCAAGGAGAGCAAGGAGGCTTTCCTGAATGAACAATGCAAAGTAATAGAAGAAAACAATAGAATGGGAAGGACTAGAGTTCTCTTCAAGGAAATTGGAGAAATCAAGGGAATGTACCATGCAAAGCTGGCCATGATAAAGGACAAAAACAATAGAGACCTAACAGAAGCAGAAGAGATTAGGAAAAGATGTCAAGAATACACAGAACTATACAAGAAGGACCTCAATGTCCTTGACAACCATAACAGTGTAATCACTGACCTTGAGCCAGACATGCTGGAATGCGAAGTCAAATGGGCCTTAGAAAGCATTACAAACAACAAAGCTAGCGGAAGTAATGGTATCCCAGCTGAGCTATTCAAAATCTTAAAAGATGATGCTGTTAAAGTGCTGCACTCTGTTTGCCAGCAAATTTGGAAAACACAACAGTGGCCACAGGACTGGAAAAGGTCAGTTTACATTCCAATCTCAAAGAAGGGCAATGCCAAGGAATGTTCAAACTATCACACAATTGCACTCATTTCACATGCTAGCAAGGTCATGCTCAAGATACTGCAAGCTAGGCTTCAGCAGTACGTGGACAGAGAACTGCCAGAAGCACAAGCTTGGTTTCGAAGAGGTAGAGGAACTAGAGGTCAAATTGCCAACATTCGCTGGATTATGGAGAAAGCAAGGGAGTACCAGAAAAATATCTACTTCTGCTTCATTGACTATGCTAAAGACTTTGATTGTGTGGATCACAACAAACTAGGGTGGGAACATAAGAACCTAAGAGAAGCCAATGTTGGATCAGGCCAGTGGCCCATCCAGTCCAACACTCTGTCACACAGTGGCCAAAAGGTGGAGTACCACACCACCTCACATGTCTCTTGAGAAACCTGTATAAGGGTCAAGAAGCGACAGTTAGAACCGGATATGGAATAACTGATTGGTTCAGCATAGGAAAAGGAGTACGACAAGGATGTATATTGTCACCTTGCCTATTTAATTTATATACAGAGTACATCATGCGAAATGCTGGCCTGGATGAACCACAAACTGGAATTAAGATTGCTAGGAAAAGCATCAAAAACCTCAGATATGTAGATGATACCACTCTAATGGCAGAGAGTGAGTGAACAGGACCTCAAAAGCCTCTTGCTAAGAATAAAAGAGAGTGCAAAAGTTGGCTTGAAACTCAACATCAAAAAAAACTAAGATCATGGCATCTGGCCCCATCCCTCCTGGGCAAATAGAAGGAGAAGTCGTGGCAGCAGGGACAGACTTCACCTTCCCTGCGATCCAAGATCACTGCAGACGGAGACTGCACCCAGGGAATTAAAAGGCGCCTGCTCCTTGGGAGGGAAGCGATGGCAAACCTAGACAGCATAACAAAAAGTAGAGACGTCACCCTACCAACAAAAGTCCATAGGTTCAAAGCGATGGTATTCCCAGTAGTGATGTATGGCTGTGAGAGTTGGACTATAAGGAGGGCCGAGCACCAAATAATAGGTTCTGTTGAATTATGGTGCTGGAGAAGACTCTTGAGAGTCCCTTGGACCGCAAGGAGATCAAATCAGTCAATCTTAAAAGAAATCAACCCTGACTGTTCTTTGGAAAGCCAGATAGTGAAGCTGAAGCTCAAATACTTTGGCCACCAAATGAGAAGGGAGCACTCACTGGAGAAGACCCTGATGCTGGGAAAGACGGAAGGTCAAAGAAGAAGGGGACAGCAAAAGATGAGATGGTTAGACAGTGTTATCGATGCAACGAACATGAAATTGAGCAAACTGCAGAGGACAATGGAGGACAGGAGGGCTTGGTGTGATGTGGTCCATGGGGTCACGAAGAGTTGCACTCGACTGTGCAGCTGAACAATAAAGCTTTCACATATGCCCCTGAGTTGCATGTGTGCACGCACACACACACACACACACACACATTCTGTGCCTCTGCCTCTTTCTACCCAGGACTTCAGACGCAGCACTCTCCCCTCCAACCCCCCCTTCCCCAACCATACCCTGTGCGGGCAAAGTTGGCCCAGTAGCGCATTAGGCGCCGGCTGAAGGATTTCTCCTCTTCCGTGTAGTTGAGGCTGTTGTTCAGCGGCAACCCAAAGACAAATTCGATCTCGTAGCCGTGCGGAACACCCATCCACGGCGGCCAGATGAGGTTGGAGGCTCGGTGGTCGAAGAGGTAGGCGTAGACCTTGTTGCCATGCTCGGCGTAGCGGGCGGCAAAGTGCATGACGGGGCAGATGACGTTGTGGTCCCCCACAATGTCATCCATGGCCTCCCGGTTCTTCTCCCGGTTGTGCTCGTCCTCCCAGTCGGTGTACTGCAGCACCACGGCCTCAGCAGCGATCTCGTTGGCGTGGGGCACGCCGATCCGCACCCCGTCCAGGAAGTCCTCCCGGCTGATGAGGCTGTCATTGTCCTTGCTGAAGCCGGGCGCCCCGTAGAGGAGGAAGTAGGAGCCCTCGTCTTTCACCACCCCGAGCAGGACCTGGGTCTCCTTGAAGTCTCTGGTGCTCAGCATGGCTTCGGGCGTGTCAGGGAAGAAGTCGCCATCGACGACCGGCACGAAGGAGAAGCGGAAGACACTGTCGTAGGGCAGGACCAGCCATTCCTTGTCGATCAGTTCTTGGGGCTCTTTGGCCCGCAGGCAGCTGACCATCTCGGAATCGTTGGTGGACTGGCAGCCCACTAGCTTGGCCAGGTGGGTGGCACGGCGTCGGCTTTCTGCTGGACCAACGGTGGCCCACGGCCCATTGGGTGCCCCACTCTGCAGAATCGCCCGCTTAAAGAGGGGCCGACTCTGGGCAGAAAGGAGGTGCATCCCGACGGAAGCTGCCCCGGCACTCTCCCCAAAGATGGTGACCATTTTCGGATTGCCCCCGAAGGAGTGGATGTTGTTCTGGACCCACTGCAGGGCCAGGCGCTGGTCCAGGAGCCCCACGTTGCCTGGTGCCTCTGGGCTGTCCAGCAGGGCCAGGAAGCCAAAGGCCCCGACCCGGTAGCTGAGGGAGACTAAGAGGACCTTCTCCGTGTAGGCCAGGAAGCGGCCATCGTAGACGTCCAGCGAGGAAGAGCCACTGTAGAAGCCGCCCCCATAGATCCAGACCAGGACGGTGGCGTTCTTGGGGCGTGGCGAGGGCACCCAGATGTTGAGGTAGAGGCAGTCCTCGCTCATCTCCTGGTTGGGGTTCCACATCTCAGTGCCATGGAACCCCGGGTACATCTTGTCCACAAACTGGTAGCAGGCGTGTGGATACGAGGACGTGTCCCGCGTGCCATTCCACGGCTTCTTGGGCTCTGGGGGCAGGAAGCGCAGCCTGCCCACGGGGGGCTCTGCAAAGGGGATGCCCAGAAATGCTGCCACATTGCCATCGAGGACAGGCACCCGGGTTCCACGGACCCGGCCCGCCTGCGTGGTAACTGTCAGCTCATCACTCTGGGCAGACGCAGCCACAACGAGGAGGAGGAGGAGAGGACGGCTCTGGACCCAGAACCGGGCCCTGGGCTTGGTGCTGCCTGGATTATGGGCCATCTGCGGGGGAAAGGGAGGCAAAACAGTCACCGGAGGAGCCATTGCCCTTTCCGTGCCCTGGTGGTGGCAGCGGCAGCATTCCGGCTGCCGTCTCTTCCAGGAACAGCCCCTCCCCTCCCCTGCCTGATAAGGGACCTTTGACCCCCATCAGCCCAGCCCAGCCCAGCCCAGCCCTAATCAGTCTGAGGCAGACAGGAGAAGCCGACACCAGCTCCTCCCAGGAGGTAGTTTCTGAGGGTGGCCCGGCTGGCCTGCCGTAGAAGAGCCGGGTTAGACTCCAGCAGCACCTCAGAGACCGGCCAGGTTTGGGGGATCGGAGCTTTCGAGAGTCAACGCTCCCATTGTCAGGAAACTTCCAAGCAACTTCAGGCTGTGTGGCGGTCCAGAATGACCCTGCCTCAGTTTCCCCACGGGCCCGTGCCTCCCTCGCTGCTCCCCACCAGTAGAGCCCTCCCTGCTGTCCCCTGATGCTCCCCCTTCAAGGCCTCTTGGGCTCAGTGCCCGAGGGGAGCATGTGGGGTGGGGGGGGTGAGGTCAGGGGTATTAAACCCAGCCCTTTCTGGAGGGGTGGGCGCCGGGGGGTGAGCTTCCAAATGCCAGTAGCACCGCCCTGGGGCAGAGCAGCCAGCCGATAGCCTGAGCCCGGGGGTTGGGGCAGGGCTCCCTCTGGACCTCTTGGCCCTGTGGAGAGAGAAGAGGCCCCCCCGCCCCCCGCCCTGCACACCTGCTGGCCCGCCCCCTGGCAGGGAGTGTGGGTCTTGGGCAGGCTGGAACTCTGGCCCCTCTGAGCGCTGCCTGGGGGGGCACCTGGATCTGAGAGGGGGTAGAGGTGGGATGCTCTGCCGGCAGAGGCTTTCCCTGCCCCCTCCCCCCCCCCCCCCCGTGTTCTGGAGCTCTGCAGGCTCCTTTGTCCCTCCTGCCCCTCTCCTGGCACTAAGGCAAGGGTGTGGAGGGAACACTGGGCCCCCACTGCACAGTCTCACCACCCACACCACAGCTTGGATCCCTCCGCCCCCTGGCGGGGGGGAGAGGTACACTTGGGTTGCTTCCAGGCAGTGCCGCTGCCCTTCCCCTGGGAGCTCCGCAGGGCCCAGGCTTCTGGAGGGGCTCAGGCAGAAGACCCCGTGAAAGAAGGGGGGGGCAGGAATGGCTTTCCTTCCCCTCCCCACCCCACCCCTCCACTTCCTGCAGCTTGCACCGGGGCTCTGGGCATCCCTGCATCTCCTCAGCCAGTCTGATGCAGTGGGGCAGGGGCATCTGGTGGGGGCAGCTCCCCCCCCCCGCCCAGCTGGCTAACACAGCCCTGGGTCCTTGTTCTCAGTCGGTGGAACTGCCTCCCCACCCCCGCGGCTCCCGATGGTGGAGGGACAGAGATAGACCCGGTGTCCAGCCTCAGATGTTTGCCCGGCAGCTGTCCTCTGATCAAAATAACCTGGGTCAAAAATAAACCAGCCGGCTCTCTGCGGGTGAACAGCCCCCCTGCCATGTTCCGCAGACTGGGGAGGGGGTCCTGTCTCTTCAGCAGCGGGGGGGGGGGGGCAGCTTCACTGCTGTCCGTGTGGCCTTTTGGCCAGGCTTCTGCCCCCTGCTGCCCCCTCGGCGCCATGCAAAGAGCTGGGGTGGGGGCTGTGGTTGTTAGAGCTCTGGACTAGGATCCAAGAGACCCTGGTTTGAATCCTGGCTTTGCCATGGAGGCTTGCTGGGGGACCTTGGGCCAGGCACACACACTCTCAGCTTAACCTACCTCGCAGGGTTGTTGGGAGGATAAAATGGAGAAAGATGAAAGCTGATTTGGGTTTCTGCTGGGAAGAAAGTAAATAAAGTCAATAAGGAAATGAATCCAAAGAACTAATCTCTCTCTGACAAAGCCGTGGGGTGCGAGTCTGTGAGGCAGCCGGTCGGGGCCCTGGACTGGGGGAGGCATTTCTGGGAAAGGGGCACAGAGGTGGCCAAGGGTGGAGGGGGAGATCCATATTGTCCTCAGGACGGAAGGGGGGGAGGGGGAGAGAGAGGAGCCAAGATCACGGTCACTCCTGCACATCACGCACCTGTTGGGAACTGCTCCCCTAGGCGGAAGCAAGCGCCCCCCCCCCCCCGCGTGCCAGCCGAAACCCGACCTGATCCTTGGCAGGCCCCAGCATCCGAGTGCCACAGTTCCCGCTGGCAGCCAGTGTCTCCTGCAGGGGGGTGGGGGTGGTGGGGTGGTGTTCTTTTTTTTTTTTTAAAAAACAGCAACGAACAAACAGCCTTCCTGCTTCCAGTGGAGCTGGAGCCAAAGGCCCTGGAGGCCCCCCTGGGGCGGCCTGCTCCAGTGCTCCAGGGCCTGGCGGTGTGCTCTTCCCACAGGCCACAGGTGGTCCCAGAGGACAGCTGGGGTCTGATCTCCCCCTCTCACCTTGCCCATGGGGCTGGGTTGGGCTGGGTCCTGGATGGAGTCCATTGGAGAACAGAACATGGGACTGTGTGGGGCTCCTGGGCCAAGAGCGGTCATCAGCTGGGGCCACTAGACCCCCCCCCCCGGCCCCCTCTGCCCACCATGCTGGCAGCGGCAGGGGTGCGCATGTGTTTCTGGAGTGCGGCTCCCCAGCTCCTGCCATCTCTGCCTCCCTTGGGTCTCAAGTCCTCCTGCCCCAAATGGCAGCCTGCGCATTATTTTCCACTCCGTTGCCATTCCTATCACATTGGGTGCTAACCCAGCAGTATTTGCTGTCCCTCCCAGGTTTGTGTCACTGCGGGCCAGATAAATAAATAAATTGCAGGAAAATGACTCTGCCGGTTAGGTTAAAGTGGGGGCCCACGGCCAAGAGGGCCCCTCAAGCCATAGCCGAGTTCTTCCTCCCCTGGGAAGGCACTCCTGCCTCTCCAGGGGAAGGGTCTCCTGGCAGGGGCCGGTTGAGACGGAGGCCCCAGAGGGCCACTGCTGCTCAGAGGAGACCAGGTGGAGCCAGAGAGAGCCAAGGGCCTGACTCAGCAGGAAGCTGTGTTGCCTGGGGTGGGGGGTGTCTCTATTGGGGGGGGGAGATCTGGGAAACCCAGGTTCAAATCCCCACTCCAGCATGGAGGCTTGTTGGCAGGACCAGCTCTATCACTAGGCTAACTAGGTGGCCGCCTAGGGGCGCAGCTGGCAAACAGGGCGGCAGAGAGACTGAGAGAGACTCAAACCAGGAGATAGTGTTCTTTATACAAACCATGATTTACCATTATGTCTGAATGCAGCTTTCCATTCAGGCTAAGCTTAGCCTTGGGCAAATGCAGATAGACTTGTAGGCACTGGTGCAGGTGGCTGCTGGCGGGGCTGGAGAGCTTGTGAGCCTTGGCAGGCGAGCAAGCACTGGGGCTGGGGGGGGGGGATGTCCCTTGCGGGTGGGTCTGGCAGTGGAGAGGGCGGCTCTGCCGGGCGGGGGGGGGGGGGCGCTACAAGGCAGCCTCACCTGGGGGTGGCGCCACAAGGTAGCCTTGCCTAGTGCGCAAAAAACCCTGGGGCCGGCCCTGCTTGCTGGGTGACTGTGGGCCAGTCACACCCTCTCAGCCTCACAGGGCTGTTGCGGTTATTAATTGAAGTTAATAAATTTATAAACCGCCCGCCCCCAAAGGGCTCAGGGCAGTGGTCATCATTGCAGAAGCCTCAGCAGGTAAAAATACAATCAGTGATAGACCATTCATGGCAAATGAAATTGGCACCCGTTCTCCAGAGAGTCAGTGGCGGGCATCCAGTGCCCCTCCCTCCCCAGGGCACAGACGAGCAGAGGAGGTTTGCCTCTCGCCTGTTTCTCTGCGGTGGTGACCTTGGACGTCTTTGGTTGGCCTCCCAGCCAAGGGCTGACCTTGCTTCCCTTCCGAGGTCTGATGCAACCGGGCTGGCCTGGCCCGTCCAGGGTGAGGCAGGAGTGGCCCAGAGGTGGTTTTGCCCTCGCCTACCTCTGCGTAGCGACCCTGGCCTTCCCTGGCAGTCTCCCATCCAAGTAGCGACCAGGGCTGACCCTGCTTCGCTCCCGAGATGTGGTGGAAGTGACCCTCCCTTCCCCACAGCCTGCTGCAAGTCACATGACCCACAGGGATCTCTTCCAAGTATCGGGTCCCTGAGCCAGGGGACCTTCCAGAAGCCCTGGGGGTGACTTGGGGTTGACCTTGGAGGCCCGTGGACCCTGAAGAGCTCCCGCGGCTGGGCTGATGGGAAAAGAGAGCCCCTTGGACCCTCTGCTCCTGCCTCGGGGGGAGGTCCTTCCTCTCCACTAAGGATGCCCCCGGGGGAGGGGGGGGCTCCTTCAGTCTTTTACCAGCATGGGCTATTGCACCCGGGTACTGACTGATGGAGAGGAGGGGGGTGCAGGCCAAAGCAGGCAGGGTGTCTCGGGTCCTCCTTGTGGGGGGGTGCATTTTGACTTTCTCTACCTGCCTCAACTGAAACAGGGACCCCAGGAGAGGCTCCCTGGTGTAACCTCTCCAGCCAGCCAACCGGGCCTTCCTTCCTTGGCTCAAGATCTGGAGCTGTCGCCTGCACTTGTGTGGTCTGTCTCTGTCTTCCCGGGTCTATCCTTTACCCAACCCCCCCACCCCCGTGGCAGGAGTGCCAGCCGAGGCTTCTGGAGGGCAGGCTGAGAGACAAAAGGAGGGGCCAGGTGTCCCCCCCACCCTCCGGTCCTTCTGAGCGGTGGCCCCTGTCCTGCCAGGCCTCCCGCGTGGCAGACCCCCACCGCTGTGGGCTCGGTCCAGTCAAGTGCTTGGGTGGGTCCTGCAGCCGAGAGGCTAGGAAAGGGGAGGGCGCCCGCAGAGAGGGGGGGACTCAGGCGAGAGAAGGCAGGCTTCCCTTTGGGATGGGGGGGCTGGACACCCATGGCTCAGCTGGGCAGGGGACTTGGGGAGCGCTGCTCCTTGGATTGGGCCAGGTGAAGGGCACCCCAGGCGCACATGGGGGGGATGTCTTGGGGGCTGCCCCACCGTGGGGGGCTAAGCGTTTCAAAGAGGGCTTGGGGGCGTGGCTGGAGGCAAACCCCTGGAGCTGCCTTGGGCTGACTCAGAGCCCCCGCCCTCCAGCCCGACTGGCAGGAGAGCTGGCCACAGTCCTGTGACTGTGGGGGAGCCGCCAGGGGCTCCAACTGGGGTGTGGGGGGGCGGGCAGCCCAGCCGGGAGGGGCAGGCGCGGCATGGCGCAGTAGGGCTGCTGCGCGGGGGAGGGTTTGGCCAGGAGGCGCCCGGGAGCCCCCCCCCCCCGCTTCCCCCTGCTGGGCCAAAGACACCCCCCTACCCCCAGCTTTAAAACAGCCCTCCCCCTCCTCTGATCCCCGGCAGCTGCTCTGTTTGCAAACACCCCGGGGGTGTCCATGGAAACAGCCTGGACTGGGGGGGGGAGCGCCGTGGCCAGCCGAGCCAGCCACTCCGGCGGGCCAAGCTCAGCAGAGCGCATCCAGGGCCGGACCTGCGCCGTGTGTTGTGGAGGGCGACCCAGGCCCGGTCTCACCCACACCTGCTTGCCCCACCCCAGGCGCTCTGGGAGGCTTCGTGGCCCCCTCTCCCGCGCGGCCCCCTCGCGGCCCTTCACCCGCTAATCCCGGGTCGGGGAGGGAGAGAGAGAGGGCGGGCGGGCGCGCTGCAGACGCCGAGAGGGAGGGAGGGAGGGAGGCCGGCCTGGCCTGGCCTGGCCTGGCCTGGCGGGCGGGCGGGGGAGGAGATGCCCGGGACCCTCCCTCCCTGGGGCTGCTGCCCAGACCTCACCCCCCCAGGGTGCCTTCCGGAGCCTTCGGTATTGCGATGCAGGGGCATCCGTGGACCAGCTATGGCGGGCGGTTGGGGGAGGGGGGCTCGTATGTCCGGCCAGCTGCCCCCCCTCGGATGGCGGAGCCGGCCGGGCAGGTCGGGAGGCGTCAGCTGGCTTGGAGAAGTCCCCCCTATCCCCGGCGCCTTTTCCTCCGCCCCCCCCCCCCCCGCAGCAGCCGGCCCTGCCCTCCGCCATCGCCGCGCTCCGTCCCTCCTGGCGGCCGCGGGGGGAGTGTTTGGCTTTTCCAGCCTGTTTCTCCCGGTCCAGCCCGGCTGTTCCCTCCGCCGAAACGCCCTCTCCGCTCCCGTCCCCTCCCTCCCTCCCGGGGGGGCGAGGGCGGCCGCGCGGGAAGGCCGGGGAGGAGGGCGAGGGCCGCTTACCTCTGAAGACCGCGGAGGCGCCACTGCTGCCGGCCGGGCTGCGCGCTCTGACGCCGGGCGGGGGGATCCGCGCCCCTCCGGCCAGCCCAGCCCAGCCTCTCCGCCGGCGCCAGATCTCGCGAGCCTCGGCCCCCCCTCTCCGCCAGCTCGGCACGTGGCCAGCCCCCCCCCCCCCCAGCCCGTGCCCCGCGCCTTCCCTCCCGCCCCGGCAATCGGGACCCGGAGGCGAAAGGAGGGCGCCAGTGTGCCCGCAGGAGTGGCCTTTGCAGCCCCGCGCCCGGAGACACCCCGCGCCCCCAAGCTCGCCAGGGCCGGCCGGGGTCGCGCCCTCGGACGTCTCCCCCCCGTGTCCTCCCAGCAGCCCCACTGTTCCTCTGAGCGTGTGCAGAGGGCCCCCGGGAGGCTTGACCGGCCGGCCTCCGCCCGCTCCTCTGCTGGGGAGGGACCCGGGCGTCCGGGCTCCGAATCCAGCACCTCGGCGCGCTGGACAGCGCTGAGCGCCGCCGCCCGCCGAGCCCCCGGGAGGGGGGGCGGGCGATTCGTGGCCCGCGGCTGCTGCCCGGCGCCCGCCCGCCTCACGGGGGAGGGGGTTGACCCCCGCCCTTCCCACCCCCGACAGAGCGCCTCAGCTCTTCGGTCGGCGCGGGCGGAGGAAGGGAGTTTCCTGGGAGGAGGGCCCTTCCCCGCCCCGGCCTCCTTCCCCGCTGCTGGCCGCCCGTCTTGGCAGGGAGCGGGTTTTCTAAACGGGGGGTGGGTTTCGAAGGGCGGCCCTTCCTGCCCGGGTGCCCCCCTCCCTCCGGCGCGTGCGAACCAGGCCGGGGGAAGGGGCGGGCAGCGGCCTGGACTGGCCGAGGGGCGGGGGCTGCGGCCCACCTCCATGAACCTGACCGCCCCCCCCCCCCCCCGCCACTGGAGGCCGGGCTGCCCGGCTTCGCCGCCCGCGGGCTGCAGCGGACTGGGGGCCGCCCGGTCGTCGTCGTCCCCCCCCCCCGAATCCCGGGCAGGCTCGAAAGAGCCCGGTCCGTGTTTGAGAGTCCCCCTGGGCGGCCTCCTGCGCATCCCCGCCGGTTTGGTGCCCAGCGGGGCGGCGGCTGCTGCCGAGGTGGCGCCGGGTGCGCGTGAGAGGGGCGGGGGCGGGCATGTCTCCCCCTCCTTCGGTCGGGACAGGGCAGGCTCGGCTCTCCCCCCCCCCCCCCCCGCCTGCTGTGGCACCTGTGCAGGGAGCAGGCTTGTCGGGATATTGGCTCCCAGTAGACAAGAGTTCAGTGGAAGTGGCAGGGAAGCCGGATGGATCCCCTCGCGGAGCTATACCCAGGGAGCGGTCGAGAGCAGCTTGGCGGGGGCGGGGGCGGGGGCGCGGGGAGCTGAAGGACCCTCGGGGGCTCCCGGCCGCCGACCCTTTCCTTCCGCCACACGTGTGATCGCTGGCCTCTCCGCTGGCTGAGCAGGGGCTGGGATCACGGAGGCGTCTGCTTGCCCGTTCAGCTGTCTGTGCTCCAGTCTCTGTCCGGAGGAGGAGGAGGAAGCCCTCGCCTTTGAGGCGGGAAGAGGGAGTCTGGGAGCTCCGGCAGGATCGCCTTTTTGCCTCCCCCCCCTCCCCGGGCCTCTTGGCCGCTTTCTGCTCTGCGCCCGCCGTTTCCCAGGACCGGGCTGGACCCGGGTGGGTGGGTTTTGGCGCTTCCCTTGGTGGTGGGGCGTGGGGGGGGTGAAAGAAGACCCTTCCCCGCAGCCTGGGGGTAGGGGAGCTGGCCGGCTCCGGGCTGAGAGGGAACCACCCTTCCCGCGGGCCCAGAGGCCTCCCCTGGTTTTGGAGCCGAGGCGCCCCCGGTGGGCAGCCCACTCCAGGCGGGCCGGGCCGGGCCGGGGAAGGAGACCCCTCTGGGTGGCTGAAGCGGGTCCCCCGTGGGGAAGGGTTTCCACCAGGAGAGGCGGTGGGGGGGAGGCCAGGCCGGCTCGCGCCATGGGGCGGGAGGAGAGGGCTTTGGTGATACTTGGCAGGAGCGCCCAGGTGAACCCAAGCGGCGCGAACACACCCGAGCCACGCCCTGAGCCGGGATTACCCTTAAAACCAGGATACGAAACCGGCGTCCAGGGCTTGACCTTTGGCCCCGCAGGCCGGAGGGAGGGACTCAGGAGACTCCCGGCCGGGCGGAGAGCGCCCCCCCCCACCTGCCTGCCCAAAAGCTGCCTCGGCCTGAACCAGTGGGGGGGGGGGGTAATGCGCCTCCCCCCTCCCGCACAACTTTGGAGGTGGGAGAGTGTGACGGAGGGCCGGGGGGGGGCAAGAGGTGGGCGGTGTAGACAGATTGGGGGGGGGGGCTGGCTGGGTGCGCGCGAGAAAAAGACGGGGAAGGCCAGGTGAGGAGGAGGAGGAAGGAGAAGAAGAGGAGACTGGATTTATACCCCGCCCTTCCCTCCGAGTCTCAGAGCGGGTACAAACTCCTCCCCCTCCCCCTCCCCACAACAGACCCCCTGGGAGGGAGGTGGGGCTGCGAGAGAGCTCTTTCCCAAGAAATGCCCTTGAGAGAACAGCCCCAGATTAGAGTCCGCCCACTCAACCAGGACACCGGACTGGCTGCGGATTGAGAAGGCCGGCCGACTGGAGGGCGTTGGGGAAAGGAGGCCGCGTCGTGGGGCGGGGCGGGGGCGTTCACCGGAGTGCCTCCCCTGGCCGGCAACTAGCGGGCACCACTTGCACGGGTGGGCTTGCGGGCGCCCCGAGGCTTTTCTCCCTCCCCCAGCTGCCAGGGGCGGGACCGGGACCCCTCCCTTGCTGGGGCCGTGACGCGCCGAAGGGGGATTCGAAGGCGGCGGGGGGCGCTGGCCTTACAGCCGGCTCCTTCCTGGCCACGCGGCAGGCGGGGGGAGGCCTTCCGCGCCCCTTTCCCAGAGGACCCCGGAGCCCTACTGGCTCTCCAACACCCCCCCCCCCCCCGCGCACAAGGCAAGGAGGCCGGGGGAGGCGGCGTCCTCCGCACCCCGCTCCTCGGCCTTTCCCTGGGCCCGGCCCGACCCCCGCGGCTCCCCCTCCCGCCCCTCCTGGAGAGACTCGGGGTGTGTGTGTGTGTGGGGGGGGTGTCGCCGTGGTGCTTCGCCGACTGTGCGCCTGGGCCGAAGCTCTGGTGGGCGCGCGCCCTCCTCTCCTCCCCCCCCCCCCCCCGCGCCGGCCTGGCCTCCAGGGGCCTCCTCTCCTCCGCCCCGCCCGAAGGAGAGAGCAGCCACGCCCGCAAGCTTCCCCTCCCCCCCGCCCACCAATCTGGCTAGTCCGGGAGGTGCTGCTGGACCCTCCGGCTGGTTGCTGCGGAAGCCCGTGGGGGTGGCAACCTGGGTACACCGGGGAGGGGATCTGTCTTGCCCACGGGGTCTGAGTGGGTCGAGGGCAGCCTCACGTCTGACATCCCCCCCCCCCCCCCCGTTGCTCATCCTCCCTGCCTGGCAACCCCGCGTGGGGCGGGGGAGGGGCTTAAGGGTTTAGGAGGAGGAGCGGAGGGGCCTCTTCTTGGGAAGGAAGGGAAGCGTGGTGGGGGAGGCGCGCCCAAGGGCGCCCTGTTCTCAGGGGAGACTCTGGTTGGTCCCGAGTGCAAATCTTGCCCCGGAGACGCGAGCCCTGGGCCGCCCCAGACCCACACCTCTCCCCCCCCCCCCCTGCCGCCGCCCTCCAGCCGCGGCTCCTTCGTTTCAGCCGTCCGACAGCCCCTGGCCTCCCTTCCTGAGCGTCGCAGCGCCCGGCCAGGAAGGCGCCAGGCGGGCCACGACCTGGGGAGGGGGAGTCAGCAGAGAAGAAGCCCTGGCCGGGGGGGGGGGGGGCGGGATGTGTATTCTGCGCTATGCCGCCCGCCCTCGCCTGGAGCTCCCGGACCCGCCTGTTCCCTGCCCCCACTCTCCCGAGTGCGCCGCCCCTCCGCTCGACACCCCCCCCCCCAATCCCTCTCCCGCCCTTCTTTCCTCCCCTCCCCATTTCCTCACCGCCGCCCTGCGAGGTAGGCCCGGCCGGGAGAGAGTCGCCCAGCAAACGGGGGCGGGGGGGGGGGGAAGAGGGCAGAACGGGGATTCGATTTGGGCCCCCTCCTGCAACCGGGCCGGCACTCTCGAACCACTGTGGCCACTGGCTGGCGGGCTGCGCTTCGGGGGCGCCGTGGGGGGGGGGGCGCGGGCGGACAGGCCAAGCTGTTCCCGGGGCGGGGCTGGGTAACTGTCCCATCCCGCGCCGGGCTGGCGCGGAGTAGGCAAATGAGGCCCTGAGGTGGGGGCCTGTGTGAGACTTCCGGGATGAACTCACCCCAGGCAAAGGATCTTAAACAAGCCTGTCTTTATGGGGGGAATTTCTTCACCGTACCCTTGCTGAGTTAGTAATGGACTGGAGCAATAGTGTTAGGATAGCTATAGTGAGTTCAAACCTGTATTGTCACAGGGGTTCCCCAGTCCCCGCCCCCCTCCGGATGAATCCCGCCTAAAAGCTTTCCCAGGCTAAAGAGTGGGAAGAAGGCATGAACAGATGACACCTGCAAAAGACGCTGAAAGCAACACTAAACATGTCTGTGAGAAGTTACCAGTAGCCTTGAATTGAGATCACAACCCTGTGAAGCCAGCAGGCGGAGGGGAGCCAGCAAGCAGAGTACATGGGGGGGGGGGGGGAGTGGAGTTGTCTCGCCCAGCCCAGTAAATCCCATCTCCTGCCCTGGAGAGTGGCAGGATTACCTGAAAGCCCGCTGGGCACCCCTTTCGAGCGGGTCCGGAGGGGGGAGAGGGAGGGGCGGCCCAGCAGGCCTGGCGGGGTGTGTGTGTGTGTGTGTGTGTGTGTGTTTCCCTGCTGGGGCAGCAGGCAAGCAGGTGCTCCCTGCGATGGCCCCCCCCCCCCCGCATCGCATCGGAGAGTCTGGAGGGAGGCTGGCCGGAGAGGCCCGGGCCTTGGGGCGCCAAGGAGGAAAGGCAGGAGGTCCGTCCCCCCCCCCCCCCGCGAGTCCTCCAGGGAGGTCAGGAAGGCCTTTGTCCCCCTGAGAGCTGGTCTCCGGCTGCCCAGACCAGAGGGGCACGCCCAGATGCATCACCAGGTTCTTGGGCCGCCTTCTCAGCTCATCCTGGCCTCTTCCTCCCCACACCCTCTCTTCTCTCCAACGGTTGCCCCGTGCCCTCTTTTTCTTTTCCTCCTTCCTCCAGGCCAGTCTTTGGGCTCTAGGGAGGGGCCCGCCACTTTCCCTGCAAATATTTGCCTAGCGCCTTTTGTCAGCGATATTTGCACTGGGCGGGCTAATCACTGCCCTTGGCACAAGCCGGTCGCAATGACTGCCCCCCCTCCCCCATGCCCCTTCTCCCCCTCGGCCAAAGGCTCTCCCCACCCCCCACCCCTGCCTGCCCACCTGCTTCCTGGGCAAGGGGGTCCCCAGCTCTTCTCTGGGGGGGCAGAAGGTGAATGCCAGCCTACAGAGGTGGCAGGTGACAATTCCTGCCCTTATTGACATCCCCTTGAAGTTGGGATGGTGGCATTCCTGGGCACCGGCTCCTCCCTCTGCCCTCTCGGCAGCTGTGCTGGGTGCCCAGTCCTTCAGTCCTGCCCTGGAGGTGCTCTGACTCAGTGGCGTTTCTCACTCCCTTGGCTGGAGAATTGCCCGGCCCTCCTGCCGTCAGGCATTTGGTCTCCCCCCCCCCCGGGGTCTCCTGCCCAGGACCCCCAGGACGGGGAGATGGGGCGGACCATCCAGGCTCTCTGCATCTTGGTGGGGCTGACTCTGGTCTTTCTGACTGGCAAGTATTTGGGGGCAGGGAGTCCTTCTCGGGGGGGGGGAAGCCATGGCTGGGATGGGACTGAGGAGGGAGGGAGGGAGGGACCTGCCTAGGCCTTGTACAGTAGTGGGGTGTGGAAGAACATCAGAGGAGCCCTGTGGGACCAGGCCTGCTGTGCCAAACCGTGGCCAAACCCAGGGGCCCTCAGGAGGTCCACCAGCGGGGCTGTGTGTGTGTGTGGGGGGGGGGAGGGCTGAAGACTGGGCAGCTGTGGCTGGGAGAGGGAGTTGGGCGTGGGCCCCACTGCATGGTCTGGGGCTCCTGCGGCCTCAGGCCTTTGGGATGAGCGCAAGGCACCCTCTTTCTTTCCTCCCTCATTCCAGCTGGAGCTTGTGCCTCCCAGCAGGACGGAGGGCCCTGCCAGCATGGGCCCCCACAGCAATTAATTCGGGGGGGGGGGCAGAGTCTCTTGCCAAGAGTGGCCTCTCTCTCCATCGTGGCTTCTTTCTGCATAGCTGGGGTGTGTGCCTGTATGTTTAAATGTAAATGAAAGAGATGCCAGACTTCGAATTCCCCGGGGTGGGGGGAGCACCCCACCTTGCCCTTCCACAGACCCTGTTGCCCACCAGCACCTGTCTGGATGTGTGTGTGTGTGGGGGGGGAGGGTGTTTCCTTCAGCTTGCAAAGCTGCCTGTTCCCCCTGTTCTGTGCGGGGTGGGGGTGGGGGGGCTACTTGGATGGGCCCAGTGGCTCTTTCTGGAGGGTCCTGTGTGGGGAACTCTGCTTCCCGCCAAGGGCAGGCAAGGGGGCAGCCGCTGCTTCCCACAAATGGCACTCTTGGCGGCAGCGGTGGGGGGGGGCGGGGAGCTTGCCCGAGATGTGAGCCTGGCTGCCAATGCCCTGCAGGCCCCCTGGTGAGGCTCATCCAAATGCGGGAAACTCGACTGCATAATTTGTGGTAGTTTCAAGCACATTTCAAGCGTAGCCCCCAGGCGGTGGGATTCCCTGCCTCAAGGGGCTACCCGTGGCCTCCTCCTCTCCATGGCCTGCCACAGCGGTCTGGCTCTGGAGGCCCTCGGGTGCCTGCTGACTTTCATTTCCTTTGATTGTTTCCGTTGCGTTGATTTTGTGCTGTTGGTTTTTTGGTCAACTGGGGAGTTAATTGATTGACTCTTATGATTATATTTTTAAAATTTCCTACTGGTTTCATAGCTCCTTTTCTGCAACTGATTCACTATTTCTTGGGTTGTTTTTTTTTTAAAGGTTACTCTTGCAGCAATTATACTCTTTTTAAAAACTGTAAGAACCTCAGCAGAGCCCTGCTGGATCAGGCCAGTGAGGGTCCCTCTAGTCCAGCACCTTCCCAGCGGCAGGCCAGTTGCCCTGGAGGGTCAGCAACACGCAGGGCCCCCGCCTGAGGCTGCCTCCTGGCACATGAGATCCAGAGGTTTGCTGCCTGTGTGGATGGAGGCTCCCTTGAGTCACCCTGGCCAGGAGCCACTGGGGAAGGACTCCTCCCTGTGCCTGGCCAGCCCCCTGCTGAAGCCAGCTGGGCTTGTGGCCCTCACCGACCGAGAACCCCCCAGTCGGATTACTCCTGGCATTGGGAGAGTTTGATCTTGTCTATGTGCCGAACCTCTGGCCCACCAGTGTCATTGATTGCCCCCCAAGTTCTAGTATTATGGGGGAGAGAGAAAGAGGGGGGGGGGGAAATCTTTGTCTGCCCACTTTCTCCACCTTGTGCAAAAAATTGTAAACCTCAGTCGTGTCCCCCCGCTTAGTTGTCTCTTTTGTAAATGGAAAAGTCCCAGAGGCTCTTCAGCCTGTCCTCACTGGAAACCCCATCATCATCATGGTTGCCCCCTCCTCGGCACTTCCCAGCTCTGCCGTGTTCTTTCTTTCTTTTTTTTTTTTGTAAAGAAATTTTTATTTTTCAAAAAAAACACATCAAAAATAATACATTTACCTTATACAAATCCCTTTTTCCATATTATATAACATTTTGTTCTATTTGTACATTCTATTTTTATCTTGTTTTGGTGGTTTCCCACCACCTCTGAAGCATAACACATTTTCCATTTTATTCAAAATAGTAATACTATATCTATGTTTCATTTCTGGTAACGGTTATATATCTTTAAAATACTTATACACCAATTCTTATTTTCTATATTCTTATATATTTCTAAATAAAAACAGCTTCATTGTCTAATTTTAACTAAAACCTTCATATAATATATTTCTATTCCTTTATGCTATTATAACCATGTATAAATGTAGTTTTTCATATCCCAGTATTTTTCAACATATTCTTTCAAATCTTTCCAGTCTTCTAGAAAGGTCTCTGAGTAGAGATTATTCAATTTTCTAGTCCATTTATCCATTTCAGCCATATATAACAGTTTTTTCAACCATTCCCACACCTCTGGTATTTTTTCATTTTTCCAATTTTGTGCATACACCATTCTTGCTGTTGTAATCATATACCATATTATTGTCCTTTTCTTTACATTTATCTCTTCTAGTTTAAGTCCTAGCAATAACATTTCAGGCAACTTCTTAAATGTACATTTCAAGATTTTTTCCATTTCTGCATGTATTTTGGACCAATAAATCTTTGCTTTATCACAAGTCCACCACATATGATAAAAAGAACCTTCTTTCTTTTTACACTTCCAACATTTGTTAGACATATTCTGACCAATATTTGCAATTTTTTTTGGTGTCATATACCATCTATACATCATTTTAAAACAATTTTCTTTTAAGTTATAACACGTAGATATACTCATAGCATTTTTCCATAAAAATTCCCAAGATTCCATTTCAATGTCTTTGTTAAAGTTTATCGCCCATTTTACCATTTGTTCTTTTACCATTTCATCTGCATTAAACCATTTTAGCAAGACTTTATACATTTTAGAAATCATTTTTTTCCGCCTTCCTCCCAAACTTGTTCTATTTCATTATTTTTTTCCCTAAAACCGTGTTTTTTATCACTTCTATACAAGGGGTTTCCGGCCGGAGGAATGGAGGTCTGACACGCTTTGCAAATGCGCAAGGCAGACAGCGGCTCTTCCTGACAGCTTGGGTGGATTAATCCACCTGACGCAACCTCACACAGGTAGTGTGAGGACCAGCAAGCAATATAATCCAGGTTTGAGCAACCTCGGTGAAGGGAAAGTCTCGGAGGAGACTTTTCCAACACCTTGAGCACTGCAGCCGAAGAGGATTCTTGCGAGTATCTCTAAGGAGCCAAGCTGAGCTGAAAAATTCAGCATAAAACCTCCAATTCCCCTGATTCCTTAACAAAGAAGACAAAGTTTAAACGTTGGGACCACATCTGAAGCGAAGTAACAACAAAAGGTAACGG
Source organism: Lepidodactylus listeri (assembly GCA_029233225.1). Classification (NCBI taxonomy): domain Eukaryota; kingdom Metazoa; phylum Chordata; class Lepidosauria; order Squamata; family Gekkonidae; genus Lepidodactylus; species Lepidodactylus listeri. Next base: position 56,271,982 of record JARCFY010000018.1, read on the forward strand.
AAAAAAGTTTTTTGCCTTACCACCGCCGCGTTTTGAAAGACGAAAAGCAGATCGGGTGAAGCAATAGACTGTTGTTGATTGGATGAGAGCAGTTTTGAAGCGCTAAAAAACCGAATTTGAACTTAAAAAGCCAAAAAAACAAGTTGTTTAACATTCCTGCGGTTAAGAAGAGTCGGGAGGGGAAGCCAAGCATCGCGAGACAAAGAGGGAGAAGGGAACCAAGCATCGCGAGATTAAGATGTGAGGACTGAACCAGGAAGTGACGGCTAGCAGAGCAGACAAGAAGGGAAAAGGAGAAGAACCGGAAGAAGGTAAAGGGGACTCTAAATACTGCCGGACCAGAAAGGGGACTCTAAATACTGCCGGACCAGAAAGGGGACTCTAAATACTGCCGGACCAGAAAGACCATAACAGGAAGTGACGTGCAGAGAGCAGACAAGTAAATAAAAGGAAGGGACAAAAGGAAACTACGGCAAGCCAGAAGCAAGGTAAAAAGACTATAACCTTTGACATTAACCATAGAGAAGTCGCGCCCGCCATTTTGGATTTATAAAATTTTTAAACTGCAATATCTCAAAGATTATATAACTTAGAAGGCTGAAACCAACATAATTTGACTTGGCAAGATTAGCTTGTTTGAATGCACTAATTGGTGTTTGATTTGGAAAACAAGATAAAATCGATCTTTTTTAAAGAGGCAAAACGGACCGCGGACTAAGATCGAGAGCAGCTACATGGTCCTCTCCTACAATGGCAGCAAAAAAAGAAAAAGAGCTACTAGCCGTTATGGAAGCAATGGAAAAGAAAATGTTAGACGCTATAGGAGAGGTAAATGTTAAAATGAATAATATAGCGGCTCAAGCAGATAAAAATTTCATGGAATTAAAAGCAGAATTTCAAAAATTATCCACAAGAACACAAGATATAGAAACTAAAGTAAAAGAACTGGAAAAAAGCACCCATAAGACAATGAGAGAGAACGAGAGGATGGAAAAGATGATGCACTATAAAGATACGCAAAATCATTTGAGATTTCAAGGGATCGAGGAAAAATTGAATGAGGACATTTTTACAAGAATGCAAGAAGCAATAGCAGATTTTTTACAAGAACAGGAAGAAGTTGTTAAAGAACACATGGATCTTGTTTATAGAGTTAATTCTACATATGCAAGTGACAAAAACATACCAAGAGATGTGGTTGTCCAATTTACAATGAAAAGAACAAAAGAACAAATCTACAGGAAGTGCTTTACTGACCCTTTTGTAATAGATGGAAAGAAAATCATAGTAATGAAAGAATTGCCTAGAGCAATACTGCAAGAAAGGAAAAAATTCAAGCGTTTGACGGATAAACTGAAGGAGAAAAAAATCAGATTTCGTTGGGAAATACCTCAAGGACTAAGCTTTTATTATGGCAACTCCAGAGTAGTGATTAAAAGCACAGAAGAAATGTATGCATTCCTGGGAGAGAATAAAGATGATTTTGGAGATATTTAAGAATATATCAAAATGGATTACAAAATACTTACATGGAATGTAAATGGACTAAATTCACCCCAAAAACGTAGAATGGTAGGTCATTGGTTGGAAAAACAAAAATGTAATATAATTTGTTTGCAAGAAGCTCATCTTAAAAAACAAGACCATAAATATTTAATAAGGAAAAAATTGGGAGAAGAATTTTATTCTTTAGCAAGCAACAAAAAAAATGGTGTTGTAACATATGTCAAAAAAGATTTGGAACCTAAAGTAATATTTAAAGACAAAGATGGAAGATATTTAGCTATTGAAATTTTACTGCAAGGATTGAAAACTTTGATTGTGAACATTTATGCTCCGAATGGAGCTAAGGAAATTTTTTTAAAAGAACTTCAAATGGAATTGGACAATGTAAACTATGATCAAATTATGATGTTAGGGGACTTCAATGGAACTGTAGATAATAAACTAGACAGGTGCTCTAAAAGAAAGGATGAGACATTAGGGAAGCTTCCAAAAAATTTTTTTGAACTGATAAAACAAGAAAAGTTGGAAGATATTTGGAGGAAAGCTAACCCACAAGGAAAAGATTTTACCTTTTACTCTAACAGACATGACTCACATTCAAGAATTGACATGATTTGGATGACTACTAACCTAACCTTTAAGACAAGAAAAGTGGAAATTTTACCCAGAATAATCTCAGATCACAATCCGTGTTTATGGACAGCTGGGCAGATTAAAAAACAAAAGAGATGGAGAATAAACGAGGACTTATTAGATAATCAAGAAATAACTAAAAAATTACTTGAAGAAACAGACCTATACTTCCAAGTAAACATGCAGAAAGAAGTTAAAATTCAAACCGTATGGGATGCATACAAAGCAGTGATGAGAGGACTATTGATATCGCTAAATGCTAAAGATAATAAAAAGAAAAAAGAGCAATATGAAAATATTCTACAAGCCATTAAAACAAAGGAAGAAGAACTGAAGAAAAAACCAGGGAAAAAGAAACTGCAAAAGGAAATTTGGATGCTACAAGACCAAGCAAAAGCCATTTTGAACCAAGAGATGTACTGGAACTTAAAAAAGCTTCAACAAAAAGCATTTGAAGGTGCAAATAAACCCGGAAAATACTTAGCATGGTAATTAAAGAAAAAACGTGAAAATAAATTTATCACTAAAGTGATAAGAGATAATATTGAGATAATAGATAACAAAGGAATAAAAAGAGAATTTTTTAAATACTATGCAAAACTTTTTAAGAAGGAAAACAAAGACAGAAGAAAGATTAAAGAATACCTGCAAACATTAAAGTTACCAAAACCAACAGAGAAAATTAAAGAACTATTTAATAATCCAGTATCATTACAAGAGATCAAAAATGCAATAAATGACTCAAAATTAGGTAAAGCACCTGGACCGGATGGATTTACAGCGAAGTTCTACAAAACGTTACAGGAGTCAGTTTCACCGGTGTTACTGCTATTGATGAACGATATAAGAGTTACTGGAGAGGTACCAGAAACCTGGAAAGATGCATCCATCTCACTGATCCCGAAAGAAAATCAAGATTTGACCAATGTTAAGAATTATAGACCAATTTCTTTACTGAATAATGATTATAAGATTTTTGCTAAGATTATAGCGGATAGACTAAAAGAGCACCTTAAAGAGACTATACAAATAGAACAAGCAGGGTTCTTACCTAATCGACAAATAAGGGACAATCTAAGAGTAGTAGTGGATGCTATAGAATACTACGACAAACATCCTAAAAAAGAAGTGGGCTTTTTCTTTTTAGATGCGGCGAAAGCATTTGATAATTTAAACTGGGATTTTATGTTTGAAGTTTTAGAACATCTTGAGATTGGTGAATATATGCTTAACTTCATTAAAGCAATATATAAAGAACAGAAATCCTCATTAATAATTAATACCGAAAAGACAGACGATTTTAAAGTTGAAAAAGGAACAAGACAAGGATGCCCACTTTCGCCGCTGCTATTTATTTGGATTTTAGAAGTTCTACTGTTAAATGTGAAGGAAGACAAAGATATTAAAGGCTTAACAACTAAAGGTTTTTCTTTCAAATATAGGGCCTTTGCAGATGATGTGATGTTTATAGTGGAAGACCCCTTATCCACATTACCACATTTGTTACAGAGAGTAAAAGAGTTTGGTGACTTAGCAGGATTTTATGTAAATAAGAACAAATCGAAAGTAATGTGCAAAAATATGTCAAATAAGAAACAAAACGAGTCCCTGGAAGGTCATGATTGTAGATTTGGGTGGCATGCATATTTGTATTATGGCAAAACAAAAATGGACAATATGTTTAAACATCACTATTTGAGAAGAACACTAATGGATACGTGGACAAGATATAAAAACTTTTTTTCAGAAGAGATACCCATGTGGATTGTACCCGCAGAAGTCTTACATCCAACATCAAGATATAAAGGACAAGATTGGCTGAAGTATAGAGACTTATTAATAAGACATGGTAAAGATTTTAAACTGAAGGAGCAGCATCAGATTGACTTTGATTATGGTTGGTTAAGATATAGACAAATATGCCGTGTTCTTTTTGAGATACAACCAGACCTGCACGCAGTATTCTGAATGAGGCCACACCATAGATCTGTGCAGGGGCAATGCAACATCAGCCGTTCCTGTTCTACTTTCAGTCCCTTTCCTAATAATTTGTCTTCTGGAGCTTGCCCTTTTCACTCTGCTGCCACGCCGGGAGCCCACATTTCCAATCAGCTGTCCACTACAAGGGCACAGGGCAGCCAAGGTTCAAATCCCTGCTTCTGCTATGGGCAGCCTTCAGCCTGTCACAAATTCTTAGCCTGGACTACCTTGCAGGGTTGTTGTAGTGAAAGAACACCACCCTGAATCCTAACCAGGGAGAGCAAAATGGGATAGAAATAAATAAATGTGAACATATAATTCCAAAATCTATTCCTTTCTCTTTCTCAGCCAACTCTGAGCCCATCTTCATATACTTAAAATTAGGATTTCTTTGGTCCAGTATTCCTCACCTCACACCTTTCACTTACCTATATGGTCCTTCACTTGCCACTGTGTGGTTTTGCCCACTCCCTGAAATTGGAGAGCCCCCCGAGAAGCTCTGCACAGTCCTTGTGGGACCCTGCTGCTGACTCCCTTCCCTCCATTGTGGGAACGATTCATTTGTGCCTACTCTTTGCATCCGGCCACTGAACCAGTTTTAATCCATAAGGAATTACATGTCCTCTTATCCCAAGACTACGCAGTTTACTCAGGAGTCTTTGGTGAGGTACCTTGTCAGAAGCCTTTTGAAAGGCCCAAGTATGTAATGTCTACCAGATTGCCATTATCTACATATTTGTTTACTTCCTGAAAGAACTCCAAATGGTTGGCAAGGCAGGGCTTCCCTTTGCAGAAGCCATGCTGGTTTTCCCTCAGCAGATTTTGTTCCTCTTTGTGCCAGGCAATTCTGTCTTATGATTTCTAGTAATTTGCCTTAGCCAGACATTAACAGGCCTGTAATTTCCCAGCTCCCCTCTGGACCCCTTTCTAAAATCAGTGTGACATTTGCTACTCTCTTCTGGTACAGTGGTTGATTTTAGTGACAAGCTGCATATACTGGTTAGTAGTTCAACAATTCAGTTGGCGAGACCTGAGCAAGGCAGATTCTGGTGAGTAGCCATGTTGGTAGCAGAACAAAAAATGAGTCTAGAGGTACCTTTAAGACCAACAAAGTTTTATTCTGGGTATAAGCTTTCATGTGCATGCATACTTCTTCAGATACATTGAAACAAAAGTCACTGACCACTACGTATAGAATCATAGAGTTGGAAGGGACCTCCAGGGTCATCTAGTCCAACCCTTTGCACAATGCAGGAAATTCACAGCTACTTTCCCCCCACACACCCCCTGTTCCAAACCCAGAAGATGACAAAAAAACCTCCAGGATTTCCAGCCAATCTGGCCTGGAGAAAAATTACTTCCTGACTTCAAAATGGCGATCAGCATTTCCCTGGGTTTGTAAGAAAGAACCACAAGAACCAAGCACTGAGGCAACCCTTCCTGCCCTCCCTTCTCATGATCTGCCCAAGTTCACAGAATCCGCATTGCTGTCTGCTGGCCATCTAGCCTCTGCTTGAAAACCTCCAAACAAGGAGAGCCCGCCACCTCCCAAGGAAACCTGTTCCACTGAGGAACCGCTCTAACTGTCAGGAAGTTCCTCCAAATGTTTAGCCAAAAACTCTTCAGATTTAATTTCAACCCACTGGTTCTGGTCCAACCTTCTGGGGCAATAGAAAACAACTCTGTACCATCCTCCGTATGACAGTCCTTCAAGTACTTGAAGATGGTGATCATGTCCACTCTCAGTCATCTCTCCAGGCTAAACGCACCCAGCTCACTCAGTCTAAGTAGAGGGTGGAGAGGGTGTTGCCAAGAAGGGGCATAAGTAATTGAGCAATAAATAGAGCTATGATTGGATTAAGGCAATTGGTAAGACTTGTGAATAGCAGCAAATTAGCATACCAATAATAGAGGAGGAGGAGGAGGAGGAGATTCGATTTATACCCTGACCTTCACTTGAACTCTCAGAGCAGCTTACAATCACCTTCCCTTCCTCTCCCCATAACAGACACCCTGTGAGGCAGGTGGGGCTGAGAGTGCTCTTTTGAGAGCTGCTTGTGAGAGACTTGCTCTGAAAGAACTAATGACTGACCCAAGGTCACCCCAGCAGCTGCGTGTGGAGGAGTGGAGAATCAAACCTGATTCTCCCAGGTTAGAGTCCGTGCTCCTAACCACTACACCAAACTGGCTCTCCAAGAGTTAACAGAGTTAACAAACAGATGGGAGAACTGAATTACATTAGCATGTGCCCTGAGATAAGAAACCAATATCTCGGTTAAGCCCTGGGGATTCCATTGTTCGGAGTGTTGTAATAACTTGTAACTCAGCAATCTCCCATTCTAGCCTGTTTCTGAAATTCTTTGCAGTTAATGATAGGACATGGGGGAGGGGTCAGTAATTTGTAGGGTAGCCCCCATAAGTCAGATATGACCCGATGACATGTAACACACACAAATCAGTGTTTTGCCTTTAAATTCCTTAAGAACTTTCAGATGTATGCCATCTGGACAGGGGCAGTTTTAGTGATTTGACTCAGTTCCTCAGAGACGCTTTTGGGAAGAAGTGACCTTGGTGTGGCTTCATGTCATGCACTTCCACTCAGTTTCCCTGCTACCTCTGGTGTTGTCGTGAAGAGCAGCAGGCCCTAATCTGGAGAATTGGGTTTGATTCCCCACTACTCATCCACATGCAGCCAGCTGGGTGACCTTGGGTCAGTTACAGTTCTCTCAGCCCCACCTACCTCACAGGGTGTCTATTGTGGGGAGAGGAAGGGAAGGTGATGGTAAGCCACACTGAGACTACGATTGAGGGGTGGGGTATGAATCCAGTCTCCTCTTCCTCCTGGCTCCCTTTTCTTCCTTGGTCATCCAAAAGGCCAACAGCCTTCCAGGCCAGTTTCCGGCTCCTTAAATAGAATGATAGAGTTGGAAGGGACCTCCAGGGTCATCTAGTCCAACCCCCAGCACAATGTCTGGAAAAATGCCTATTTTTGGCCTTGCTGGTTTTTTGGCTAGCTGCCCCTCCAGTTCTCTTTTTGCGTGCCTAATTTTTAACTTGCCCTTCTTTTGCCAGACCCTGGGCTCATCTCTGTGCCTCTCCTTTGGGAAAACTGTCTTCCACTTTTTGGAAGAAACCTTTTTGCCTCCCCTGACATGGGACCTAAGTGGGGAGGGGCCCCAGAGGCGGCTGCAGCAGCCAACAGAAGGGATGGGCGCCCTCTCAACACCCCCCCCCCAAAAAAAAATCATCTCTGCATTGACTGAGAGGGAGTGGGCCCTTTCCCTTTAAAAATACCCCCCTGTCTGCTTTAAGCCCCACCAGGGGGAAAAGGGGGCCCCTGTCTTTGTTCTCTACTGGGGGGGTGGAAGGGGGGGTTGTTAAAGTGGGGGGGGCATTTTGTGTGTGTGTGAAAATGGCACAGGAGAGAAAACTGCCCTGGGGGCTTTTAGGACCACCCAACCGACCTGCAGGGTCAGTCCTGGAACTTGGGTGCCTCCTCCGGCTGGGGCCCTGGCAGGCCTGTAGGGAGAACAGGGCGGTTTCGGACTTCAGTCCTGAGGCAGGGGATGGGGCGGGGGAGGGCCAGCTGCCCTTTGAGGAGAGGGATGTTGACGAGCCACCTTGTCTGTTTGCTGTGTGCTTCTGCTGGATCCTGCCTGTTTGTGGCTGTGCCCCACTCCAGGGTGTGTGTGCCATCCCGCTGCCACCTGAAGAAAGCCTGCCTTTGCCTGAAGGAAAGAGGTGGTGGAGTCTATTTGAAGGCAGAAGGTGGGAACTGAATAGAGGGTCAGTTTCTCTGCCTGCAGAAGGCCTGGCTTCAGTGGCTGGAGAGCCCTTCCCCTTCCCTCGAGAGAGCCATCTCGGGCCAGCAGGGCTGGGAAAGTGGCCCCTGCCTGCATGCCTGCTAGAGCAGATGCCCCCAGGGGCCAAGTTGCCAGAAGGGAGTTTCCCTCCTGGTGGCAGAAGCCGTCCCTCTGATGCATTCGGAAGCTCCCTGGGCGACTCCCCAGCAGCTTCAGGCCAAAGATCTCTGGGCCAAAGCAGGACCTGCTGGCAAGGCCGAGGACCTCCCAAGCACAGTCACAGCCGCCACTACGGGGACCCTGATAGATGAAGGCCACGCAGCGAAAGGAGGGGAGGTCTTGCAAGTGGGAAAAGGGGCTTCAGAGGCAGGGTTGCCAGCTCTGGATTGGGGAATACCTGGAGATTGGGGGGCTGGAGACATTTTTTCCAGGGGTACTGATCACTATAGCCTGGAGATCAACTGTAATAGCAGGAGAGCTCCAGGTGCCACCTGGAAGTTGGCAACCCTATTCAAAGGGGAGTGAAATGCAGGGAGGGCCTTGTTCCCCCCCTTTAATGGCCAATGACCGCCCTGGGTGGGAGGGGGTTCCTTGAGTGAAAGCCCTCTCCCCCTCCCCATGTTTCCCTGATCTGCATCCGGTCCCCCAGTGGCTGACAGGAGCCAGCTGCAATTGATTCCTGCTGGCCGGTCCCATTCACGAAGGCCGGGTGGGTGGTGGGGATGGCGTCATTCCAGTCTTCAGGGGGTGAGTTCTGCTGCTGGATACGGGCCCCCCCCCCGCCCCCTGAAGACAGGCAAGGAGGGCCAAAGGGCAGGACTCTTCCCTTTGCCAGTAGCGCTGCTTTTCTCTTTGGAGGCCATTTTTAACAGAGGGCGGCTTTCAAAATGCGGACCTCCAGGAGCAATTGTGGGCCGTTGGACGTGGTGAGGTCCATCCAGGCACCTGAACCTCAGGCCCTGTGGGGGTGAGGGGGATCTGACAGACAGGCCATATTGGGTGGCTCTTTCCCCTCCTGCGCCTCAACTCCGTGCAAAACGAGGCCCAGCCGGGAGCCATTCTGAGGTCAGAAATGAGTTGGGAAATCTGATGTGGAGTCTTGCGTGGGCTTTCTCTCCGACATTGAGCCTTCTTTGCCACCTGCTCTCCCAGCTGGGAAGAAGAAGAAGAAGATGACTGGGTTATTATACCCCACTTTTCTCTACCTTAGGGAGGCTTGAAGCAGCTTACAGTTGCCTTTCCCGTCTTCTCTTGGGGTTCTCACAAGCTGTTCTGGTCCATCCTCATTTGGTGTCACCTGCCAGCTGGGTCTCTTTGCTGCTCACCCTCAATGCCCAATCATTTGGCGCTGGCCTTCCTACCAGCCCCCAGATCAGAGTCCCTACCACTTCCTTCCCTCCACGCTGTCCATCTGACCCGCTGCTGCCTGTTGTTGGGGCAGAGGACTTTTCTGGCACCTTCAAGACTGGCCGTTGCATTTCAGCACGGCTGGTTCAGACTTCCTCAGATGCATGAAGTGGAACATTAATGTGTACATGCAGACAGGAGAAAAAGCGTGAGCAGCAGGTTCAGAGGCCAGGAAGTGTGCGTCATCTGTGATGTTTCTGGACAAGGTTCGCAGCTGTTCAAGGCCAGCCCCAAGCTGAAACTGATGATGGCAGGCTCCTCCTAAAATCTGGATCCATGCGATGCCTTCTGCCCTCCCTCATTCTGTTAAGCACTTGGAGTGGAGAAAGTTCGCACCTCCACTGAAGCCCTGGTTAGTGCAGTTAAAGCAACTGATAAACTTTGGTCCAGCAGCAGTGTCAGACTAGACATAACTGACCTTGATAGACCAATGGTCTGACTCTGTGTGAGGTAGCCCCTCCCCCAGAGAATAAAGAAGTTTTCAAAAAGCCAAAAGACTCAGGCAGAACCAAGACCGGGCCAAACACCCAAAAGGCAGGAATTAGCCAATGGAAATTATCCGGAATGTATAAATCCCAGATAGAAGGATATAATGAAGTATGAATCAAAACAAAAGTGTAATTTGACAAGAGCTGATTGCTCAGAGGTTAAAGATGCTAAGCTGCAGACCGGAAGGTCTGTAGTTCGGCAGTTCGAGACCCATCTCTGGCCCCAGCTCCTGCCAACCTAGCAATTTGAAAGCAAGGTATTGCAAGTAGATAAATAGGTACCGCTTCGGTGGGCAGGTAACAGCATTCCGTGCGCCTCGGCCTCTAGTCGTGCTGGCCACATGACCACGGAGACATCTTCAGACAGTGCTGGCTCTTCGGCTTGGAAACAGAGATGAGCACCGCATCCCTAGAATCGGATTCAACTGGCTTTCAAGAAACCTTTACCTAATTGCAGCACAGGAACAGGGACCCACAAATTATATGAACGTGTACAATGAAAAACCAAGGATTCAGTGATGTGAGTCCAGGAACAAGCTGGTTTTGATACCCTTCTGATAGCTTATTCAGATTGAATGAAGACTATCGATGCATCCAGACAATCCTACAGTAGAAGGCAAACCAGAAGCTCTTTGGAGTCCCTGCAGGAGTCTCAAAAACTACAGAAGACAAAAATACTAGAGGGAAGAAAAGTTACATCCTTGGTTTTATAGATGTGGAGACAGAAAAATAATCAAAGCATTAAATAAATAATTAAAGCATTAAATGGTCAATGCCGGTGGCTTCCTCTCGTTCAGTCGACATCTGAGCGTGAAGTCCACCTCAAAGCGTGAAGTCCACCTCACAAGGAAGGCCAAACTGCCTTTGGGCTACAGAAAAGAGCCTGATGAGTCCAGGAGTACCTGAAAGACCAACAAAATACACGGCAGCCTTTGGGCTCCTCTGGATGGTCCCGGCTCCACCCTGCTCCTTCATGCTCTTTCTCATTCTCGTTGAGCCAGACGTGAACAGTTGTAGTTGAGGCTCATTCTCCTGCCAGACAGCCATACCCTGGGACACTAAAGCCCGGCTCTCTCCCCCTAACATGAACACACACATAGCTGCCTTCTGCTGACCCAGATGTGCCACCCCACCCCCCGGATCCATCAAGATCAGTATTGTCTACTCAGGCCGGTAGCGGCTGTCCAGGGTCTCAGGCTGAGGTCTCTCCCGACACCCCCCACCTGATCCTTTTAACAGGAAATGCCAGCGATTGAACCGGGGGCCTTCTCCGCGCCAAGCTGAGGCTCTGCCAATGAGCCACAGCCCCTCCCTCTCCTTACACAGCAGGAAAGCAGGCCATGACTCAGGAGGCTCGGGGCACCACCTCTTCCTCCTCCGCCATCTCCGGGGGGGGGGCATGACACAGTCCTGTCCCTGGTAGGAAGCAGACCAAGCCATACAGCACAACCCTCACAGCAACACACACCACTGCCCAGCAGAAGCCTCACTGCCCTTGACAACTGGGCCAATCACAGCACTGAAAGGAAGTTGCTCACTTTCAAAAAAGCTTCCACTGCTCCTCACAAAACTCACACAAACCTTTCTATGCTATTACTATCATCATAAACACATACATCAGAATATTCGAAAAGGTTGGGGCAATGCCGGAAGGAAAGAAAGAAAAAACCAGGAAAAGTGAGAAGGCAGGGAGGGAGACACATAGGTGGGGAATGCAAATGGGTAGGGGCAAAAGTAGATATATGTGTAGGTGATTCAAAAATGCAATATATATTTCTTGAACCCCACCAAACATTAAACCTTGTTTGCACTTCTCTCCAGCAATAATATCCACTACTGAAGCCGCTTCCACCTCTACATCAACTGTCTCTTTCTCTGAGGCCACTCCTGAACCCTCCACGACTTCCGTGCAGTCCTCGGAGACCACCGTGGCCTCCATCCCGTCTAGTCTCTCAGTGTCTGAATTCAGCACCAGCGCTTCTCCGAGTGAAACCATGTCTGTGACGGCACACCAGGCCTCGACAGAGAGTTTCACCTCACCTCTGAAATCCTCTTCATCGACGGTGGAAACATCAACCATGGAAACCTCTTCCTTCCCGGCATCAACTCTCTCCTCCTCTGAGGCCACTCCTGAACCCTATATGACTTCTGCGCAGTCCGGGGAGACCACTGTAACCTCCATCTTGTCTACTCCCTCAGTGTCTGAATTCAGCACCAGGGGTTCTCCAAGTGAAACCACTCCTATGATGGCACACCAGGCCTCGACAGAGAGTTT